>JAPDOI010000024.1:2400000-3020000 GCA_029168955.1 Aplectana chamaeleonis | reverse complement strand
AGCCCTCATGGGAGTTTAGTTAAGGCATCTTTCATAGTCCTGACCGACCGCAAGCGCGGCACGCGCGTGACGCGCGGGACGAGCGGTTAACTATAAAACTTTTCAGCGCGCGGCACGCGCGGGACGAGCGGAAAGCCACTATAAAATCTCCAGCGTCACCGCCGTGGCGGTGCGGGTAAAAGTCGGGCCTCAACTGAAACTTGTACAGAAATTTCTGGCTTGCATTTGCGTATGCGGTGGCGCAGGATATTCCCAGAATTATTTATGTTGGAGTGGACTCAAATCGAGAAGCAATTATTGATTGGAACGGTAAAACCGCCACGGCCGTTTGGGCGGCACCGCTATGGCGGTGCTGATGGACTATGGAAGTTTTTACCGCGCGTGCCGCGCGGTAAGAACTTTCATAGTCCACCGCCCCTCCCGCGCGTCACGCGCGTGCCGCGCTTGCGGTGAGGACTATGAAAGATGCCTAAGAACAAAAGAGAAAGGGCAATCAGCCGGCTCTCCATATACGATAACGTGGCGAAAGGGGCTGCCAAGCAAGAAAAGCTAATTTGCGACGAAGCTAAATTCTAGCTCAAAAAAAAGAACCTGCAACGTCAACGTCATCGCATGAGCGACAGAAGCAACATGATTGCTCATAAGCGCTATTCATACTTATCTACGACAGCGCGTCACGCACGTGAAGGGCGGGCGTGGCTTTGAAGTGAGAACACCTTCATGCTGTCACGCGCTTGTGGAGACTATGAATACTCCATCGGCGACGCCGTGGAATGAAAAGGACTCCAACTTTGCAGAGCAAGCAAACTAAGTGCACTCTTTAAGTATCATGGTAGCAGAGGATGGCACTGGAAGTGATTATTGTAAAACGGACAGGAATCGATGATCGATTAATAATGAAAATCATGAAAAAGTCGTTACGTCCGTCGGAGCCGTGGCGGAGCGGGCGCTACGCCCGTGCGTGACACGCTGGCGCTGAGAAGTGTGATTAGCGCTTCACCGTGATGTGGCCCAATGATGATGGCCCTTTCTAGCATGTTCTCACCTCGGAATGATTCTGCACATCTTTCAGGGTAAATTTAACCAACTCTGTCACCTCATCACCCACCAATAATGTGCCATGACAGTCGCCGACCGATTTTGTCGAAGCATCGAGGTAGAATATTTGAGTCACTAGCTATTCCTACGAACGGTGTTGAAACGGCATCGGTGACCTGCAGAAAACTGAAAACTTCCATTTCATCGGTAGTGTGTTGACCACCTTCATATCTCAAGCTTTTCTCGCTCATCTGAGTCCGGGCTCAGCGAGCAGCGGATTGGTCGGTCATGGCAAAGTCTTAGGTTGGGGAAAAAGCTTCTCACCTGTCCAATTAGCATTAAGAGTCCAGCTCTAGAACTACGTAGTTTAACAACCTTTTCAAGAAAAATCATGAGGTAGGTGAACCACATACTGGCGCAGAGATCGTTGTAAAAATGGCCAACTCCTAAAATTTCACATTATAATACAGAAAAACTGCAGTAAAAGAATTGAGGGAATCTTGCAAAGTACCGTAACATACCGTAGCCAAACTTCCTCCACCATACGATATCATGGTCATTTCTAGGGCGGCGCTCATAGTATGTCTAAAAACGGATTAAGTTCAAGTGTTGTCCTTATCGGAGCGGAGTTCCGGTCTGCCATTGCAGACAGCACCTGTTGCAGTACGCCGCCCTACAATAATCCCGCTGGAACCACCGGGCGCCGGCACGATTACTCCCCGCCCAACATGATCATCGTCGCGCTGCGTGCTGCATCAGCGGTTGTCCGCAACTGCAGACTGAATGTTCGTTTGGATAAGAACAGCACACGAGATCTGAATATGTTTTTTCACAAATACATCATTATAGAGCCTACATCGGGTAGCTTCGGTGCCAGGGATGAGCAGAGTTCCGCGTTTCGCGTTCCGAAACCCGCAGTTTCGCGCATTTTTGGCACTCCGCGTTCCGCATTCCGAAAACCGCAGAAAACGCCGCGGAATGCGAAAATATCGGGTCGTCTGGGACGGAAGAAAACACTAGATGATTTCTGAATTTTTCGGCGTTTTGCGTTCCGAGAACCGCATTTCCGCGCATTTTCAGGCGTTTCGCGCACGATTTCCGAAACCCGAGAAATTTTTTTGTCCCGAAACCCGAAAACCGATTTTCGAAATTTCATATTTTTATTCCGCTCATCCCTGTTCGGTGCGTGTGGTGATTCAGGCACTGGTCTTTAGTACCTACCTCAATGATTTTCTAAAATTAAAAAAAAAACCGAATTTAATGCAGAAACCAACGGAACTGCAAGGCATATAAAAAATCAACTACGAGTATAAAAATGAGCAGAAAATTTCACCAAAGGAGTAATTTAATATATGAGTAAATATCCTTTTAACGCTTTATTCAGAAGGACTTTCGAGGCGTTTCTGGATATCAGAGGACAGGTTTTTTTTCCGAAGAGGGAATATCGACCTGCTATTGGTCTGCTATCCAAATATGGATAACAGAGCCACGACTAGGGAGGAGAGATTTTTAGTCTCGGAAACGCGATAAGCACTTCAATTTTGCAATACGGAAATTGGAACGTCAAAAACCATGAAAAGGTTAAAAATGATAGGTATATCGGATCTATAATACGCATTTTGTAGCTTTGAAAAAATTGTTCCAAAGGTCAAAAACTATCGAAAATCGGCTTTTCGTTAATCAAACTGCTAAAAATTTCATGCGATTTTTCTCAGCAGGACCAGACAGTGTAGGGTGTTCAGCCCGTCTCCTTGAGGTCAATCCGGAGTGCGGCCCCTTTCCTGCAGGTGAATCGGGAGTGTGACTCACTTTCCCTGGGTGGTGAAAAAGAGCAGCCTCCTCCCGTAATCTTTACACTCGCCAAACTGATAAAAAATGTTAGCTGTGCGAACATTCGTGCTTGCAGTGTCTAGGTAGGTACTCTAAACCACTGCACATTATGTCCAGTTACCACAGGGGAATAGTGTGTCGAAGGCGTATATTTCAACAACCTGCACGTCTTCCTCACTACGCACAGGAACGATGTTGGTAAGATCATCCATGTTCTCTTCTCATCAGCCTATAAACCATGTGATTAATACATATTTCATGCATGAATAGTCAAAAAATGAAGGCAGGGCGAAATTTCCCTGAGAATGAGCTGCACACATTCTCACGCACTGATAGTGTCCGATTAGACCACTATACGTTGACAGCTTACTAAAAAAAGTGATCCTTATGGGAGCGAAATTCCGGTCTGCAGTTGCGGTCAACCGCTGTGGCATCACGCACTACGATGATAATCAAGGGATAGAGGCTCTCTACACACAGAGGGAGGAGTTGTCCCGTTTTTTGCAGTTTGTAACGTCACGCTACTCAATGCAAGCAATGTGGTCCCTAGTAGAATTAGAGCCGTAAAAGGCGGGACATTTCCTCCTTCGTTGGGAAATTGCGGGACGAAATCAGATTCAAAATCAGGTAGTGCATGAAATTCTTTTGTAAAAATCAACAATCGAGAATATATTCCATTTTTGAAAAGTTGAAATTTCATTAAAGTTCCAAAATTTCATTTTCATAGCAAAAACCTCCTAGGACTCCACGCATTTTTTTAACAACAGATTCCACTGCTTTAAAACCATTACCAAGCGTATCCATGCGCTGTTAAAAAAATGCGTGGAGTCCTAGGAGGTTTTTGCTATGAAAATGAAATTTTGGAACTTTAATAAAATTTCAACTTTTCAAAAATGGAAGATATTCTCGATTGTTGATTTTTACAGAAGAATTTCATGCACTACCTGATTTTGAATCTGATTCTGACTTAGAAAATAAGAAAAATAATTAGAAAGGGCAAGAAATGTATTGCTGTGACATTCACATGCCTCGTAAAATTTGCCATGGAACCTGCCACCTTCGTATCCGAAAACAAGAAATCAATTCATCTTAAAGACGCGATGTCGGACTGACTTCTTCTAACCCAAAGTCTCAATGAAGTTGTTGCGTTTTGTTCCAAAAATACTCACTAATATAGAGGAAATTCGTAGTTCGATAACTTTCACATCCCTATAAGGTTAGCCATAGTGGTTTTTGTATTGAAAAATTCTTGGTAGGTTGGTGACAGAACGCTTCGGAAGGAACTGAGAGGTTTAAAAACAGTATGCGAATGTGAGAAACACAAGGAACCATTTACTACTACTCTCAATCGCCAATCCTTCTGGACACAGGAAACATTTGATAGCTACCGTAACCCAAAATCTCCCTTATGGGATTTTTCAAAACAATTGTACGATCACTAGGTCGCATTTTCCATGCTGATTTCAAATCTGACTTCTATTTTCGAAATCAACAACTTTACACCGTGTTATGGAGAAACGACGCCAAACGGCGCGCTCCGGCGCCCTAGCGCGCCGAATGACCAAAAGATACGCGCGGTATTGTAGAGAGTCCTGTCCCGATAATAAAGCTGGGCCACCTTATCCCGGCACGAATAACCTGTGACCCAGCACGATCTTTATCGTGTTGCGTGATGCAACAACGGTTGTCCGCAAATGCGGACATTGATTTCGCACCAATAGGCCTCTTCAGGGGTTCTTAGAGTTCCACCGCGGCGCGGCGCGATTTCATGGTTCATATGCGAATCGACGAGCGGCGCGATATCGATCGATGCCCACAGAAAACATCTCATCGCGCCGCGCTGCGACGAAACTCTAAAATAGGCCTTTCAGTGTTTGATCGCTGTGCGACGCGATGGCATGTTTTAAATGCAAATCGTAGTGCGATGCGATCTCGATCGATGCTCATGGTTATCATTCAATCGCGTCGCACAGCGACCGAACTCAGAAAGAGGCCATAACGACAGAATTTCAAAAGGGCAAAGTATACTGTTCGAAACGACGAGAGCGATCAGTCAACTACATTGGTACAGCCAAATCTCAATTATTTAATCTGGTCAATACAACAGATACATATGCCTATAATAAAAGCCGCGTGTAACAAACTCCACAGTAATGCATTGTGAACAAGTCCCAATAAAGGATATGCAGAACGCCACATTTCGAACTTTTTTCATGGGAAAGTCCATCAAATATCGAATATGCAAAGCCATTCAATTGAACTGCTTTGGTGGATATTTCGGTGCCTCACTTACGGTACCTTTTCCCTTATTCTTCCTTTACATACATAAAGTAGTTATGACTTGGACGGATTCATCAATATATCACCCAACGTATAGGTAAATATTTATGCGGAAACCTATTAATTTTTTGTCAAAAAGTTTTTGCACGTATTTTGCTCGTGTTCATTTTGAAGATATAGGATTCCCGGGTTCGCTTGAAGGCAGCGTGCGATCAAAAAAACGTATTCAATTTCCTTACTACTTTGCGCTAGTAGGCCTACCAGGTTCTGATATATCGCCAAAAAGCCACCCAGAACACTTGAAGGCAGTGTTCACAATGATTTTCGTGAGCGAGCTTTTGACATAGAACAATTGGTTGGCCTCCAAGTGTTATCAAAATTGCGAAAAAACAGCGAAAAACGCACTAAAACGCTTTTTTTTCAGTGACATTCTTCTCTGGCCTATATCAGTTGTCCGGCTGGATGAACAAGTTCATGGTGGTTGTAACCGGTGAGAAATGGGGCTAGTCGAAAATTGAAGATTATTTTAGGGTAATCAGTCTTAGTTAGGGCACGAAGGAATGAACGGAGCAATAGAGAAAAGGGAATTGCAAAGGACGGGTCCATAGAAGATTTTATTGTCACAACAAACAGTTCCAGTGAGAGGAGTAAAGAGGCGCGGTGAGAGTAAATGATATCGTGTGTTTCTAGTGTGTTTTTGTTAATTTCTACGTCACTTTAGTTCTACCCGGTGGCGACTTAATCAATATAACGATAATCTCAAACTTGACGATTATCGTGAACACTGCCTTTGAATTTCAGACAAAAACTCGTTCGAAAATCCTGAAGATTTCAGCTTCTTTTTCCACATCTGTCCAGTGTGTCTTGTCCAGGGCTGTGCGGAAATCATTTTCAAGATTTTCCGATACGGAAATGGAAGAAAAATAGCCAAAATACGCCGGAAACAGGATTTCGGAAGCTGAAGAGACCAAAAAAACTTATGCGTTGTCTCAATCTCACGTTTCGTCGCTGCTTATCGCTTGCCGCTCTCATTCGAAAACCTATAGCTTTAGTCAACGAACTAATAATTATTGAAACTACATAGAACCACTACGAGGCATTCCATGACTTCGAATCTTCGCTTTTGAAAAATCCGAAAAGGCAGTTCGGAAAATTACTCAGTACATGTAGCTGGCCGTAGCTGTAGCCCGTTCGAAGCAGTGTACAGACTTCCCCCAGAGAGGAGTTCAAGCAGTATCAGGTGTAGATGAACGCGGGCGGTCGCGTTGCGTGCTAAAGGCTGATCAGAATTCAATCTTCAAATTCTCACAGGCATTTTTTAAGATCTTATTTTAAATCTTAATTACCGGAGCTACCACACCATTAAATTCAAAAAATAAAAGGAATTCCTTGGCGAGAATAGGGAAATGCAATTGTGACTTGTAACGTGCAGTGTCGCTGGTAATGGCCTTCTTCACCTACCCCCCCCCCCCACCCCCGCAGACTCCTTCCTGCAGAACAGGCTGCACTTGCAAAGAAACGTGTCTCGATTCTTATTGCTACTGTAGAAATACACAAACGATGAAGAGGATTTTAGCAGAGATCCCCATGAAAATCACATTTTCGGAGAAAAAGCTATTTAGAAAATCTCCAAAAAAGGTCAGATTCCTGCCAAGCCTATTTTGTGTCATTATTCTACCCTCTGTTTCCGAGTGAAATTTATTTCCGTTCATCACGTGCGTCGGCGCGCGTATGCTGCGACTCCTTCTCCCCACATTTTCTCGCTGTCTCCACCCTCGCTCCTCACAAGCGCGCGAGGGAACAGAGAAAATTTGACTGGGAACCAGAGGATATAGGGGCGCAATTTTGGAGCCCCGAACTTTGTCGAGGATCTTAGCCAGGCTCAGATATTCGATCAAACACAAGAGTTGGGAAGTGATTTTCAGCTCTTCACGATGCCTTCAAACACCCTTGCCTTGACGCACTACCATTAACAGTGTAGCACTACATGTTTTCTTCTCTACGGTTTCCGGGCCCAAAAATTCGGAAACCGAAGCGGAACGGAACAGCCCAAAAATCACCGGAAATACGGAAATGGAATCGAAACAGTTCTGCGGAGCTCTGGCCTTGTGTAAGCCACAAATGTTGGAAAACTGGACGTCTGAAATGGTTCAGCCCCTTTAACATCTTAGGTTGATTATTTTTTTGGCCTTTCCAAGCGCAAAGAGCACGGTTATTGATTTCTCTTGCAAAATCTGTGATTTTGCAAATTCTGTCTTTCCTGACTTACAAAACCTGCATAATGGACCGTTCTGTCATTTTAAAAGAGATAGAATGACGATAATTGATTTTCCGAAAAAAATGACATATCACCAAAAAATAATGCTGGGTAGGGATTTGCACATAATGCCTAGCTTTCAAGTTTCACGGCCGAAAATGGCTTGGTAGGGCAGAAGACCGAAGTTGTAAATCCACGAAAAATTTGTAGAAAAGCATGCTGCCGAGAAATTCTGCGAGCGCTACGTGTTGCTCAGCGTTCAGAAGGGTCGACAGTTCTATGTATGTAGTAGTAACCTTGGCAGCTGTGGCGGCTGGCCTCAAAGTGATCAAAAAATGCTCAGTTATTGAGACTTTCTCGAGATTTCTGAGCATCAATCAAGAACCGCAAGGTTTTCTTCGAGGTGGGAAAAAGCCTCAAATAGGAAATAATGTATCGAATGAGCATCGCATTTGGCAAAAAGCCGAATGTTAAAAGTTTAAAAAATCACACAATATCAAACCTTGAGTTTAACTTTGCCGAACTGATACTGATGCGTAATCTGACAATATTTAGGTGAAAAAATCAAGGCAGTTTCATGGATGTCGCCATTTCACTCCCTGCTCTAAATCGCACTGGTGCGTCGGCAAAATAGCGATCAGATCGCGGCCTAAAAAATTCCGGTTTCACGGCCCCATTATATATGTTACAAAAACACCACAGATTTGCTCTCGCTACCAAATCTCTTGTAAAAAGACGTAATTCTCACGACCAAGGGGCGAGCGGCGGGCGCAATTCCGCTCCCTCCGTCTATCATGCACTCTCTCGCTGTCTCTAACCTCCGCTCCGCAGCAGCACGCGTAGAACACATGAGAATTTCGGGTCTTTACAGCTTATGCTCTACAAATTTCCGCGAAATTTCTGCACATTGAATATGTACACCATATTCAGACACTCGAAGATAATCATCGAAAACCCCATCTAAAATCAGGTTTTTTTTATATCAAAAGTGAGAAACAGAGTCGCACCACTTCAGAGCAACTGTAATCACAGAAACTCATACCTGAACACAAATAGAATCCCTAGTCACATGACTCCTTGGCGAACCACAACGTGTGGTCTTAATTATTGACTTGAAGATTAAGATCCCGCGTTTTTTCTGTTTTTTTTCCTCGCTATTCTATGTTCTGATAGGAAATACGAATACTAGATAGAGTGAGCAATGTGTTCCTGCAAACGTTTACAATTTGTCTTCTTCTTTCCTAAGCAAGAAAAGAATAGGGAGGTGTACGAGCTATCCTCAAACAAAATATACTCAAAGGTGATCCCATTCAGTACCCATGTCTACTATCCAGCATATATTGCTCCTTGAAATTTTTTGATTGAATTCATCTTCGACTAAGTGAATTTTTCACTTTTCCAAACATTCGACTTTCGAGTGTGTTCGAAACTCCGTTTTTTTTTTGACTTTTCCGCCACCGAAAATGTTCGAAATCCAATATTTCGACTTTTCCATCATAGGAAATGTTTTATATTTAAATTTGACTCTTAAATTCCTGAATATGTTCAAACATGATTTTCCGATTTTTCAAATATGCCGAAAACCTGACTTCTTCAAACATTCAACTTTTTACGATTTCAAACGTAATTGAGAGTTGATCGCGAATATTCGGGTCGGTCGAGGAAACTGATTATGCTTCTGCCAGGTTCAATATAGGAGTTGATGAATATGGATGTTATTTTTTCCGAAAAATCGATTCTTGAATCTATTCGAATATGCGCTTTTAATTTGTGATTGTTCGCATATTAGATAATGCCTTTGCCAAGATCAATATTGCCTTCAAAATTTGAAAGCCGATGCTTGAATATGGATTTTTCGAAGAATCGATTTTCAAATATATATTCGAATATTGACATTTTCGGGCATTTCATTTTCGAACGTATTGATAGAAACCTTTTTTTTTTCAAACCTCGATGAGACTCTTGAACACATCGGCAATTTTTTTCAATTTTCCAATGCGTTCGAAATTTTGTTTCTTTCGACCTTTCATATTTTGGAATATTTTTAAAGTTTAACTTCATCGAACATTCGACTTTCTACTGGGTAGAAATCCAACATATTTGGATTTTCAATCACAAATACATATTTGAGTGGGAGCAATGTTTACAATCCGGTGAAAAAGGGTGAAAGGAAATTGCTCATCCAAATAGTCAGTCTAATATTTATTTGATATGGAATTTTCTTTTAAATTGAATTTTTTTCCAGTTTTTAAACTTCAATCCTTTCAGGAACAGGAATAAACAGAGAGGAAATGTATCATTCGGTTTTCGAAAACATCAGATAATGCCTTTGTCAAGTTCAATATTGCCTTCAAAAATTGAAAGCCGATGCTCTAAAGGCAGTGTTCACGATAATCTTCGATTTTGAGATTATTCGCTATATCGATTACTGTGCTTATCTGGGCCGAATTCCGGTCCGCAATTGCGTCTCGACACGCTTTGCGGCCGCACGCGCAAGAGTCAGTTGGGTTTCCAGCGCCAAGGCCGACTCGATGTGGCTTTTTTATACGATTTTCTTCAATTTTTTTTAGTTTTCGATTTCCAAAATCCACCTAGAGTCAGCAGATCGGCGGATGCGGCGCTTTAAGCTCTTCTGACTCGGGAGCGTGCGACCGCAAAGCGTGTCGAGACGCGATTGCGGCTCGGAATTTGGCCCACATAAGCACAGTAAGTGGCCCCCGGGAAAAATGACGTAGAAATTGAGAAAAACGCCCCAGAAGTACATGAAATCCTTAAGTATCACCCCGCCTCTTAAAGGCAGCAGACACGCTCGAAAAAGTTGAGATAGCTACGCTACTCTGGTCGCATGGACCCTAGTAGAACGCCGATGGAAGTGTCAAAAACGAGTGAAAACTACTAAAATTGAGTCGAGAATTTTCGTCAGCCACGCCCATGAGCCTTCAACCCCGCCCCCTTCAATATACGAATACGGTCACTTTGGCTGGTTTTTGAAGCTTCCAACGAAGTGAGCGTTCTAGTACAGGCTGTAAGAGTCTATCGGCTTCGCTATCCCAACCGTTTTCACGTTAATACTAGCTGTTTCAATCGCTAGGGCAGAACTCGTCCAATTTTTCCCATAACAGAAACAGCCGTTATTCCTGCATTTGCATGCAGTTTTCGTCAGTTTTTTTTTCGTTAGTTCCCCATACTACTAGCTTCAAACCTTCGAATTATGACATAAATTCGATACCATTTTTGAGCGTGTCTGCTGCCTTTAAGTATCACAGGAAGTGTTTGTTGTCACCACGAAATCATTTAAGTCCTTTGCGATTCTCTACTCTTTACACAAGGTGTTGAGTTGATCGCAAAACGCTTGGCTCCGGGCGAGATTGAACCAGCATATTCCCTTTCCGGGGGAGAGAGAAGAGGGAATCCCGTAGATCCTCTCCCCCGGAAAGGGAATATGCTGGTTCAATCTCGCCCGGAGCCAAGCGTTTTGCGATCAACTCAACACCTTGTGTAAACATACCATAACGTGCACTGCGACGTTGAACTGCAGTTACGGCAAAAAACTTCCAAAAATCGTGTAAGACTTAACTAGGGCATCATCTTGACAGGTCTACGACTGTTAGATAGTCTCTGACGGTATACCTGTTTCATCCCGTTATGCGGGTGAAAGGATGATTGCTTCGGTGAAGGTTTACCGAGCAGTTGAGTGAGAGCGGCGCTGGGGCTTCAGTGGTGCAGTGCGATAAGGCGCTCCCCCGGAAAGGGAATATACTGGCTCGATCTCGCCCAGAGCCAAGCGTTTTGCGATCAACTCAACACCTTGTGTAAACATACCATAACGTGCACTGCGACGTTGAACTGCAGTTACGGCAAAAAACTTCCAAAAATCGTGTAAGTCTCTACTCTTTATTGCTCCATTCTTTCCTTAGGGCCCTAACTAATAATATTTTACCTAAAATATTTATCCATTTTTGATTACCCCATTTTTTACCGGTGACAACCACCGTGAAGAAGTTCATTAAGTTGGACAACTAGTTCAGGCCAGAGAATAATGTCACTGAAATAAGACGTTTTAGTGCGTTTCTCGCCGTCTGTTCGTAATTTTCGTAACACTTGGAGGCCAACGCATTGTTTTATGTGAAAAACTCGGGGACGAAAATTTTAAAAAACACTGCCTTTAATAAAAAATTTTTCGGAGAATCGATAATCAAATATATTCGAATATTCAATTTTTCAAGCATTTAATTTTCGAACGTATTAGAAACCTACTTTTTCGAACCACGATCGGACTCTTGACCATATCGGGAGATTCTTTTTTTTCGAATGTTCGAAGCTTTGTTTCTTAACACCTCCTATATTTTTGAATATTTTTAAAAATGAACTTCCTCAAAAATTCGACTTTTGAATGAGTCGAAATCGAACGCATATGGATTCCCAATTACAAATATTCGAGATGGAGCAATATTTACTATCCGGTGAAAAAGTGTGTCTGGAACTTGCTCACCCAAACAGTCAGTAACACAGACAATACCGCGCAATTTTTTTGCAGAAAAAGTGTTTTGGGGCGTTTTCTTGCTCTCACAAAGCGCCGAATCGCCGTAACTCACTTGACAATCGACAAAATGATTTTTTTCTGGTAGTTTTCGTGTTCCTCTCAGTGAAGCGAATGCAATGGTACGTGTAGAAAGTCTTTTCAACTTGATATTTTGCCGAAAAATAGTTATTTCCTCCTATAATTCACATAGACCACAGGTCAAAACATGACGGATTTCGGCAATCATGACCGTCTGATCAGTTCCTAATGAGAGATTTTGCGGCGCAAATATGCGATTTTCAATAAAATTCTTGAGTTGAATCAATTATTTTGTAACACTATCGCATAGGACTGAATAAAAGTAGTTTATAAATGATTTCGAATTGAAATCGAACCGTTTTGAAGCAAGTCGTGGCGATGCGACGCTTTCTGAGCGCAAAAAACGCCGAAAAACGCTTACTTTGCAAAAAAAAATCATGCGCGGTACTGTAATTGTTTGATATAAAATTTCATTTCAAACTGAATTTTTTATTCAATTTTCGAATTACAGTCCTATTAAGAACAAGAATACACTACGAGAAAGTGCATCATTGACAGAACTTCGCTCATACTCAGGGATTGTTTCCCATTTCTAGTACCTAGAGCTGTAATGGTGACGTCATTTGGTCGTCCTATGGAACAACGTCACACAAGTTTCCATGAAAAAATTATTCAAAAATTCCGTTTGCCTTCAACTTTAATCAAATAATAACTATGTTTGAACATAGAAAACGTCGTTGTGAGAATGTTTTCTTCAAAATGCATGGAAACAGAGGAGAAATAATCACAGGTAATGGAACAACATTGAAATGGGTGGTCGAATGAAATGCAGTCTCACTCTACGGGATCGATACGAACCGCGCACCGTTGCGATGATTCACGTGTGGTCCCCGGTGTTCGCGGTATTTATCTCATTGTTGACACAATTTCTACAAACTATGTCCGAAAATTGATTAGCCTCAGCTGATTACAGTCTAGTATTTTGGGTGGCAGCGCCTTCTGCGGACGGATACTATTCGCTTCTCGGCTAGGAGCGCGTCTAGCCGTCATTCAGTCACCTCACACTGTCTAGCCTCAGGGCTAATTTGGGACGTCCCCGTGCCCTTTCCCTGATAATGTTACTCACTGATACTCCCCGAGACATCCCTTTTTGCTCGACTATTTTGTGATTTGTATCACTTCATTCATTTTCTATGTCCTTACAGTACAGTTGAATTTTCTGGCACCGATTTCGTCTAGACAATTTGCCCTTTCAAATCCATCATTATTTGCCGTTTTTCGCCTTTGGTGGCACTATCATTTGCCACTATGCAATCAATCGACGCGGTCGCTCGTAAACAATTGTTTCCGTGTATGTCTGTACATCAACATTGCCACAAGTTGTGTTGATATCAGGCTCAAACAGCTTGTTTTCTCATTGCGGTAAACCGGTTTGCAGTGTTTCGAAGACGAAATGTTGCTCAAATTTGGGAAATTGTTGGGCAAAACTAGTTGGGGGCGGGGGGCCACATAGAACTCAAGTGAGAAATGAATGATTCTGCTTTCAGAAATCGATAAAATTTCATGGAATTTTTAGGAAATTTCGAGTGATAACGTTATCACATATCTGATAACGAAAGAAATTTTCATTTTCATGGGTTTATTTTTTCATTTCTATGGGGAAATCTTATGTGGTCGCCCCCCCCCCCAACTAGTTTTGCTCCAAATGTTGGAACATAACTTGGTTTTTTTCGTACGTCTCATTTAAACTCCATGTTTCTTGGCTTTTGAATTAAACACATTGCATTTAAGTAAAAATGATTGAATAATTTGGCTAACGTTTCGAAAAATTGGAATGACTAGATTCAAACACAATCAAACTAGCAAAAAAATTCAATTCAATATACAGTACCAAATAAATCTGTTTCTTCAAAAACGGCGTTTGCGGGGTTTTTAGGCGCATAAAGCGGACCATCGCCATAACTCACTTTAAGGCAGTGTTCACGATTAGAAAGTTGCCCGATTTTTTTTGGCTGAAACTTAAGCTTTGGCTCCTTCTAAGAAGGCTAAGAAAGCGACGTAAATCGGTCGGGAAGCGGATGAAAATCTCGTGGGCCAGCACGCCCACGTTCTATAACAGTTGTCCTGAACTCGTGTTACTGTAGCAACAGACAACGAATTTTCGAATATTTTTCGTTGCGAAAGGCTCTAGCAACCCAGCATGTACATTGATTCCTCTTATTACTTTAAAGAGTTGTTGATGCAAGAAACAGGAAGCAAAGCCACCTTTCTAAGAATTTTGAAGAGCGAAACCATTTTCCCGACTTCATGTTCGATGCGTTCTCAGACATTAGGATTAGCAGACCACCGGCATTTGCTTGGCGAGCAAAAACCATTCCCGCTGTCGGACAGCCATTAACCGGCGGTCCGCCAAAACCCTGCCAGGGGTCCGCCAGGACGTTGGCCTGACCGCTGGCAGTCTTTTGGCTAATATCTGGCAGCCCGATGTTGAGCAATCATTTGCCAGCGGTCCGTCAGTCTCTTGGCAGACCGATGAGTCGAGGTGGGTCCCTCACCGCAGATCGTTGTGTAGGAGATCGCCTACGCAACGGTCTGAGGTGGGGGACCCCACCTACCTCCCCCCCTAGCCGTGGGGACTTGCCCCCCAGCTGCCAAAAATATGCTAGCCTCTGTAGAGTGATTTCAGGGGCGGCATGCATGAACGCAGCGAACGGTGTCAGGGAGCCGCTCCGCGTGCCATGCGCGCAGCGTCGAGCAACGGGGCGGCCCCGAAAATCAGGCACATCAACACACGCCACGAAATTCGGGGCCGCCCCGTTGCTGGACGCTGCGCGCATGGCACGCGGAGCGGCTCCCTACACCGTTCGCTGCGTTCATGCATGCCGCCCCAGGTCACCTTCCAGGGCCGGCATCAAAGTGCCGAGTGAACATTCATTGGACTGAATCGCCTTATATACCCGCTCGGCTTATCAGTGAATTCAGAGATCAAACTATAAAATGTCAAAACGTGAGTAGTCGTCAACTCTTTCGAGTGCCAGCCACGTGACGACTCAGTGCCAAGCGAAGGCCACTGGGCGGTTAGGTGCCAGCCGAGTGCCGATTGGTGGAGAACTGCGTTTTCATGCGCTCGGTAATTTCGAGGTTTGATTGTCATTGCCAGCTGAATGCAAGTCATCGCGCAACTTTTAGGCCGCTGGCACATTTTTGCCAGCGGTCCGCCGCTAGCTCGAATTGAGATGCCAAGGATGAGCCAGCTCTCGGCCTCATAATTACCAATTGCCGGCTGAATGCCAGTTATCACCCAGCTGTTAGGCAACTGGCATATATTCGCCAGCCGTCCGTCGCTGGTATTGAATGAAATGCCGAGTGTATGCCAGCTGTTGGCCTCTGATGGCCATTGGCCAGCTAAATGCCAGCTGTCTCCCAGCTGTTGAGCAACTGGCGAATTTTCGCCGACGGTCCGCTGCTCCTAATGTCTGAGTTGTGTGCAGTCTCCCTGCGTACAACGCATCGAGCCTGTACACCAACAGGCACAAATATTTTTTTCAGAGATCTATTTGAACAGTTTTTCTCCTTTATTTGATTGTTCTGTGGTGTTTTTTCCTATTACCCTTTTCTTAAAGGACTTACCTACCCAAAAACATCGAAAACTACAATACGGTTTTTTTTACCGTGAACACTGCCTTTAAAATGGACGATCTGGAGTTTCCAGGGAAGTTTTGCGTTCTTCTCATTATTGACTGTTTTACCGCACCCACACGGTTTGAAAAACCATGTTTCCATTTTTGTTTTCGTCGGTCTGTGACAGTACATAAATGACCCGCGGGGAAATGCTCTAAATGTCTTCAGAGATTCCAAAAAGGCATTGTCATTGCTTCGCGGAAAGGTAAAGGTACTGTCGTCTTCCGGGCCAAATTCCGGTCCGCATTTGCGGACTACGGCTGTTTCATCATGCATTCCGTGCTAATCGTGATGGGACCACTTGGTCCCGGCACGATTAACACTTCTCCCAGCACGATTATCATGTGTCACATGATGAAACAGCCGTAGTACGCAATTGCGGACCGGGATTTGACTCTGAGAACGACAGTACCTACATACCCACTAGGGAGTATTCGAGGTTTTCAGAATTTTTCGCCGGGTAAGGCTCAGAACATTTACTAACTGGGGGTGAATAAGGGCGCTGAACGCAAATCTGAAGTCTCTTAGGATTACTGTAGGTTACGTTTGATGTAATGCATATTCAGGCATCTCATATGTGGTGCTAGAGGCCTGCAACTGAAAATGGAATCGCCTTACACTTATCAACCACTGACGCTATGAACTACTTTAAAGGTACCACCGTGACCATGTTGATAATCTTCGATTTTGAGATTAATCGCTAAATCGATTGTTTGGCACCCGAGTAGAACTGAAATGACGAAGAAACCGAGAAAAACGCACCAGAAGGGCACGATATCCTCAGGTGTCAGCCCGCCTCTTAAGTATCAATGGAACTGTTCGTTGTGACAATGGAATCTTTTGTGGACCCGCCTTTTGCAATTCTCCATTCTGTGTTGCTCTGTTCTTTCATTCGGGCCCTAACTAATACTGTTTTGCCCAAAATATTCTTTCATTTTCGATTAGTCCTATTTTTTACCGGTGACAACCACCGTGACCATGTTCATCCAACCAGACAACTAGTCCAGGCCATAGAATAATGTCACTGAAATAAGACAATTAGTGCGTTTCTCTCCATTTCTTCGTGATTTTGGTAGCACTTAGAGGCCAACGCTTCGTCTTCTGTGAAAAACTCGGGGATGAAAATCATCGTGAACACTGCCTTTAAGATACATCGGCCAGATACTTGACAGTGGTCCGAGGACCACATGCGTTCTAGGGGGTCGTTTATACTTCCGCCGCGGCGCGGCGAGTTGCAATACAGCCATATCGATCAAACGGCGCCGCCTGGCGGCGCCGCGAGCCGTTTAGAGTTTTTCTGCTCGAAATCTTCCAACGGTGCCGCACGCGGCCGCCGCCTAGGTGCTGCCGCGCCGCCCGAGGAAAGCAGGCGGCGCGGCGGCTGCGTGCGATCCGCATTGAAATAGTATGCTTCTTTTGCTGTTATTTCATACACATTCTCAATTTTGTTCTTCTGATTCATCTCTAAAATTCTTTCCAAGGTCCTGAACAGTTGTTTAGAGTAGGCTGGGTTGTGAAAAGTTCATTTTTTAGCTTTTGAAATCATTTTCCTAAAGATAGATCGTTTTCGAAGACTCTATCCGCCTTCGGGTGCTGTGTTATGGAGCGAAAAATTATAGATGTTTTTTTTTGCACAAGAAATCACTCATTACAATCGGCCTTGTTTATGTCAGAGCTACTCCAGGCTGTAATTAACGTCATTGTGCGACGTCGCCCTGTGAATTCGACGCAGCCCGATTATACATCCTGGTGGCGCAATTTTTCAAGCGGCGCGCTGCGCCGCCCCACTTATTGCCGCGCCGCTCCGCGGCGGAAGAATAAACGACCCCTAGGAAGCCGTGTGGGTAGGGTCGCTTCAAACACAGCTACTTGAATAGGACACGAATTCCTATGAATTTATTCCCGGGAACAAGAAATATGGATAGATTTCAAGCTTATAGCACTATTTCGGTTCTTTTCCTTGCTGCCCGTACAACTTTTAATGACTCCTAACTTTAGCGAGAGTCGCCTTTTAGATAATTGTCTAATCAGAACAATGGTCTTGTTGTCGGCTGTTGAAGCGTTGCGCTAAGTTTTGGTTTGTTTTTGTATTCGTTCCCATGTTTCTAACTCACTGCTTCGTGGTTTTTGAGCGCGTCGGCAACGATGTACAATAAATAAAATAAATAAATAAAAAATAATAACTGGTTTTACCTGCTTTGAAGGCAATCTATGCGCAGAACGCCATATATTATTTTTTCATTTTTTTTATACAGCTTGGCCCCTTTACTGAACGAAAATGTGGAAATAGTCCTTGAAGGACTTACACTTGTGAGGAAAAACCAGTTTGATTACACTGTAAGATGAATTCGACTTTCTTGCCAATATGGTTTTTGAGGTTTCTCTGCATTCGAACACTTGGTCACGGTCATTTTTTAGGTTTCCTTTCATAAGAATTTCGTACCTCTCACGATGCTTTTAGTAGTTCAAAAATTTGAATTCAAACCGCAAATTCATGTTCGGCTTTCCAAATAGCACCCAAATATAAATTTTGGACCGAATATGAGACTTTGATCATGCTACCGTATACCCACCGTTACTGACCCTAATTCTAAGAAAATCGATAATTCGACCACGGATTTGTGTTATGCATCCCAATTAACCCCCATGGAGCAGTTTTGGGGTGACTTCATCCTAGCATTCAGGAAACCGTCAAAAGTGGCAACTGGCCTGCAAAATTTTCCCCACTTCGAAGCTTCGGACGAAATCAGCCGAAATTCAAGAAAAATCGTCAAATGAGCCTCAGATTTGTAATCAGCCCTAAAAACAACCACTGGAAATAATGTTTGAGCTAAATCCGGAACAGCTTGTCGAAGTTTCCCAAACGAGTGATGTTCTCCAATTTCATGTTTTTAGTTTTTTTTTTCGAATTTGTGGGCGGCTTCAAAATGCTGTGCTTCACATAATTGAAGAGAATACATATTCGAAACCGTATTGGAACACTCGAATACATACTTGGTAAAATTTCGGAACAGATCTTGAATATACAACTTCTGGTGACTGAATGTCGGTCAGAGATTGAAGATGGTCGAATACTTCAACTTTCGAGTTAACTAATTCTTTCTGTTCTCAAAAATTGAGAATTCGTTAAAACAGGCCAACTCGAGTCTCGATCAAACTGAAGTTCTGAAAAATTAAGTACATTTGAGTTCCGAATGAATCGGATAATAAAAAAATGTTCAATTTAAATTCTCGATGAGATTGAGTATTCAAAGTGATTGAAGACTCAGATTTGCAACCGAATCGTGTATAGTTAGGTCTGTGGCTTGTTTCCTCAAGAAAAAGCATTTAAATCTCACACGCGGCTGGCGCGATGATTGCGCGCGCCGATCCGCTACTAGCAGCTGATCAGCTTGCCATACCGCCAGCCTTCGGTGAGATTTAAACTGCCCGCGTCAGCCGCGGGTGAGATTTGAATGTTTTTCTTCTAGAGAAAACAAGCCACGGACCTAACTATACTCGAATGCTTTAGCTGCAAATTTTGATTAGAGTTAAAGTCTAGTAACTCCTTAGTCCTCGCTATTTGAGGAAGCTTTTCAAATTAATAAGTGAACCTTTTTTTTTTGAAATTTCCTGAAAGAATGAGATGTAGACGAAAAATTTTTTTTCAAAGTGGTTGGATAGAAGGCTGATTTGCGATTTTGATTTCCGTATCTTACCGGAATGGAATTGAGCGATTGCTGATGATCACAAATCTTAACATGCTCAATAAAATATAAGAATCCGAATCGTCGATTTCAATCGAAATCTTCGACTTGCCGACTAAACTCTTCACTCGCGATTTCAGAAGTCCGAATAATGAATGACTCGATTATTATTGCCCTACTTAGGTTATTCATTTTGCAGTTTATTTTGAAAATCCCGGCCACTCATTAAGCTCAAATTTTATATAAATATAAGAGCTTGAATTTCTAGTTTTTCCCATATTTTCAAGTGATTTGAAAGTGCTCGAAAACCCTATTTTTCGTTTTTTTTTCGGTGACCTGTTGGGGTCAGTCATGGCTGTTCCCCTGTTTTGCGCTCATTTACGCGTCAGTGTTAGTTCTTATCAGTCTTTTCACTTTTTTAAACGAACACTGATCGATATTATTCTATTTTTGTGTGGTTTTGCTATGTTTCTCAGATCCTGAAACATTTAAAGTTGCATTATGCCGTCCGTTCATGGTAACATATGGTTATAGGGAATATGTAGTCCTCTCGCCAACTTTAGTCTAGCGAATGGACAATATGCGATCATTTTCGGCTACCCACGCGGCGTGTGCGGCTTTACCGGTCAGCAAGCAAGGATTTGATGGCTGAAAGGCTACCTACAGCCACGAACCCCTCCAATAACTAGACTAAATTTTCGCAGGTGACCATACATAGAATGGTAGCACTTTTTCAATGGAAAGCTTCTTGAAGAAAGCTATAGCGTTTTAGCGTCTTTAGCGTCTTTTCAGTAACTCCCTTAAGATTCAATTGTTTTCAGATTTAAAAAAAATTTCAACGTCCTGGTGAGAAGACTATTCAGTGATTGCCAGGGTTTGTGTTAGAACAAGGATGTTTGGGGTGAAGTTTCTGGGGTGGGGTGCCGTATAGGCTACGATTACAGTATATGCGGCTGCGCAGCGCTATGTGTACATACTTTACAACAATCTGCAAATCACCTCTCGAACATTTTTGTTGAAATCCAAATCTTGGCAAGCATTATGTTGTCGAATAGTGCTTGACATCTGGATGCAAAGTGATGTTTCAGATCAGAGAAGAGTTGATTTTGAACGAAGCTAATGAAAAAGGAGGCTAAAGGTGCGAAAACGCGTCCGCATACGCCGTCTGGCAAAAATTCTATGAGAGGTGTTTCTGCGAAGTAAGGACGGTTTTTCTGTGGCATCTGCGGGGGAGAAGGGTAATGGTATTCTTGATATTCTAGCAATTGTCGAAATCTCGGAATTTCCATAGTTTCTAAAATTGATGTGAGCCGTTCTCCCTTTATATCACGTTACCTCTGCGATATAAGAAAGGAGGTATAAAAACAAGAGACACTGTTCAAACTCAAATCAAGTAGGGTGAACACATAGAAATGTCATTACTATCAGCCATAATGCAGTAATGATCCCATAGTATTCGAACCATCTTTCAATTGCTTCGTAACCCAACGCCTAACCGGCTGAGCCATGGTGTGATGGCAGCCTACCCTGACTATGTATCTCATCTAAGGATCGGTGGTTTGCATGCAACGAGCATTGTTCAGGGGATCAATCAACAAGTCATAACTCGAGAACCTAGCTAGATTTCATCTTCAAACTTTTAGGAGAACCTTTTCAGATGATTTCAAGGCCACTGTATGGCTCACGTTTGTGCTACGACCTCTTAATCCAACGTTCTGGTTTCTTTCTTTTTTTATCGCTTTTGATCTACCCGTGAGGACTGTGTGAAAATTTAAAATCTCAAATTGTTTCTTTTCAACTCCTCTACAACCCTCAAAAGACCGTTTTTCAAAACTCTATTTTTCGTTCAAATTGGTCCCTTGTTAGGGTATAAAGACGACAATTTCTTTGACGTGTTCAGTTCCATACTTGTAGACTTCCATGAACCTATGAGAAGTTTCCTTAGTAGGGCGATTTTTGCTCCTGTCCAGCATTTTTAAGGTGTTCAGAACAATAGTTTCGGATTCGTTTGAAAACTTTTCTTGGGGATTCTCCGTGGTCTCGAACACGGACTCAGGGCCCGTTTCTTGATATCCTGAAGTTTTTGACCGAACTACCCTATAGCCACCGTAACCTACTCCCTCTTTCCTATCGAAAATGGAGAACCGTGCTGAGCACACCATAGTCTACAGAAAAATTTCGAGCGCGAAGTGTAGCGTTTCGCGAATCATTGAAGGTCAAATTTTGTTGCGAAAAAATCTGCCCGGAGTTTCCTGACCGAACCTGTCATGCTTTTTTCTAAGTTAACAGATGGCTTTCAATTTCTCTTTAGGGCCTCGAGTAACCCTCAGAAATAAGTTTCGAGTTACAGAACATTCGTTCTGAACAGCCTGAGAATCGCCTGGTGGTGAACTCTTTCCTTTCTGCCCAACTTGCTGGTGTGGATTTTGTTGGAAACGGCGTTTCGACTAGTGGCCGCATTCATAAAACTACGGGAGCCTCCCGGAAGGGTCCAAAGTCCGCTCACTGCATACATCGGCGGTTTCTAGAGACCTTCCCGGGAGACTCCCGCAGTTTCATGAATACGGCCACAGTTGTCACTTCCCAAGGAGGTGGGAGGTGGGGAATTCTCACGATCGTGACTGGTTCTCGTAACCGTGAACTTGCCCTCTTGGGTGCATGATAGACACCGACCAACTAGGCCCGGGATAGGTTCGTGGACAAAATTGTCAAGGGATGGGTGTGCACAGTGTGTGCTGCAGCTATTGAAAAAGTGCACCTGCGAACATTGTGTGCAATTTCAATAAGGTGTATGTGTTCGTACGTGAACGAAGGGAGGGAACAGCCTAGAAAAAAAGGAACGATCGCCCCCTCCGCTGGCTCCGAATGAGTCGCAGGAAAACTCGGGATCAGTCCAGGTACAGCGTATTTCGGAGCGAAAGTCGAATGGTGAGGAGCAGAGATACAGTTAGGTCCGTGGTTTGCGTGCTCAAGAAAGAATCATTGAAATCTCACCTGCGGCTTACACGGGTGGTATAAACCTCAACGGCGGCTGGCGGTATGGTAAGCTGATCAGCTGCGCTTTTCTCTCGGCCTTAGTCGATTAGCGGGCCGGAGCATGCAACTACCGCGCGAGCCGCGGGGGGAGATTTACCCCATTCACGACCACGTGTCCCACCGGTGGGACACGCGTTGACTACCACTTTGGACCGCGTGTCCCACCTATGGGACACCTTTTCCAAAATTCGATTTCTCCGCCACAAGGAACTACTTTCGAACCCACATATGATCAATGTATTGACCTACCCAAGACTTGAGTACAAACCTTTTGGTCCATCAGTAGGTCAAATGCAACAGCATATTTAGACTTTTCTAAAATCAGGTGGGCTGAAGAAGAGGAAGAAACGGCTGTAAAGTAACTTTAGAAACACCTTATGATTTCTTTTTTCTTCTGTTGCCAGCTTTTACGTTTCTTAGTAAAAACCTATCGTTTAAGACTCGTTTACTTTTCTGAAAGGGTTACAGCTCAGTTGACCCCGTTTTGTTTTGGGTAATTGTTTCTCGATAACGAAAGTGACTCGTAAGCTCAAACTCTGATGCTGGTCGATCATCGTTGCTAGCTGCAATATAGACACAAAAAAGTGAAAGCAATTACTCGTGGGACGCTAATCAAGCCAGCGTGTCCCACCGGTGGGACACGTTATACGGTAACGTATTATTGCACGCGGTCCGAACGTGCAGTCACACAAAATTAGGCGTGTTCTTGAGTGGGTTGAATGTTTTTCTTGAGGACGCAAGGCACGCACCTATGAATACACCGTGACAGTACGCACGCGTGTGAGTCTAGTCGTGTTTCTTGAAACCTCCCTAATCGCTTTCGTGACGGCCACTCGACACGCGCGCCGAGTGCATGGGCGGACAACCTCATTGGAACGAGATTTATACCTTCAGCTAAGGCAATAGGGGTCAAGTGAAATGCCATTTTCGTCCGGGTAGAGACGGATTGCCATCTAACCAATCTAATTAATGCACATTGTAGAATGTTGCTGTTCCTGGCCGTCACCGTGATTTGGTGTGTATGAACAATAAAAAAGGAGGCTGCAGATTTTGAGGGTTCCAATTTGGAACCCCATTTTTTCATGTTTTTGAGTTTCGCGTTGTCCTGTAGTCCTATTTCCGAGTTTGAACACATATTTAGGTAGTTTTCTGTGTTGTCATCAAAAACTCAACGCAATGTCTTCATACTTCTCTAATTGCTAACTAGTCATTGCATCATTGGCGGTCTAATTTCAGCAACGTCATGGCGTCGTGCTTGCAGGAAATCACACTTGATCGCCCTGTCTTCAACATCTTCGTTTGGGTCGAACAAGATCATTCACAGAGTTTTAGGATCCAACATTGGCGCGCTCGCCAATTTGGAGTCACAAAATGACGGTGGAGTTTGAAGACGCTCATTGACTTTTTGTAGCTCCGAGAGAAAGCTCTGCGTTTACAGGAGGATTAATCAATAGGCATTGAAGGGACTTTATCGGCTTTAATTGTTGTCCAAACGTCTAGCATCGATTGCCCACTGGGTGTGCTTTTTGGGCTATTTGGGAAGGAGGTTTTGTCCGAGCTCCCCTAAGCGGCCATGTGTTATATCGTACCTGAAAAGTTCGACGACTACGCTCGAACTAGTGGCCCTTTGGTTCGTGCTCTAGGGAGAGCCCAATGTTCCATTTAAGGTCTGAGACAATCCTAGAGGGCTCTGCATCTCGCAGTTCGAGAGGAGAGAGCGAGTGTCTTTTTTCGTATGAACATTGTTATCGGCACTTACAGGCTGTAAAAACGCAAAATTTTCATGGTTTCTACGCGTGCTGGTGCGAAGCGGTGGTTAGAGACAGCGAGAGAGTGCGTGACAGATGGAGGGAGCAGCATCGCGCGCGCCGCTCGCGCCACGAGTCGTGAGAATTACGATTTTTTTACAGAGGATATATTTCGTAATGGTCGGCACCCGCGACTGGTCATTGGACGAAATGTACAGCTCTCCAAAAATGCCCGAGGGTTCATATAGAATGTACATGCAGGAGAGTTTCACTATTGGGTTATTTCGAGAAACTTTTTAAAATTGTTTTTTCAAAATAAAATCGGCAAAATTTGCCTATTTTTGCACAGATGGCTGTTTCGTTTAGCGGCATGCCACCTTAATTCACGCGGCACATTCTCAAAATTCGTTCAATAGCAAATGAATACTCGTACTTTCAGCTCCAACAAGATTCGTTTGGAAAATTACCGTCTGTTTACCAAAACTCTAGAAATTTTATTCTTAATGCCATCACTCACCAATTCGCGGTTTGTGAGTCAACTTCAAAACTTAGGTTTATGCGGAACTCGATACTCTATGAAGCCTTGAAGAAAACAAGAAGCCGAGTTTTACTTACAAGTGAAGTGTTTAGAGTGGTAAACGCATCCGCGAAAACGACCAGTATCGTTGGTATCTCTTCTGGCTCAATAGTAAAAATGCGCAGTCTCCCGCCCCGAGCTGCAGGTTCGAACAAGTTATGAGCGTTTTCCAAGCTTCGCGAAAAGGCAAGGGTACCCATCAGGCATTTTTTTGCGAGTTTCAAAAAATTTTCTCGGATTTAGCCCAAAACTTGTATGTAGGGGTAATCCAGGGTGGTGAACACGAATCTGGAGTGCATTTGTCGAAATTTTGAGGTTTACTGTAGGTTACGGTATGTAAAATGTCATTTAGGGGGCAAAAGGCACCTTAGTATTTTGAAAATCGACAAACGGACGTTAAATTCGTATTCTGCACCCCGAATAATCCCCGTTTACAATTTTTGAGTAAAATCTAAGATTTTGACCAAACTACCGTGTACCCACCATAATCTACCGTAATTTGCGAAAAATCGATAAACGGACTCCAGATTAGTGTTCAGCACTCCAAGTAACCCTCAGAGGAACAATGTGAGCAATATCTACCGTAGCACTCCGATAATTTTGAAAGTGGCGTTTTTCCTTCTAAATTTTCCCCGGTTGGGAATCTTTGAACGAAATTAGCCGAAAACTGAAAAATCAACTAATAAACTACAGATTCGTAATCAGCGCCCCAAAAAACATGCCTGGGAGAATTTAAAGTCAAATCTGGAACAATTTTCTAAAACGCTTCCAGAGCCCTCAATTGGTAGAAATAAACGTCCAGCCGAAAATCCGTAGAAGTCCAAAACGCTGTCGGTTTGGACAAAGCGCGGAAAGCGCGCCTTCATCCAAATTTTGCTCAGGGAGGTAGTTTAGGGCGCCGAACACATTTATGGGGTCCGTTTCCAAATTTTCGAAAGATTAATGCCCTTTTTTGAGGGTACAAAAAGCACAAAAAAACCTTTTTAAGCTTGTAACTTCTTGCAACCTGCAGCTCGGGGCGGGATACTGCGCAGTTTTACTATTGAGTCACTAGAGGTACTAACGATACTAGTCGGTTTGGCAGATGCGTTTACCACTCCAAACACTTCCCTTGTGAGTTGCTTGAAAGTGGGTTGTCCGATAATTTTTCCCTCTACTGTACGACAAACTGAAGTGTGATTTTCCGTAGACTGTACGTGTCTCGCCAATTTTCAATTATGTACTTTGTTCAAAATCCGATTGTTGGCGACTTTTTTCCGACTCGCGAATTGGTGAAATTTTGCAAAATACATGCCCTCTTTCAATCAATCGTCCATGATGCATACATAGATTGGATGGTTGAATGGCTTACAGTCGTTAAATCGGCCGAAATCAAATAAACGCAGTGAGGCTGTACACAGATGATGTGGAGTCTCATGTTCATTCAAATCTAGTGATTTGACGGGGCTTCGACGGTAGATCGCCGCGCACGATCGAAACTTCGTTGGCCGGTGATTCCGCTAACTCCGTACGGCCAGCCGCAATGATCGCGTCTGGTCCATTTATTAGACTAAATCTGATAAGGAGACCGTACAGTCGGCACGGTTCGCACTAATACTTTGCGCTCCTTACTACGCGTTGGCGCGATTCGGATGCACGTATGTTATAACATATGCACGCCGAGTTTGCGCCAACGCAATGAGGAACGCAAAATATCAGTGCGATCCTTGTCGACTGTACATGAATGGGAAAACAAAATTTTGATTTTGCGTAACTTCCGAGTACAAATAGTTGAATCTGAGTTTTTCATTATTATTAGTTCGACTCGTACTAGCCGTTCGATCTAATCGTTGTTCCGCCCGATCATGTGTCATTGAATCGCATTGAATGTAACGGCGGTCCGAGTGAGACTGTCCGCATACGCGGTTGGCGTGCGTGTCAAGCGGTCGTGGCGAGTGCATTTTTTGAACTTGTAATCCGGATAACAAGATAACAAGGCGATTAATGAATGATATTAGAGTCAGAATTCTGCAGCCGTGGAGAAGTTCGTCCGGAAAATGCCAACGAGACGGTGATCCGACACGCACGCCGACCGCGTGGGCGGACAGTCCCAGTCGGACAGACTTTAGGTAGGCGATAATTTTGGAGTCTGTCTGAAAGGTCTAAAAGATTTCGTTTTCCTTCCCTATCCGAAGCTGGGTTTACAATGCACAATGCAATTTTTTTTGGGGGGGGGGGTGTATTTTGCTCTGTCTTTCTCTTCCCTTCCCTTTCTGTCTCTAGCCTTGAGTGCTTTCCAGTCCGCATTGCATCCAGGGATCGCACTAATTCTCAGCGTTCCTTATCATGCAATGGCGTGGACTCTGTACGTGTATGTTGCAACGTATGCGCACCAAGTTTTCGCCAAAGCACAGTGAGGAACGCAAAGTATCAGTGCGATACGTGTCGAGTGTAGATGCGAAAACATTAGAGGGCATGACACGCGTTGGAAGTATTTGCACTCCACCATGACGCCCGCGCGTGCTGCGCTGGCGTTCACGAGTATGAATAGCGCCTATTTGTTGGAACCCATACCCAGCGGAACAATGTTTACCTTCACTGTTTCTCGGATTGAAAAGTGCAACCCAAACCGATAATGGTCAGCCGCCGAAGCTCCAAGGAGGCAAAAGGAGAGTTTACCCCACGGATTCTCCTAGTAAGACCAATTTCCACATGAAACGTTGACATTAAACTTCTTGCTGCCAAGAAACATAGTCTGGCTCATAGTTTCTTGAAAAAGGATGGGTTTGATTGGCCGAATGAAGACTGGAATTTTCATTTTGTTCATGTTAAGCTGCGTTGTGTTTGACTCCAGTCTTGCAGATCGATGCTGGAGCCTCATGGAAAGGATCGAGCAAAAATGAGAAGACTTCGACATTAAAGGCATCGTACGCGCTGAAATCCACTTTCCATTTTTTATACTCAATCCCTTCCTCGGGCCCCTGTGAGAACGTAGAACGAGCTTGGCTGCTCAAAAACGTACCATTGTGAGCATAGAGGAAGTGGAAAGTAAGGAATTCCGTCAAAAGGGGCCGGCCCTTCCGTCAGTCATTTGGCACTTTCGAAATATTTGAGCAGAACGTCGCGTCGCTAAGTACAGGGCATGACACTGTACGCTGACGCACCGTCGGACGAAAGTGCATTATCGACTGGAAATTTCTCGTCACACAACGAGGGAGGACGATGTGCAGGGCCCAGGTGAGTATTTTTGTTAGTCAGTACAAGTCAGTGCAGTCAAGGCATTGTAGTCGTCGGCGAATTGTTTCCAACGCTGCGCCAATGGACAAATTGTAGAACTGCTCCTTGCGCCAACCGCGTAACTATCCCGAGTCGATGCCGGCGCGAATTTCAAATGATTTGCAGAAGGTTTTTAAAACAGTTCTTTCTTGAAAAGTTAACGTTTTCGAGGGGACTTTTCGCTAACTTTAGTTACTATAGGGGTGTAACAACTCAAAAACGCTGAAAAATAAGACATGGTTTTCAGCGCGTACGATGCCTTCAAATTCAGAGAAGACAATTGAAATTGATAGACAGGCTGTAGCTCGAGGGAAGCCGATCAGTATGGTTCTTACAGTCGATAAAACGGCGTATTTGACTTAGTTTCTACGCGTGCTGGTGCGGAGCGGAGGCTAGAGACAGTGAGAGAGCGTAGGGCAGACGGAGGCCGAGGCGTCGCGCGCGCCGCTCGCGCTTAGATTTATGTGAAATAAGACGTTTTATAGAGGGTATATTGTCTGGAGAGCTTGCGCTTACGTTCGTCAGAGCTTTCGGGGTCACAAGTAGCGGTATTCATCAAGCGAACATCGATTCATTGCCCAGATCCGTCAACGAGCCTCAATAACTGTCTGTTGTCAACCTTGTCGAGGTGTGAAGTCCATGAGAAAGCTCAGCTAGAACCAGCTTCTTGTAGTTGATTAGACCTCCAGATGATAATGATGTCCTGTATGGCACCAGCCGAAAAGTTGATACCTAATTTAGTGCGGTAAAATAGAAACAAATTTGTCTAACTTGTCAAATTTGCAGGGTGGGCGTATACTGTAGCGGTACTGACATGGCCTTTTCGTGAATAATGTTTTTATACATATTTCGGCTTGGCCTTAGCGAAACTTGATGAAACTTTAGTATGTTATGAAGCATCAGAATTCTTGATTTACCCATACACAAGATTTGGTTTTGAGGGTGTAGTTTTTGAATACGGAATTTATGTATGATTTCGTGGTAAAATTCAAAAATAGAAATGTTCCGAGAAAACATGGTTATTACAATGTCAAGCCCGTAGCAGTTATTCGCCATTCGAAGGTCTTCGGAGCCGTTTTATAACCATGTAAAAATTAATCTCTATCAAAATTCTTTTAGAAATAAATTCGAAATGAAATCATGCGATATTGCACCTGTTAAAGGCAGTGTTCACGATGAATATCGCACCCGAGTTCGACCCAAAAATGGGATTGTTTGGTCGTCAGGTAACTAATAGTGAAGGAACAGCGAAGAAAAACGTTCAGAATAAGTCGAAATAACGGTTTCTAAATTCAGGGCGTGTACGAGAATCATGGGCTCTGCTGATTTCGGCAAGCGCGCGCTAATCCCGAAATCTGCGCGAATCGATAATGCTAATCGCGGCAGAGTTGCTTGGCAATTTGCCATCTAAACGTGTGCGGTGCCACAAACTCGTCCTATAGAGGGGGCGGACCGGGATAGGTAGGCGCAGCGGGATAGCTTTCAAAGCCGTTTTTATTGATTTCTGGCCAGTTTTCGTTGCTTTCTTCGACCCTATCCTCTCCAGCATCTGCCAACTTAGTGTGTCACAACGAGACCTCGAGAACGAAATTTATCGTGCCTTTGAAGGCACAGGACACCCAAAAAATTATTTTTCAGTTTCCACGCTGATCACAGTGGTACCTCTGAAATCGTCCAAGACCCCCTAAGAACAAAGTTATGGCACCCTAAATATGCCTATATTCTTAGAGTGAAAAATTAGTGGACGAGTTGTCTCAGGCCTGTATTTCTCTTCATTCGCAATCGCTGCACGTGAGCAAAACAGGATGAGGAGATAGACCGGCAGTGGACTGAAGAACAACGACTTGTTGGAATTCATCCATCCATCGAGCCGCTATCGAGTTCGAAAATCTGTTAGGGGGTCGGGCCTGTGGTGGTGAGCGAAGGGGGTCGGGCCTGTGGTGGTCGCCGATATCTCGCTTATTTGGAGGAATTGAGATCTCGCATTTGGCAAGTGTTATACAGGTGGGATCTACTACACAAACAAATGAAAATCACAAAAATCATGTCTGAGGGTGTACTGTGCCTTTAAGTATCTCTCTTTTACGTTAACGAAAAAGAGCGAAATTTTTGTACCAGTTGTACTTTGTCGAAGCTTATAATGCACATGTTTTAGAATGGTTCCAGGGCAAATAATTTTATGGGGGTGAATTTTCAAAAATTACCTCCAATCTGTTCAATTTTCGGTCTTCAGGAAAATTCTGATAGAGACTGTTTACTCACAAGGTTATAAGCGGTTCAGCAGGTATTTAAATAGTGAATAACTGCTATGGGTTTGGGATTGTATTAGTCATGTTTTGCGGGAGCAATCCTTATTTGAAACAATATTACAAATTGATTAATAAAGTCCACATTTCAAAACTGCACCCTTAAAAACCAATTTTGTGTATGTGGAAAGCAAGGGTTGTGATGCCCCAGAACATACTAAACTTTTATCAAATTCCGCTAAGGCTAAGCCAAGATATGTATAAACACATTATTCGCGAAAAGGCCATGCTCACAGGTTTATGACCGTTACTGTACATAGTTTTGACGCGGTCCGTTTTCTTCCGAAATGGTGTAGAAATGAAACTACACGTCTGAGTTGCTCGAAGCTGCGTGCCATAGGGCTTTTCAGTTCCAGAGAGGGAAACTTCTTAATATATCTGGGATGCGTTCCAAGAACGTTCCCATGGCAAAACGCGTCCATGGAATCATAGCCACGGCCACGTGGGCGCAATTTTCAGTTATGATTCGCATCCATGGAAAGCAATTTCCTCCATGATGAGGTCGCTTTTCCTCCCACAGCGTCGTGGGAACGTTCTTGGAACGCACCACAGATGATCCCGAATTTCGGGGTGGGCGTAGTTGTGACACGCTCTGTAGCAGCAAAAACTGGAGCAGACGAAACGGCAAGGATCATAGACGAGTGCCTGCAGTTTTTTTGCGCGATAAGTTTCGAAAATTTCGGCGATTGTAGTGTTGCAGATCTTCCAAAAGACCGTCCGTTCTTCGCTCTTCAAGATGGCTAGATGGATTGGATTTTGAGATCCAACTCATTTACCTTGATTTCTGGGTCAAAAAGGAAACCAACCACGTTTAGACCGGTTAATTTCGTTACGAAAAAATTATAACGTGTCGTTGATTTTTTTTTAAAGTCAATGCAGAGCTAGTTTAAAAAGGAGCAAAAACCTATAAGCTTATCATCAAAATCAGTCGAGCAAATGGGGTAGAATTGATCATTTGCGGCGGCCGTGCGGCAGTCACGACACCACCGTTCATTGAGGTTTCGATCGCGAGCGACTATCTATCATCATGGCCTCGTCCATTCACTAGACTAAATTTGGCGAAAGGCCTTTATTTACTTACCTAATAATTCGGCGATCGTTTTAAATCTCGATTGTTTTCCGAAATTATTGGGGTTGTAGCGGACGTTTCTTACCTTCTGATTTCGAGATTCCTAAGTTTTTTCAGCGTCGGTTTTTCGTCCAAGTGCGATATACCGATCGAAAGCACGAATTCTTTTCTACCCAACGCTGGCTTCCACTTGTGCCGAACTCCTGCTCATTTTCGAAATATTTGCAGCAATTCATTGGTAATCTTCAGTGCTGAGCATCTTTGAAAGTTTTCATTTTTTCAGATGAACCAGTAAGCCTGCCGAAAATGATAGGATAATTGAGCCACTTCAAAACTGGACGACAGCGTTTGCGAAAATATTCGATGAAGCGTAGTTATTTTTTTTGCGGATTTTGTGATTTTGTGACTTCGTTTTTTTTCTGTCTTATCCAAGAAGTTTCTGCTTCGAAGTTTCAATGTTTGGTAAGATTGCCAAGTTCGTACACAATAGTAATTTTTTTTCGTCAATTATCGATAATTTTTTCGACAATCGATGAAAATGGCAAAAATCGAATAAAAAAAATCTATTGATAATTGGCGAAAAAACGATATTCAGCACGGAGTAGGGGAATACATACTCTGTTTATCTTGAATTGCAGAAAACACGGTCCGCCAATGTTCCTCTAATCGGCCCGCTAGTACAGTAGTGTACGTCCACGACGCGTTCTCGGCAGATCCGGGTGTGCACCCGGTGTGCAGAGCAATCGATTCGTCATTGCCGTCACTCGGCCACCCACCCTGCCACCCGGGTCTGCCTAGAACGCGTCGTGGACGTACGCTACGGTACTAGCGGGCCAATTAGAGGACTATTGGCGGACCGTGTTTTGTGCAATTCGAGATAAACAGAGTATACTTATTTAAAGTTTCGAGATCGAAACTTGTCGGGAAAGGCGGAAAAGACCGAAGCTGCAAAATCACAAAATCCGCAAAAAAATCAATAATTACGCCTGGCTGAGATTTACCGGAATAGCTATCATCAGGTTCTAAAGTGTCTCAAATAGCTTATTGATTTTGGCAGATCGGTCGTTTATCCGATCTTATCGTAGCGGAATTCCGTTTCGCAGTTGCGGACAACCGCTGTTGCAGCACACAACACGCTGATAATTGTGCTGGGACAAAGGTTGAAGGCAGTGTTCACGATAAAAAAAGTTGCCCTTTTTTCACATGAACGTCAGATTTGGGTCCCTCTATTAATAATAAGGACCGAAGTATGACGAAAAATGGCCAGAAAATTAGTGAAAATCTCGTGGACCAGTCGACCCATTTGATCACCCTGCTCACGCCATATAACGGTTTTCCATCGTTCGTTTCACCAGAGCGACAGTGGCCGAATTTTAGAACACCCCATATGCCGGAAAACTCTTATAGCCAAACATGGACACTTAACCTTCTTATTTTTCAAGAGTTTCTGGCACACGAAATAGAAAACAAAGCCTTTGACCTAAGAATTTCAAAGCTCAAAACCATCTGCGACGTTTTGTTTGACGTTTTGTCCGCAGTGCGCAAAACAAACCGACAGGCGTTAATAAAGATCTAGAAGATTTTTCAAACCTTTTTTTCTACTCCGATATTTGAGAATTTTATTGAGACTTTTCCCTATTATCCTCTGCTTACAAAGGAAGTGTAAAAAGCGTAGGTCGGATCTGCGAAAACGACTAGTATGGTTAGTAACTCTTCTGGCTCAATAGTAGAAATGCGCAGTATCCCGCCCCGAGCCGCAGGTTCAAAAAAGTTATGAACATTTTTTAGGCCTCGCGAAAAGGCAAGGGTACCCACCATCAGGCATTTTTTTGGTGTTTCAGAAAATTTCCTCGGATTTGGCTCAAAAGTTGCATGTAGGGGTAATCTATTGTGGTGAACACGAATCTGGCGTCCATCTGTCGAAATTTTGAGGTTTGCTGTAGGTTACTGTAGGTAACATGTCATTTAGGAATCAAAACCCACCTTAGTATTCTGAAAAAGGACAAACGGACGTTAAATTCGTATTCTCCACCCCAAATAACCCCCGTCTGCAAATTTTGAGTAAAATCTGAGATTTTTACCAAACTACCGTATACCCACCGTAATCTACCGTAACCTGCAAAAAAATCGATAAACGGACTCCAGATTCGTGTTAAGCACTCCGAATAACCCTCAGCCGAAAGTGGCGTTTTTACCTCGAAATTTTCCCCGGTTGGGCAGCTTCAAACGAAATTAGCCGAAAACTTTGAAAAACTGACTAATAAACCAGAGAATCGTGATCAGCTCCCCAAAAAACCCACCTGGGCGAATTTTAAGTCAAATCTGGAACATTTTTCTTAAACGCGAGCCGTCAATTGGTAGAAATAAACGCCCAACCGAAAATCCGTACAAGTCCAAAACGCTGTTAGTCTGGACAAAGTACGGAAAATGTGCCTTCACCCAAACTTTGCTCAGGGGGTAGCTTTTGGCGCTGAACACATTTTTGAGGTCCGTTTCCGGATTTTCCGAAGACTAACGCGCTTTTTGAATGGTACAAAAAACACAAAAAAATGAGCTTCTTGAGCTTGTAACTTCTTGGAACCTGCGACTCGGGGCGGGATACTGCGAAGTTTTACTATTGAGCTACAAGAGATACTAACGACACTAGTCGTTTTGGCAGATCCGACCTACGCTTTGTATACTTCCCTTGGTAGAGAACTTGCTTACTAACATAGAAAAGTAGAATACGGGTTTTTTTCTGTGAACAGTTCCTTTAATGGTGTCGGACTTGCCGGACCACACGGTCCCAACACGATTCTCATCGTGTCGCGTACTGCAACAGTCGGTTTTTTTGCATATTCTCAGAAAAAAAACGGATACGTGATCAACACCTGTATCGCCTGCGGCATTTTGGAGACGTTTTTCGTCGCACGGTTGCAAATCTTCAGTATCCGCGCGAACATGTTCCGCCCCTTAAATGTCGCGGTCATGTCTCATCGTCATCAGGTGTCAATATCGTTTCTCTCGATTTTTGTCTGCACTTAACCGGTCTGCTAGCCTGCCACATCCCATGAAAGGCACCCTGCCCCCTAACCCCTCCTATGATTTCATTGCAATACATGATCACTATCTTATCAGTCCGTGTACTCAAACATTGTTGTGTCACACTGGTTACACAAAACGCCTTTATACTCGTTATGAAAGGCCTATTGACTAATACTTGTGTTCATTCTATTGATTCGATGATATGACCGTATGCACTTGCCCACCGCGGGGCCTCCTGGAAACAGGTTTTCCAAAAGTCTGTTTGTCAAGTGCTCGCTACAAACACATGTCGCTGCGTCAAGGTTATTGCGTTTTTACCTTAGAGGCCTATCATCTGATACATCCTTTGCTATTTGTAATGTAGTTAATTAAAGTGTTCCAGTAAGTTTTAGTTGAAATGTTCACGTTTCAAATCATTCTGCTTTTTTTCGAAATGTTGCATCGACTTTACCATGAGTCCTGAGGCTGAATGAGGTAGAGTCGGCACAGATCGCAGTGATAGTTTGCGTTCCTTATTGTGCGTTGGCGCAAATTCGGTGCACACATGTTATAACATATATGTTCACCGGGTTCGCGTCAATGCACAATAAGGAACGCGAATTATCAGTGCGATTCGTGCTAATTGTAGGCACTTGTTCCATTTTCCGAACATTCGAATCACTCTTCTCTTCTTTTTTTGGGTGCACAGCGTTTATTTCAATCTTCTCAGATTTCGCGACTTTTCAAAATTTCAAGTGTTAAAAAAAATCTATATTCCTTGATGTTTTTGCGGTCTTTTCTGGTGACGTATTTAGGCAAGTTTTTAAACTTATGTAGCTTAAATCGGAACAGATCAGAAATAACACTGCGCACCTCTACTTTATCTTCTCCTCCCTTTCTCCTTCTTTTTTTGTATCTGGTCGATTCTAGAGTTTTGGTTATTGGTTCTTCTGAACATTCCACTCATTCGACGATATGTGTTATTGTTTTTTTTTGAAATTTTGAATTATTCGGTAAATACAAATTGTTCGACTAATTCAACCTATAAGGGAAATGACATTTTTCTCGAATATCTGATTTTTTCAAGTATTTCAAAAATCAGGTTTTCTGGTTTTTGAGTTATTCTGAAATCCTGATTATTCGTTTTTTAAAATATTAGATTCGTTCGAAGAACTGAAATAGTTGATTTTCGGATATTCGGCCAGTTTCGGTTGACAACAGCCGAATATTCAGCCATCATGAGTTGCAGATTTTCTGTTTTTCAAATATTCCATTCATTCGGAAAATCTAAATGGCTACTTTTCCGGAGTTTCTTGAAGTTTGATCAATTTTTCGATTCTTTCAATTCAGGCCATTTATTAATATTGAATCGTTCCAAGATTAGAGCAGTTACTCTTAGATTCGAATAATTTTCGAACTGTCGTTTTTGCAGTGTCCTTGTTTTTGAATACTCGATTTTCAGAATTTTGCAATTAATCGTTTTTCTTTGATTATTTGATTCACCGAGGAATCTGAAATATGCGGTTTTTTGAAGTCAGTGTTCACGATAAATTTCACTTCCGATATCTCCACGGTTTACGGAAGATCTGGTGCCCTATATAGCAAGGCATGCTAAAAAAGGACGCGAAAGACGCGTTTTTGAGCCAAAATAGGCCCTCTCTTGTTTACGTTGATTTTTGAGTGTGGAGGAATTGACCGCTAGACGGATGATACCTATCAGTGCAATGAAGCGATCAGCTCACTTATCAGCACTTCCTTGATTTGATCGTTCCTGTAATCTGAGTCTTCATTTGTTCATTCCGAGGGGCGGATCTGGGGCACCAGGCGTGTCTGGGGCACCAAAACGCTTGTTTGCAGCCGTTATTTTGCCGATCCTGGCTAATTTTCTACCCTTCTTTCGACACTGGGAGCCTAGGATCCTTCTCGCCTATCATTTCACTGTGGAAGGTCAACGAGGATGATCATCGTGAACGCTGCTTTTAAAAATTTGGTTCATACTGGCCATTGAGCTTTTCGGTTTTTTTTTCGGTTCAGGTCGTTCAAGATTATTTTTTTTCCGTTTTGCGAACATTCTAATATATTGGCACTTAATAGGAGTCGACTTCTCGGATATTTGGCAAATAATTGGTAACGACTTCGCCTAAAGGAAAGTTCCTTGTGCGTATCGGTATAGTTACATGAGAAATAAATCTAAAAACTGGAATGATTTTCTCATGTTTTCAAATGATTTATGATTATTCGATTTGTTCGGGAATCACCAGTCCTGTGAAAATGATCGACATTTTGAACATTCCTCCACCGGAGAAAATTTTATACGCATTTACGTTTTTTGTTATTTAAAGAAAAATTCAAAGCATTTGTGCAGTTCTATGCAGGCTATTACTCGAAAATTTGAATTGATACAATTATTTTCGCAATCTTTGAATCATTGAAATGAGTTTGAATTTTGATTGAGTTGAATTTTTCAATTCTCGGCTAATCGTTTTATTCTGGATTTTTTTGAATTATGCATCTCTTGATTTAGTCAAGAAGTCGTATTATCCCGTTTCTTCGAATCACCTACTCATTCGAAAAGTCAAAAGACTGTCTATTCACCAAGTATGCGACCAACTTTTTGACCTAATATTCGAATATTGCGCCTCCCAAAGAATTGTCAATTCAAATTACTGTATTGACTTACTTACTTACTTAATCGGTTGGCTTTCGCCTGACGCGGTCATTCCGCATCTTCACCGAGGTGTGCCGTCCTAGTAGTCAGCCGTGTCCATTTTTCACGGTCTTCAGCCACAATTTGAACACATTCCATCCAGCTGTCACTATTCCATTTCCTGCGAAACGAAACATCGCGCCTGAACTGTCTTTCGATGCCGAGTGACTTTAAATCCTCTTTAACCACCTCCGTCCAGAACTTTCGCCTACGCCCAGGTGGCCGTTTCCAGACAGGATTTGGAAGCATTTTTAAAGCGTGTTGTACGAGACGATCCGGCGTTCTTCTGTATATGCCCGAGCAGTCGAAGTCGACTTTCCATTGCTGCTTGAGAAGGCGTTAGGAGATGCTGGCACCTCCCTCGTGTCAAGCGTTGATGATTTCCTTGTAAAGGTCTTCGTTATGGCATACACGCGGCCAGAAATATCCAAGCAAACGCCTAAAAAGCTTCCTCTCCGTGCAATCCAACCTTTCCATCTGCGTTTTCGGTGCTGCCCACGTCTCCGATCCGTACATCATGATAGGGCGAATAGCGGATAGGTAGACGCGCAACTTGACTTCCTTCGCGATGGTGGTAGACCACAAACACTTGGTTAGAGAATTGAATGCAGACGTAGCTTTCGCACATCGTTGTCGAATATCCGCTGCATAACTACCATCGTTCTTCAGCAAACAGCCCAAATAACAGAAATCGTCCACCAGTTCGATACGTTGTCCGTCCACACAAACTCCAGTTGAAGGCCTCTGAGAGACCCACATCTGCTTGCATTTGTCGGGACGAAGACGAAGTCCATAGGCTGCGGCATACTTCGGAAACGAGGTTCACAATCCTTTGCAGTTTTGCGTTGTTTTCAGCGAATAACACAATGTCGTCGGCGTACTCCAGGTCGACAAGGAGCGTCCTGATGGTGTTAGGATCACATCCGCAGGAAACTGTTCTGCGACTCTACGCATGATGTCATCAACGGCGAAGTTGAAAAGAAAAGGTCCTGCAACGGCTCCTTGCCTTACTCCTGTTTTCACCTCGAAAGTTGACGTAAATCCGACAGGTGTACGAACTGCTGCTGTTGTTCCTTTGTTCATGTCCTCGATTAACCGAACATACTTTTCCGGGACTCCATCTGCTCGCAGAGCATTGAGCAATCGATCACGATGAGGAGAGTCGAACGCGGCTTCAAAGTCTAAAAAAGCAAGCTGTAATGGCTTCGAAAACCGCTGCCACGATTCAAATACTCTTCTCACGACGAACACTTGGTCGATGGTCGATCTTCCAGGTCGAAAACCGGCTTGCTCATCTCTGGTCGTTCCTTCACGATGTTTGATAAGTCGCTCGAGAATGATACGTTCTAAAACCTTGTACATGACACGGAGTAGAGAGATTCCTCTGTAGTTCTTAGGATCCGTGACGGATAGCTTCTTGTGAAGAGGTACGATGATCGCATGTCTCCACGAATCGGGTATCCTTTCGCTCATCCATATGGCACGGATGGTGTTGGTCATTTCACGAATCCCAGACGGAGGAAGAGCTTTCAGCATTTCAGCAGTGATGTTGTAATCTCCACCAGCCTTTCCATTCTTCATTTTCCGGACACAATCCAAAACTTCAGACTCAGTCGGCGGTTCCTCACTGACATCGTAATGTGCTCTCTGAACATGCGGGAGCTCAGGTACTGATGGCGCTGGACGATTCAGTAGTGAACTGAAGTAATCCTTCCATATTGGCAGCGTCGCATCACCAACTGCAACTCCATTGGTAGTGTTCAAGACAGGAGAACATCTCTTCATCTTCCCGCTATACTGTCGCAGCAACGTGTAGGCTTTCTTCGGATTCTTCTCCTCCCAAGCCTTCTCGAACTCCTTAGCTCTACACGTCCACTCTCGTTCGCGGTCACTTTGAAGCTGCCGACGCAACTTCCTCCTCAGACGCTTCTCCTCCACGAAGTTTCCTGCAGTTCGGAGAGCACATACTCTGTTGTAGGTAGATGTTGTTTCTTCTGAGACGTAGGCGAACTTCTTCTTAGGCTGTACAACCGGGAGTGCCTCTTTCGAAGCGTCCTGGATGCACTTGACAAAAGAATCCGCGTCGCAAAGTTTCTTCTTAGTCCGTACTCCGATGTGAATAGAAACGCGTTGTCGGAAATTCCTTCTGCACTCTTCATCTCTGAGACTTGTCATGTCAATCCTCTAGAGAGGCTGAGCCCTCGCTTCCTCTTATGAATCCTCGCAGTGAAGTTCAACAGAACAGGACGGTGATCCGAATCGAATGCGACATCCCACACAGCTCTAGATCTTCGAATGTCCGATACTGGAATATTCCTCGTCAGGACATAGTCAAGCTGTAGTTTCAAAGTTGTCATCTTCCGCTTCCGCTGCTCTTCTGGAGATAGCCGGGTTGGTCCCTGCCACGTAAGCTGATGGCGGCGATGATTCCTCTTGAATGTCGATGCAATAATCAGACCACTGCGTTCACAAAGTCGACAAGGCGGTAGCCATTGCCCGATGTTTGCTCCACTGGGTAGAACCATTTACCGAGTACTTCGGATTCCTGATCAAGTCCCATCTTCGCATTTGCGTCAATCCCCACGACAACAGCATGTTGACAAGGTATCCTGGCCAGCAACGTATTGAGTTCCTCATAAAACGCATCCTTCGAATTGTCTTCGGCGGTTTCAGTGGGCGCATGAGCACTCACTATCCACAGATTGAATCCTCTGTGATCCCGCAGTCGTACGGATGCATTCCGGCACGACGTTGAGCCAAACTCCTTGTCCATACCATTGAAATCCTTCCTTACAGCTATTGTACAGCCTTCCACTCTCCTATCGTCAGCGTTACCGTCAAATTACTGTATTATTAGAGAATTCCATTGTATATTCGTACACTAACAATAAGATAAATTTCCGAATATTCGATTCATACGGAAACCTACATTCCTCCGTTTTTTCAAGCATTTTATTTATTGGCAGAGCCGAAATTGTGTATTTCTCGAATAGTCGTTCCCTGAGAGAATTTTCATTGGGATTTCTGAATTCGCAGAATATTTTGGATATCGAATAAAAGGTAAACTTCGATTGAAATCTTTTCCAAAATCCAATTCTATTGGGAGCTTGATTTTATTCAATTTCTGAAGCCTATGATTCATTCGGGAGCTCAAATTATGGTTATTTGATTAAATATTTTCTTGAATATTGTATCCAGTAAAAGAACCGAAGTCACCCCCGGGAAAATTAAAGATTTGTTTTTCCGTGTTATTCGAAAAAAAATTGAAGAGAAAACCCAGAAGTTTACTTTTCTGCTCGGTCGAGTTTTTGAGGTTTGATGCACTCGCTAATTCAAAGTGTTCGTTGTTTTCGACTACTCCACTCTTCCTGCAACTTGAATTGTTAGGTTTTTCCAACACTCGATTTAATTGAATTTTTGATGTACAATACCCGCGCGTAAGTTTTCTAAAAACGGGGAGCATTTGCCAAACTTGGCAAAAAAGCATCCGATGCATGTAACTTTTTTGAACGGAAACTTTTTTGAATTCTTAAAGCGCCATCATATTCACAGCTCAAATTCTTACATAATAATGTGCGTTGTGGGCCGAAGTTCTCTAAAATCGCTTTGTTTTCGGGTAAAATTGTTTTTGCGGCCGTTTCACAAAAACGTCGCGCACGGCAAAATGCGGCGAAATTTCAAGTAGTAATTGTACAAGTAATAGAAGGGAAATCTCTGTGTTTTCTTCGTCAATTAGATGAAAGTGGGGCCAACTCGAGATCTGTGCAGATTGAATTTTCGAAATCCTTCATTAAACACGCTCGGAAGGTTCCTGAAAAGTTGGACTTTTGTTGCGCAATCCACAGACCGATAAACGGAGGATTTCGGAAATTCACTTTGCACAGATCTTGACATAGCCCCACCTTCATCTAATTCACGAAGAAAACATAGAGATTGCTCTTCTCTTACTTGAACAGATACTACTCGAAGTTTCGCCGCACTTGCCGCGCGTGACGTTTTTGTGAAACGACGGTAAAAACAATTTTACTCGAAAACAAATCGATTTTTGGTAACTTCGATCCAAAATGCATATTATTATGTGGGAATCTCAGCTGTGAATATTATGGCGTTTTCAGAATCCAAAAACGTCTTCGTTCAAAAAAGTTACATGCATCGGACTCTTTCTTGCCAATTTTGGCAAATGCTCCCCATTTTTACAAAACTTAGCTCGAGTATTGTATTAGGGTGAGTCATAAGTTCTTGGAATTGTTTATTTTTATTTTTTTCTTAGACACAAGGTAACAAATTTAGCCAAAGTAAGAGCCATTACAACGAACAACTTTTTGCCAACGACGAGCGAGACTTCGAATACCGTAGTCGTAGAATGAGCGCTGCTTCGATGCAAAAAAAGCGTCCAACTCGGTCCTCAAGTGCTCTTCAGTCTTAAGCTGCTTTCCCCTTAACCAGTGTTCGAGGCTTCTGAATAAATGGTAGTCCGATGGAGCAATATCTGGACTGTAGGCTGGATAAGGGAGAGTTTCCAACTGCTGCTCCTTCAATTTTTCTTGAGTTTTTCGCTATGTGTGGGCGGCAGTTGTCCCAGAGCAGTAGGATCTGGTCATGTTTTCGTCCATTTTTCTCCGCGTTGGTGACCATTTCCTCTAGTTCTTGACAGACGTAGTCAGCATCTATAGTCTTCTCTGGCGGAAGTAATTTCCAGAACACAACTCCATCAGTGGACCGAAAAACGGTCAGTAGACTCTTTTTTTTCCGTGGATATCCCGACGTTGCACAGGATCTGGCGGCTCAATGGGCTTAACCCATTGCACAGACAGGTCAGGATTGTTATAGTAGCACCACTTCTCATCACATGTAATGATACGACCAAAAAAACTTCCTTTGTGGTGCCGTTTCAGAAGTTCTTGACAAATGGCCATCGTGCGATTCCTGTCGGTGTCGGATAAAGTGTGAGGAATCACGGACGGCTTTTTTGGTCTCAGTCCCATATTGTGTAGCTGGCGAGCTGCGGTCGACTGCGAACTCCCTGTAAGCTGGGCGAGACCTCTGCTGTGAAGGTGCGGGTTTTTCTCCAGCTCATTCGCTGCCAACGTGGGGTCGTGAATTCGTGGCTTTCCACATCTCGGCTTGTCCTTCAGAGAGCAGCTGCCGGAGCGAAACTTTTGATACCAGTTGTACACAGTACTGGCAGCAATTCGATACCTTCCTTCGTTGGCCCTTATTTCCTTAACAGTTTGAGCAGCTGTGAAACCTCTTTTGAAGTAGTGAAGAATCAGTACGCGAGCGTTCTCTTTTTCCGACATTTTACTGAGCCACGAATGGCGTTTCAAGGGCTGGCAGGTATTGATTAACGAGCTTTGATCTACTTAGCAAACAACTGCGCACGAGCGGCATTTGATCTATTCGCGCGCGAATTAATATGAATTTTTGAAAAGTTCCAAGAACTTATGACTCACCCTAATATTTATTTTGCGAATACTATTTTCATGCGAACACTCAAAATATTCGATTAGTCGATTATTCGACCAAGATGAAGTCACTATAATTCAATATTCATGTATCGAAAAATCTGTTTATTAGGAGTTTTGTAATGTTTGGAAAATATTTGAAAATCCGAGTAGGTACCTATTCTTTCGAATATTCGGGCGAAGGATATTCCGTTCGAGTGTTTTTGAAACTGGTTATTATTCATATTGTTGTTTCATTCCAGTTCTGAGAAAATATGACATCCGATTCATTTGTTCACTCGAATTCTAGCGTTAAATACTGATACCTATTTAGCCTAATTAATTTTTTAATTCAGTTTCTTTTCAGTGTTACCTCCGTTCACGGCAATTGATTCCATTCCACGATCGCATTAGCCTTGGTCTGCAAGTTCATTTGCAGTGCAAAGTTTTTCTTTCAGTGATTATTTGTTCAGACAAACCAATCAATAGACAATATACAGGGCGGCGAATAAGTATGTATGTTTACATAGCTTTATGACATTTTTCTCTTTGCCGAAAATTTGTCTGGCAGTGCTCTTCAGTGGCCTGATCGTTGCTTTCTCTTCCAATAGATACACTGTACTACATACATTACATCTATAAGCTGAAATTGAGTCGGAATAAGGCAAATGCCGATTTCCGTCGAAACTAGAAAGATCCAAAAGTTTCCGGAATGAAAACCAAAAAAAATGAAAAGAAAACGTTTTCGTGTGAAAACTTTTTTTCAGCATCTAATATGGTGTATCCTGGGTCAGGAAAACACAACAAGTAGAAAGAATGCTTTACAGAGAGGCTGAATTTAGGTTTTCAGAATAGTTTTTGCAGTAAGAAGTTGTTATAACCACAATCAACTTTTTTACATTGCAAGCATAATTTTAGCTGAAAAGGCGTTCTGCTACGTTTTGTGGCGTTTTTTGCGCACACAAAGCGCCGCATTGCCATGATTTCCTTCAGGGTGGTCCATTTTCAATTTCGAAGTCATTTCCGATTTGCTCTCAACGAAAACTATATAATAGTGTCACGCAATGATAGATTCAATACCAGGAAGTTGACGAGAATCACATATTTCCTCCTCGGAATACCTTGTCATAAACTAGTCAGACGGTCATAATAGCAGAAATCTGTTTCGGCTCGTGATCGACTAAAATTTCGGAAGGAAATGCAGTTTTTTTTTCGGCAAAATACCGGAGTCAGGAATACTTTTTATATCATTGCGTTCGCCTCACTGGCAAGAACACGAAACTTACCTTGAAAATTCATTAGGTCCATTTTGAAGTGAGTTATGGCAATGCAGGGAGCGGTTTAGGCGTCCAAAAAACTCCGCGAAATGCTACTTCTGCAAAAATATTGCTCGGTACTGTATGCGATGGTATTCTAACATTGTTGCAAGAGTCTCAGCTGCTCACTGGTTCAAATTTTGGTTTGTGCCGTTGGAAACATCCTAGAGTCCTGATTCTTGGTTTTTTGTTCAATTCTGCGCAACGCTACCCTATCTAGCATTGATACATGTTTTAATGTTGCTAAGGAAAGCTGTTTTTGTGTCAGTTGTCGTGCTTCTCTTTTCATGTGGAGTTCTTAATAAAAGCTCATTGCTGCTAAACTGTCGTAACATCCATTCAATTTGACTTAACTTCAAGAAGTTCTCAAAACAAAAAAAAAACGCGAATTCTTGTCGCGTTTTCTTTATCCGACGAGTTAGAGGTGTGCATATGTATGTGCTTGACATAATAGTACAGTACTGTAATCTTAGTCCGAGATAAGATGCGAAAGAACCTAAGTTGCGCGAAACCGCGGATATCGCTATGCAAAAGCGGAATTTATCCTCATTTCTAGTTCGCATCTTCGTGGAGGTGAGGCTTGCTAAAAATGAGGTGCGCCGTCATCGTGATAAGATGTGTACATTTGTCACGCTGTCCAACCACAATTTTAACACTTAAAGGCATCGTACGCGCTGAGAACCACTCACCGTTTTTTGAGTTTGAATCACTGGTTGGGCCCGCCTGAGGACGTGGGTAGAGTTTGTCGGGTCACCGACGCATCATTGGTAAGATATGGGTGATAGAATGCCTCGAATTCCACCGAAAGAGGCCGGCCTTCTGACAGCGATGTGGCTTAAAATGAAAAAAGAAAGAAGGTTTTCAGCAAGCGATATCGCGTAAATGAGTGGAAGTTGATATATCATTTGTTGATAAGCTACCTTCTTTTCTCATTTGAGGCCACATGGTTGTCGGAAGGCCGGCCTCTTTTGGTGAAATTCGAGGTATTCGATCTCCCATTTCTTCCCAATGATACGTCGGTGACCCGACAAACTCTACCCACGTCCTCAGGCGGGCCCAACCAATGATTCAAACTCAAAAAAACGGTGACTGGTTTTCAGCGCGTACGATGCCTTTAAAAGACCGCGTGTCCACACTGCGCACCCACGGCTTTTTTGCCCCTCGGACCGCGTGTCCACACTGCGCACCCACGCCATAAAACTTTTAATATTTTTTATATTTCTATGGCGTGGAGCCTTCCCTAATTACGGATAGGTTCTTTGTAATTTAACCTATTTACACTGACAGTGGTAGAGCATTTTGAGTGTTCCTAGTGATTTTACCAGCATCTCCGGAAATGGCACTTTTCGATTTTCGAGCTTCTTTGGCCGGAAAGAAATCGTTCCAAACTAGGCTAAGAAGGGTTATCAATGATGCTTATCACGGAACTGATGTTCTACTGTTGATTGTCGAAATAGTAATGCCACCTATTTGAGATAACTGTAGAAGGCCATCGTTTCAAATTTTGCTGCCTTGACCTCGAGGGTTATTCGAGTTGCTGCACAAGGTTCTGGTGTTTACATACTTTTCAATTTCCAATGAGATTCCCTTTGACTATGACTGAATTAGCCATCGGTCAACTTTGTTTAAAATTTCGCTAAATTTCGAGTGGAGGGTAACTTGTGGGGAAAGGGGTGAAAACCCAGAAATAGTTCCGTGCTTAAGATTTTATTGAAGTTTAACTACAGGGTATAGTTGGAGGAGCTGAACAATGAAGTCTTGTATATTTCACAGTTTTCTAAAGCTTCGCTGGCGTCTTCTGTCGGTCGCATTAGACAACTTGGTAGAACAAAGTACTTGAGTCCGCCGAAAGTTTTACATGAGATTTATTAGGGCATTACAAAGGAGAAGTTCGTTCATTTTTTAAATTTTCAATACTCTGGGTGGGCCTAGCACGGCTAAATCCTAACCATTAGCTGCAATCTGAGGGAAATTCTAGAAGTCGACAAACAAACGCTCATTTCGCTACCAGCCTTGCGCATTTAAAGCTGAAATAATCTCCAAAATTAAAAAAGCAGGTCTGCGAAAAAGCGGTGGATCAGCCGCGGAGCAGGCGTTCTCTTAAGTGTTAACGGAATCCATCCATCACTTGACATTCCTTTCTCTATCGAGTTGAACATCGCGCCTGAAATATTTTCAACGTCGAGTGTTCTGAATCCCTTCCTCACTACATCAGTACAGAACTTTAGTGTACGTCTATGTACTCGGAAGCATCCCTAGAACGTTATGAACAAGACCTTTACGAGCACGAAAGATCGAAGTCGACATTCCATCGCTGCTTGAAAAGATATTGGAAGATGGTGGCAGCTCCCTTGGGTGAGGCCTGGATGTGTAGCGTCAATTTCGTTTTCAGTGTGCTAATCATTTCACAGTCCTGGCCAAAGGTATCTGAGCAAAAGCCTAAACAGCAACAGTGGGCACGAATCGTACTGTTCCTGGGGAGCCTTGTCGTGCGTTTTCGAAAGCCCTGTGCGCACGTGGTATAAGGCCTCTTTCAGAGTTCAATCGACGCGCGACGCGATGGGATGATAACCATGAGTATCGATCGAGATCGCGTCGCACGTCGATCTGCATTCAAAACATGCCATCTCGGCGATCAGCGATCGCACTCTGAAAGATACCTAACATACGTTCTCTGAGTTTGCGCCAATATGCAATAAGGAACGCAAAGTACGGACGGAACCGCAATACAAGACGAACTAACAATGAGTTACAGCGCAGGACGTGCCTGCGACATGCTTCTTGCTTCTTAGGAATTTCTACCGTTGGCGTATTTAGCACGCTCCTAATTCAAAATAGAGTTGCGTGTACCTTAATCCATTCTGAGTCCGTCGCTAATGCATATGAATTGCTTGCTGCCGATATACTGCAGAATCTCTCTACATTCAGAACAATTTTGGTGTATAGAGCCCCTAGTTGCAATGCTGATGCACATAATCAACTTATTGGGCTGCTAAGTGATCTGGTTTCTTGTGAATCCCCTGCCATTATAATGGGTGATTTTAACATGTCAGGTATTGATTGGTGCTCAAGCGATATCGAAGGTCCACAACAGTTTTCTTGTTTCATGGAAATGCTCAATTCGCATGGCCTAATCCAACTCGCTCTGGAACCAACCAGGGAATCTAACATTGTGGATCTACTTTTCTCTAATGATCCTTCTCTAGTTAGCGAAGTTTCAATTGCTGATCCAGTTGGACTTAGCGATTATAATAGTGTCATTTTCAAGGTCCGGTGTTCCGATAAGCTGCCGATTCCTGTGTATTTCCTAGATTTTTCCCGATGCGATTACCTAGGGATTTGCGGTTATCTCAGTCAAATACACTGGTTAGACTCTTTCAATTCGCTTATGACGGTCAAGGAAAGATACGAACTGTTCATAGAAGTACTCCAAGAAATTATCTCTATTTTTGTTCCGTGGAAACTAGGCAACTCACATGGATACCACCACTTGCCCACTTATTTGCAAAACATGGTACAACATCGCGTTTGCTTATTCCATCTTGCGAAAAATACGGGGTCATGGGGTGACTATAGAAGCTATACAGCGTCCTTCGTGGAGAAACTTCGTAAATTTAATCGAAATATAGAGAAGAGAGTAATCGAAACTGGTAATAGGAGAGGATTCTATAGATTGTTGAATGACAGGCTTTCCACATCTTCTCGTATTGTTAGCCTTGAAGTGGACGAACGTATCGTATTCAAAGAACCCGAAAAGCTAATTCACTAGCAAAAGAGTTTCTAAAATCGTTTGTGGATGACAATCATTCCTTTCCAAGCTTCAATGTCACTGTTGATCACCCGATGGATCTCTTTCCGACTTTTACTCCGGCCCAAGTCTATGAAGCCATAATCAAATATCCCAAGTCCTATTCCCATACTTCAGATAATGCACCGTTTTCGTTTATCCAAAACATCGCCCACGTCATTGCCAGCCCCCTAGCTTATATTTTTAACCAATCTTCAGTGCACGGTGAGATTCCCTCTCGATGGAGGCAAAGTTTTGTCACTCCAATACTAAAAAAGCCACCATCGAATAAGTGTGAGAATTACAGACCAGTGAGCATAACGTCGAACCTGTGTCGGATTTTTGAAAAGCTACTCAAGCTTCACCTTCTCGAACATCTCGAGAGAAATTCTCTTATATGTACCTCGAGAACAACATGGCTTCGTCAAAGGGAGATCGACAGAGACCAATGTGCTTGAAAGTCTGAATGACTGGACTCTGCTGTTAGACGAAAAACGGATTTGTGACGTTATACATATTTTTTGATTTTCAAAAAGCTTTGGATCGTGTTAGCCACAAAAAATTGATCTATAAATTCGAGTTGCTGAAATTTCATTCTGTTGTTGTACGGTGGATCGCAAACTTTCTTGAGGGCCGAACATTCCAGGTTCGAGTCGGGAAAAGTTTGTCTGAAGCCTTTTCGATTTCTAGTGGCGTCCCCCCGGGCAGTCTGCTATCTCCGCTTCTATTCATCGTCTACATAGCAGATCTTACATCACAATTACAGGCGGATGGAATCAAATGTAAAATCTATGCAGATGATGTCAAGATCTATCGTGAAGTTTCCCCGACAGAGGACATCACTCTGATCCAGCGTGCCATTGATAGAATGTCACTTTGGTCTAAGGAGTGGCAGTTAAGCCTATCCCCCGCAAAAAGCACCCACATGCGACTTGGTTCTTTGGAAGACATTACTATTTACAATATCGAGGGATCTCCAATTATTCGCGCTAATAGAGTGAAGGATCTAGGGTTCACTTACAACAACAACCTTGACTTTTTTGAACATTTGACCGCAATATCAAGGAATGCCTTGGGAAGAACTTTTCAAATTCTCAAAGGGCTGGCAACACGAAATAAGGAAACTCTATTATAAGCCTACACCACTTACGTGCGACGAATAGTTGAAGCAGGAACCTCCGTCTTCAATCCATCCAAAAAAAGGATATAGAGATTCTTGAGAAGGTGCAAAATAACTACACAAGGAAAATCCATCAGAATTGGAAGGTCCCAGTATTCTACAACGCCTAGTGCGTGCACCAGGAACAAATACCTCGACATTCCTTCATTAGAAAGTCGAAGGGCCTTGTTCGATGTAAGCATGGTGCATAAGATTCTTAATGGTGCAGTCAAAATAAGAGTGAGCAATTTTTTCTCCTGGGTCCCTTCCATTACTCGCGGCGGGAAAAACAAGATCACTTTCCGGAGAGCGAAAACTTCGTTGCGAGGTAATTTCTTTACAAGCCGAGCGGGCTCAGCGTACTTGAAGTTGACGAAGTCGGAACTGTCGCCACTATCACAACTCTGTTTTAGGCGCAAATTCGCTGCACTGCTATTGAAGCCGTAGCCTGTACTTCTTTGGTCTTGTACTCGGTTATCTTGTACCCTCATCTAGATTATATGTATTCCTTTTTTGTGTTTGTTCTATAACGTTCGCCTTATGTGACGTAATAAACTAAACTAGACTAAACTAAACTAAACGCGAGCAAATTGAAGTCTGTTTGCTCGCGCGGCCGTCTCGAAGGCATTTTTTTGGGGGGGGGGGGGTGACTGACTGGGTTACGGCTCGATATTTGTCTGGTATTTCTGCCAATCGGTCTACAGTTCCAAGAAATGCCTACGCTACAGTAACTCAACACGCACGCCGATCGCGTGGGCGCGCAGTCTCGGTCGGATAGACTTTATATGAATAGAGCATCGCCTCCGCGATAGTGACCGTTCGGACTCAAAAGTAGGTTGGGTTCAGTTGAAGCAGGGGCATCAACATACTTGCATAATACTCGACCACACCTTTTTCATGGTACATTTTTTAGTATTGATATTTTCGAAACTTCTGAATTTTGTCGTTTTCGCTTTACTCCCCGAAATTGTGGTATATGTATAACTCGATAGCTAGGTATTGTTAGCAAGGCTTCATCAGAAGTATGTTGCCAACATAAGTTTTTTTTTTGCGGAGTGTTGCTTTGACAATATATTTCCATGTCAAAATATGGCGAAATGCTTTTTTTGTTATAGAGTTGTTCACAACACATTCCTGTACTTGTTGCATACCTCAGAATTGTTGCACAAGGCCTTTATGTGCTTTCGGTGTTGTTCTCCTACACCTGTTCTTCATATGAGTCTTAAGGACATTTAGACAGCCTATAACAACCTCTCCCATGTCCATAGTGAAGAAATCTGTGTTCGCCGAACTTGATGTGAACTTTCAACTTCGTCGAGAAAATCAATTGATGAACCCAAAAAAAAAAACTAGAAGTGATTGCAGTCAACAGCAGTTTGTCGAAAAATGGAAATGGCATCATCCCAGAAACACTTGCAAGGCTTGAGGGGGTTTGGAGTGGGTTTTTAGTCTGGTTAGTGATTATCATCGCCCGGAGATGTTGTTTGGCGTGCTGAAACTGAATCCAATAAAGGAAGGGTATATTCACAAAGAGGTCATTTTGAATAAAGTATACATTTTCGAGATCAGTTTTTGACGTAGAATTTGAAATTTTTTTTTGAGCTGCGCGGTACAATTACTTGAACGGACTTACGAGCGTTTTTTACCAGATCTCTACAGCTAAATGACATTACAGTTAGGTCCGTGGCCTGCCTCCTCAGGGAAAAAAATCATTTATATATCACCTGCGGCTGGCGTGGGCGGTTTAAATCTCACCGGCGGCTGGCGGTATGATAAGCTGATCAGCTGCGCTCTTCTGTCGGCCTGAATCTATTGGCTGACCGGCGCACGCGACCGCCTTCGCCAGCCGCGGTTTAGATTTAAATGTTTCTCCTTGAGGAGGCAAGCCACGGACTTAATTATATATCCGCCGCAACCTAGAGACATCTCCCGAAAAACCGGAAACGGTCATCAAATTCGTTTTTCGCATTTGTTGTTCGACGTTGGGGTAGGTCATTTCAACCAATGGTAACTATCAATCCTCGCAAGTTTCAACCAATTTTTCTTCCATTTGATTGTGTTTGATTTTTTTTCAGGTTGGAATTATCTTGTGTGGAAATGTACTAGATTAATTATTACTCATGAAAAATCGTCAGCGGTAAAACAGGAAGAATGCCTTCTCCATGTGCGGTGTGTGAGATGCCATCAAGTGGTCTGCACTTTGGTGTACCTTGTTGTCGTGCCTGCGCAGCCTTCTTCCGACGTACTGTCTCCTTGCGACTGAAGTATAAATGCCGCTTTTCCTCGAGTTGTGAAGTGACTCATAGTGAGTTTCGTCTGGTGTTATGCGTTTTGTGGTGTGCCGTCAGTTGGAAAAACTGAGTTTCGTTTTTAGAAAAGCGCTATTCATGTCGTCATTGCCGTTTCGAGAAGTGCCTCATTGCTGGAATGAGGAAAGAGAGTATGTTGAAATGTTGGAGTTCGTCAGTATGTGGGTTTGCAAAGTATTGTTGGATATTAAGATTCGGCGGCACATGGAAAGAGCAGTTTTGATGGCATGGACGATCCGAAGGAGTTGTCCAATCCTTGCTCAAACGCGGTAGAAGTGTTTTCCTTATCGTTTGAATACGGCATTTGCATAGCAGATCACATCCGGATATCCGCACTCTAATGTTAGTAGACGGCAGCGTCTGCGCAGAAAGTCGTATACCCTGTCCCAAACGAGATGGCAAACGAAGAGTTCAAAGAAGCAGCACTTGCTTTGCGTCTCTGACATTTTTGGATTACGGTAAGACGTCGCGTACGCAAATACGTAGCATGTCTTGCCGCAAAACAAAAAAAATCAGATGACTTTAGGTCCTCCGAGCTGTTATCCGTATCCTGAAACACTTTCCCTGCCAAGTAAAGAAAACTATCTGTATCGAGAGTGAGTATCACGAGCATTTCGAGGGAAAAGAACGCAAAAGAGTAATGAAGTATGTGAAAAATCAAATGAGAACGTGAAAAAGTCGTCGAATCCCGTTTTTGGATTACGGTAAGACATGCTACGTATTTGCGTACGCGACGTCTTACCGTAATCCAAAAATCTAAGAGACGTGGAGGGAGCGCTGCTTCTTTGGACTCTTTGCTCTCCATCTCGTTTGGGACAGGGCATATCTGATTTTTCTTACCAATGTCATGATTGAACTATGTCGAAGTAGTTGAAAAAAAAACCTTGGAACCTCAATATTGCCTAAGGACACGTTAACATTATAGCCTTGAGAAAGTCGATCTAAGGGTTTGGAAACCTGAATGCCAGAAGTGTTTTTTTGGTCGAATACTTCCCGAGCATTCATAAAAACTCCATCCTAGCTGCCCGAGCAGTAGTTCATAAAGTTATGAATCAAAAAGTCAAGAACCCAAGGGTGAAATTTTTTTATATACCTCCACAGCCCCAAAAATGGGATTGACCCACGAACCTCATGGGGCTCTAGAGGTCAATTTTTTTGCCCGAACTTCGCCTAATGTTTTTTCAAGGCGCTGAATATGAATATGACGATCGTTTATAGTTTCTTGAAAGATTACGGTAGGTTGCGGTAAGTATAATGTCATTTAGCTACCATAGCCCATAGAATTCTATCCAGAAATTTCTGTGACGCAATCCTCTTTACTGCAAAAAGTTCCGCAATAAGCAGTATTTACGTGAAAATTTTTCCAAAAAATTTTGTCATAGGGAAAAAGAACAAACTTCTCGAAAATTCAAGCGCCGTAAGAGAAATCAACACCAATGGTAACTTTTCTCATATACTCTGTCCCAAACCAGTTGACAAGCGGAGTTCAAAGAAACAGCGCTCACTCTGCGTCTCTGACGGGCGTGCAATTTTCGCAAATCACGTACGCGGCTCAGCATCTGTCTTACCGTAGTTCGAAAACAGAATTCATCGTGCCCTCCGAGCTGTTATACATTTCCTCGATTACATTACCTGTTACGTAAAGAAGTGTATCAGCATCAAAACGGAGTATCACGAGCGTTTTGAGCGAAGATGACGCAAAATAATAATGAAACATGCGAAAAAAAGAAATGAGCGCGTGAAAAATTGGTGAATATTAGGTTTTTGAATTACGGTAAGACAGATGCTGCGTCGCGTACCTTGCGCGCCCGTCAGAGACGCAGAGGGAGCGCTGCTGCTCAGGCAGCTGGTATGGTCGGTGTAGCTGCAAAAGGGATAGCTGCAGACCATTCAGCAGCCCGCGCGCCTGTCGTGTGCGCTGATCGATCACCACATTTCCCATGGGCGCACGCGACGCAGCACAGGTTGCTGAGGTGTCCGCAGGTTTATCTTTCGTGGTTACCCCAACAATAGGGTGTTCTTACCACCACCTAGAAGGTAGTCTATCTGAAAAACAAGGGTGTATAGACAGCTCTGGCAACCTGTTCTGGTTTCTCGCTCAGAAGTTACATCATTCTTCATGTCTGTTTGAGAGCAATAAAATAAGTTAATCGTGTGTGATCGCCTGTGTAAATGGTTCCTTCAAGTGGTAGAACTCGTCAATTTTCACAATCTGATGGGATTTTCAGTCGTATGCTTCTTGCTCACCGCCTGAGCCGATGTACCGTATTCCAGCCATCGTGCGCAATGACAGCTATCAGGTTGCGAATTCCAACTGCAATGCGCCTAGTATTAATTTCCACAGTAATGCGCAGATGATCCTGAAAGCGAAGATTGACGTCCTATTTGATATGGTAAGATTTCGCTGGTGTTTTCTATTGCTTGTTTTCATCCATATGAAATATTCGAGTAGTGGAGCAGTATCTGAGCGAGTGTTGCCACAATTTTCCAAGACATTCAGTAGAGTGTCATGCTGAAAGCCTGAATATATTGGGGAGGGGGCGAGTCTCTAAGCATTGTGTCGAAGCCGTATAAGTGCCGTGGTGCATGGAGAGCAAGGAGGTTTGAAAGGATAAAATTTCATGGGAGGTACCTAGATACTAAGGCTGCTTGGTCGAGACTTACAAGGGAAGGATACTTACACTAAGTAGTCACTTGGACAAAGTAAGAGCAATAAGAATGATTCGACCTTCGAACCCTATTCTAAGAGTTTTAGCAGAGAAATAGCCGAGAAGAAGCCCACCGGGCTCCGCAGTGGCTCCTTGTGGGTTTCTCGGTTGTTTCTAAGCTCTTTCTCAGCTTTTCACAAAATTGCCGTAAAACAGAAGTAACCGAGAAACAGCCGTAAAACAGCCGTAAAATAACCGAAGAATAACGAGAAGTAACCAAAAATGGCCAAAGCACGGCCGACACACACAGACTTGCCAAGCGGCCGTCCCCGGCTCGTTGAGCCGCCATCCGGGGCAGCCAGCGGTTGGGCGGGGCCTCCAGAAGCTGAGCGAGGCCCAAGTACCTCAACCGGCGGAGGTGTTGATCTCAAATGGTAATTGAGCCGGCGGAGGTGTTGACATCTGAATCATTGCCTTAAAGGCACAGTCTAAGCTCGTGGGTAAAATGTGATATTGTGGTCCGGCTGCTGTGTGTAGCAACTCTGCCAAACACGGAATATCAACTCTTCAGAATAAGCTAGAAAAATGGACCACCCATTCCCTCCCCACCTTGAATCAGCACCCATCCGCTCCGCCCTTTTCAAGAGTTTCGGCCTCAATAGGAAGGAGCCATGGATTCTGATGAAAATCTACGTTCTTCCATTTGTTATCGGTCTAGCGTTGTATGGTGGTCTGCTCCGGTGCAATGGCTGCGAAAGAAGAAGAAAAACAGGTCCGAGACAACTCGTCCACGAATTCCTCATCGTCCGAATTCGCAATCTTTGGGAGGCCATAATTCCGTTCGTAGTGGGATTTGAGCGATTCTGGAGACACATTGTGACCAGCGTGAAATTCACCTCAAAGTAATCAAAAAAAAAGCTGGAAAACGATTTCGAGGTTGGACTGTGCTTTTAAGGATGCGTCGTATACTTCCCTGGAGATCATTACTTCTCGGCTTTTCCGCGGCGAGCGTTATTGGGCGGCCATTCGCGGCCAGCATTAATTAACGGCTATTTCACGGCAACCAACCATTTCTCGGCTACTTCGCGGCTTCTACGCGGAGAGCAGACATTTCGCGGTTATTTCTCGACTAATTCTCGGCTAAAACTCTCAGGGTAAAAAGGAGATCGAGCTATCCCACCGGTCGTAATTTTTTCTCCCTCAAACATCGTCTAGGGAATTATTTGGGGGCGCTCAACGCGAATATAAGATTCTCTTTCAGTACTCAAGTCTCAATGTAGATTGCGATAGGAATATTGTATTTAGGCTTCTATAACCTAGCGTAGTTACTGGAGTACGATTTAGGCTTCTCCGTATCTTTTGATTGTCATCTCTTGTGTACTTTCAAAGTGTTGCTGCTGGATCCGAGAATTTTCTCGCCCATTAGTTAGGTTTCGACAAATGTAGTTACCCAAAAATGTGAGTAAGGTGATTAAAACTAGGAATTTAAGAATTTGAAAAACCCTGTGAACCAGGTAGATTACGCGATAGAAATAACAATAATTTATTTTAAATGAGCAAAAATAACAAACAACAAGAACAAAGGAATTCTACTAAATGATCACTAGAAGCCACTGGTAACCGAAACGAGTGAAGTTGATTTTCCCAGGGGTCGTGTGCACAAGATGAGTTTCAGCTATGTCCCTACACAGCCTACTCCCCTAACCACTTTCCGAAATTTCCCGGGAAACCCTCTAAGAAATTTCGGCTAGAAACAGTTAACGGGTCACCCGCACCACTATACGGGGCCCCTCTCAACGCTTGCACTAGACGGGAGCGGTTGCCCGGAGCAGGCGAATACAACGGCTGGCAGCACTAGCACAGAGGCGGGCTGGCAGTACTAGGCAGGGGCGAGCTGGCAGCGAAACGTCTAAGGCGAGGTGGCAGCAGAGCGATACCGGCGGCTGTCAGCAACTGGGGGACTGCCTAGAGACAGTGGACAAAGACAAGGCGCTCAACGCAGAGAATGGATAGCTGGCAGGAAGCGGGCAATCAATCGCGGCAGAGACTCCTACCCTATACAGAAAGGAATTCTCTAGGAGGTGAGAGAACCCCCCAGAGAGACTGGCGAACGTCGAATAAACCTCCTGGTCGCTCATCAGCGGCCTCATCGACTTTGGCACAACACGCCACGGCCAACACGCCACGGCCCGGGCGGTGTCGATGGGCGGCGCCGTAGCGCAGCCGCACACATCGAACCCCCCCCTTGTCTGCCTGGCCTGCTACAACTGATTTATTCTCTATTTTATATTATCTGTTATCCTCACTTTACACGCCCGCCCTCTCGGAAAGACCGTTTTCACTCGGTCTGATTACGGTGGCTATGCTTACGAATAAACTCAGAAACGACCGCACGGGTCTCATTTTGACGCTGGCGAGTTGCGCGCCTCCTTAAACACATTTTGGTCACACGACCATCTACAGCACCTTCTTCCCTCTCCGGCTGAACAAACAAACTAGAAACACTAGACTGCGGCCCAGCGGAAAACTCATTCAACTTTATACACGAGCACAACTGTCTACGCATATATTCATAAAACAATCTACACTGACGTTCGGGAACCCAGTCCTTCACATCCTCAACGACCGACACAGCATAACATGGCGACTTCGGGTCAACCACTCCATGGTCCACTGGTAGTGTGTCGATCAGCTGCGGCGCTAGCTCTGGATTACTGGCGATCAGACTGCTGATGTGACTGCGAGCCTCCATAGCCACTCGGAACCACGAATTTTCGTCGACAGACCGCGAGCCGGCCACCAGATACAGTCGAACCCCACAGCGCAGCCACATATTTGCCGCGTGTACGACGGGAAGCCATGAACTAGGCTTTGGCTCGGATGAGGGGAACACAAACAGTACATGTTCGATGTTGTTATCGAACAGGTGCGTCTTCTTTAGGTGGATGTCCTTGAATTCGCGGTAGTAGAACACGTGCAGATCCTTAATACCAGTTGCCGCGAACTTCAGGCGGCGCAGATTATCCGGTACGACCATTTGGACTCGCCGGTGCTCCTTTCCGACCGAAGACTTTGCTACCTCCCACGTGTTGTCGCCGACCATGTTCCAACCGAGCTCAAATATGCGCGTCACGTCACACGACCAATCACGGAGTCCGACATGCCGCAGGATCCCGTTCCGATGCGTGGCCGCCATCACAGCTACATGCGTACATTTCGACTTTTCGATCGAAAGTACGTATAGGCCAGTGCCACACTGCGTGGTGTAATCCGACGATGTTGCGCGTCCTTGATCCACGCGCATTTCTCAGCGCTACTAACTGGTCCTTGCGGAATGGCAATCACCCTCGCGGCCTCGAGCACGCAGTCGACCTTCTGGTCACGAGCAGCTTCTGGCGCGTCTGGAATCAGATGACGCACGAGTGTCTTCGAGCTGATCTTGCAGTTGGACGCGTTGATGTCCGGTAGATCCTTCACGCACAGCTGCTGCCCTTGACAGCGAAAACGTCCATGCAAACAGTCGAGCTCATTGGTGACATCGAACTCGCGTTGCGACCTGGAAATAACCACATCAGTCTTTGGACATATATCCTTGGTTTGGACACTTTTTACTCTCACTCTCCCTCCATCCCGTCTCTTCCTGCGAGTGGTTTTGGCCTTTACGGGTTCCGATGTTAGCTCATCCGGGCATACTCGTAACAAATCCATTTGGACGCGCACTGGTTCTTCATTCGCACCGATACGTGACAACAAAGCAGATGTTTCATTCGCCTCCAACACCCTGAAGGGTCCTTCTCACTCATTCGTTAGCTTGGGATGCCTACTACTCCTTTTCTCCATGGGCAACTTCATGAATACCCGGCTACCCATCTTAGGCAGTTTAGCAGTATCCACCTTGTGGTGCCCGTCATAGTACTTTTTCATGTCTTCACGGTACTTATCCTTACGTTCCTTCACCTGTTCATGTATCAGCTGCAATCCCCGCATGAGCTCCCCCTTGTAGTCATCCATATCGATCTGGTAACTCAGGATGCTGTTTTCGGGTATCACCGCGGAAGGAATGTACGGATCGAAGCTATGAAGCAAAAAAAACGGGCTTTCTCCCGTAGCCTCATGCGGAACCACATTGTACGCGTAGACCGCGTTAGGCAGCCAGACATCCCAAAAATCTGGGTATTCAATTTTCTTTTTCAGTATTCTCTGGAGCGTACCGATAGCGCCTTCGCATGTTCCATTAGCTCGTGAATCGTAACCTTTCGTGGTTGACAGGTTCACTACTGCCGACCTTGAAAGCTCTTCCATTACCCGATTTACGAACTCTGATCCCTGATCAGAATGGTGGTGACGCGGCCAGCGACCTTTTTCACATATCCAACGCTGGAATATGGCTGTGGCCACCGACTGAGCGCTCTTATCGGGGAGGGCATAGGTACCAAGCCATTTCGAGAAATGGTCTACGATGACCAGCACGAACTTCATGCCGTTTCCGCTTAATCCCATCTCTAGGAGGTCTACGCAAACCACTTCGAATGGCTTGCTCGCGGTGAAAGGTTTCAACGGCGGGACCAGTGCGGACCTGGGATTTGCAACAAAACACTCCCGACACTCCTTTGCCCACTTCGAAACGTCTTTCACCATACCTTCCCAGAACACTCTTGACCGTAGCATGCGCAGGATCTTCCGCGCAGCAAAATGTCCTGCCAAGCTTCCAGGGTGAGCCTCCTCAAACACTTTCTTTCGCTGCGAATTTGGTACCACTCGCACCCTCGAGCCATCCTCCTGGATTAGCTTCAAATCGCCGTCTTCCAGCACGAAATCGATAGTTCTTAACCGCTTTTCTAAGTGCGGTAGCCTGACTTCGCGATCCCATACGCTTGTTTCAACGCACCGAACGATTTCTTGGTAGTCAGGGTCCTCCCTCAACTCTTAACCAATCGCTATCCGCTGCGCTCTGTACCACGCATACGACCTCATTTTCGCCGCATACTGGTTTCGTCTTTTCCGCTGACGGGCATACTCCGCGAGACAAAGCGTCTGCGACAGCATTCGCCGCCCCCATCACATATTTGATTTTCACCCTGTACTGTTGGACTTCCAGTGCCCAACGGAGGACCCTGCTGGACACATTTATTCGTCGGAACAAGCACGTCAATGGCATGTGATCCGTCCTGACCACGACCTCTAGCTCATAAATGAAGTAGTGAAACTTCTTAAGCGCAAAAACTACTGCGAGGGCCTCGGTGTCCGTAACATGTTAGTTACGTTCTGCCTTCGTCAGAGATTTTGACGCAAAGTACACGGGATGCAGTAGGCGATCGTTCCCCTCCTGACACAGCACTGCCCCAACACCTTCTTGCGAGGCATCCGTGTATATTACGAACGTGTTCTTTCCAGCACGACCGGCTTCGACATCAGGCTGAGCGAGGACCGGCGTGGCTGTTAGCACCTCTTTCAGTTTCCTGAATGCCTCTTCCTGCTCATGCTCCCAACGCCATTGAACTTTTTGACTTGTTCTCAGGGGATCGCGGGGTCGTAATGGAGCACAATAGGCTCTCACCTCGACGAGGATAGCGAGAGCAGTACGAGGGGAAGAGCTGCTGCTCGAGCAGCACGTGCTGCCTTTGTGCCGCTCTTAGCAGCACGTGCTGCCCTCGTCCTCCATTTGTCGCCTCAGCTGCTGCTCTTTTTTGTGGCAATCGTAGTGTGGTAACATTGCTCAAAGTGGTCCATTTGGACAGCTACGAGCATATTTACAGTCAGCATGGGGAGCTTTTTTGTTTTGAGCATGCACATATAGACATCTGATTAGTTATATGTCAATTCACCATTTCTCTTTCTCCCCAAACAAGGTGTATGGAATTGAAGCAATCGATTGATTATCATCTCAGACGATCGTAAGCTGTCAAGGAGCACAACTAGCTCTCATGATTACTGGAATAGCGAGAGCAGCACAAGGGGACGAGCTGCTGCTCGAGGAGCACGTGCTGCCCTCGTTCTCCATTCGTCGCCTCAGCTACTGCTCTGTGTTGTGGCCAGCACAGTGTGGTAACACTGCTCAAAGTGGTCCCTTAAGTAATTACGACCTTACTCATAATCAACTTAGAGAGTTCTTTCCTTTGAAAGAAAATGAACATGCCCACTCCCTGGGAAGTTCTATAGAGTTAACACAACCAATCGATCTCCAGAAATATCACACGGAATACCTTGAAGGCAGTGCCCACGATCAAAACAGTTCGGATTTCCAGCGTAAACCGGAAGAACCAGGGCTCACTGCATCAATGACTTGACTTACTTGACTTAATCGGTTGGCTTTCGCCTGACGCGGTCATTCCGCATCTTCACCGAGGTGTGCCGTCCTAGTAGTCAGCCGTGTCCATTTTTCACGGTCTTCAGCCACAATTTGAACACATTCCATCCAGCTGTCACTATTCCATTTCCTGCGAAACGAAACATCGCGCCTGAACTGTCTTTCGATGCCGAGTGACTTTAAATCCTCTTTAACCACATCCGTCCAGAACTTTCGCCTACGCCCAGGTGGCCGTTTCCAGACAGGATTTGGAAGCATTTTTAAAGCGTGTTGTACGAGACGATCCGGCGTTCTTCTTAGTATATGCCCGAGCAGTCGAAGTCGACTTTCCATTGCTGCTTGAGATGGCGTTAGGAGATGCTGGCACCTCCCTCGTGTCAAGCGTTGATGTACTGCGTCGATTTCCTTGTAAAGGTCTTCGTTATGGCATACACGCGGCCAGAAATATCCAAGCAAACGCCTAAAAGCTTCCTCTCCGTGCAATCCAACCTTTCCATCTGCGTTTTCGGTGCTGCCCACGTCTCCGATCCGTACATCATGATAGGGCGAATAGCGGATAGGTAGACGCGCAACTTGACTTCCTTCGCGATGGTGGTAGACCACAAACACTTGGTTAGAGAATTGAATACAGACGTAGCTTTCGCACATCGTTGTCGAATATCCGCTGCATAACTACCATCGTTCTTCAGCAAACAGCCCAAATAACAGAAATCGTCCACCAGTTCGATACGTTGTCCGTCCACACAAACTCCAGTTGAAGGCCTCTGAGAGACCCACATCTGCTTGCATTTGTCGGGACGAAGACGAAGTCCATAGGCGGCGGCATACTTCGAAACGAGGTTCACAATCCTTTGCAGTTTTGCGTTGTTTTCAGTGAATAACACAATGTCGTCGGCGTACTCCAGGTCGACAAGGGAGCGTCCTGATGGTGTTAGGATCACATCCGCAGGAAACTGTTCTGCAACTCTACGCATGATGTCATACACGGCGAAGTTGAAAAGAAAAGGTCCTGCAACGGCTCCTTGCCTTACTCCTGTTTTCACCTCAAAAGCTGACGTAAATCCGACAGGTGTACGAACTGCTGCTGTTGTTCCTTTGTTCATGTCCTCGATTAACCGAACATACTTTTCCGGGACTCCATCTGCTCGCAGAGCATTGAGCAATCGATCACGATGAGGAGAGTCGAACGCGGCTTCAAAGTCCAAAAAAGCAAGCTGTAATGGCTTCGAAAACCGCTGCCACGATTCAATTACTCTTCTCACGACGAACACTTGGTCGATGGTCGATCTTCCAGGTCGAAACCGGCTTGCTCATCTCTGGTCGTTCCTTCACGATGTTTGATAAGTCGCTCGAGAATGATACGTTCTAAAACCTTGTACATGACACGAAGTAGAGAGATTCCTCTGTAGTTCTTAGGATCCGTGACGGATAGCTTCTTGTGAAGAGGTACGATGATCGCATGTCTCCACGAATCGGGTATCCTTTCGCTCATCCATATGGCACGGATGGTGTTGGTCATTTCACGAATCCCAGACGGAGGAAGAGCTTTCAGCATTTCAGCAGTGATGTTGTCATCTCCACCTGCCTTTCCATTCTTCATTTTCCGGACACAATCCAAAAACTTCAGACTCAGTCGGCGGTTCCTCACTGACATCGTAATGTGCTCTCTGAACATGCGGGAGCTCAGGTACTGATGGCGCTGGACGATTCAGTAGTGAACTGAAGTAATCCTTCCATATTGGCAGCGTCGCATCACCAACTGCAACTCCATTGGTAGTGTTCAAGACAGGAGAACATCTCTTCATCTTCCCGCTATACTGTCGCAGCAACGTGTAGGCTTTCTTCGGATTCTTCTCCTCCCAAGCCTTCTCGAACTCCTTAGCTCTACACGTCCACTCTCGTTCGCGGTCACTTTGAAGCTGCCGACGCAACTTCCTCCTCAGACGCTTCTCCTCCACGAAGTTTCCTGCAGTTCGGAGAGCACATACTCTGTTGTAGGTAGATGTTGTTTCTTCTGAGACGTAGGCGAACTTCCTTTTTAGGCTGTACAACCGGGAGTGCCTCTTTCGAAGCGTCCTGGATGCACTTGACAAAAGAATCCGCGTCGCAAAGTTTCTTCTTAGTCCGTACTCCGATGTGAATAGAAACGCGTTGTCGGAAATTCCTTCTGCACTCTTCATCTCTGAGACTTGTCATGTCAATCCTCTGGAGAGGCTGAGCCTCGCTTCCTCTTATGAATCCTCGCAGTGAAGTTCAACAGAACAGGACGGTGATGCGAATCGAATGCGACATCCCACACAGCTCTAGATCTTCGAATGTCCGATACTGGAATATTCCTCGTCAGGACATAGTCAAGCTGTAGTTTCAAAGTTGTCATCTTCCGCTTCCGCTGCTCTTCTGGAGATAGCCGGGTTGGTCCCTGCCACGTAAGCTGATGGCGGCGATGATTCCTCTTGAATGTCGATGCAATAATCAGACCACTGCGTTCACAAAAGTCGACAAGGCGGTAGCCATTGTCCGATGTTTGCTCCACTGGGTAGAACCATTTACCGAGTACTTCGGATTCCTGATCAAGTCCCATCTTCGCATTTGCGTCAATCCCCACGACAACAGCATGTTGACAAGGTATCCTGGCCAGCAACGTATTGAGTTCCTCATAAAACGCATCCTTCGAATTGTCTTCGGCGGTTTCAGTGGGCGCATGAGCACTCACTATCCACAGATTGAATCCTCTGTGATCCCGCAGTCGTACGAATGCATTGCGGCACGACGTTGAGCCAAACTCCTTGACCATACCATTGAAATCCTTCCTTACAGCTATTGCACAGCCTCCCACTCTCCTATCGTCAGCGTTACCGCAGTAGATGGTGTACTCTCCGACGCTGATGACGGGTCTATCCTTGAGGCGGGTTTCCTGCAAATCAGCAAACGGTGCATGGAAATAGCTCAGAAGTCTGGATAGCGCAGTTTTTTGGATATCACTCGACAGCGATCGACAGTTCAGGGTGGCGAAATTGTGGCTTGTGGCCAAAGACTCCATGACTCCCTAGGTACGGAACCTAAGGTGTTATGGACCAGAGGCCTTAGTGTGCCGGACGGCGACACCTTTATGCAATGTGCGGGATACTTTCGCGATATAGTTGTGCACGCTATATCGCTCGAACGTTCCCTGTGTACACTCAAACGTCTGCTGGGTTCAGTAGAAGCAGGGGCACCAACGAGCAGGTACCAACAGACTTGTATACACACCCCCACTGCATCAATAATGCTGAAAAACGGCTAAAAACTATCACTAAATAGCCCTATACGACCCTAAACTTGAATGCCCGCTCACGCCACGCCCACTTCCTCAACGGCTACCGATAAAAATGTCTCACTGAAAATTCGGCTATAAGAAGGCAACCGATTATCAAATGGGGTAAGTTTTGTTGAGCGGAGTGGATTGCACCTATTGGGGGTATGTTGTTACCCCTAAGGTCGGGTTTTCAGTAGTTTACGGATCGGTACCGGTTGAAAGAAGTGGGCGTGAGCGGAACACTCAGGTTTAGTGCCGCACAGGTCTTTTTGTGCTCGTTCGTAGCCATTTTCTCCGAAATCGCTGATGTTTTCGAATTTCTGGTTCAGTGTGTGCATCTGAATGATTTTTGCACACCTTCCCGGGTGTACGCTTTTTCGACAGTCCTGTCATCATGTGGACTGTACTAATATCTATTGCTCGCAAAAGACAATAGAGGGAGTTGAAGTCAGACGATCCCTACTCATGATTCTGAAGCAAAAGTTTGTCAATTTAATGCCAGTTGGTCTTCAGTTTGTCTTCGAGTCAAAGACCAGGCGCCACCCGCTCGCCGTCGACCAAGACACGCTGCCATCCCATCGCCAAATCACCGCGACCTGACGCTACTAACTGCCAACTGCTCGAAGCCATTTTTCGAAACTTTAATTTCATCTCCGACTGGTCGCCTCTCTATGACTCAATCTCAGGCTAAACGCGCGGTGGCGGCCAATGAATCGCGCGGAGAGCTCACCTCTCAAACGTGGTACTTTTATGCAGGATTCGCATTTTCGTTGCATGGAGTCTTCAAAAAAAACTTTTGGTATTTTATTGATTATCAAATCAAACGTCGTTTTACTCTGAAGAAAATGTCATGTAAAAATGACAGCCTCGAGAAAAGTAGTTAGTTGAGAGCAATTTGAACGGTTCAACTCGGCTAAAAAACTATTGAATTGTTCTGGAAAAAGGAATAATTCTTCATTCTCATCGGATGGTGAATGTGTGAAACCGACCGAGAATTCAAGAGGCGGTCGGCTCTTCTAAAATAATTTATTTAGCGTGTTTTTCCATATTTGCAACAATTTGCCTTTTTTAATCAGGAAGGTGTAAGTCGGAAATTTCAAAAAATCACCTCACTCTAAAATGCGTTTCCTTGAACTCAAACTTTACTCGCATTTTCCACAGAAAAACCAATTGTTTTGGTTTGAAGAATTGTATTTTTTAAGTGCTGAGTGGCGATGGATTGCAAAAATTGAGCAAAATGGAGAATACATTTTCTCACGAAAAGCACAATGCTCACAGAATTCAAAGCCGACAGTTCTCAAAAACAACTTTCCATTGAAACTAATAATTTGAGCACTTCCAAAAAATGTTCACGACAATAATTTAGAAATAAGAAAAAATGTTCAAGAAATTCGAAAATTGTCTTTTTTTGGAAGAGAAGAAATCACCATTTGCAGGGAGATCAATAGATGATGAAAACTCTGATATTTGAATTCCGTTTAACCCTGGACATTCATCTAAACAGTGCAAATTTCGGCGATTGAAGAACAATTTCAGGGAATCTTCATCCTTGGAATATGAAGATATAATTTTTGCCAAATAAAGCCATATTTCGTCTTTAAAATCGAGAAAAATAGATTATCGCGCTCAATTCTTATCTCTACAGTCACAAAACCGAGTGAAAATAGATTCTTGTTTAGGGAATAGAGAAATTCTCTGTTGAGGAATGTTTTTGTGACACTCACATTCACTACAGACCGAGGCCTGTGTTGAACGGCCCTCGCAAACTCGTGCCAGATACGAGGCAGTCTTTGGTGGGCATGAGACAGTCGGCAATGCGAGCAACATTTCCTCGATCGGTGGCGAAGATCAATGGATAGAAGCAAGGATGGAAAACCCGTTAAGGATATAAATGAGCTTCACCGGGGTCTTTATTTTTGATAAGTCACTGCAGCGCTGCTGCTGCACTCGAGACATCCCTCCCGAGAGAAAGATTATAAGAAAAAGAAAAGATCAAAAATGAGGAGCAGCAGTTGGGGCGAGAATAAAGAGCAGCAGTTGGGGCCACAATGAGGAGCAGCAGTTGGGGCCACAATGAAGAGCAGCAGTTGGGGCGACGAATGGAGCAGTTGGGGCGACTGTAGCAGCAGGTGGGGCAACTGTACGAGCAGCAGTTGTGGCAGTGAGCGGAGCAAGAGGACACAACGTGCTGCCCTGGGCAGCAGTTGGGGGAACGAAAGGGGCTTACACCTCGACGAGTAAATGCGTTAGTAATCCCCTCGTGCTGCCTTACTAAGCCGCGAGTATCTGAGTTATTTCAAACAAGGGGCGACCAATCTTCGAAAAGTTCAACACAAACTTGCGGTAGTACCCGCATAAACCTAGAAACGTCCGCAATTGAGCTACGTTACATGGCCTTGGGTAGTCTTTCACCTTTTCGATTTTGGCGGGGTCACCATGTACTCCCTGCGCATCGACTCGATGACCCAGAAATGCTATTTCACTCTCCATGAACACACACTTCTGGGGTTTTAACTTGAGGTTAGCCTCCCGCTGCGCTTTAATACCTCCACCAAGACCTCAAAATGGCGTTCTTCGGTCTCGGTCGCTATCAGGATGTCGTCTATATAGACGAACACTTCCTGATCCTTTTTCTTGTCTAAGACTCGGTCCATGAGCCTCTGGAATTGTGCTGGGGACGTGCTCAATCCGAAAGGAAGTACGGTGAACTCAAATAGTCCCTCTGCAGTCGTGGACGCGCTTTTGACCCGAGCATCTGCAGACAACGGGATCTGCCAGTAGCCCGCACTAAGGTCCAGGGAGGTAAACACCGACTTCCCCCTCAAACTCTGCAGCATCACATCTATAGAGGGCAGGGGGTAAGCATCCTGAATGGTGTGTTTGTTTAGTTCCCGATAGTCAATACATAACCGTATTGAACCATCCTTTTCCGAACAAGCACAACCGGGGACGCCCACGGTGAACTAGACTTTGTGATGATCCCTCTCTCTAGTAGACTTCTCAGAATCTCCTTGAGTTCACCCCTAGCTCCCAACGGCACGGGTCTTGTCTTGTCCGTTGCCGAATCGGTCTTGTATCGCCGGTATCGATTTCGTGTGTGACCAGTGATGCCTGAGTCAACTCACTGTCCTCCACGGTGAAAACCTGATTATGACCTTCAATGATTTCCCACAGCTTAGGACTCAATCCCTTTTCTGTGCGATTCTGGGTGAGCACATTCTTCAAACTGCATAACCTCTCATCACTCGAAGACCGATTATTGGGAACGGTTAACATATCCGATGAAATATCCTGAACTTTGGTTTCCATCCAGTCAACCTCCGGTTTTCCCACTTTCCCACAACAGAGCTTACACGCAATACACAAGGTTCTGTCCCCCGATTGACAACAGGAATTCCAACTGTCCCGTCATCCTGACCTAGACAGATCCCTGAGTGTATGTTGCCCTCCGTGGACATCAGCAGCGACTCAGTTTGTGCCTCACATCGTGACAAACGGACCCACTCAGTAGCTCCTGGGGCCACATAAATCCGCTTTGCCACTCGGGCCACTCTAGGTTGGTCATCATCCTGGCCTGCCCCCTCTACCGGGTTAGCGTTGCATGTGGGTGACATCTCGGCCACCTCACCCTTCACTAGTCGATACCCCAAATGTGGCAGAACATTTGTACCTAGTATGACCTAGCGGACAGTGACGTAGCTGTCTTACTCGTAGACGGTTTAGGCGTCTTGCAGTCTTTGGCAATGTGACCCTCCATCTGACGGTTAAAACACTTAGGCTTTCCTTTACGAGTGTCTATAGTCTTTGAACTTCCCACCTTTTCCTTGGTCAGTTCACTACTTCTCCTCTGACTATTTGCCTTAGGTTTCTCCTCTGGGCCACCTCTCACATTTTTGAGCGTGATATTCCTACGCTCGATACGTTTTGCAGTCTCCTTTAGCTTCTCGTAAGCATCTGTCTCACTCTCTAGTGCCTCCAAGAGGTAGTAAGAGTCTTACAGTGGGCCAGTTGCTCATAGAGAATATGCGCTCCTTCAGTACCTAACGCTTCCTCTCGCAGCTCTGGGTATGCATGCCGCGTCAGCCTCTCCAGCTCAACGCAAAAATCAGAAACAGACTGCTTCTCGATCTTGCGTAACCGCTTCAGCTCACCCGTCGCTACCATTTTCCTCGTTCTTTGCTCGGTCTTGCTTTCGCGCTTCATAGCACTTACCAATACATCATAGCCTTGCTTCCGCTCACGCCTGGGCAACGCCTCGCATTGGTTCTTTGCCTTACCAGCCAACTTAGCGCGGAACAGAACCACCCGCTCAGCATCCGACCAATTATCCCTGGGATACTTAAGCTCGAACGCCTCAAGGAAATCCCGGAAGGTATACAGCTTATCGTCACCCCGGTACTGCTTAACCTCTGGCAACGCTGCATACTTCATATATCTGGCCATCTGAGAACCATCACAACCCGGTCCTACCGGGCCAATGACACTCCCCCGAGGTCCACCTGCGTCCCCATTTTCAGAGCAGAACACCGTACCTGTCCCTCTGATCCGGGAGCCATGTCGTGAAGTAGGAGTTGGCGGCCTGTGCAGCGTCGACGCCGGCCCTCTCGCAGCTCTTCCTCCACCAGGCTGAAAGACTTCAGTTTCAATCACCGCATTAGGATGACGACACAATTGATTCAATAAATTCACATTTATTGATCTGCCCATTCTGGACTCACCGGGTATATTGTCCTGCACGTGGTCCACTTCCATTCCTTCGGGCTGTGCTTCGGCCATCTTCCGCTCGTTCTCGCGGAGTCGCTCGAGTTCGGCCTCGTTGTGCGCCCATTGCGCCTTCAGGGCCCGTAGTTGTTGCAGTTCAGCGGCCTGGACACTCAGCTGCTCCTGAAACATGTCAATGTCTTCTTGCATAGCTGGCAATAGACTGAGCTTACGAATTAGCTTCTTTTGGGCTTCATCCCTATGCCACCCTTCCTCAAGAGCCACTTTATCCACCACCTCACTCTCTAACAACAGCTCCGCAACTTTATCCACGAACGCCTCTCGGTTCTCACAACCCACACTTGCTACCACTGTCCGGGTCCACCGCTTTAACACTGCACCCTCTTTGCACCCCTGCCGCAAATTTGCGAGACGATCCAGCGCAGCGCTAGTAGCTTCCCTACCAACTGCGTCTATGACATCCCGGCTACCATCACCTATGCGAAGGCACGCACACACCTCCCTATTCATTCTCAGGGAAATCTCTTTAATTAAACGAGAAAGATCATTACAAACCTCCATGGTCTGCGATCGCTCCTCCGGGCCACATAGTCGCTGGAATTCCTCTTTCAGATCGTTTGTGTCGACACGTTTCGGCTGGTCGGATATCGCGGTAGCCTGAGCACGTCCTGCAATCAGAACGGACTTAGCACTGCCACTCAAATGATCACCACTCAAGACTTAACGACTATCTGCGAGCTCACTTCCGCAAGATGCCATTATGTTCGTCTTCCAAGAATCTATGTAGTTTTCAGGCTTGTCTAAGTCTCAAAAAAATTGTGTAGAGGTTTCCCCCTACCGAACAAAAATTCAATTTCAGGCAAGCCCGAAAACTACCACGATATTCGCCAAGTGCCAGACCCGGAAGCCTGCACTCTTTCAGTACCGCTACCCGTCGAGTTCCACTAACGGAGACCGTTAGTATAGCCCAACGTCACAAAAAAATCGACGAACAAAAGAGCAACTTGAGAAAAATAAACTAATGCTATTTTTCTCACGAAAATCTACAGTAGTTCACCTAGCTCAAGCCTACTCACCGGCTTGGCCCCCAAGTTAGGTTTTGGCAAAGGTAGTTACCCGAAAATGTGAGTAAGGTGATTAAAACTAGGAATTTAGAGATTTGAAAAACCCTGTGAACCAAGTAGATTACGCGATAGAAATAACAATAATTTATTTTAAATGAGCAAAGATAACAAACAACAAGAACAAAGGAATCCTACTAAATGATCACTAGAAGCCACTGGTAACCGAAACGAGTGAAGTTGATTTTCCCAGGGGTCGTGTGCACAAGATGAGTTTCAGCTATGTCCCTACACAGCCTACTCCCCTAACCACTTTCCGAAATTTCCCGGGAAACCCTCTAAGAAATTTCGGCTAGAAACAGTTAACGGGTCACCCGCACCACTATACGGGGCCCCTCTCAACGGTTGCCCGGAGCAGGCGAATACAACGGCTGGCAGCACTAGCACAGAGGCGGGCTGGCAGTACTAGGCAGGGGCGAGCTGGCAGCGAAACGTCTAAGGCGAGGTGGCAGCAGGGCGATGCCGGCGGCTGTCAGCAACTGGGGGACTGCCTAGAGACAGTGGACAAAGACAAGGCGCTCAACGCAGAGAATGGATAGCTGGCAGGAAGCGGGCAATCAATCGCGGCAGAGACTCCTACCCTATACAGAAAGGAATTCTCTAGGAGGTGAGAGAACCCCCCAGAGAGACTGGCGAACGTCGAATAAACCTCCTGGTCGCTCATCAGCGGCCTCATCGACTTTGGCACAACACGCCACGGCCAACACGCCACGGCCCGGGCGGTGTCGATGGGCGGCGCCGTAGCGCAACCGCACGCATCGAACCCCCCCCCCTTGTCTGCCTGGCCTGCTACAACTGATTTATTCTCTATTTTATATTCCCTGTTATCCTCACCTTACACATTCACGTTGTGCAGGGGAGTATTATGAAAAGAATCATCGACAGTTTGCGACTCCGGTGTTTTGAATATTTTGTCCCTATTTACTACACTGCGAGTGTGGAGCAGTTGTAAGAGGCGCCACTGTCACGCACATGGTCGAGTGATCGATCCTGGACTTAAGGTCAACCAAGCCTTCTATTCTCCCGGGGTTGGTAGATTGGTACCAAACTTGTCTGGGAGGATAAATCACTGACTTGACCTGGCCCCCGCAAATCATGGTATAGGCCCTTTACACATTCAAAATCCTCTACGATTCTGAATGGAAGTCGAATGTGTGGCGCATCCCCAGAGGATTGATATGAGCCGACAACTTTATCCTTTATCCTTTTGTTTACCACAGGTGCTAGTAGAGCAAATTTTACAGCTAGAAATTTGAGTCAAGTTTAATTCTTTTTACAATAAAAGACCAGCTGAGGGGATCTGGCATCAAGGACTGAAAGGCCCCTATTTTCTACAAGAAGCTGTCGCACAATAAAACTGCTACCCCTATACACTCTAAAGTGGTGAATATGAGCATTTTACCAGACTGTAGAAAAAACATCTGCGGCATGGGTTCGATCCGGTGACCTAATTTCTCACTTTAGCCCCCACTACCACTGCGCCATGCAGCAAATTTGGCCATGGCATTGACATTTTATTTGACAGCGCGTCGTTTCATTCATCATAGCAACGCATTGCGGCGTAAAAACATACCATGGGATGATTCCTAGTGGAGAAACTACTTGGATGCACCTTGGAAGGCGCCGAAGATTCGTGGATTACACGTTATGATGCGCCTACGAGTGGAGTGCTAAACACTCATGTAAATCCGTTTAGAGAATTACTCTGCAGTTACAGTGTGAAAGTCCGAACTCCACTTGAAAAATTAGTTCTGGAAACGTATAGTTCAGTCGGAATGACCACTTTGTGTAAAGTCTGTCTGCCCACGCGGTTGGTGTGCTTGTCGATCGGCGGTCTCGAAAGCATTTTTGGGACGGGGCTATCCACGACTGAGATACAGCTGACTGGAATATTGTTCCTTATTCGTCTGATATTCGTGTAGTACCTTCGTGACGGGCTATCAACATGCCCGTCGACTACGTGGGCGGAAAATCTCATTCAAGCAGTCTTTAGGTATCCGTGCCTTTTCAGTGGAGAGCTGAGACTTCTGGTTTGAGAGTGTGGACGTAACTCCCAAAAGAGGTGGGCTTCATAGATTTGGAAAGTGCCTAAGGAATGAGGGAGACTAATCTGAAGTAGTAAAGTAGGGGAACGACGGCTTCAATAAATTCGTTTCGCAACTGTAGCATTACTTTGAATGCTTTTGATAATCTGTTTCAGGATTTCAACTTGAACGTCTCACCATATACAATTCCGTTGTCAGTTTGTCAGCAGGCCATGATCGCTTATAGGAATCATTCCCTACATTGGCTTGAACGCATCCCTGGAAAGGTGAGGGTGCAGACTTTCCCACGATTGCCATGTGAAATAAGGCCACGTCGCTCGACACGTGGATATTCCTAGTCAAGAGCAAAGTCGAGACGGCAAAAAGGACATGATTCACAGTCTGAACGGAATGTTTAAAAATAATAAAATTCATTGAATGTAGATACATAACTGGATCGTTATAACCTGCGTAAGTTACGAACAAGTTCAGCAGAAATTTGAACAGAATCATCGGAAACCAGTTTGGGTTGATCTAAAATTGGGGTACATGCTCACCATGTAAGGAGCGTGAGCTCCCGCTTCTGAAATGGGCCTGCAGGCTGCAGCACAGCCGGTCCCTTGGGCTCCCTTCATAGTCGGCCGATCGGCTGTATCCAGCCCGGTCGATAAGCTTTCACTTCATGCATATCGGGACTGAATATCCTCTTTGAGACCGTGCACGCTTGAGCCATGGCCGTCCATGTCGATACGCATGTAAAACACTGCTCACTGAAGTCTGAAAATCCCCCGATGTTGTTGACTAGAGCATGTATTGTCCGTCTTGATCAAACTGTGGCCATCCCTGTCGATATGTATGCAATGCAGTGCTTACTGAGCTGGAAAATACCAACTTTGTGGCCGGTCTGAGCCGGCCGCAGTGCTCTTGAGCAGACCGTGGCGTGATGAGCGGATGCGGTTGCAATCGACTGGCGTAGAGCCGACCACTAGGGGCGGCGCAGCTTTACTAGGGACGACTAAGGACAGCGTAGGATTCCTGGAACCGCTCAGGACGGCTCAGTTTGGCTTTAGGCCGACTATGAGGGAAACCCCTTAAAGGCAGTGTCTACGAAAAAAACCGTATATGAGTCTTCATTGGAAATCGGAAGGTTCGAAACACGAGGTGATAGCAATATAGAGAAAACGGCAAAAAGGGGCTCCAGCTAGCCTTAGGCTTCGTTTATACTTCCACCGCCGCGCGGCTCAGCGAAATGCAAAACTGTAATATCAATCGTGCCGCGCCACGTGATCAATATTACATAAATGCACTGTGCCGCGCCACTCGACGGCTGGAGTATAAACGACGCCTTATACAACCTGAAACTTCAGTGTAGTGAATTTGGGGCGCTTTCCCCACCCACTCCCCTCAGCGGCCACTGATCAAAGCAAACAGCTCAAAAATCGACTTCAAGGAAGCATCATATACTGGAATGGGTGTTAGTGTTCAAGCCGGGGACTATGGTGAATAGTTATAATCATTTGATCATCGGTCAGTTTCTTGAAGTCTATTTTTTCAGTTGTTTGCTTGTTGACTTCACTAAAGTTTAAGGTCGCCCTTTTCGCCTTCATTCTGTATTGCTGTTACCATGTGTTTCGGGCCGTTCGATCTCCCGTAGAAACTCGCTTGCGGTTTCTATGGTAGACACTGCCTTTAGGCCCCGTTATTGCGGGCCAATGGCCGGATCCCTGAGCGGTCCCTAGGATTCCTAAGTCGTTCTTAGCCGTCCCTACTGATTCTACGTCGTCCTGCGCCGCCCATAGTAGCCAGCTGTACGCCAGTCGTTAATACATTGCAACGGTACCCCCCCCCCCCCCTCCCATCGCACCACGGCCTACTAGAGCGCACTGCAGCCGGCTTAGGCCGGCCACAACGATGGGATTTCTCTCGTCAGTTAGCAATGCATTGTATACCAGAGACGGATCATTGCGGACCATACTGCTCTAGTCGGCTACATTGAGGAGATTTTTCGGCCGGGGTGAGCAGTGTGTTTCATGCGTATCGACAGGGAAGGCCACGGCTCAAGTGTACTCAGTCTTAGGGTGAACTTTATAAACATGACTTGCATGATGTAGAAGCTTATCGATTGGTTGAATAAGAAGGAGGTGCAAGGGACCGGCTGTGCTGCAGACCCTTTTCAGGAGCGAGGGCTCGCACTGCATACATAGTCGCGCGATTCTACTAGCTTTGTTCGCTCTCGGCTCTCTTGTTAACTCTAGCGTGCGCTTCGCACACGCACGCAAAAGAAATACGGATATTTCGTTTTTTATGACCTGTTGCTGTGTGATTTTAGCGCAAGTTACTTTGAAACTGTACAAATTTAACTGCTTTTATCTTGCAATCCTTGCTCTTTCGTGTAGGTATGTTACGTATGAACTTCGAATTTTCACGTGACATGAAGTAATGTGCTAAACAAGTTACTTGCGAGATGAACCCAGCAAGTTGCGTGAAGGCTGCGATTGTTCCATTTAAGCACTCCTCATTTCAGGATTCCGAAACAAATTTGATAGATGTTGATCATCTAATGCGGGATACGTACAGCGAAATCGAATATTTTGCCCAATTTGCAATGGCACTACAACCTTTTAGTCAGCTGCCAAAAGACCAAAAGGTGTGTGTTACCAGTTCAATGACATAGTAAACAATGGACAATCGTTAGCGGAATTGTTCTACCATGATTTGCAGTGGTTATTGTTTCGAAACTTTTGGCCCGGTTTCTTTGAATTGGATCGATGTTTCCACACGTGCAAGATACTTGGATACGATATAAATGATACACGAACTGTCTGTTTGGATGGAACAGTAATCGATCTGAAAGGACATGTTACTCGCCTTGATACTGTATCTGATCTCAACGAGGAGCAAGTGAAAAGGTCAGCTATTTTTTCTCTTCTTTTCATGAGTCTTTGTCGTACTTCACCGAGCCATTGCTTTCGCCAAGTTACTGGTTTAGACAACCTACCGTGATATCGCAACTGCTCTGCACGAAAAGCACGGCATCGTTATTAGGGGCGTGCGGAATTTTTTTCCAGGAAACAGAAAACAGGCCATCTAGTTTCACAGAAAACACGAATAAAAAACCCACAAACATGGACAACAAACACAGAACAGAACATTTTCAACAGAGCAATAAAATATGTTCCGCGTACAGTGTATGAGAATTTTCGCAGGATAAAACTTTTTGAGCATATTAGCGTAAAGAATAATATTTCCTCATTTCAAAACCCCATAAGTAGTCATAGCAAGTAGTATACATAGATGTATAGATAGTGCGGGCTGAAAGTGTCAGAAGATAACAAATATTGCTCTAGTCCTTCTTTTGCACATTCGACTGCACTATTAGGAGCGTAATATATTCTAGAAAAAAAAACTAATCTCGAGCGTTTCTCGGCCCCGGGCCGCCTGACAGCGGCTTCTTTTCCTAAATTTTGGGTTGGCTTCTGTTGCTGTACGGGCCACTGTTGTTGCTTTTCGGACCACTGCTGTTGCTGTCCGGACTCCTTCACTTCGCTCGAACAGATTCAGCAGTGTCCCGTAAATAAGGAGAACGAGCCGAGCTTCTAGGCGGCTCCGATTTCTATTTAGTGCGGCTCGGGCCTAGAATCGCCTGAGACGCCAGGGGTGGACTTGCTCTATGCTAGTGTATTTTGGCGGTGATTTCAGGATAACCGCTGGTTCAAAAATTGTACCACGCTACCAAAGGCAATTTATGAGCAGGACAAAACACAAATCTCACAAACAAAAACGCAAAACGCTACACCTGTCGAAGGAAACCCCTAGGCCCACTGTTACTGCAGTGACGAAAGTCGTATTCGGAAAATCAGGCACTATGAATTTCCTTGTTTGAAAAATTGATTGAAACCGAATTGAAGAGTTTCCTAAAAGGAGAAATATGACAGAAATGGTAACTACGAAAATACCTGACATAAATCAAATGAATCTATTATTGAATACAAGCCTTACTTGGTTGTTGCTATTCCTACTCCTTGAAAGCATCTTTCGCGCTGAAAACCACTTCACATTTTCAGGTTCAATTGGATGAGTGAGCCCGGTAGACCACACCGGCAAACTTCGGCGCGTCAAAAACGTAGGGTTATGAGGTTGGAAGGGGTTAAAGATGAGGATCCGTCACCAGTTCTCATCAGTCGTTTACCACTTTTTCATAGAATGTTGATGCGACCGCCAAACAATATGAGAAACAGTTGCGGCACAAGCCCTACATGCAGAAAAACTTCAAAAACGATTTTGGCCCGAAATTTAAATTCAATTTTACAGTGTGTTCAGAAGGACTTTTCTTTATGAAAAGAGGTTTATATGGGCTCTCCCGACATTTTCGTGTACTAGAAAGGCCAAGCTACACAAAAAAAAACTCGGGAAAATAGTATTGGGTTTTTTGCGCTTACGATGCCTTTAAAGGCACAGTACACCCTCACATATGAATTTCGAGATTTTTAAGTAATTGTGTAGAAGACTCCTCCTGTATAACACGTGCCAAATGTCAGATCTCATTTCTTCCAAATAAGCGAGATATAAGCGACCACCACAGGCCCGACCTCCTTCGCTCACCACCACAGGCCCGACCCCCTAACAGATTTTCGAACTCGATAGCGACTCGATGTATGAATGAATTTCAACAAGTCGTTGTTCTTCAGTACATTACCGGACTGTCTTTTTATCCTGGCTTTCTCTCACGCAACGATTGCGAATGAAGAGAAGTACAGGCCTGAGACAACTCGTCCACCAATTTTTCACCCTCAAAATCTAGGCATCTTTGAAGAGCCATAACTCTGTTCAAAGGGGGTCTTGGACGATTTCAGAGATACCACTGTGATCAGCGTGTGACTCTCTCAAAGATAAGCATAAAATCTGAAACTCAATTTTTTGGATTTCCTGTGCCTTTAACGCCCGAGGGTACCGCGTGGGTGTCGCGTTCGAGAATGAAGGAGGTGACGCTCCTCTTGCTGCTTCCAACGTGGCGGCAGTGCCAGTACCGCTATGTCAGATTAATCATTTGCATCTAGCCCCATCGTCAATTCCACTTATATTCATTTTGATGGATTTAGACCCAGATTCATCCCGCTATGTCATAGCCGGAGCGCTGGAGTATCCGAACACTCCACAAGCGCGTAGGGAGCATTGATACTCGACACCGCCCAGGTTCGGTTCACGCTTGCTGAGCCGGAGTACCCTCTGCGAGGGAAATTAGCGTTCATCTCAAGGGTTAGGGTAACAATTCAGAGATCTTGAAAGGCTAAATGTATGATTAAACTGCACACAATCCAATAAAAGTTCACCATGAAACGTCAATAATTCTGGCCTCTTGTCACTCTAACAACTTTCACGATTATTCGCCATTTACGAGTTTTTTGTTTTCTGTCAAATTTTGTCCAGTGTTACAGAGAACGGAAAATTTATCAAAAATGGACAGTAAAAAGGAAGCAAAAGGTTCCGCACACTCTTGATCGTCACGTTATCACGGTAGTGATTGCGATGCCGTGTCGCTCATGCGAATTTGCGATGTATTGGTAAAGTCTCTACACGGCTGATTAGAGTCGCATCGTTCGGAGGCGCGGCAACATACCATGGAGGGGAATCGATCGTGCGGCCTCTCCTGATCGATACTGCTCCATTGCATGCTGCCGCTCCTTTCAGCGGTGGGACTCTACAGCCCCTATACCATTGCGCTTCTCGCCGTACTCCTCTTGTTTAGATTAATGAAACCATCGCAGGATCTGTTCCGTGAACTCGTTACCTACCCCTTCAAGCGATTAAAACCAAACGAATTTGAATTGTTGTACATGGTGATTAGCTGCATGTGGAACGTCAAGCGTGAGTAACTGTTTTATACTGCCTCCGAAAATGTAAACGCTTCTCACGAGAAATCGCGTCTGCATTGATGGTGATTTTTGTGCCAGTGTTCGCGATAAAAACAACCTCTGAAGTCGCACCGCAATTGGAAATTTTCGATGGCCATTGCAGCAACAATGTCAAAAAAAAACGGATGTGAATGAACAACAGATAGCCTTAACGGCCCCGAAACTCGAATGGGCTACGCCCGCCACGCCCTCTTCCTCATCACCCGCGAGGAAGTGGATGGAGCGAGCGTACTATGTTCGCTCGAGCAAGCTCGTTTTTTACCGTTTTTCGACATAATTGTAGCAATGGGCCTTGAACCTTTCGATTTCCGGTCGAAACTCGGAGTCTGTATTTTTCATGGACACTGCCTTTGACAAGTACTTTGATTATCTAACGGTCAGCATCAAGAAGGTCAGGTCTCAAATATACTTAGTGTTTGCATTGTTAATCTGGTTGTGCTTATCAAAAAACCCGGAAGGAAATCAGCAACGAGCTAATCTTCGCGCGACGTCCATCGCGGCATGAATTGCAAGGCGACGCGAAGGATGTCGCGCAACTGAAAGTAGCGCGTCATTTCGAGAGTTTCGCGCCTTTTTACTGTAAACATCTAGCAACGATGCGACGCTAAGTCGCTTGCTCGATACGTAGGCCAATTATGGCGTCGCGTCGAAGCACGAATAAACTCTGAATGCCGCCTAAGGTATGCCATCGAGGCGCTTTGCTATGGGAGTATAAAGGAAGTATAATAAAGGAAGTCGCGTCGTATTTTATGTTAGTGATACATCGATCATCGAATTACGTGCCGTCTCATCTTACTATTTTACAGATATACCAAACATCACGAAGGAGACAGTAGACGTCGCCGAACAAGTCAGAAGTCGACTGGCCGAAGATGTTCACAGTTATTACACCTACGAGCTGCGCAGGCCGAATTACGCTGCACGACTTCATAAAATGAGTAGCATCGTTTCCGCTGTAGATGTGAGTAGGTATTTGGTTAGATTAGTTTTGTGGTCTGTGTCATTCAATGTTGTGGTCAAGTCCCAACAACGTTATGGGGGCGAAAATATCCGATGAATAGTCAGTACCTCCGTTCTTAACACCTAAGAGACCGCGTGTCCACACTGCTCACCCACGCCATGAACACCTTTTTTTTCGTTTCAAAGGTAGGGTGCGGGAAGAGTTTCTATTTTGAGATTTCCCTTGAGTCGGAGCGTGTGCTACAGGTAGTCTAAAGGAACGTTCGAAATTGGCGGCAAAATGGTTTCCTTCAAGATAATCCAACCATTTCAGTGAACCACTGTGTCACAAAAGTGTGCCCTTCGTCCATGTTTTGGCCATCCTTCACGCTTTCATCAAAACTGCAGTGTAAATACCGGCATTCTGCCTCCGAGGCTGTTTTCTTCAGAACTATGGAGTTATAGCTTGTGAAACGTCTAGACCAGGAGTGGCCGGAAATTTCTGTTTCCTGGCCGTTTTCGCCCTTTCGTTTCTGTTTTCCGAAAACTGCAAAAATCAGAAGAAAAATCAACGAAGCCCAGCTCTGTGGAACAGTGCAGCTTACTTAGCTCTTTACGAGGTAATATTTGCGATTGCTGTTAAAGGTAGGGTTCAAGATAGGTTACTGATTGGTGTCCGCCCGCCCCTAATTATCGAGTTTTCCATAAATGACTGTTTTGCCACCTTTTTTATTTTGCTTCTAAAGTATGTAACTTCTGAACACTTCTAGAGACTGCTGACTACTTTACGAACAAAATAAAAGACGGACAAACATTAATGAAAATCTCGTTAATTGAGGGCCGTGCGGACACCTGCAATTAGCCGTTCTACCTTGCTTTACGTTGCGTTTTTCCCAAAAAATTTCACCATTTTTACTTATTTTTACTTTATTGACGTCCTAATCTAGAGTTTGCACGTTAATTCTAGTCTGATGAATGAGCGGGGCTGCGACGGTAGATCACCCCGCGCGAATCAAAACCGCATACTCTATGAGGCCGCCAACCCCGCACGGCCAACCGCCTGGTCCATTCGTCGGACTAGATCGAAAACGGAAACCATACATTTGTATGAAGAGAACTCAACAATAGTTTTGATCGATATCCCTCCTCCCGCAATCGAAGGGTAGTACTTGGCCACAATAGGGGTAGCATCCCGGGGGATAGATCGAATTCAATCCCTCGTTGCCAGCAGCTGCTGCCGTTACTTGTTAGCAGCAGCTGCTGCTGACAGCGAGGGATTGAATCCGATGTCCGCCCTGTGAAATGCGACCCCTATTGCGCTAACGTACTCCCCTACGGGCGCGTGCTGTGAGAGTTTTGGCCGAGCAATAGCCGATAAACAGCAACAAAATGCCTGTTCTCCGCGTGATAGCCGAGAATTGGTAGAAGAGTAGCTGATTGCCGCGAAATAGCCGTCAAATAATGCCCGCCGAGAAGCAGCCGCGAATGAATGCTCTCCAAGGGAAATACACATTTGAAGTACGCATTCTTGAGGCAGATACGGATGTCAACACCGCCGTCTTTTATGCTACCCATGTTTTTTTCGGTTATTTCTCGACTATTTCGCGAACAACAGGGTCGCGGCCGCGTATAAGCTAAGAAATAATCGAGAAATATTCGATAATTAGCTCACCAGGAATAGCTGTTGAGCCTGGTGATCTATTTTCGGCCAGGACTCTTATTAGAGTTTGTGATCCGATAATGTTCTATCCGTCACTGGCGCGTCACTTCTACTATCAATACCTTATAGGTATCTATCATAGTCGTCACCGCAAGCGCTTCACGCGCGTGACTCGCGGGAAGCGCGGTGAGCTACGGAAGTTTTCACCACGCGGCACGCGCTGGACAAGCGGTAAAAAACTATGAAATCTCCGGCGGCTCAGACAGGGCGGTACAGGTCAAAGTTGAGCCTCAAATGTGACATGCACAGAAATTCCTGAATTGCATTTGCGTATATGGTAGCCTGGAGTAGTTCCAGAATTGTTTATGTTGGAGTGGACTCAAACTAAGAAGCAAGTATCGGTTCCATTGGTGAAGCCGCCATGGCGGTTTGGGCGGTGCCGCTATGGCGGTGCTGGATGGGCGGCACGCGCGTCTCGCGCTGTGAGAACTTTCTTACTATTAGTCCAGCGCGCTTCCCGCGCGTCACGCGCGTGCCGCTCTTGCAGTGAGGACTATGGAAGATGCCACAGGTCATTTGTGCAGTTCCGTAGATATTATATTACAGGTATTATAGAGGTGTGCAAAATCACACTCTCTCTGCATTCGAAAAAAGTTAAAATGCAATGAGTATTTTTCTTGAAATATTTCCGTTTCTGTTTTCTGGCCATTTGGTTTTTTTGTTTTCTGATTTCTGTTTTCTGACAAACTCGACTTTCTGATTTTTTTCTGAGATGTTCCGCACATTCCTGGTCTAGATGGTGTTCAGCTGGGCCAGCAGCCCAATCTATCTAAACTCTGGTACCGCCGTAGTGACCTGTTGATTTCGGTTATCACAGCGCGGAGCGGTGGCTTTTTCGTCGGAACCTCCTTATCACTAGTTATATTTCACCGAGGCCCACCGCTCCGCTGCTGGTATTGATCGAAATCAACAGGTCACTACGGCGGTACCAGAGTTTATGTATGTAACTCGAGTTTCACTGCCAAAATTTGACCGGACCGTACCTTTAGTTCAAAAAAAGACGTATATGTATCTCCTTTTGACAGTCATTTTCAACAAAAATTTTAATTTAAAACTTACTGAATCGATGGTCCGTGGAGCGCGCCGGTCCGTTACGGGACTTGCCTTGGAACGCGTGGTCTCTCAAATGTTAAACGCGTGACACGTTTCTCGAGTAGCTGCGTAACAGCCTATAAACTCAATGACACGGACCATATGACATTTGACATCGCATTTATCACAAATCTCATGAATAAGTTGTTTCAGAAACTACAAGAACGGAGAAAAGAAGACAGTCAACTATCCAGAATGTTCAACATATTCAAGCAAGATATTTTCATGAGCGAACTCGTTTGAGATTGATGTATACAAAGAATCAAATAAATTATGAGATATCGGACTTGTTATCATACATTTTTGAGAACTAATTCTGATATCCAGAATATTGTAGAAAAGGCTTGCAATAGATCGACGCTTCATTGATCTCAACCTTCGTTAAAGTCCCACTGGATAAACATGTGTTTATATTTTTCATTTGCTCATTTCTGTCAGTTCTAGTCCAAAGATTGTAAATTTCGTGATGAATCCTTGCCCAATGATTAGTCAAGATCTATGAGGGGAAGATTCTGATGGAAAACACGTCAAATAGATTTCGTAGGAGGAGCAACATAAAAAAACTGATTGAATTGGGAGGTGGACGACTAACTTCTTCCAAGGTTCATAGTAGTACGAAATAATGTTAGAAGAACTTTCTCTTGGATGAATATGTTGAGAACGGTTTTTTCTGGATTCTTCTCATAAAACTCACAGTCCGCTGGCGATTTTTGGTCAGAAGGAGCGCGGGACGCGTCTTTTTCGTTCTTTATGCATAACTCGATCCGAACTGAATTTTGAGGAAACTCATGATCCTAGCGTCGAAGGCTACCAAACGGTACAGGTTCAGTTGGGTTTTTTTCTTGAAACTGAATAAGCTTGGCAGTCAGCCAGCTCTCTAAGTATATACGGTACCGTGACGCTTCTGGCTGGGCTTCCCTGTATTTTGAACCAAGAGAAACGGCTTTCGATCATTTTTTCAACTTTTCTCGGCACAGATGTTTTTTAGCATTCTGGACCTATCTGTGGTGAACATGGAAGCGGATTTCATCGTGCATGCTGCCTTTAATTTAGCCGCTCCTTGGAAGCGAACCTATGTACATAATCAGCACTTACAGTACCTTTACCGAGAGCTTTCATAAAACCATGTTTTGACAGTTGTAGGTATGGGACACAGCACTGATTGTCCGTTTTCCAAATCCACAAATGGTGTCAGAGATTTACAGGAGATGTCTAAAAGTGGACATTTTTCAGCTTTGTGAAGAGGAAAGGTGGACGAATTGCAATTTTTAGAATGTTCAAAAATTGCCTAGGATTGAGCTTAAAACTTTTCCTAGAGGTTTTTTGGGTGCTGATTACGAATGTGAGGCCCATTTGTCAATATTTGAAAATACGTCTGATTCGATCCGAAGCTTCAAAATGGGCCAAATGCGACTTTTGACGATTTCGAGAATGCTACAATGAAATCGCCTTGAAACTTTTCCATCAAGGTTATTTGGGCTGCCTGACGAAAATGTGAGGTTCGTCTATCGATTTTCATAGATTACGGTATGTAACAGAGGGTATACGGTAACTTGGTAGAAATCTCAGATTTGACTCAGAATTTCTCTGTGGATGCTATTTAATAGTAATAATAATTCATTACGCCGTATAAGACAGTCGTGATATAATACACAAGAAACATAAAAATTCCACACCGATGATTATTGCTCACAGAATAGATAGCAAAATGCCTTAGTATGGAAGTATTGTGTTAAAAGTCATGTTTTTGCATTTTGCCAAAGCATGGCTTCTAACACAACATTGCCACGCTGAACAAGAATTCACGGTCTATTTCTCATTTTTCGAGATGTTAAAGGCACAGTACACCGTCAGACATGAATTTTGTGATTTTCATTGGATTGTGTTGTAGACCCCTCCTGTATAACAATTGCCAAGTGCGAGATCTCAATTCCTCCAAATAAGCTAGATATAAGCCACCACCACAGGTCCGACCCCCTCCATCCACCACCACAGACCCTGCCCCCTTCCTGATTTTCGACCTCGATATCGGATGGATGGTTGGATGAATTTGAACCGAGTCTACGTTCTTCAGCCCATTATCGGCCCTTCTCATAATCCTGGCTCGCTCTCATGCAACGATTGCGAATGAAAGGAAATAGAGGCCTAGGACAACTCGTCCACCAATTTTTCGCCCTCAAATATCCGGCTTTTTCGAAGAGCCATAACTCCTTTAGTAGGGGGTCTAGAACGATTCCAAAGATACCACCGTGATCAGCATGTGACCGTCTCCAATATAAGCATGAAAAATTGAAAAATAATTTCCTGGGTGCACTGTGCCTTTAGGGTAAAAAGCACCAGTTTAAAGGCAGCAGACACACTCAAAAGTGGTATCGATTTTATGACGTAAATCAATGGTTTGGAGCTGGTTGTATTCGGAACTGACGAAAAAACGAACGAAAACTGTGTGCAAATAGAGGAATAACGGTTATTTTGTTATCAGGTGAAAGTGGACGAGTTTTACGGCGCGCGGTTGAAACAGCGAATATTAGCAAGGAAACGGTTGAGATAGAGAAGCCGATACACTCTTACAGCCTGTATTGGAACGTTAACCTTGTTGGAAGCATCAAAAAACAGCCAAAGGAACCGTATTAGTACTATTAATCTGGACGAGTTTGTATTTTGGGGCGGGGTTGCAGAAATTTTCCGATTTTCATTGCTGAAATTTAGTAGTTTTGGCTCGTTTTTGACGCTTCCAACGGCGTGAGCAGTCTACTAGGAGCCATGCGACTTCAGAAACGTAGTTACCTCAACAACTTTTTCGAGCGTGTCTGCTGCCTTTAAAGGCATTATGCCTACCGTTACCTACAGTAATCCCGAGACTGGCAAAAAATAGACCCCAGACTCGCCATCAGCGCCCTATATAACCCCCAGTTAGAAATTTTCAGCCGAGTCCGGAAAGTTTTCCCTGAACACCCCGAAAATTCCCTTACCTTTCCGTGAAGCAATGAAAATGTCCTTTTTTGGAATCTCCGGAGACATTCAGGAACTTTCAAGAACAGGTCATTTACGTACTGTCACAGACTTACAGCAGCGAAAACATGGTTTTCCAAATCGCCTCGGTGCGGGTAAAGCAGTCCCAAGTAAGATTGAAAAAGTTTATATTGGATAGAGGATTGGGAAGCGATCAAGTGTGACCAATGAGAAGCGGTGGGCATGTCTGCGAACACTGTCGTGAACGACTCATCGCACTTCTTCAGGATGATCGTATGTGGCTGTCATCTGCGAGTCGAAATCGTATGAAGTGCTGATCGTCGGCCAATCAAAACGACCTCCGCCCCCCGTCTCATACGCCCACCGTCGTTGGAGGGAGCACCGTCGTTGGAAACTTCACAAACAATGATGCCACCTGCTTTGCAAGCGCTATTTCTTCGACAGCTTGGAATTCCATGAATCGTCTCAGTGACAGTTTCTTGAATATCCAAATTTTGACCTGTCTGCCTCTGCATTTTATTCGACATGGTCTCTAAATTTTGATCCGGATGTGATTCCTCTCTTTATGATATTTTCTCATAGTGCCGAGTATTTTTGAAAATTTGGAACGTGGGAAAAAGAAGTTTCTGAGTTCTATGACGATTCACATTGGAAGAAGTTTCGGCCTGTTCGCTATACAGTTATTTTAGTTATGACATTTGAATAGTTTCGAATTGAAATATTCGAATATTGGCCATTTGAATGCATACCTATCCAAATGCGGAAATTTAAAAATCGCATTATTCGAGTACTATTCAATATTCATACCTCCGAAAATGGTGCCATTAGGAAATTATTCAATATTCGGATCTTCAGAAATAGGGGTCATTCGGAATTACTTCGAAGTGCACTATTCGAATTCAATTTTTCGTATTTTCGGAAAATCAATACCGAGAAAAACCGAAAATTTTTCGAAGAATGGTCGCATTCCAAATGTCCTATCCCCATAAAAAATTTGGACTCACAAGGGAAGTATACAAAGCGTAGGTCGGATCTGCCAAAACGACTAGTATTGTTAGTATCTGTTGTGGCTCAATAGTAAAACTGCGCAGAATCCCGTCCCGAGCTGCAGGTTCCAAGAAGTTACAAGCCCAAAAAAGCACGTTTTTACGCCTTTTGTACCTTTCGAAAAGCGCATAATTCTTCGGAAAATTCTGAAACAGACCCCATGAATGTGTTCAGCGCCCGAAAATACCCTCCTGGGCAAGGTTTGGATGATGGCACATTTTCCATTCTTTGTCTAGACTGACAGCGTTTTGGACTTTTACGTACGGATTTTCGGTTGGGCGTTTATTTATCCCGATTAGGGCTTTGGAAGCGTTTTAGAAAAAGGTTTCAGAATTGTTTTAAAATTCTTCTAAAAGGGTTTTTTGGGGCGCTGATGAATCTGTGGTTTATTAGTCGATTTTCCGGAGTTTTCGGCTAATTTAGTTCACAACTTCCCAACCGGGAAAAATTTCGAGGGAAAAACGCCACTTTCGAGATTTCCGGATTTCTACGATAGGTATGTCTCAAAATCATTCTCTAAGGGTTATTTGGAGTGCTAAACACGAATCTGGAGTCCGTGTATCGATTTTCTGCAGATTACGAGAGATTATGGTGGGTATACGGTAGTTTGGCCAAAATCTCAGATTTTACTCAAAATTTGTATACGCGGGTTATTCGGGGAGGAGAATACGAATTTAACGTCCGTTTGTCGATTTCCAAACATTTTAGGTGGGTTTTGACCCCTAAGTGACATGTTACGTATCGTAACCTACGGTAAACCTCAAAATTTTGACAATTGGACTCCAGATTCGTGTTCACCACCCTAGATTACCCCTACAGTTTTTTAAAACTCAAAAAAAAGCCTTTTCGCGAAGCTAGAAAACGCTCATAACTTTTTTGAACCTGCAGCTCGGGGCGGAATACTGCGCATTTTTACTATGGAGCCAGAAGAGTACTAACGATACTAGCCGTTTTCGCAGATCCGACCTACGCTTTGTATACTTCCTTTGTCAGAGCGAGAATTTTCATTTTTTGATTCCGAATTCTCAATTTTTTTCGCCTTGGCCTGCTCTCATCTTGTTCAGCAGATTTCAGAAAAAAAGCCTTGCTTTTCGGTAGATAAAGGTGAATACGCAGTGGTTTGATCAAAGTCTCGGATCTAGCTAGCTCAGCACAATTTGTACTGTATGAGGATCTAGAAATTTCGTTTAATTCTGAGCCCTAGTAAACAATATATTGTTCGGTAGCCCTCCAAACCTAGAACTTAAATAACTCCTCAGATCTGGAAAAAGCTGATTTCAAAGGAAGGTACTGAAAAAGGACGCTAGAGGCGGGGGTCCCAGCCTACCCTCTGACCAATTCCTACGAGCGGTAGGTACTAACTTACTATGTAACGCCAGTTTAATGACATTCTATTTACAGAGTAAATCTATAGTAAGCAGAAAAAAATTGCGACGAACGAACTCCAGTTTTACACTCCAGTGGCCACCTACTAACATTGGAAGGCTGGCTTCGGGTCAAATCGGAGACAGATTTTTTTAGCGCTGTGAAAATTGCCTGATTTGAAGAAAGCCTTACTTTTTCGCCCTATGGAGAAATCTCCCTCGTAGTTAAAGACAGTGTTCACGATAAGAGCCGTTTTTTTTTGTTTCTCTATGGAATCGTACAAGACCCCCTGGAAACGGAAGTATGGCCCCTCGAAATTCAGCGAGGGAAGCATTGTGGACGAGTTGTCCGAGGCTTGCAACTCGTTTTTTGCAGCCGATGTGTGCAAGCTGACCTGAATAAGGAGAGACCTTGAGAATGAAGGGAAGAACGGGGCTTTTGATCGGAAACCATCGCTCATCTATTCACGAATTCAGGGCAACTGTTATGGGACGTGGGCGGAGTGGCCCAATGGGTTGGCTGGCCCACGAGATTTTCACCCACTTACCGGCCGTTTTTCGTCGCACTTACGTTCTCAAACTTCTTAGAGGGACCCAAAGCTTACGTTTTAGATAAAAATACGTGCAACTTTTTCTTCGTGAACACTGCCTTCAAATTGGGGAAAAATGGTTCGAGCTGGAAGCTTCGATTCAGAAACATAATTACAAGTATTCGCAGCCTAGCTCCCTCATTTTGAGCCGGTCGAATTACTGTGCATCTCTGGGCCCAATTCCGGTCCGCAATGGCGTCTCGACACTCTTTGCGGACGCACGCTTTGGAATAGGAAGAGTTTCCAGCAACACAGCCGCCTATTTGTTGACTCTAGATAAGTTTTGGAGACTGAAAACTCTGAAAAATTGGAGAAAACTAAATAAAAAAGCTGCTTCGAGTCGGCTTTGGCACTGAAAACTCGACCGACTCGAGCGCGTGCGACCGCTAAGCGTGTCGAGACACAATCGCGGACCGGAATTCGAACCAGAGAAGCACGGTAAAGCTTATCGGACTTATCACGTCAGAATCTCCTTATCACTACATTTTGCCATGACCGACCGCCTCGGTGCTTAATAAGCCCGGACTCATCCAAGCAAGCTAGCTTTATATCAATTGATACATCTCATGGGTAACGGTCTGGTCGTCTAATTGCACTTCCTTGTGAAGCATTGATCCCTTGTGTTTCACTGAGATGAGTTTTTTCAATGTGTTCAGATTGACTGCTCACTTGATGTGAATTCTCGGGTTACCAAATCGAAGCTGCTTGAATTTATTCGGAAAAAAAATGATACGAATCTAGTGGGCATTCGTACCTCCTTCCCCCAAATAAAAAACAGGATCACTGTTGCTAAGTGTCTTTCATTCTGTGTATTCGATTACCAAACCCTTTCCGGACTTCTGACAGAGGAGCTATTCCATACTGTGCGACTAAAGTACCAGGTTGTTCAACACGTTTTGTCGTTCGATAAGAAAACACAATTTTATGGTTCAAAATACACTTTATAAATCAGTATAATCTCCCTGGGCTTCAATACACTTGCTTCTACGATCCTCCAATCTGTGGATCCCATCCCTGAAGTGAGAATCCGGAAGGTCTGCAAAATACGCTACAACAGCCGTTATGACCTCTTCATTTGATGAAAAACGTTTGCCACGCATAAATTTTTTGAGTTCTGGAAACAAATGGAAGTCGCTGCGGTCAAATCTGATGAATACGGTGGATGCTCCAACAATTCGAACTTTAATCCATAAATTTTAGCCATTGTCAAAATGCTCTTGTGACACGGGTGCATTGTCCTGATGGAAAAGGATTATTTTCTTCTGCAAACCGGGTCCTTTTCCTCGATTTTTTTCCTTCAAATGGTCCAAAAGGTTGCAATGACATTCAGAATTAACTGTTTTACCAGTTTGCAAGTAATCCACGAACAAAATTCCTTTCGGATCCCAAAAAACTGATGCCATAACCTTCGTGGGCGATTTCCGGACACGAACTCGCTTCGAAGCCGAACAACTAGGTTCACACCACTCTCTAGTCTCTTGTTTTCGTTCAGGATCATGGTGATAGACCCAAGTCTCATCCATAGTGATGAATCGACGCACAAAATTCACTTTATCCTTTTTAAAACGCTCCAAATGTCGCTGAGAAAGTCGCTTTCGAATGTGTTTTTGTTCCATTGTTAGCCAATGCGGCACCCATTGTGCACACAGCTTTCTAAAACCCAAAATATCACTTAAAAAATGGCTCACACTGCCTAATGAGATGTGTAGAACCTCTACTAAATCTCTCTCAATCAATCTACGATCTTCCAAAACCATATCCTGTATTTTGGTTATGAGTTCTGGTGTTGATGCGCTTTTTGGACGTCTTTCACGTGGATCGTCTTCAAGACTTGTACGACCACGTTTAAATTCAGCAACCCGTCTTTCTACTGTTCTAATTGTAGGTGAACAATCATTATACACTTTTGATTTTGCTTTTTTCAACAATCATTATACATTTTTCATTTATGAATTTCGTGCTATGCCTTTTAAAAATGAGAATTTTATCACTGCACGATATTCAATTTTTTCCATTGCTAAGACACGGCGACACTAAATGGCTGGTAAACAAAGAATGAATTGACAGATTGAAATGAAACTTCATATACGTTCATATGAAGAGTGTACCAACAAAACAAAAAAATTTTAGGCTAGTAGCAACGCCCTCTCTTATCGAACGACAAAACTTATTGAACAACCTGGTATGTATGTTCAAATGGGACTACTCGCCCACGCGGCCGGCGTGTGTGTCAAGCGGCTGTCGCGAAGGCAATTTCGTATGAGCCTCCTCGCAGCTGCGAACATCTGATTAGAATATTATTCACAATTCATGTGATCTTCCTGCTAATTGAATCTAAGTCTGAAAAAACTTTCGCGACGACCTTTGGGCACGCACGCCGACCGCATGGGCGGACAGCCTTATTCGGACGGACCTAACTTTTCCACATTCTACGTTGTTCAGTTAGGGAATGTGTGATAAGCGCGGTTTTCGTGTAGATGAGTTACTATCAGACGATAGCAGGAATGCAAGATCACAGGAAGAAACAGGTTTGTACTCGTAGACTTGCCATTTTTCAAAGTTCTAGGTCGGACTATTGTTCACCTTTCATTCAGATAGAACTCCACTGTCGATTACTAGCCAAAACAAGACTCGACGAGCTCGAACGGCCTTCACCTATGAACAACTTGTAGCTCTTGAGAACAAGTTCAAGGTAGACTTGTGACCTAAAAATTTTGGACTTTGTCCGGACTCAATTTTTTTTTGTTTCACTCTGTTTTGTCTTTCTATGTATTTACGATTGTCGGTTTCCTAAAGAAAAATGTTCCGTCGGAGAGATTATTGTCCCTAGAAACATGCGGTTATCGATTTCCAATAGTTTGCCTTTTGGATACCAATCCCCAAATCCCCGATTCCCCTATTCACGCTGGTTCTGATCATGTGAGTTGCAAAGTCTGAATTCAAACTGGTTGGTCTGATCCCTAAGTTTTTACTCTCGAATTTTGAGAAAAAAAACATTTGTCATATTTCGATGGGAAGATGATTCGATTCGATATCGTCTGCCTGAAAGTTCCAGGACTAGTATGAGTTTGCAACAGGAATATTAAAAAAAAACAGCTCAAAACGAGCCATTGACTGTCCCATACTGCCTAAAGACTTGAACGCGGCATGCCCGTCCCGCCCACTACTTTGATGGGCGTTGAGGGAGTGGGTGGCGTGGGTTCACCTTATCCAGATTTTAGTTCCGTATTAGGCTATTCATTGCTTATTGCAATGAACTCCGGGACTTGTGATCTTCAACGAGTACTCGAAGGTTGTTTTTAATCGTAAAAAACTAGAGCACTATGTAACACGATTTTTGTTCCTGGCTTCTACGTGTTATATTTTAATTGCTTATGTCCAAAGTATGTGAAAAATTACCTCATTGAGAACAAACTTCGCTTACACTACAACAGCACGAAGAAACCCCGTTTTTTGTGCAAATAGAAAGATTTTTATTCATCTTCGACGTTATGGACATGTAGAAACAACAAATTCCCACGTAATAGACAAACACAGTCGGAAAGGACTGAACAAGATTCAGAAATGTGTAGATTTTCTAGATTTACGATTGCATTGTGAATCACTCTCTTGAAGTTGCACCCAAATGTAGTCCCTCATCATGTTTCGTTATACTGTCTTTAAAAACGACTCTGCCCGAGGCTAAGGTCAGGCTGGTATTATCGTCGGACCACAGATCAAGAGGATCATACAATGTCAGGATTTCGCGAAGCTGTTGAACAAGACGGAGAGAACGGCTTGCAGAGCAATTCAGTTACAGTTGTTCACGGCTTCCTAGGTGATCACAAAGCTGAAAGCTATGTGGAGTTGGTGCACTCTCATAAAGAATTACGCCTAAATGGGATGCACAATGTCTCCGAAAGTCCATATCAATGATTCGCATCTTAACAAATTCAACAAGCAAGGCGTCCCCTTTCATCAAGATATATTGGACTTTGAACGTCGTTACCAATGACAGTACAACGAAACCATGAGAGGGGGACTACATTTGGGTGCAACTTCGAGAGAGTGATTCACAGTACAATAGTAGGTCTTGGAAATCTACACATTTCTGAACCTTGTTGAGTGGTTTCCGACTGTGTTTGTCTATTCCTTGTGAATTTTACGTTTTTACTTGATTATAGTGCCGAAAATGAATAAAAATCCTCCTAATTTCACGAAAAAAAGAGTTTTCTTCGTTCTGTCGTCGCGTAAGCAAAGTTTGTGCTAAATGAAGTCATTTTTCACATAAATTAGACATAAACAATTGAAATATAACACTTAGAAGCCAGGAACAAAAATAATCTTACGTAAATACGCGATTTTCCAAATTTCATTGTCTTAGTCACAAAAGGGGGGTGTGTATACAAGTCTGTTGGTACCTGCTCGTTGGTGCCCCTGCTTCTACTGAACCCAGCAGACGTTTGAGTGTACACAGGGAACGTTCGAGCGATATAGCGTGCACAACTATATCGCGAAAGTATCCCGCACATTGCATAAAGGTGTCGCCGTCCGGCACACTAAGGCCTCTGGTCCATAACACCTTAGGATCCGTACCTAGGGAGTCATGGAGTCTTTGGCCACAAGCCACAATTTCGCCACCCTGAACTGTCGATCGCTGTCGAGTGATATCCAAAAAACTGCGCTATCCAGACTTCTGAGCTATTTCCATGCACCGTTTGCTGCTTTGCAGGAAACCCGCCTCAAGGATAGACCCGTCATCAACGTCGGAGAGTACACCATCTACTGCGGTAACGCTGACGATAGGAGAGTGGGAGGCTGTGCAATAGCTGTAAGGAAGGATTTCAATGGTATGGTCAAGGAGTTTGGCTCAACGTCGTGCCGGAATGCATTCGTACGATTGCGGGATCACAGAGGATCCAATCTGTGGATAGTGAGTGCTCATGCGCCCACTGAAACCGCCGAGGACGATTTGAAGGATGCGTTTTATGAGGAACTAAATACGTTGCTGGCCAGGATACCTTGTCAACATGCTGTTGTCGTGGGGATTGACGTAAATGCAAGATGGGACTTGATCAGGAATCCGAAGTACTCGGCAAATGGTTCTACCCAGTGGAGCGACAATGGCTACCGCCTTGTCGACTTTTGTGAACGCGGTGGTCTGATTATTGCATCGACATTCGAGAGGAATGATCGCCGCCATCAGCTTACGTGGCAGGGACCAACCCAGCTATCTCCAGAAGAGCAGCGGAAGCGGAAGATGACAACTTTGAAACTACAGCTCGACTATGTTCTGACGAGGAATATTCCAGTATCGGACATTCGAAGATCTAGAGCTGTGTGGGATGTCGCATTCGATTGGGATCACCGTCCTGTTCTGTTGAACTTCACTGCGAGGATTCATAAGAGGAAGCGAGGGGCTCAGCCTCTCCAGAGGATTGACATGACAAGTCTCAGAGATGAAGAGTGCAGAAGGAATTTCCGACAACGCGTTTCTATTCACATCGGAGTACGGACTAAGAAGAAACTTTGCGACGCGGATTCTTTTGTCAAGTGCATCCAGGACGCTTCGAAAGAGGCACTCCCGGTTGTACAGCCTAAGAAGAAGTTCGCCTACGTCTCAGAAGAAACAACATCTACCTACAACAGAGTATGTGCTCTCCGAACTGCAGGAAACATCGTGGAGGAGAAGCGTCTGAGGAGGAAGTTGCGTCGGCAGCTTCAAAGTGACCGCGAACGAGTGGACGTGTAGAGCTAAGGAGTTCGAGAAGGCTTGGGAGGAGAAGAATCCGAAGAAAGCCTACACGTTGCTGCGACAGTATAGCGGGAAGATGAAGAGATGTTCTCCTGTCTTGAACACTACCAATGGAGTTGCAGTTGGTGATGCGACGCTGCCAATATGGAAGGATTACTTCAGTTCACTACTGAATCGTCCAGCGCCATCAGTACCTGAGCTCCCGCATGTTCAGAGAGCACATTACGATGTCAGTGAGGAACCGCCGACTGAGTCTGAAGTTTTGGATTGTGTCCGGAAAATGAAGAATGGAAAGGCAGGTGGAGATGACAACATCACTGCTGAAATGCTGAAAGCTCTTCCTCCGTCTGGGATTCGTGAAATGACCAAGACCATCCGTGCCATATGGATGAGCGAAAGGATACCCGATTCGTGGACGCATGCGATCATCGTACCTCTTCACAAGAAGCTATCCGTCACGGATCCTAAGAACTACAGAGGAATCTCTCTACTCCGTGTCATGTACAAGGTTTTAGAACGTATCATTCTCGAGCGACTTATCAAACATCGTGAAGGAACGACCAGAGATGAACAAGCCGGTTTTCGACCTGGAAGATCGACCATCGACCAAGTGTTCGTCGTGAGAAGAGTAATTGAATCGTGGCAGCGGTTTTCGAAGCCATTACAGCTTGCTTTTTTGGACTTTGAAGCCGCGTTCGACTCTCCTCATCGTGATCGATTGCTCAATGCTCTGCGAGCAGATGGAGTCCCGGAAAAGTATGTTCGGTTAATCGAGGACATGAACAAAGGAACAACAGCAGCAGTTCGTACACCTGTCGGATATACGTCAGCTTTCGAGGTGAAAACAGGAGTAAGGCAAGGAGCCGTTGCAGGACCTTTTCTTTTCAACTTCGCCGTTGATGACATCATGCGTAGAGTTGCAGAACAGTTTCCTGCGGTTGTGATCCTAACACCATCAGGACGCTCCCTTGTCGACCTGGAGTACGCCCACGACATTGTGTTATTCATTTCGCTGAAACCAAGGCAAAACTGCAAAGGATTGTGAACCTCGTTTCGAAGTATGCCGCAGCCTATGGACTTCGTCTTCGTCCCGACAAATGCAAGCAGATGTGGGTCTCTCAGAGGCCTTCAACTGGAGTTTGTGTGGACGGACAACGTATCGAACTGGTGGACGATTTCTGTTATTTGGGCTGTTTGCTGAAGAACGATGGTAGTTATGCAGCGGATATTCGACAACGATGTGCCGAAAGCTACGTCTGCATTCAATTCTCTAACCAAGTGTTTGTGGTCTACCACCATCGCGAACGAAGTCAAGTTGCGCGTCTACCTATCCGCTATTCGCCCTATCATGATGTACGGATCGGAGACGTGGGCAGCACCGAAAACGCAGATGGAAAGGTTGGATTGCACGGAGAGGAAGCTTTTAAGGCGTTTGCTTGGATATTTCTGGCCGCGTGTATGCCATAACGAAGATCTTTACAAGGAAATCGACGCAGTACATCAACGCTTGACACGAGGGAGGTGCCAGCATCTCCTAACGCCATCTCAAGCAGCAATGGAAAGTCGACTTCGACTGCTCGGGCATATACTAAGAAGAACGCCGGATCGTCTCGTACAACACGCTTTAAAAATGCTTCCAAATCCTGTCTGGAAACGGCCACCTGAGCGTAGGCGAAAGTTCTGGACGGATGTGGTTAAAGAGGATTTAAAGTCACTCGGCACCGAAAGACAGTTCAGGCGCGATGTTACGTTTCGCAGGAAATGGAATAGTGACAGCTGGATGGAATGTGTTCAAATTGTGGCTGAAGACCGTGAAAAATGGACACGGCTGACTACTAGGACGGCACACCTCGGTGAAGATGCGGAATGACCGCGTCAGGCGAAAGCCAACCGATTAAGTCAAGTACGTCAGTCACAAAAGCGAAGTTTACCTGGAATAACAGCGATTTCCTGTCCGTTCTAGACCTAACGAGTTGAGAAAACACAATTTAAACCCAGGAACAGAAAAAAAGGTAGAATCTGTTACATAGTGTAGTTAACTCATCCCAGACCCCACCTCTTTTGTGTATTCGAGCACGGAGCACTAGAACTGTGACCCTATATCTAAAGTTGTGCCGAATAGCATATTCTTTCAGATGTCCCGATACTTGAGCGTCTGTGAGCGATTGAATCTAGCTATACAATTACGGTTGACGGAAACACAGGTGACTTCTCATGAGTATAGAGCAGTCCACCCAAAGTTAAACCTTTACAGACGAAGTAGAAGTGGTCGGTTTGAGATGGATTTGCATTTCACCCAAAGGAGTACGCATCCTATCAGTTGAGCGGAATCGAATCTGCTTCAATGAGTTTCATGCATATTGATCTCAAGGCAACTGCTTCTTTTTCGCCTGTAGATGAGAACCTCTAGGTGGTCAACATCGTAGTTATGGTTCGATGTGCGTTTGTGATTCGATTGATTTTTAGGTTAAAATTTGGTTTCAAAATCGTCGCACAAAATGGAAGAAGCATAATCCTGGCATGGATACGAACTCACCTTCGTCACCTACAGGAAGTCATACATCTTCAAGCGTTATAGGCTCTGAGAAGGCGACTGCAGCATCCATTCCATTGCCAACAGCTAACATGGTACGACCTATAATGCAGTTTTTGATGACCAGATCGAGTAGCCAGAACTAACCTTGAAAGCGATGTATTTCTGATCGAGTACCTTCGGGGTAGTCATAAACCACATCGTAGCTGCCAAATAGTGTGCTGGTTTTACCGCTTGAAGGACTGTAGGATCGATAAAGTGTCATAAACCATAATTTTCACTTCTTCTTCTTCCCTATGAAGGTAAAAAAAAAGAAAATTGAACAGAAAATTAAAGAAAAAAATTTGGACAGCAGAGGGGATCGAACCTGGTAGTCTCCGGATGGTAATCCACAACTTGTACCACTCTGCAAAATCGGCTTGGAGAGGGTGGCTGAATGGACCGATGGGTGAATGATATAGCGCCCATCATTCTCGCCGCTTCGACCTCATTTATAGGCAGTGTTCACGATAAAAATCGTATTTCTGTTTTCCCGCCTATCTTGGAAACGGCCGCATGCTGATTCCAATGATATCTCTGAAATCGTACAAGACCTTCTTGGGACGAAGTTACGGTCCCTCAAAAATTGAGCTAAGGAAACATGGTGGACGAGTTGTTCGAGGCTTGTAACTTCCGTCTTTTGCAGACGATGTATGCCAGCTGACCTGAGCAAAGAGAGAGGTTGAGAGTGAAGGGAAGAACGGGGCTGATGATTGGGAATGATCGCTCACCTCACCATCTCGAGCATTCATTTGTTCACGTCGGTGGGCGGGCGCTGCGCTTTTGGGGTTTGCTTTGCTCTCGAAGTGTCAACCTCGGGCTCTTTTGGAGCTTTTCCTTGCCCGTTTTCATGCGTTCTTTCAACGTCAACGTTACAGTGTGCCTATCCACTACCCATTTCTAGTGGAAACTGAAACACTTTTTTTTAGTGAACACATAAAAACCATATCTGATTTTTTGATGGAGATCGGCAGCTGCGGGGCCTATCGCAACACTTACGTTGAGAAAACTAAGAAAAATGAGTTCGGAACGGTCCCCTACGGCCCCAAAGTCGGACACCCGTCAGCTCGTCACACCCCAGATGCACTTTCCACGCCCACCGACGTGAACAAATGAATGCTCGAGATTGTGAGCTGAGCGATGGTTTCCGATCAATAGCCCCGTTCTTCCCTTCATTCCCAACTTCTCTCTTTACTCAGGTCAGCTCGCATACGGCTGTAAAAGACGGAAGTTACAAGCCTCGGACAACTCGTCCACCATGCTTCCCTAGCTAAATTTTTGAGGGATCATAACTCCGTTCCTAGAAGGTCTTGTACGATTCCAAAAACATCATTGGAATCAGCAGGGGACCGTCTTCAAGATAGGCGAAAAAGCAGAAAAACGATTCTCATCGTGAACACTGCCTTTAAGAAAGCATCATAACTTTTTCCACTATTATTTGGGCAGCTAGTAGGGCGTTTTTACAATCACTCATAAGGTAGCCTATCATAAAAACCATGAATGTGAGGGCAGATCCAGCAGCCCGGTCTGGTCGCTACATTGTGAGTAGGACATGTCAAAAAATTCCTCAACATTTACTCATTCCCAGAGTTTTTCGTATTTTCAGATGTCGTTTGGCACTCCGCTACTCTCTGTGACTTCGATTCCACAGTTTGGTGCGCCACTGATTCCTTTCCACCTATATTCCATTAATAACTCGCCTATGCTGATGCCTACTACATTGCCTTTCCTAACGTGAGGAATGTGTTTGAAACAATAACTAGTGCTCGACGTCATTTTTGTTACGTCGCGGTAGGATCTCCGAACCAGTGCCGAACATTTTTTGCTAGTCATCGAATATGTTTTTGGTCTCTTCTATGGTAATGCTCGTAAAATGGTGTCAACTAGTTCCAGTCGGTACGGATCGCTTATAAACTTTAGGTTCCTTACATGGCGTTGGCGCGAACTCGTATGTTATAAAATAAGCTCACCAAGTTTGCGCCAGCACTCTTTAAGGAACGCGAGGTATCAGTGGGTCCCTCGTCGACCTTACACGATTACGGCGCACTTACTGGGGAACATCGCGTGGCATTCTTGTGCATTAGATACGTAATCAATGTTATCTGGTCAAGCCTGGCGTGCTGTCTCCCAGTATGATATAGGACGTTGCAACGCAACCCTGACTAACAAGTCATAGCCCGTGAATCTGAGCATTTGGATCATCAGAGGCATTGCCAGGTCATCATACTGGGATGGAGTAGTGGATTTGAACGGAGTTCATCTGCCAATGCTCGAAAGTTCGATCCCCACCACTGTCAATCTTCATCCAGTTCTATTTGGGGTTTTGAGTATGCCAAGAAACTTTATGTTCTTCTCAGTTTCTCTTTCTTCCAGGCTTTTAGTACAGTAAAAGGGATTATTTGGCAATGATGATATATGCCAAACATGTTTCATGATGCCCATATCGCGTGGAAGACGCAGTGTGTGTGCATTTCCGCAATGGAGGATCGAACCTTCTAGCGTTCGCGCAAGAAAATCCCTTGCAACCACTCCACCAGACTGACACTGCAAGTGTTGGGTTCCCCTATACATTCAACAGTATATATTTGACGGGCTACAACAGGATTTTTAGAAGTTCGTGGTAAAATCCGATTTCAGATCTAGAAACAGCGCTCCAGATTTGATCGGAAAAATTTCATAATTTTGCCGACTCCTAAGGGCGCTTTGCAAGATTCTCATGACATTTTAAACAGGCTGTACACCATAGGTTGATTAGTGATTGCTATGATGCAAAATTTGATTTGTTGCATTCTTGCAACTCTTGCTCACCGAATACTTGTATTTCAATGTGCCATCCGATTGCCTTATGCTCGCGGTGTGATTTTTGAAGACCCAATTTGAGAGCTGTAAAGACTATGATAATGATACATGTTTTGTTCCTTATGAGTGGCTCCGTGCTCGAACACAAAACAAAGGCAGTATATCGCTGTTCATAAACTCGCTCCGCACTTTACAGTTTTTATGTACTCGGACACGAAGCCCTCATAGGTGTCATGATTATCGTTCTGGCAACTAACTCATTCGCTTTTCTTGTGGAGCTTTATTGAAATTTCATGATTACTCTGCTTACGGGTATGTTAAGATGTATGCTCACTTTCTATTCATGTTGTTAATGACCATTTGTATACTATGTATGTCATTTGATCTCCATCGTTCACAAGCTAGTAAAGATATATGTACGTATGTACTTGGAAGGTTCAATCATATTTTGGGTGATGGTTTTTACAACCTACCTCGGTCAACATGGTATAAGGTTTTTCAAACAATGCTAATTTTAGTTTTCAGAGGTAAGGCTCAGAAATTTATTGCTGTGCGACAATTTAAATTTAATGCTGTGGAAGGCAGGGTTCGCGATGGATTTCACTTCCAATTTCTCCGTAGTTCACGGAAGGTCTGGTGCCCTATGTAGCAAGTCATGCCTAAAAAGGACACGAAAGACGCATTTTTGAACAAAAACAGGCCCTCCCTTGTTTACGTTGATTTTTGAGCGTGGAGGAATTGACCGCTATAAAGATGATACCTATCAGTGCAATGAAGCGATCAGCTCACTCATCAGCACTTCTTTGACTTGATCATTCCTGTAATCTGGGTCTTCATTGCTCTCATCGAGGGGGCGGAACTGGAGCACGGGTTCTGGAACACCAAAACGCTTGTTTGCAGCCGTTATTTTGCCTCTCCTGGCTCGTTTTCTACCCTTCTTTCGGTACTAGGGGCCTAGGATCCTTCTCGCCTATCATTTCACTGTGGGAGCTCACCGAGGATGATCATCGTGAACGCTGCCTTTAACCACTGATCCTTCCAATGTAGTGTCGACGAGAAATCCTTCTCTTGGGCCTTCACAGCTAAACTGCATGGTATCCAACTCGAACCTGCTGGTTCCATAAAGTTATAGGCATTTTCTAATCTTCGCGGAAAGGTAAGGGTAGGGTGCTTAGTTAGGGTGCCCACCAGGCGATTTTTGAGATGTTTCCAGAAAAAATCCGCATTTGACCCAAAACTTGCATGGAGGGGGTTAATTACTGTGTCGAAAACCAATACGGGAGTCGCTGGTCGAAATGCTGTGGTTTACTGTATATCATGATGGGTAACAGGGCTGTGCGTTAATAACGTTAACTTGTTAACGCATTAACGGGTTATCGCGGTTTTTTTTTCAAAAATTAACGATTAACGGTTAACGAAAAAGTCCCTAAATCACGTTAATTTTTATTTCGATTTATTTCGTTAATATTCCATCCATTTATGCTTTTTTGCATGTCAGGATTCCTATTCTTGAAGAGTATTCGTTTATTGTTCTGGCTGATAGTATTAATAATCTATGAAGATGATTTCCAAATTAGGAGTGTACTGACTGCGGTGTTTGGTATGGAACGTGTTTCATGTTTTTTTTGGGACGTCTGGATATTTATCGATTTTCGTGGTGGTCAGGTAATGTTTTCAAAATCGTTAACAAAATGCAAAATTAACGTGTTAACGCATTAACGGATTAACGCGTTTTTTTTTCAAAAATTAACGACTAACGGTTAACGAAAATTTTTTTTTCATCAACGCACACCCCTGATGGGTACCATGGCATTTAAGGGGTAAAACCTACCCATATATGTATCTGGAAGATTCACAAATGGGTTTCAATTTGGTGCTCACCACCCCAAATAACCCCCGTATAGAAATTTTATGTCGAATCAGAGACCTTGACCATACTACCGTATACCCACAGTAACCTGCCGTAGGCTGTCAAAATTCGACAAAGTTACCTCAGATTTATGTTAGGTTCTCCAAGCGACTCCCAGAGAAACAAATTGAGCTGCATCAATCGTAGCAAGTCCTTTCCGGATGTCTTGAAAAGTCGTGGTTTGCTCGCGAATTTCTCTCGCGGGAAGCATTGAACAAATCGAGTTAAAAATTTGGGGAAAGTGACAAATAAACCTTAAATTTTCACGCCCCAAATAACCTATCTGGGAGGATTTAAAGTCAAATGCAGAACATTTTTCTCGAAGGCAGGGTTCGCAATAAATTTCAGTCTCGAAATTTCCATGTTTACTGAAGGCCTACTGCACTTGCCTTTGTAAAACATGCTTGAAGGAATCGCGAGAGGGGTGTTTAAATTCTAAAATAGGTCCTTTTTCGCTTACGTTGACTTCTGGGCGTGGAGAACGTGATTGGTATGAACAGTGACACATTCAACCAATCGCTTTAGATCACCTAACAATACTTCTTCGACTAAATTAGTCGATGTTACCTTGATCTCGGGTTTTCATTTGTTGATGTCCACGGGGCCGAAAAAGGAATGAGGCGATTCGGAGGCTCCTGAACGTTTGTCTGCAGCCATTCCTTCGCCATTCCTGGCTAGTTTTCCGCCATTCTTCCGACACTGGGAGCATAGAGTCGTCCTCGGCTATTATTCTTTACTGCGCTTTTTAAGTACAATAGATACGGAAAACGCCCCTTTTGAGCTTATAACTTCTAGGAACCAGCAACTGGGATTTTGACTTCTTGGAACCAGCATATATCAATTTGCGGACGCGATACGCTCTTAGATTGGAAGTGGTAGATTCTGGCGATCTTTCCGCGATAGCCCCGGGCTCGATTCCCCGCGGTTCCGTGATGCAGCATCGCAAGAGCACCGATGAACAAACGCGGTGCGCTCTCGGCTTGAGACAGGCAGACACTCGCGATAACACGATCGTCCCGTGCTTGTATCCTCTCGACCCCTACCAGCAACCGAGGGGATTCTATCAGTGAACGATCGCGGGGGATTCTCTCATGATCGATCGTTCATCAGCTCCCCCCCCCCCACTCAAATTCATTTCGATTTGGTGCATCACAACAATGAGTTGCTTGTAAAATTCTGATTTTCTACAGCTTTGACATTGAGCCTTCTGGACACATGAGAAAATGAGATTTCAAATTCTGAGTGTTAAGTGAGAATAAAGCGCGCTAGTTGTTCGAAAGTAGATTGCATATCATATTTCTCCTTCCAGATGGATGACTAGATTTTAATCATGTGTTATCCGCAGACTTTAAGGCACAGAACACCTAAAGAAGTAATTTTCTGTTTTTGAACTGATCTTGGAGATAGTCACACGCTAATCATAAGGGTATTTCTGAAATCTCACAAGACCCCCTATGAACCGAGTTATAGTCTTCGTGCAGAGGGTATTTGGGGCGCTCAACAGAGGTACTGTTTTCGCGAAAATGCGGTAGTGCACGGTTGCCAAACTGTGAAACCACGAAATTTCGGATTGAACTAGAACATTGGCCAGCGGCTTCTACGAGGTGGTGATCGGAATTAAAAATCCGAATTTCTGCAAAGGCTGGTAAGTCACGTTCAATGTCACTTAGCCACCGTAACCTGCCCCTGGTCTGGAATGCTTCAAGCAAAATATTCGAGTTTTGAAAATCAGAAATTCACATTTTTGATTGATTTTGTCACAGATTTCTCTTATTTTTTCGACCCAATGGTTGCAGGTTATAAAATATGGAAATTTTCGGAAATCCTGAAAACCATGGGGTCGTAGCCCCGGCGAGGTTCTACAGAATGGCCTACTTGACCCTGCCAATTGGTGCTGCGGCTCTTATATACTGTCGCAGCGGTTGTGCGACAATGCCGTTGCGGCCGCAAGATAGTAACGCGACGGTTTCGCGTTAGAGCCTCCTCGACGCCTGTGGAGACAGACTCGGCACTCTACTGGTAGTGTCGCGGCGATTACTCCTAGAGCAGTCGGCACCAGGGATGTGTGTAATTACGACTGACGACTTACGAATTTAACGACTAACGGGCTTTTTGGGTGTTACGCCTAACGACTAACGACTAAAGAAATACAAAATATTTTCGTAAGCAGGCCCAGAATTCGTTAGGAAATCGATAGTCATTCACATCGCGCTCCAACCCGAAGATTACATCAGGAATGATACACGTGTAGTTACTTGCTGGTTATTCGAGATGGATGGTACAAAGTGAATAAACCCCTCGGTATTTATTAATTGTACTGACATTACTTCGCAGTTCTGAAACCCTTACATTATGGCCCCAACCGAACGTTGCTCAAGGTTACGGGTAGGAGTCATGCCACATCGTTTCCTTCGCGCGACTTTGTGGTAGGTTCAATAAACCGGTACCGATACTGACCGGCTCCAGCGGAGATTTTTACAGAGTTCTCTATCAATGGTGTCAAAATGGAGCGTTGACTGTAGGCTACAACTGCTCACCGGTGGGAACTGTATTCGATAATTGGACTGTCAAGGGCGCCGTCCTCCGATTTTTAGTCATAAATTCAAGATATGTGATTTCTTCAAAGTGGTGGAGACCTCTCAGTGCGTGGAACTTGGGGTTGGGTGCGAATTTCTTCCGATTTTCCCCTATAACGGGAACAAGCTCCGGAGAACACGCGCGCTCAACTCGCGACGCTGGAAAAAGAACAATTAGCGCAAAGTTGTTGCAGTTTTCCGTCTTGTCACCATGGTTAGATCTCAAGTAAAATCATAGAGCGCAGAACGGCTAATTTCGCACTGAAAAAAAGTAGAGAGCTGAAGGTTTCCTCGGTTTCCCATATTGCTTCTGTTCTCTTCTAAAAAAGGAAAAAAAATTCTCAAAAAGAAGGACACTTTCGAGTATTAGGCTTTCACTCATATTTTTATTAATGTATAGGTAGGTTTGTGGTTCGAACTGGGCTCTCTAGCGATGAATATTTTGTGTGTTTGAAGGCCACAAATGTTTTGGAAAACATAAATCTCTTCCTCCTTTTTTTATTCATAAAAGATTGTTTTTGTTTTAACTGTGCCTATTTTCATAGCCTAGATTCTTAACGACTAACGATTAACGACTAATGACTAACGAGGGTTTGGGCCGGTTGAACGACTAACGACTAATGAATTACAAAATTCCTATTACGCACATCCCTGGTCGGCACGGATGGCCCTGGCAAATTTGATTCGATTTCGCCGGCGTAGTTTGCGTTGACGCGTCCAAGCCAGTGCGGTCCGTGACGCTTGTATGCTCGAGTGATCAGGCTTGTGTTTGACATCTTGGTTAGGTTTTCATCATGAAAAACGAATAAGAAGCAATATCTCAGTCAGCTGTGTGCCAGTGATGGGTAGGCTGGCCCCAAAATGCCTTCGCTGCGATCGTTCCACAAGCATGCCGACCGCGTGGGCGGACAATTTCGTTCTTACAGACTTTAGGTCCCATTTGAGAAACAAATACATGTTTATTGAATGTAATTACTGCACAACCATTGAATAAGCACTTCGCTTGCTGTAAATCGTCAGTGAGGAAAAGTAGGGTGCCAGGGAACTGTCGATTCCTTGTTCACGTGATCTGTCAACGCATCTATCGACTATTCACCATTTTCCTCCGTGGTGGTATCATGTTTGCCCTATCCCGTATTCTAGATTTCTATGCTATTCTCCATGAGGCTCCCAGAATTTTGTGTCCTTATGTCCTTATTATTCTCCTAGTTAGTGTACATATCCCTTAATCCCAGTGTTATGTTATACTCTTCTTGATAGGTGTGTATTCATGATGTTTCCGACATGAAAGAAGTTTAGCCGGCATTATTCCAATTTCGAAGTTCAGGCTAGGGGAAAACTTTCGCGCAAACTTTGTAACTGAGGAAGGAGGGTATTCGAGGCGCTTAGCACACATATATGTAAAGTCCATTTTTGATTTCACAGAATAGTGATAGGTAGGTCCGACTTCATTGAAACGTTGTCCTCTGGGTTTTCTGAAGTGCTGATCACAAAACCGTTGCCTGTCTTCCGATTATTTAGGCATTAAGGCAGGATACGCTAACCAAGCGGATTCCCGATTTAAACTTCCTGCTGAGAGTCGATCTCCGCCCACTTTCTCAGCATTGGCCTATCACGTCAGCCTTCGCTGCACCTGTGATAGGTCAACGGCGAGAAATTGTTGAGGGAATTCCCGCCCAGCAAAAGGTCTGAATGAGGGTCATCAGCAGCTCAACCGGACCTTTGAAAAAGTGCCAGAAGATTCACCTACGCTCTACCCTTGATCTCAGTCCAAAAGATTTTTGTGGCGGTTGGTCACGGAATAAAAAAAATATGATCAAGGTAAGGTGAAATACTGTAATCTTCCGAAAGACTGGAAACGGACCTTTTATCCTTCTGCATCGCTCCAGATGTCTGTCTACCTTCTGAGCGAAGATTTGCAAGAACTTTTTTTCCTTACCGAATTTTGATGAGGGTGACACATCGCTGGTCTTGATCCGTGCAAGAGCTTACACAAAGTGCTGAGTTAATCGCAAAACGCTGGGCTCTGGTCGATATTGAACCAGCACGTTCCCTTTTCGGGGGAGCGCCTTATCTAGGGCAAACGACTAGCGACTTAACTAGGGCATCATCTCGACAGGTCTACGACTTTTAGATAGTCTCTGACGGTATAACTGATTCATCCCGTTATGCGGGTGAAAGGATGGTTGCTTCGGTGAAGATTTACCGAGCAGTTGAGTGAGAGCGGGGCTGGGGCTTCGGTGGTGCAGTGCGATAATGCGCTCCCATGGAAAGGGAATATGCTGGTTCAATCTCGCCCGGAGCTAAGCGTTTTGCGATCAACTCAGCACCTTGTTTAAACATACCATAACGTGCACTGCGGCGTTGAACTGCAGTCACGGCAAAAAAACATCCGAAAACCATGCAAGAGACTTAGAGGAGGTTTTTAAATTTCAGAAAGCACGCGATTCAAAGTAATGTTTGCGTAGAATTAGACTGCATCTCCTTGATGAACATAGAAGTGGTTTTGCCGAATCATTCTTGTTCATCTGTTTTGAAAAACAGTGCAAAATTTGCTGAGCTGACGTCGGAAAAAGTTCTTATTTTACGTCTTTTTCCTCGGTACATCAGGAAATTCAAAGAAATCACGATATAATCTCTCTTCGAAATTCCTGGGATGCTCTATGAAACATTCTCATAAGGGACTTTCTAAGAATTTAGATGTGTCAAGTAGCCATCCCGAACAGGCTCTGTAATTCGGATGTGCTCTTCGCATGTTATAAAGAAGTATTCCAGGCTGTACATGCTATCAGGCCCTTCTTCGCAACGACTGTATGTATCTGACACTCTTCCAACACATTGACGATATTGTTCTTATCGCAATTTTGGAAAGCCCAGGCTGAGAGGATGAATAACTATTTTTAGGCAAACGATCAAAATGTTAGTTCGTCTTCTAGTTGGTAAGAGAAGTTTATGTGTATTAGATTTTTTTTACTTACCTAGTTTCACAGTAGGGTTCATCTGAAGCAATATTTTTAAGTTTGAGGTCCCACGGTTGCACTGAGCTTGATGAACCAGGTTGTTGAAAGAAGTGTTTCTTTTCCGTATGGACTCAGAATGAAACATGAGGGTCTGCCAAAAGCCGAAAGAAAGATAAGATCAAATAAGATTCGCGCTTTCGAACGGTATATTTTACATGGGTTGTAGAGCTACTCCAAAGATTTCAAAAAAATCAGTAACAGATTTTCCAAAATATATTCAATTTTTTTTTCCTTGAGTTTCGAATGTGGATAATATACATAACCCTCTTGTGTCCTCGGATGAGCATTCGGACGATCTTTATGATGATTAAAAGCAGTGGTGGACATAAAAAGGGCGTAAAGCGCGGACGGCTATTGTGATTTTACGGCTTAAATGTTGCGGACTCGGTCGGAATAAATACGCCGAATCGTTCATCAGTATTTAGCAAGGAATAGAGTGAATCTCATGATCATAAATACACCTAGAACATCAAAAAGCGTTCACGCCATGCATAATAGGGCCTATGCGTAATTACGAAATACGCGATTTTAAACAACTTGCGATTTACGAAATTTACTTTCGAAGTTGTTTATGTATTCATCCTAATTTCAATTTTTGATGAAGCCTTCCTGTGAGATTCCGGGCGCAGTTAGCAGCAGAGGGGTCTGTTATAATTATCGGTTAGGAGACCCAAGTATAACCGACCGCTTAGCTTCTGACGCTTACTGGGGAACCTCGCATGGGACTCCAGCGGATTACTGTGCTTCTCTGGTCCGAATTCCGGTCCGCAATCGCGTCTCGACACGCTTTGCCGCCGAACGCGCTCGGGTCAGTCGCGTTCCCAGCGCCAAGACCGACTCGATATGGTTTTTTTTTTACAGTTTTCTCCAATTTCGTTTGGTTTCCAGTTTCTAAAACCCACCTAGAGTCAACAGATCGGCGGCTGCGGCGCTGGAAACTCTTCCGACTGGAAAGTGCGCTGCCGCAAAGCGTGCCGAGGCGCAATTGCGGACCAGAATTAGGCCCAGAAAAGCACAGTACATAGCTGATGAAGTTTCCTGATCTATTTGGCCCATTCTCTCCAGGGAGTAATGCTAACCAGGGGGTTTCTTGTGGTGAAGATCACGAATCCGATGTCCACTTGCCATGGATCGAAAGATTTGGCTGGATTTGGCTCAATGCTTCCCACTGGAAGGAAAGTTTGGAAGCTAAATTCACGATTTCTAAAATGCTACGATAGATTCGGTTCAAAACTGCTTTGTGGGGATTATTTGCGGAATCTTATACAAATCTGACAGCCGTTCGACGATATTCGATAAATTACGGTACGTTACGGTGGGTATGCGGTAGTTTGCTCAAATTCCCAGATTTTGGCTAACAAGGGAACCACAATAAGTCATAGTGACCATTCCAAATGAAATGTACTTTTATAAAACCATTTTCGAACGAAAAGTCCGAATATGCTCATGGCAGCTGCCTAGACCCACTCTGAAAAAAGTTATGAGCGCTTTAGAATGCTTCGCGGCAATATAAGGGTGCCCCCCATGGAATTTGTGAGGTGTTTTCAAAATTTTCTTCGGATTTTGCTACAAACATGAATGTAGGGGTAATCTGGGGTGCTGAACACGAATCTGTGGTTCGCTTGTAGAAATTTTAAGGTTTACTGTAGGTTACGGTAGGTAACATGCCATTTAGGAATCAAAACCTACCTCAATATTCCGATAATCGACCAATGGACATCGAATTCGTATTCAGCACCCCAAATAACCGCCACATAGAAACTTTGAGTCAAATCTGAGACTTTGACCAAACTACCGTATACCCACCGTAATCTACCGTAAGCTGACAAAAATCGATAAACTGACATCAGATTCGTGTTCAGCACCCCAAATAACCTCCCAGAGCGAATTTTTAGTCAAATCTGGAATATTTTTCTAAAACGCTTCGAGAGCCCTCTAATTGATATAAGTAAACGCCCGGGTTCAAAACGCTGTTAGTCTGCGCAAAATTTGGAAAATGTTTCTTCAACCAAACTTAGCTTAGTGGGGTAGTTTTGAGCGCTGAACACGAATATGAGGTCCGTTTCCCAATTTTCGAAAAAATGATGTGCTTTTTGGAGGGTACATTAGGTGCGAAAATCAACTTTTTTTCAGAGTGGGTCTAGGCAGCTGCGATGGTCATATTCGGACTTTCCGTCCGAAAACGGTTCTAGAAAAGTATATTTCATTTGGAATGGTCACTATGACTTATTGTGGTTCCCTTGTAAGAACTACAATACCCGCACTAATTTTTTTTCAAAAAAGCCGCAAAAGTTGCGAAATCGCGACTTTTGTTACTTTTCGTCATAACACGGCTCAAGGTAAACCAACCTTTCCGGGAGCTGGGGGCATATTTGGAATCAGCATCGCAAGCTCTCATTTCGAACACATACATCTCCTAACCTGGTCCCGTTTGAAGCGAGAATGGACTCGAAACATGAGAAGGGGATGAAATATCGACTTTTACGGATTGGGCTACCGCAGTGCTTATTTGAAAGAGGATCAGAAAAAGAAGTTGTAGGCCGAATCCCAGCTCGATTGGTTTCGTTTGAGCTGAGAATGGGACGTCGGTGGTGTTTTCGTTCACTCGAATTTTCTATTAACCTATATGCCTTGTTTGCAGGCCAAGAAATGTGTGTGCTCAAAATGAGGAGCTCTCGATGCTGATTCCAAATATGCCCCTAACTCCCCGAAAGCACTTCGAGCCGAGTTATGATGAAAAGTCGCGAATCTGCCGCTTTTTTGAGTAATTTAGTGTGGGTATTGTACGTCGCTTGGTTTATTTAATGATTTCCAGGCATCTCGTCCCCGCTGTTATTTCCCACCTCAGTTGCAGCTTGCCACAGGTAGGAGTTTCCTCCCCTGTCAAGGCTTAGGTTAAGTATACCTGATCCATTAAACACTAGGATCAAAAAAAAAAGACCCATCATTTAAAGATCAATTTTCGATTTCTGGTTCGAGGGTGAAAGGCTATGGGGACGAGATGACATAGAATCGCTCAGCACATCAAAGGCACTGTTCGCGATAAACTTCATACTCGAATTTTCCATGACAAACGCTTCTCGTGGCTCTCAGAAGCAGAACAGCGTCGAAAAAACGGGAAGAAAAGCTACCCAGGAGCCGCAAAACGGCTTCGAAATGTGGCCAAACCCCGCCGCTGTGGGCAAGTCCCGCCCCTTTCCGCCCCTCTACGTAAAGAAAGGAACACTCCAAATCGTGAGTTGAGCGATGGTTTCCTATCAAAAGCCCCGTTCTTCCCTTCATTCTCAACTTCTCTCTTTACTCAGGTCAGCTCGCATACATTAGCTGCAAAAGACGGAAGTTACAAGCCTCGGACAACTCGTCCACCATTTTCCCTAACTAAATTTAGAGGGACCATAACTTCATTCCCAGGAGGTCTTGGACGATTCCAGGAGCATTGGAATCAGAATGGGACCGGTTTCAAGATAGGCAAAAAACAGAGAAGCGATTTCCATCGCGAGCAGTGCCTTCAAATAAGATTGCTGAGCGTGTGCTGAGCACGAATTTGAGGGTTATTTGTCGTTTTTCGAAACATCTCTCTAGAACACGCACCATAAATGACGTTATACCTAGCGTAACCTACAGTAATCTCCAGAAAATCGAAGAACGGACGCTAGGATCGTGTTCAGCATTCTGAATGACCCCCAAGTAGAAATTTTGAGCCAAATTTGAAAGAATTATTTCGAGCATGCAAAAATTACCCCATATAACCTCGCGAAGCTGCAAAAATGCAACCAAGTTTATCAAGAATTGGACTCAGTAAATTTGGATTTCGGATTTGAAAAGGGCTTGCCAGAATTGGCCGCAAACTGTCATCAGCTTTCTGATCCGGGAAACACCATGCGAGATTCCTTAGTGAGATAAGATGATTAGCACTACCTACCATCAGGCCATTCATTTTCAAGATGTTCTTCTCAATTTTGGCCGAAACATTCCGGTGGGGTTTTCGTAGAGGGTTGGGCGTGACTCTGGGGTTCATTTGTCGACATTCTGAGGCCAGATTCATCAATTATACCCCGGGGTGAATATACTCCGAGGTATATTACCTTATATCCCAATTGTGTGATTCACAACGCGACAGGCAGCCGTGGTATAATAACTACGGGTATACGGGCTACGGGCACTGCAACGCCCATTATTATCTTTCACCTAACATTTTTGGTGACGATACAAAACAGAAAATGTGCAATGTAGCTATATCTAGTGCATCCCAAATGGAGAGAGAAAATTTGACGAAATGACCATTTTGAATGAACTATACATGTCTACAAGTACCTAATTTTGACGTATAGTTCGGAAATTATCTTCAAGGCTCTGCTAGACTGCTCTAAATGGAGTTTTCCTTATTACCTTTGCGTTTTCCTCATATCAATTACAGGGATCCGAGAGCGTTTTAGAAGAAAAAGGATTTGAACTAAACTTGGAAAAGTTTACTCTGTTCAGTCCCAGTTATAGGTTTGATGAAAAATTAATTCATATAATAGAATTAGTTTTTCCTATTTTTATATGAGTAAAGCATTCACTAAATTTCAATTTGATTTGAGTGCTCATAGGATTTCAAAATATTCGTTTGGGAACGGAAATAAAAAGGGGAATCCGCGAGCGAGATTTCGAAGAGCGAATTCGTCTCATTAAAGGCAGCGTTCACGATGATCATTCTCAGTGATTTTCAACAGTAAAATGATAGGCGAGAAGGATCCTAGGCTCACAGTGTCGAAAGAACGGTAGAAAACCAGACAGGAATGGCGAAATAACGGCTGCAAACAAGCGTTTTGGAGTCCCAGAACCGCCCAGTGTCCCATTTCCACCCCCTCAATGTGAACTAATGAACATTTAGATTACAGAAACGATCATGTCAAGGAAGTCTTGATAAGTGAGCTGATCGCTTGGTTGCATTGAATGCTATCATCCTTCATAGCGATCAATTCCTCCACGCTCAAAAATCAACGTAAACAAGGGAAGGCCTATTTTGGCTAAAAAACGCGACTTTCGCGTCCTTTTCAAGCGTGCCTTGCTTTGTAGGCAACCAGACCTTCCGTAAACCGTGGAGATATCGGAAGTGAAATTTATCGTGAACACTGCCTTTAAGTGTTTTAGTAAAATAAACGGAGAAAAGGAGAAAATATATTGAGGGAGTAAGATATGTAGAAAACGTCATCAAATTATGGAGGCAATACGTGCTGTAGCGGAAAGGAAGACAAAAAATAGGCGAAAAACTCGCTTCTAAGACTTCGCAAGATTGTTCGCCAGCTGATTTGGTTGGATGGCGAATCAACCATGGGCCACGTTTCCGTGTAGTATACTCGCCGGGGTATACCGTATACCCCAGCTCCAGGGTACCCCAAGTCGGCAGGGTATAATTTTTGATCACATGTTCTGGGGTATACGGGCGATCATACCCCGATGCGCCCGTATACCCGGGGTTTAATCGTTGATGAATCTGGCCTCTGAAGCTCAGTATGCATAGGTCGCGGTAGGCCTAATACCATTTAGCTGACCAGAAATTTAAGTTGTAAAACGATTTCAACTCCCGGGGCGGTATTCATCAACGTGTTCCGTTGGGTAGGGATAAAGGCGTCGGCACATTTGATAGCTGCCCTGAGAAAGAGGAAGTATGAATTACGCCCAGGGGCACACTTCACGCATTCAGGGCGTAGATGCGATTTCTGCGTCAAAGAATGGTTTCAGGAATGATTATTTTCTTTTCAAAAATCCTTTCTTTGCAAGAGTGTAGCTAAAAGTATCGAATCTCGGGAAGTTTCGCTCAAAAATGGTCCAGAACATGGCAAAAATTTCTTTTTGTTCATGAAGTCGATCATTCAAATAAGCGTGACTTTCGTTTTTTTTTTCGAAAAAGCCGATCATCCGAAGGACGTATTTTTCGACTCATTTTAGTCGTTGATCATTCCAAAAACGTGATTTTTTGAGATGTCAATGATTTGAAAAAATTTCAGTTTGCCTAAGTATAATGCATGCATTTTCAATCGTTGGGAATTTGAATCGTTTGGCTGGATAACCTAAACGTGCAAGCTCTGGAGAAGTATGGGCTAATCCGTTAAAGTTGCATAGCATGGCCACAGTGCAGCCTCGATCAGGGTTGACTGTGTTTTCTGGACCTCAAGCCTCTTCGTCTCCCTTTCACAAAGCCTAACAAGCCATCGCTGCAAAAACTGCCACTTTGGGCTATATGGAACATCTGGATTCGTTTTGATCTCATCCACATATGCTTGCAATGCGATCTGACGACTGCTCTAAATGTGGGAACCATTGTCACTCGGCTTTCAGCATGAGTCAAAAGATTTGCCCCATAGAATAGAGTGCACTCACTTTACAATATGTCACATTTCTCAGCGTTTCACACGAAAAAGCCCTCATCAGATACCGTAGTACTTGCGGCGAAATGAGATGTGGACTCGTTTGCACATTATCCGCAATGGCGGTGGCGCGCTGCTTTTCTTTTTGACTTTATGGACGTCAACAGTTGTTGGTATGGAGGGGGATGTTTATATTCTGCCGTCTGCACAATAGCTTCCTCCGCTTCTCTCGTGCATCTCCATTTATCAGGGAGTCGGAATAGTGCCTCTCTGAGGTGGCGGCACCGTGTCTACTGGTACACGGGTTTCCCCACGAACATCACTGACAAGGGCGTCCTTTCCGGGGGCCGAAATATCTCGGGGGGCATTTTTCTTAAAATGTGGAGGATGGATAGAGCAACAATGATGTACAATTTGTTTTCTCATTGAATTCTCCTGTAGGCCAAAAACTAGCGAAAGCCGATTGAAATTGGCTATAACTCCCCACCAGGGGTGTGCGGAAAATTCTTTTCATAAATTTTTTTTTACCGAAACTTTTTAACGCATTTTTTTTTCGGTAAAAACGGCAAATTCGGTAAAAATTCTGACTTCGGTTTTTTGGAGCCTACTGTCGTTCTTTAAGCCGAAATCCGGTCCGCAGCTGCGGACTACGGCTGTTGCATCATGCGACGCGTGATAATCGTACTGGGAGAAGGGTGAATCGTGCCGGGACCAGGTGGTCCCAGCACGATTAACACGTGTGGCATGATGCAATAGTCGTAGTCCGCAAATGCGGATCGGAATTTGGCCCAGAGGACGACAGTATCCCATACGATAGCACAAATGACCGATAATATTTATGTATATTTTTCAATAGAGTATAAGGATAGTGCAAATAATGAGTGAGTTTTACATCTTAAACTGAGCTCAACGGCTGAACCTGATGAGCAGGACCTCGATTTTGAGAAAAAGTATTATTCCGAATTTTTCTGGTGTCAAAGCCTTTCTGTAGTCACTCATAATCAGGCCAGCTAAGGAAAACATCCTTCCCACCTCAAATGTGCCAGGAGGCGCGCAAAAGTACTTATTGGTCAGTGAGGAAAGCTGCGGCTTTGATGATTGCACAATGGAGTTGTTCCAGAAATGCAGTATATTCAGTGTTGTGTCGGGGTCTTCGAAAATAATTTTTCAAGTTACTGAAATATCTGCTTCAGAACTCTGCTGCCTTGGAAATCAGTTGACATTTTTGAAAAAAATATGCATTTCTCGGCGTAGTGTCTCGCTAAGAAAAAGCACGTGACACAAAAGGTGAAGAGATCGTTTGAGCATTCAAAAAGTAGGCTGAAGGGTTAGAAAAGATTAAAAATAAGAAGGATGAACAAGAATATCGCGCCAAATGCATGCCTTAACAGTAGCAAACCCGTGAAATACGAGTAGGAAGTAGGCCGATTAGGCTAAAGACACAAATTTTCTCGGTAAAAATTTCGGCGAATTTCGAGAAAAACTCGGTAAATCGGTCAATCAAGATTTACCGAAAAACACCGGTAAATCCGGAAAATCGGTAAATCGTTGAACGGAAAATGCACACCCCTGCTCTCCACTCAAAACCGACCGACTGGGTTTTTCTTTCTACTTGAAACGGATTCAATTACAGCGATATAGCCTTATAATAAGTTCGACAATTCGAATTCGGCTCTTTCGTGATATATGAGCCGCTTTCGAGCTCAATGTACATTGCATTCCTCTAACAGGATGGTCGAGAGGGTGATACTGTGGACCATTGAACAACAAGCGAAGGCTGGTGTTACGGGTTCGATTTCATTGTGTGCATATTCTGCAAAAAAGATTCATTTATACGTTTACCGCTAGATTGCATGTCTGTCGCTCATGACAGCGACAAAGTATACCGTACCCCTAAACCTGCATTCAGCAGGCTGCTGGTTTTTTGGGCAGTGACGCTCAGAGACTGAAGTTAAACCTTTTTTGTTATTGGAGAAGCGCCGCAAGGCTAAGTTGATGTTGCTTACGAGAAGATTTTCAGATTGGTTGTGATCAGGGCCGAGCGTGGTATAAATACGAAAAGGCGGAAATCGGTCTTCAGTGTTCGATACGATTTGCTTTCCAAATTTCGTTAATTGATAAGCGAAATTCTCAAAAATGAGCAGAAAAGCGGTTTTTGAAATGCAGGACACGGAAAACTATTGACTTAATATTTCTGCATCCTGTACCTTCTGTATTATGCACCTTCCGCAACGCTATTGTACTTTCCGTGAGCGCCATGCGGAAGTCTAGAAAGGCGTGAAGCTGCTGGTTTCGAAAAGCGGGTTGGAGAAATCCACTCATCCCTGGTCGCTATGATGTCCGGCATATTGGAGAAAATAGAATTACTTTGGGCTCAAAAGTGGAGTTATTGCATATCCTTCCTCCCAAAGCGTTTGTAGAGGACATAAACCACAAACATATTCTCCGCATGTTTATAGCAGTTTTTTACTGTTCCGTTTATTTTCGTTTCCATTACAGTACGGTCTTCATTAAGAGAACACAAGAATGGCAGAAATGCTCAAAAGATTACAGAAAAGTACCGGAAACCTCCTCAAGTCGTCTCTTGAGATCACATTCAATACCCGTAAATATCCCTCGTCATTTTTGCAAGAAAGCGGTCAGTTAATAATAATTGCGACACCATAAGGGTACGATGTGTGGTGTACAAAATTACTTTCAACGCTTTCTTTAGGTGGGGGGGGGATTCCCTTATAGCGAATATTTTTGCTTCTTTGCATGTGACCAATTCAAAAATAGCCGTTTATAGCGGGCACATTTCAATACTTCCAATCGTGAACTTCATTTTTTTTCTCCTATTCCGATGAGTACTGCAAAAATATCATTTTTTAACGGCCCCATTCTGATATTTTCAAACATCTATAATAATTTTTTCCCACTCAAAGGCAGGGTCCGGGCAAAATTCGATTTTGAGATTTCCCGCTAAATCTGTGCTCTTGCTACAGATAGTCCCAAGGAACATGCGAAAACTGCGTAAAAACCGGTCTTCTTCAAGTTATTCCAGCCACTTCCGTTAGCCAATGATCCAGAAAAGTCAGAAAAGTGTGGCCATCGTCCATATTTTAGCGGTGGTCCACGCATTCTTCATAAGTTCTGTGTAATTATCGGTTATTCCAGCCATGATTATCATGCTGTGAATACCGTAATCCCTTACTTTGAGGCTGTTTTCTTCAGAACTAAGGACTCAGAGTTCGTGAAACGTTCAGACGATTTTCAGCTAGGCCAGCCCAATGTATTTAACCCAAATTTCGGTGGTGTCAAAATTTGACCGGACCTTTAAAGACAGTGTTCACGATGAAAGTCGTTTTTCTGTTTTTCCGCCTATCTTGAAAACGGTCCCATTCTGATTTCAATGATGTCTCTGGAATTTTAAAAGACCCCCTGGAAACGGAGTTATGGCCCCTCGAAATTCAGCTACGGAAGCATTGTGGACGAGTTGTCCGAGGCTTGTAACTCCCGTTTTTTGCGGCTGATGAATGCGAGCTGACCTGAGTAAAGAGAGACGCTGAGAATGAAGGGAAGAACGGTGCTTTTGATCGAAAACCTTCGCTCATCTAACCAGAATTTCAGGGAAACTGCTATAGGACGTGAGCGGAGTGGCCCAGTGGGTTGGCTGGCCCACGAGATTTTCACCCACTTACCGGCCGTTTTTCGTCGCACTTCCGCTCTTATTATTCTTAGAAGGACCCAAAGCTTCCGTTTTAGCCAAAAGACATGCAACTTTTCTTCGTGAACACTGCCTTCAAGTTAGTTTGGGTCATTTTTCGAACAATTGACCGTATTTACATAATATGTGCTCTACATCATTGATCTTTGCGCTTTTTCCATCAATTCTTAGTCAAAGGGTTGTAGTTGTAACAAAAAAAAAACTGAATTCTGTTGGGTAATCCACCAGCCTCAGTTGGTCATCGTCAAAGAAACTTCGGAACGTACAAAAAAGAAGTTCATTGATTTTCTTGGATTTTTTTTTCATAGCAGGTCGAAGTCACCGCATTACATTGCGTATGTCGTTGTACATAAGTGATGATGGACAAATGAGAGCCGGCAATTACATAGTGATGGTGCTCACACATCAAAGAGAAATACATTTGTCAACCGCGACATGCGCGCCTGTTCACCGCGAACAAGTGATAGAAGGAGGCGAAAATGAGCTTCGACCACCTCGAAGGGATGGCAATCATCCTTAACGGTGATCATAATCGTCATTGCAAGAGAATATCAACGAAGTGGAGGGATTTGCGCATTATTGACAGTTCACCTCTGGATAAAACCACTACAGTGCATTGCAAAATTATACGACATACCCCAATTTTCGCGATTTCAAACCGCGTGATTCAAGGAGACAAACGGTAAACGCCAATGGATGCAGCACCCTCGAAAACCTCCGGGTACGAATCTTCATGAATTCAGAGCAACTGGCAGGAATATGGCAACGGAAATTGTCAAAAATGACCGTTGCAATATTATACGACATAGCTGACGTTCTCGCAGAAATTGCGATTCTAGACCCTCGTTTCAGTTCGTTCATTGTTAAAAGCATTATGAACATCAAGTAAATAGTCTTCAGAATTGCCTGGATGCCCAACCACTTCGAAAACTCTTTTTGGTATGTTTCAACCCAGCTTTTTGTGAACGCGCCTTTCAATCAGCGATCATTCGCTTATAACGGCTAGTTTGAGCGAAACCACACTTTCGTATTGTCCCCTCTGGTTGTATATTAAAGGCTCGGTAAGATATCGAACGTTTTCCTCTGGGTTGAGGACCTGAAAACCGGCCGGCCATTCTAGCAAATTGGCATGATTGGCCTGAAACCAAGCCTGCGTCGTCCTACTGACAAGAAGTGAAGGCGGATACGGACTAGAAAGAACTGGAAATGAAATCCCGACACATTCTGATAATCAGTGAGGTTCACAGGTCATGTCGCGAAAACCTGGTCCAGCTTGCCACATCACCTGATTCTGGGTCTATACATTATTTTTTTCCACACACATTCTCCCCTAAAGAGTTCCTATACGAGGATAAATGTGGGTTCTTTTGTAGATCTCTTTAGTGCTTAGAATACTTAGTTAAAATGATTAAATAGGTAAGAATATCTGAGGCTCGTTTGGACTGAGCTTGCTTTCGACCGATAACAAAGGGTTTCGAAGGATCTACCTATGGATCAGAACTATCCTTGAGTAGGAACTTTCGAGGAGAAAGAAAAATGTGTCGACCCGGATTCGGGTGGTGGACCAGGTTTTGGGACATGATCTATGAACCTCACAGATTTTCAGACTGTGTCAGAAAATCATTTCCAGTTCTTTCTAGTCCGTATCCGCCTTCACTTCTTGTCAGTAGGACGACGCAGGCTTGGTTTCAGGCCGATCATGCCAATTCGCTAGAATGGCCGGCCGGTTCGCAGGACCTCAACACAGAGGAAAACGTTTAATATCTTCCTGAGCTTTTAGTATACAACCAGAGAAGACAATAAGAGTGTATGGCTACGCTTAAAGGCAGCATACACGCTCGCAAGCATGGTCGAGATATCAGCATAAATAGGCCTGCACGGCCTCTACCATGTCGTGGACGGCGTTTGAAGCGCTGAAAACCATCCAGGATGACAGTATCTGACCATCCCTGTCACGCGCGCCCGTATTTTCACACCCCTTTGAGTAACAGAATGAAAAGCTGAACTTGAGAAAACATGTGATAACTTAGAGTGATAGCACTATCAAAGGGGAGTGCACGAGAGAAACAGCCCGATTTACTCGAATATTACCTGTCTAAACACCCATAAACTCTCATCCACTTTCGAGAATGCTGCTCTGCTCCGGATGGCTTTTCAAAGTGGAGGATTCCATCCAGGGCTGGGCACGCGTCCCGGTTTACCTTAAGGGGGTGCATATTAGACGTTGCAGAGAGGGCAAAGGGGGGTGCCTAAACCGAACACCAAAAAAAACGAAGTGCATGTTCTGTCGAATTTCAGGAAAAAAATGATACGCACTAATCTTCTGATTTGTCATATCTTCTTCCCCGCTTTTTGAGTCGAACACTAAAAGAATTCAAATTATTTATAGAGATGCAGGTTGTGTTCGCAATAATTCATAGTTGCTGTCGAAGTTTGTTTTGATGAAGGAAACACCACTCTGTTCTCTTGTAGCAAGTAAGGATTGATGTGGGGTCATGTTTCTTTGGTGCAACGTTCATTGATTACGCGGGTGGCTACCGATTCGAGGCAATGATATAAAACAAAGACAGCGCCCAGGAAAACTATCATTCAAGGTCAAAAAAAGATTAGCGAACTGATGTATAGCCTAGGTCGCTCACTTTGAGCCGGTCGAACTCTGCCCGGACTCATCCGAGCAGGCTAGGATTTATTTCGACAGTTTAAAAGTACAGATAGCACAGTCAGCATCACAACTAGTCAATAGATTTTTATTCATGAGATAGTGACTTATGAAGAGAGCCAACTGTAAAAATTGAAGACTGCAAGTTACTATGAAAGAAGCGGATGACCGTGTCCTCCTCATTGAGAAGTACCCTGTACATAAAAACCCGAGTTTTATTCACCTTGAATGCCGCAATCTCTCATAGACTAGGCTAGCCGTGCGATATGGTGTTTGTCCGCGGCTACACAGCGCGCACTGGAGTGGACGCGCACGCAATATTAGTTAAAAAACGTATTTTATTACAGAACGGGGCGGAGAAAATGATTGAAACTGGAGTAAATGGAAGAAGGCAGAAATAGGATTCTTTCAATGTATCCATTATAGAAGTTTAATGTAAACAAACTATGTTGGAGCGGAGTGAATTTTTTGGACGTGATAAGGTTCATTCAAATGAACCTGGTTGATTAAAAACACCCACAAACATAAGAACTAAGAGCATTGCGAGAAAGAGGAGAATCTGGCAAACATTTTAATAGCAATAGGTTTCATATTCAATGTGATTCAAGGACCTTAAAACTCGTCCCGGTTTTGTCCCGGTTTTGTCCCGGTTTTCGGGGTAAAACCGGGACGAGATTTAAGGTCCTTAAATCACATTAAAAACCGGTCCCATTGATGCTAAAATGTTTGCCAGATTCTCCTCTTTCTAACAATACCCTTTGCTCTCAATTTAATGCTAGTTTTGATCAACTAGGTTCGTTTGAATGAACCTTGTCACGGCTAAATATTTACACCCGCTATAACTTTGTTAATTTACATTAAATTTCTAAAATGGGTACATCCAGAATAGACTACCTTTACCATCTTTCATTTCCTTCAGTTTCTATCCTTTTCTCCTCACCGTTCTGTAATAAAATACATTTTTATTAATATTGTGTGCGCGTCCATTCCCGTGTGCGCTGTGTAGCTGCGTACAAACACCGTATGGCACGGCAAGCCAAATCTCAGCAGGATTGCGGCATTCTAGGAGGGTAAAACTCATTTTTTCCACTCCCTACGCATCACATGAATCCTAACATTGTTCCACAACACAAATAAGTTCTGATTTCCACATCAGAACAACGAAACACAGATTAACTAATCTTTCATAGGTTTATGAAAACATTCGGCAGGAAACATTATTATCGTAATAGCAGTAGCTCTGTTTTTGGTAACTGTTCAATTGTTTTGTATTGAAAAATGTTTTATCTTTTGTCATACCTTACTGTCTTACTAACAAATTTTCCTCAAGTGATTGTTTTGAAGTTTAAAAATTACACTACCTTTTTTGTTGCCATTTTCGGAATTTTCTCTATTCAGTGCTTTTTTTATATTCTTGTTTATCAAAATCAGGAAGTCAAGATCATGGCTGTCCAACTATTCGGAAAACAGCCGATTTCGATTTCCCATAAGGGGGTGCCTAAAAATTACCGAGCTAAGAGGGGTGCATATTCAGAATCGCCATGCCGGGACGTGAGCCCAGCCCTGCTTCCATCAGTGCACAAACATGTGATATCAAGGTAAATCGAGCTGTTTCTCTCGTGCACTCCCATTTGATAGTGCTATCACTCTCAATTATCACATGTTTTCTCAAGTTTACCTTTTCATTCTGTTACTCGAAGGGGTGTGAAAATACGGGAGTGCGTGACAGGGATGGTCAAATACTGTCATCCTGGATGATTTTCAGCGCTTCAAACGTCGTTGACGACATGGCAGGGGCAGTGCGGGCCTATTTATGCTGATATCTCGACCATGTTTGCGAGCGTGTATGCTGCATTCAAACTAGCCGTTATAAGCGAATGGGCACGGATTGGAAGGGGCGTTTGCAAAAAGCTGGGTTTAAACATACCAAAAAGAATTTTTGAAGTGGTTGGGCATCAAGGCAATTCTGAAGACTATTAAATTGATGTTTACAATAATTTTTACCATGAACAAACTGATACAAAGAGTCTAGAATTGAAGTTTCTGCGAGAACGTCAGCTATGTCGTATGATTTTGCAACGGTCGTTTTTGACAATTTCCGTTGCCATATTCCTGCCAGATGCTATAAATTCATGAAGATTCGTACCCAGGGGTTTTTAAGGGTGCTGCATCGATTGGCTTTCACTGTTTGTCTCCTCAAGTCACACAAAGTTTGGAATCGCGAAAATTGGGGTATGTCGTATAATTTTGAAACGCACTGAATAATCTGTGTAGGTAGGGAGGCTATTCACATTGCCATGGAAAGGCTGAAACCTCTGTGTTTGGTGGCTTTCTATCGTGCTTCGTCATGTTCCTTGCCTGCCACGAAGTTTGCAATGTCTGAAATTCGAGGCGAATTTTCTCAACTCTCCCTTTTTGAGATTTCCTACAAAATGAACTAGACAGATAATGGTTAGGAGCACTCAGATTTCTGTAGTGAAATAGGATCGTAAGAGTATGAAAAGAGACTTGCATACAAAGTGGCTGTCAAGTATGTATAGAAAAGGCCAGAAGCAAGTTACTTGCAACATATCTATTACATTTATATCACACGTAAGTTACACTTATGCTACATGTAACTTACATTTCTATTCTTACCATGGGTGCCGCAGACGACACGCGACGCGGAGAACGCTTCAGCATGCGTCTCAAACCACACGCTTCGCGAAAAACGCTCTGCGGGGCTTTTCCTGTTAGTGCGGGGTCAAGAACCTCAAACTTGGGTGATTGATACGACAACAACGCCAGTCTTAAACCTGACCTTTTGAGCGCGTTGTATACTCCCTTGAAAAGGCATCTTGTCCGATTTAAGCTACACGCGACTTATCCTGTGCCATTTAAGTTACATGTAATATATCGGAGGCGCACTGCACGCGGTATCCCTTCGATATGTTGCATGTAACTTAAATTACCTCAGATAAGTCGCGAGTTACTTACATCGGGTTAGATACATTGCAAGTGATTTATTTTTGGCCTTTTATGTCACAAGTAACTTATTTTCATTTTTTTGAGACGCCGTGAGCAGCGCGTCTTCTACTTGTTGCAGGTAACTTACATGGCCTAAGTTAAGTGCAAGTAATATAAATCGTTCAAAATATGCTACAATTAGCTTGTTGTTATCAGTTTCAATATTTGCGGAAATCGACAGAAGGCAGTTAAAAGACAAGTACACTACTGGGGTCAGCCGTAGGAGAAGCGTTGCTGTTAGATCAGTTACCCAATTTTGAGGTCCTAGACCCCACACTTGCATAAAAGGTCGTGCGGAGCGTTTCCCCCTTTGCGTGCAGGCTGCGCTGCGTGCGGGCGCGTTGTCTGCTTCGCGTGTCGTCTCCGTAGCGTGATGACCACCCAAGGTGAAAGTAAGTGTAAGTTACATCGAGACTGAGAACAGAACAAGATTTGATTTGGGAGGGCTAAAACCCCCATAAGATCTAATTATTTCATTAACAGAGCTGTCTCCATTTACCTCAAGCTGACCAAGACCACAGTTCTTCCGCATTCACTTAAATCTCTTAAAAATACTATTTCTTCTTCTGTTTTGAAGCCGTAGTTACATTACCTTTTTCTCTCTTCATAGTGTCATGGCGAGAGCCGTAGGGCATTGCTGAATTGTGTATTTCTCGTATTAGTTTTGTTGGGTTAGTTTTTTTTCCCTTTTTTTTTGTTCTATATTGCGTATGCCTTATGCAGCGTTAATAAACATGACATAAAAACATAACATAATATAAATGTAAACGACATGTTATCTGAATTCTACATTAATGTGCTATAAATGCACTTTAAATGTAATATAAATGTGTATTACATGCGATGTAACTGCAAATTATTCGAGTCATTCAGGTTACTTGGATTTATTCTACAAGTAACAAGTTTTCATTTTTTTCAGTGGGGGAGACGCGCGCCACCAATTGCGTGCCGTCGTGGCGAGTGTTGAATCTTGCTACCAGGTGGTACAGCTGATTTGTGAGGTACTCCTTAGAATATAATTTCCCATTATATTCCCTGATAGATTCGAGTCAGAAGGTTGGTTTCCCCTTATATTCCTCTCCAAAAAGTATTATATCCAGATTTTTTTGTATGTTTTGCAGATTTTTGTTCTGGTAGGAACACAACGTTTTTTTTCGCTCAATAGGAGACCACGATTTTTTTACTTCCATTATTTCTTTGCAGAATAGGGCTACTTCCTCTTTTTTATTTCCGTTTAGAACTACTTCTTATTTCAAAAATGCTGAGCACCAACCGGTTTGACTCCTTGTTTTGACAGGAAAATGAAAAAAAATGGTGGTCTCCCAATAAGCGAAAAAACCGCTGGGTATGGTGACGAAAGTCAACAAAACATTTAAGCAATCAAAACATGGGGAATTTTTGAAGAGGAATTCAAGTGTAAAACCAACTCAGACATTGGGATTGGCGGACCGCCGGCGTGTGCTTGGCGAGCAAAATCCATTTGCGGTGTCGGACAGCCATTAGCCGGCGGTCAGCCAAAACCCTGCCAGCGGTCCGCCAGGACGTTGGCCGACCGCTGGCAGTCTCTTGGCTAATATCTTGCCAGCGGTCCGCCAGTCTCGTGGCAGACCGATGAGTCGAGGCGAGTCCCTCACCGCAGACCGTTGCGTAGGAGTTCGCACACGCAAGGGTCTGAGGTGGGAGACCCACCCCCCCCCCCCCCCTAGCCGTGGGGTCTTCCCCCTCAGCTGCCAAAAATATGCTACCCTCTGTAAAGTAACTTCAGGTCACCTTCTAGGGCCGGCATCAAAGTGTCGAGTGAACACTCATTGGACTGAATTGCCTTATATACCGGCTCGGTTTATCAGTGAAATCAGAGATCAAACTATAACATGCTAAAACGTGAGTAGTCGTCAACTCTCTCGAGTGCCAGCCATGTGACGACTCAGTGCCAAGCGAAGGCCACTGGACGGTTATGCGCCAGCCGAGTGCCGATTGTTGGATAACCGCGTTTTTATGCGCCCGATAATTTCGAGGTTTGATTTCCCTTACCAGCTGGATGTAATTTATCACGCAGTTTTCAGGCAGCTGGTACATTTTCGCCAGCGGTCCGCCGCTAGCTCTGATTGAGATGCCAAGGATGAGCCAACTGTCGGCCTCGTAATTGCCAATTGCCAGCTGAATGCCTGTTATCACCTGGCTGTTAGGCAACTGGCACATATTCGCCAGCCGTTCATCGCTGGCATTAAATGACATGCCGAGTGTATGCCAAGTGTTGGCCTCGTGATTGCCATTGACCAGTCAAATGCCAGCTATTCCCCAGCTGTTGAGCGACTGGCGATTTTCAGCCGGCGGTCCGCTGCTCCCAATAAGAGAAGGACCTCATGTCCTGTCCCAACATCCCATAATTTTGTCATCGAGGAAGGCTTTCATGGGTTTTGCTTCATGGGCTGGCACCAAATCCGGCTGGAAGACCATATTTGAATGAATGCGTTTCCACAGCAGCGCGACGTTCTCCAGGATGTCCTTTTGACAGAAGGCAGCAGCCCTTTTAACGTTCTCGGGATGAAGATTAGGTCTTGCGGTCGGCTGCCATGCCACACTAAACCATCCCTTTTTTACAGAGATGGTGTCTTCGTTGCCAATTTTTATTTCTAGGATTCGCTTGAAGCTGGACTCAGCGATCGCCGAAGATTTTGTGTGTTTTTGGCCGTTTTCATAGTGGAAACGTTCTTATCCGACTATATGACACACGAGATGGGGCACACTTGAAAAGATCTGTGTAACTTTTCGCATCATTCTCATCTATTTTATTCGAATTGTCCATCAAGTGACTCCTGAGCAAACGATAATTTCGGAGTCTTGACTTGTCACAAGCCATTTTCAGACTCTGTCTCAAAAGATCTTCGGCTTTCAGGCGATACAATTCTGCTGACTACACAAATGCCCTTGAGTGGATGTCAAAGCTGTTCTGGACTTACCAGAATTCTTTACTCCTATAGCAGAGCAACGGTGTAAGGTGACCTTACGCGACATGCTGGTTCTCCACGAAGCCCCTTCTATCTCTTGCAGGAGCAGCACTAGCCATACAACGTCTACGGAATGTCGCTTTCAACACGACGCTTTCTTATTCGGATGTCCACCGTCCAATCGTCCGTTTGACCGGCGATCATGATCAGAGAAGGTGAGGTTTCTTAATTTTTTTCGGCGTCTTCAATTGTTTCTTTTACAATTCAAAGGCACAGGACACCCAGAAAATTATTTTTTTAGGGTAACCCTTATCTTGGAGAGGGTCGCACTCTGATCACAAAGGTTTTTTCTGAAATCGTCCAAGACCCCCTACGAACGGAGATATGGCTCCTTGAAAATGCCTGCATTTTGAGAGCAAAAATTTGGTGGACGAGTGGTCTCAAGTCTATATTTCTCTCGATTCTCAGTCGCAGCACGACAGCAAAACAGGATGAGGAGATAGACTGGCACTTGACCGAAGAACGACGACATGTTGAGAATTCATCCAACCATTTAGCCGCTATCGAGTTCCTAAATCTGGTAGGGGGCCGGGCCCGTGGTGGTCGCCTATATCTCGCTTATTTGGAAGAATTGAGATCTCGTATTTGGCACGTGTTATACAGGAGGGATCTCCTACACAATTGCACGAAAATCTCAAAATTCATGTCTGAGGGTGTACGGTGCCTTTAAGTGGCATTCTATTGCGTAGGGAGGACGTGGTCCATCGATTTGAAAGAGACCGCCTAGCCTTCGCTCATTACGACGGGGTGGTGGCCATCATGTATCAACACTCCCGAGGGGGCGGGATAAACGGGGGACGAGCGAGGTTCTTGATTGGACGCATACGGGCTAGCCAAGCGTTGCGTCCAATCAGGAACCTCGCTCCTCCCCCGTTTCTCCCGCCTCCTTAGGGGTGTTGATACACGATGGCCACCACCCATTACGACGACACTAAAATTACCATTGAAAAATTTGAAGAGGTGACGAAATTGAAAAAAAAACCTCACTGTCTCTGAGTATGATCGCCGGTCATACGGACCATCGGACGATGGTCATGCGAAGGTCGATGGCTGGCACATGGGGTGGGATCAGGGACGTGCGGCAATTGCCGTTTGCCGGCCATTTTTGGGACTTCTTTGCCGTTTGTCGTTTGCCGAAATTTTTGTTATTTTCCGGCAAAACTCGGCACAGCATTGAGAGGAAACGTCGCCTATGCTCGCGGCCATGTAGGCACCAGGGGTAATCCGATTATCCGTTGTTTGCTCAACCGTTATCCGGGGTTTTGGCTTACCTGAAGTGGTAGTAAATGGGTTTGAAAACGCGGGTTAACTCGCGGTATGTTCGCGGTAAACAGCAGCAAAACACGAGCTTTTTATTTGACGATTATCAGTAAAGCGACCAGACATTGCTGAAATCACACACTCGCGTGCCACGTTATGAGCCACTAGATGTTCATTCTGTCTTTTTTGGAAAAAATATTGGTTCAGAAAAAAAATCTTAAGATTTTTGAACTCTCCTCAGATCGCGGTAAGTTCGCGCAAAACTGCAACTCAAAGGCAGGGTTCTCGATAAAATCGGTTGTAAAGCTATCCTTATGGAATTATAGATCTGGCCATCACAAAAGCGAAAATGAGTAAAAAATTGGAGAAAAAAAACGCTCAGGAACAAGTTATTGCTTGGTGTCCTCCCGCCCCCAAATATCGAGATTTGTGTAAAACCCTGTTTTGTTAACTTTTATTTTGCTTCTAACTAATTTCTAAACATTTCTGGAGACTACTGATTATTTTAACAGCAAAATAAATGGCGGATAAGCAAGCATTAATGAAAATCGCGTTAATTAGGGGGCCTTCCGACACCGGTAATTAGCCGTTATACTTTGTTTTTAAGCGTTTTTCCCTCGAATTTCCGGGTTTTTTCAATTATTTTCACTTTTGTGATGGCCAAATCTACATTCTCATGAAGAGAGCTCGGAAGTCGTTTTTATCGCGAACCCTGCCTTTAACGCGAGCTGACAGAGAAATCGGAAATAGTGTGTGAATGAGGAAAAAGATGAATAGCTTTCAAAGAAGTCCTCCGGAGGACGTTTTAGAAAGCTATCCATCTTTTTCTTTATTCGTATACTATTTCCATTTTCACTGTCATCTCGCATTAATTTTACAGTAGATAGTCCAACTCCAATGTGGTGCTTTAGCTTCTGTTCCAGAGTTTCGACAGATTCTGGTGTAGCTAGACTCTGGTTCATTTTGAGTGAACTCCTGTATTCGAATATCACAGCGAGGAGCGGTAGCTGTTTTGTCGAAACCTCCTTATCACTGGTTATATTTCACCGAGGCCCGCCGTTCCGCTGCTGGTGGTAATCGAAATCGACAGGTCACCAGAGATTTTTCAGAGTCTAAAAGGAGCAGGAAGCATTTGAATGACACAGAAACATTTGTGCAACACACGTGGGCAGGGACACTGAGAAAGTATGCCGCGGCAGTGCCAGGAAAGTACCGCGATCCTCGACTGTGCCGCGATAGTTCCACGGTAGTACCGCAGCAGCTCCGTGATAATTACTGTGCCGTGGAGATTCTGTTGCAGTGTCTTGAAGGTCGACAACGCCGCGACATTGCCGCGACAGTACCGCTGCAGTTCCGCGTTGGAACCGCACGAACTCAGCGAGGATGCATCAGCGAATTCGCGTCGACTACGATTCACTGTTATGTGTGGTAGAACGAGGTTGTTGCTGGTTCGATAGCCCAAATTTGACGTACATCCCGTATCTCCTGGGTCGCAATAACGGGAATACATTCTGTCCCTATCAGACAGAGGACGTAAGCACCGCAGGTGTGTTTTTCTTGTTTGTACGTCCACCCAGTTGTATTATGACTCAGTTCATATGAGTTACTTGCAGTCAGTCCTATTTTTGTCAGAGCGCAGCCACCGATCAGGGAGCCGCAGCGGCACCACCGCGGAGTCGCAGCAGCAGCACCGCGGCACAGCGTCACTACCGCGGAGCCGGAGCTCCATGAGGTCCCACATGTCTTGTTTTTTTTCATTTGATGCTTTGATATGGAACTACTCCCTATAATTGGAATTATTAGAATGTTGACATAACTATTGGAAAGAATGGGAAAAAAGTAGAGCGGCACATGTGAATAACTTCTGGGTCAATCTAAGGGATGAGGTTTTTTGCCGTTTGCCGATTGCCGTTTGCCGGCCGTTTTTGGGATTTTTTTGCCGATTGCCGTTTGCCGAAATCTCAGAATCGTTTGCCGCACATCCCTGGGTGGGATAGAACGGAAGAGAGAGGGTAGCTACTGACCGCGTCGCTGAGGTGCATTAGGCGCTATTTGCCTAATGCACCACGGCTACTCATCAACGCCAGCGCGGCACGAGCGTGACGCGCGGGTGCGGCGTTAGAGTATGGATAGTTTCTCCGAGGGTCACATGCGTCACGCGCTTGCAGATACTATAAATACTCCTGCGGCGACGCGAAGCCGGAGCGGAAGAAAAGACCTAAACTTTTCTGAACAAGCAAGCGTTATTTCTCACGATAGCAGAGGATAGTAACGAAATCAATTATCCTGAAACGGAATGAGACTGGGGGTGGATTGATAGTGAAAATGTTGAAAAAGCTATTACGGCCGTGACCATCTCATAGCGGGCGCCACGCGCTGCACGCGCGGGCGTGGCGTCAGACCAGTCATACTCCAACGCCACGCCCGCGCGTCCCCCGCTGGCGTGAGTAGCATGAATAGCGCCTTACGGTAGCAACGTGTGCGGTCGGAAAAAGGAATCTGTGCACTCCCGAATAAATGCAGTATAATTGATATTAAAGTGGTGATATCCACCCTACTTGAACTTCGTTTTATTCTGGTGGGATGTTATTGATAAGTCCTGGAAATGTTTATTGCTGGAGGCGTTGCATATCTCCAGTTAATATATGCAGATGATCTATAATGAAGATAGTCATGAAACGATTCACATTGAAGCCAGTTAACAATAATCTTATATTTATTGACAATGAAGCAAACATTTACCTTTTTCAGACAATAGGTGAGGGCGAGCCAAGGATATTTCCTATGCCCACCCTCCTAGCAAAACATATGTAGTTTAGGATTAGCTCTTGGCGTTTTGGGCGACCCGAGTTGAGAGGATAGAGGCTTTATAAGCATTTGGAGTCGGCACGAGGTGAAGTTAGAGGGCGAGCACAGAATATTCCATCTGACCGCCCTTACCTATTACAGAAGGCCATACATATGTATCTATATGTTCTGGGAATACATGGAAATGTATGAGCACGACCGACCTCGATTTCGAAATCTGATTATTGTTAGTAGAAAACTCGTATATCCTAGATGAGAAATTACATCCTGTCGATTCAGAATCGTTCGTCAGTTCGGTGAATTGTCCAGCCCTCTGCGCCTCCGTGAGTCTATACGTTTGGAGCGCAGTCTCTACGTCTTTTCACAGTCTGCGTTTTTATGTGTTCTACTTCTCGTATAAAATACACCGAGTTGGCGAACCATTCCAATCGGATGATGTTCTCCTGTTTGAGGAACAGCTGCGCAATTCTTTTTCGATCGCAACTAATAGACATATATAGACCTCCTAGCATGCTGTTCAATAAGTTTTGTCGTTCTATAAGAAGAACACTACTTTATGATTCAAAAAACACTTTATTATTAAGCATAATCTCCTTTAACATTATTGCACTTGCTCCAACGAACCTCCAATCTGTGGATCCCATCCCTGAAGTCAGAATCCTGAAGGTCTGCAAATTACGCTTCAACAGCCGTTATGACCTCTTCATTTGATGGAAAACGCTTGCCACGCATACATTTTTTTTGAGTTATGGAAACAAATGGAAGTCGCTGGGGGCCAAATCTGGTGAATACTGTGGATGCTCCAACAATTCGAACTTTAAAGGCAGTGGTCACGATGAAAAACGTTATCGAAAAAACTACAAAAATCAACTTAGATCAAAAACAGCTGAAAAACTATGAAGGTAGCGCGGTGAAAAACGGTCTACAAATAGAGTTTCTAGGGCCCAAAGAAGCTAGTTCGTGCACACGTGCACAGCGATGACGAAACAGATCGCAGTTTCATGCCGAGCAGTCAAAAATCATCGACATTCAGAGGACGAAATAAATGCAAATTTAACGAATAAAAACAGTTGAATAATGAAAGCATCACTTCAGTCAATGTTTTTGACTAGATGTGTTCATAAATTCGAAGGTTCATTGATTGACATTCAATTTCAAGCTAGCTGATGTTCTTGATATAAGAGGTCATCGATGCCGATGATGTGGAGAGGGCTCGTCCACCATCAAAAGACAAGAAAGTTCAGGTTTCAAATTCGGCCCAAAACAGTGGTTTTTTCGCGATTTTTCCTTATAGGTCCTACTACTCGAGACCCAGGAAAGGATTTGGAGAGAAAAAGACGACAAGCATATTTGATCGCGACCACTGCCTTTAACTCATGGATTTTAGCCATTGTCAAAATGCTCTTGTGACACGGTGCATTGTCCTGATGAAGACGGATTTTTTTTCTTCTGCAAACCGGGTCTTTTTTCACGAATTATTTTCCTTCAACTGGTCCAAAAGGTTGCAATAATAATCAGAATTAATTGTTTTACCAGTTTGCACGTAATCCACAAACAAAATTCCTTTCGCATCTCAAAAAATTGATGCCATAACCTTCTTGGGCGATTTCCGGACACGAACTCGTTTCGAAGCCGAACAACCAGGTTCACACCACTCTTTAGCCTCTTGCTTTGATTCAGGATCATAGTGATAGACCCAAGTCTCATCCATAGTGATGAATCGACGCACAAAATCCACTTTATCCTTTTTAAAACGCTCCAAATGTTGCTGAGAAAGTCGCATTCGCATGTGTTTTTGTTCCATTGTTAGCAAACGCGGCACCCATTGTGCACACAGCTTTCTAAAACCCAAAATTTCGCTTAAATTATGGCTCACACTGCCTAATGAGATGTGTAGAGCCTCTACTAAATCTCTATCTGTCAATCGACGATCTTCCAAAACCATATCCCGTATTTTGGCTATGATTTCTGGTGTTGATGCGCTTTTTGGACATCTTTCACGTGGATCGTCTTCAAGCCTTGTGCGACCACGTTTAAATTTTTTTTAAATTTATTTTTTTAATTTTCAAAGAAGAGACTTCAGTGCTGCAGACTTCAACTCTATCGAGAATTACTTGTCAAGTGTTGACTGGCTTGGATCTTTCGCTACAGTTTCTACAGTTAACGATATGTATGAAATGTTCCTCAGTATACTTCACCATACAATTGATGAGTTTGTGCCCTTACGCACCGTCACTGGTAGACAATCAAAGCTCCCTGAGTATCTTATCAGAATGATGCGTAGGCGCGACAGGATATGGGATGAGGCTGTCAAAATGGACTGTGACACGCAGTGGGAAAAGTACAAGTCGTACAATGTCCGAGTAAATAAGGCGATGTACAAGCATGATTCCTACGTTGAGAAGAAATCAGTAGAGTCCACAGAGATGTCTAGACTTTTTTCACTAATTAGTTCTCATATCAAGAAACGCGGTCAAATACCTTGTCTGTTAGATGGCGAGGGGACTTTGGTTCACAAAGACGTAGATAAAGCGGACATTCTTGCTTTGAACTTTCGAAAATCGTTCAACTTTTCTCAGGATTGTGACGCGGAAGCTTCCGACACATCTCAACCTATGTTCCCAGTAATGCCTCACGGTTTATGGTTCTATAAAGAAAAAATTATCGAGTTGCTTTCGAAATGGCCAAAGTCTTTCACAGTAAGTCCTGAATTTATTCCGCTTCATTTTATCAAAAAAGTATGCTTTCTGATTGCATATCCTTTAGAGTTCATCTTCAATCTTTCCTATATAAGAGCAGAGGTGCCAGATCGGTGGAGGCATTCTTTCATCACCTCGGTACCCAAAAAAGCTCCTTACAGTCTTCCACAGAACTATCGCCCGATCAGTATAACTTCGATATTCGCTAGGACTTTTGAGAAAATTGTTAAAGAGTACCTTGTAAATCACATTGAGGAGAACAATATTATCCCCTGTTCGCAGCATGGGTTTTGGAAAGGAAGATCTACGGAAACAGCATTATTGGAATCTTTGAATGATTGGACATAAGCCGTTGACATTAGTAAACAAGTTCATGTCATATATTTTGATTTCGCTAAAGCATTCGATAAAGTACCGCATGATAAGTTATTACATAGGTTGAAATCTGTAGGAATTCACCCTAGGGTTGTTAAATGGATGCAAAGTTTTCTGACGAACCGCACATATCAGGCCAGGGCGAGGAAAGATTACTCAGAAATCTACCCAGTATTCAGTGGAGTCCCACAAGGTGGTGTCCTATCTCCATTGCTGTTTCTGCTTTACACTTTTGAACTCCCTTCCATCATCTCTTCGTTAAAGTGTCTGATGTAGGTGAAGTGTCTGATGTATGCTGACGATGTCAAAATCTAAAAAGTAATCGGTAACACTGAAGACAAGGAAGCTCTACAATGCGCACTAGATTAGGTTAAGCGATGGTCTATCAATAAGAATTTACCGCTTTCTCCTGAAAAACGCATGTTCTTGCTATTGGGTCTGGTTCAGTGGAAGCTTCATATAGTTTGGATGAAATAACCTTGAATTGTGTTGTACAAATACGAGATTTAGGCTTTATTATTACCGGCAAACTAAGTTTTCGCTCGCATTACAGATCCATAATCTCCAAGGCAATGCACAGGACTTACAACCTTTTCAAGGCACTTAAAGGCAGTGTTCACGATGATTTTCGTTCCCGAGTTTTCCAATCAAAACAAAGCTTTGGCTACCAAGTGTTACGAAAATTACGAAGAAACGGCGAGAAACGCACTATATCGTCAAATTTCAGAGATATTATTCTCTGGCATGGACTAGTTGTCCGGTTGTATGAACATGTTCACTATACATTCCATCCGACGGAGTCGGTTTCGGATATCCGGGTCGGATAATCCGATCGGATAATTATCCGAAATCCGATCCGACGTCAAAATGGCGATTTCGGATTGATCCGAAATCCGATCAGACGAAAAAGCACGATATCCGAAATATCCCATATCCGGAAAAGTGAAAATTGAAGGATCCGATCAGAAAACCGAATAATCGGATAGAAAAACTTTTGAAAACGGATAATCGATCGGATCGAAATCGGATGAAAATCGGATAATTTCGGATGAAAATCGGATAATTTTGGTTAAAAATCGGTTAATTTCGAATGAAAATCGGATAATTTCGGATAAAACCAAATAGATTTGCGTTCATTTTACTCAATTCAACAATCGCGCCCTGAAGGTAATTCCTGACCCACTGCCCACTCCGAAATTCGAAATCAATATCCATCGACGTGCACGACGCAAATGACGATGATGTGCGCCTGCGATTTACGCGCGCACATGTATTTTGACGCATTACTGGCGCCAAGATTGAAATTCCGAAATCCAGAAGATTTTTTCGTCTACTATTCTTCTTCTCAGCCATTAGAAAGCATCGCATCAGAGGCGCAGAAAGTTGGCAACCTCACACGGCTTGTACCATAAATGTAGAGCAGACAGAGTTGTAGGTCTAACCGGACATGAAAATAGATGGAATGAATCATGCCCAACACGTTGACAATCAGGGCATTTATCGGGGACTGACTGGTCAATCCTCTGTGCGTAGGCCTTCACGTAGGTGGAATGACCGCATCGAAGACCTGCTAGGATGGTTCGAGTACACCTGAGCAGGTAAGCTTCACTATCATCGACTAGAGTAGGCACACCGCCATATACGGGATTGGGCTGAGCAGCAGACGACTATTCTGTCATGAAACGTGTATACTCAGCCATCTGTGGTCCTCTACGCGAGTGCTCGGAGGTTTCGAAACATGCAGTACCATGGTTCTATACGTTTTACGCAGAACTTCCTTTGTGCTGCCCCAGGCGGTGCCAGCAATTGCACGCAGAATGTTGTAGCGTGACTTGGCTGCAGCAGCACGTGCTTTACTACTAAGACTTTCTACACGTACCATTGCATTCGCCTCACTGAGAGGAACACGAAAACTAACAGAAAACTCATTCCGTCGATTTTAAAGTGAGTTACGGCGATGCGGCGCTTTAAGAGCGCATAAAAAGCCCCCAAAACGCTTTTTTTTTTGCAAAAAAAAAGTGCGCGGTACTGTAGAGAGGGATCCAGGAAGGATGTTTTACGCCTGTACTTGAATCTGACAAAATCCCAATCTTCCATTCAGTGGCGGAGAACCGAAGCGTGTCATCCTTCATCACGATTCTATGAGCACTCGTACCCGCCGCTATCTTAGGTAACGTCGGAATGGATCCTGAAGAGACTTCGCGTTCACTGTTGAAGGTTGGTCTCAAACTCGGTGCCATATGCTATAACATAGTAGGTGCACCGAGTTTGCGCCAACCTCCAATGGGGAACGCAAAGTCTTTCCAGGATCCATGCCGATGTTAGTCGTATATCTGTCAAATAAGCCCACTTAGAAAAACAACTCTGTAAAAATATCAAACCTCTGGGTCACTAACTATTCCTATTTTGAAAGGGGAGGGAAACTCTGGGTGTTGCGAAGTCAACCGCCTTTTTCCGGACGCTAACACTGAAAAGAGCAGCCGAAATGATTCCTGGAGCTTGTGCTCGAACTTTTCTATGTTTCGTGCTGTGTACGGCCAGAGCATTTTGCTTACGCCTCATTTTGGTTACCTCGGAAGGTTTCTGGTTTCCACTGTTGGAATTCCTGCGCGAGCAGCGGCGTGCCGCGGCCGACTCCGTTGCGAGGAATGCGGCCCCAAATTTTCAATTGCCCAGGATTCGCTGCACTACATTACTCTCCAATTGTCAGACCTCTAAATGTTCTCTGTACTGACATGTAGTCATCGAAAAGTATGGGCGCAGTGAGGTCAAATCCGATTATGATAAAGCTGACTTGGATAGTGACGATCTACTTTCGGAGAGGAAGGTTTGTCGGAAGACGACACCTAAATAGTCGACTGAACGCGTGTCTTTAAATGCGCTGTATAATTAAAGCAACCATATCAGTCCAAGATCTCCAAATATGTCTTGTTTTATGGTCACCACGATAGTTTGTTGTAATTTTTTCCAATCTGGGGTGGAATTCACGAAACGCTAACCACGTTTTAACCATGGCTAGCGTAGCCATGGCTATGCACATCGTGTGCAAATCGATCGGCCTCAAACCTTGGCTAAAGCATGGTTATCGTTTCGTGAATTCCAGCCCTGAAGGTTTACTAGTACCGGTCCAACTTCTCATGTCAACTATTGCTTTAATATTTCCCAAAACCGGTGTTTTGTTTGTTTCTACGAATAATATATGAAGATTATATTTGGCTTTAGAATTGTATTTGCTTTAATACTTCGGTACTACTGAAAATTTTTCTTATCCGTTTTTTCATCCGAATTATCCGGTGGATCCGATTTTATCCGGTCGGATATCCGATATCCGATCCGGTCAAAAATTATCGTTTCGGATAGGATCCGTTATCCGAAATTCTCGTTCGGGCCAGTATCCGTTTTATCCGATGAGTCGGTTTTGCAAAATCGGGAATATCCGAAAATCCGATCCGACGCGATTTTGGCCATCGGATGGAATGTATAATGTTCACCGTGGTTGTCACCGGTAAAAAATGGGGCTAATCAAAAATTTAAGATTATTTGAGACAAAACAGTATTAGTTAGGGTCTGATGGAATGAACGGAGCAACAGAGAGTATAGAATCGCAAAGGACGATTCCACGAAAGATTTCATTGTCACAACAAACACTCCCTGTGATACCTAAAAGGCGGGCTGATACTTAAGGATTTCGGGTACTTCCGGTGAGTTTTTCTCGGTTTCTACGTCATTTCAGTTCTACTCGGGGGCCAAGCAATCGATTTAGCGATTAATCTTAAAATCGAAGATTATCGTGAACACTGCCTTTAGAGGCAGTGTTCACGATAAATTTCACTTCCGATATCTCCACGATTTACGGAAGGTCTGGTGCCCTATATAGCAAGGCATGCTTTAAAGGACACGAAAGACGCGTTTTTGAGCCAAAGTAGGCCCTCTCTTGTTTGCGTTGATTTTTAAGCGTGGAGGAATTGACCGCTAGAAGGATGATACCTATCAGTGCAATGAAGCAAACAGCTCACTTATTAGCACTTTCTTCACTTGATCATTCCTATAATCTGAGTCTTCATTTGTTCCTTTCAAGGGGCGGATCTGGGGCACGGGGCGTGTCTGGGGCACCAAAACGCTTGTTTGCAGCAGTCATTTTGCTGCTCCTGGCTCAATTTCTACCGTTCCTTTGGCACTGGGAGCCTAGGATCCTTCTCCCCTATCATTTTACTGTACAACGAGGATGATCATCGTGAACACTGCCTTTAAGACAAAAGATCCACAAATTCTTATCAGAGCATATAAATCTTATGTTAGACCACTGGTTGAAAACGGTACCCTGGTGTTTAAACCCTATTTAAAAAAAGGACATTGCTGCTTTGGAAAGTGTGCAAAATAATTTCACGAGAAAACTTGCCTTACGTTGCAGTGGTGTAGATTACCGTTTTATACCCAATGGTTTGGTAAGAAGGCAAGTTTTCGGGTTACGAAGTCTTGAAAGTAGGAGAAAACGCAACGATCTCGTCATGTCGTACAAAATAATTACTCGCAAGGTCTCACTCCGATCATCCGACTTTTTCACTTTTGTGAATTCTTGCACAAGAGGAAACACACAAAAGCTCAGACCGAAAATATCTCGGACGCAGGTCAGGTCAAAATTTTTCTGTAATTGAGTAGTTCCAACGTAAATTTTTTGATTAATAGAGGCGCTTTGTGTTTGAATCTCAATTCCTTTAAAAAAGCAGTTCACCAGGTAATCTGCTCTAACTCGTCGCAGAGATCCCAGTGTTTTATAGTCTGTCTTACTTTTATAATCGTTTTTTTTAGTTTTATCCTCTGTTTTATCCTTAATCGTTGTCTTCCATTTCGAATTCTTCCATTTAGCATTTGAGAACGCTTCCCGCGTATGTATCTAACGGTATTGATGTTATGATGTCTTCATACACGTGCACTATGTGTGCGTGCACAAATAAATAAAATAAATAAATAAAATTCAGCAACCCATCTTTCTGCTGTTCTAATTTTAGGTGAACAATCATAATACACTTTTAACATTCGTTCCTGAATCTCTTTTGGTGCTACACCTTCCGAAAATAAGAATTTTATCACTGCACGATATTCATTTTTTTGCTTGCTCTGACACGGCGACACTAAAGGGCATGTAAACAAAGAATGAATTGACAAATTGAAATGAAACTTCACATAAGTTCATATGGAGAGTGTACCAACAAAACAAAAAAAAATTCGAGCTAGTAGTAACGCCCTCTCTTATCGAACGATAAAACTTACTGAACAACCTGGTACCGGCTTACTTGAATATTTTTGAATTAAGAGCATACCTTTCTTCGCTTCTCCCCTAAACAGTCGAGGCCTAAAAAGTGTTATGAATCACTCATGCGTCGAAAGTGTACTTTGACGCCAGAGGTACAATACTGCTCGTACATAGGATTTGGTCAGACCGCGTGCAAGGACGCCTTTTCGCGTGTTTTTCGTCCTTTTTGAACAACTAGCTTCAAACCCAACATCGAGCAAAGCTATGATGAAATTCATGATCCTGGCCTTGAGAGCTACCCAATGGCATAGAGCTTGTAGGAATTTGTCAAGAATCAAAATATGGTGTTACGTGATATACGTGATATGGTATGTATGGTAATATACGTATACGTATGATATGGTAATACGTGATATGGTGTTAGGCAATGGCAACTCGGTCACATCAAAAGCTCGATTTGTTTACACAAGGTGTTGAGTTGATCGCAAAACGCTTGGCTCCGGGCGAGATTGAACCAGCATATTCCCTTTCCGGGGGAGCGCCTTATCGCAGTTATCGCAGTTTCATCCCATTATGCGGGTGAAAGGATGATTGCTTCGGTGAAGATTCACCGAGCAGTCGACTGAGAGCGGAGCTGGGGCTTCGGTGGTGCAGTGCGGTAAGGCGCTCCCCCGGAAAGGCAATATGCTAGTTCAATCTCGCCCGGAGCCAAGCGTTTTGCGATCAACTCAACACCTTGTGTAAACATACCATAACGTGCACTGCGACGTTAAACTGCAGTTACGGCAAAAAACTTCCAAAAATCGTGTAAAAGCTCGATTCGTCTGCGGTGTCGAAGCAGGTACTTTAAATAGATTGAAGCACGCACGTAAGTTGCAACGCCGTCAGGTATGGTCCGCTAACGCTCGCTACACATGCAAATATTACGGAGCTGATTGTTCAGAAACGTCTAAGGCACCCGTCAGACTTCGTCGAAAAACCTGCTGAGTCCGACTGAGTCCACTTGCCCCCAGCGCCAACCAGTTCCTCTGCGAAACACGCAATCGATAGTCAGCGGCCGCATTAGGTGGGGCAGAGCGCAGACGACGAGAGTCGAGATGCGGCGGGACTCGGCAGGTCGCAGTCGGCCGAAAAAATGCACCCAAATCACGAGAGAAACACCTATATCGACCGGGTTGGGTGAAGGTGATTTCGGTGGGACTCAGTGGGACTCAGTCGGACTCGGTCGGTGCATTGGCCCCGCCCTTGTACGCATGAGAACCATGAGTATCGATCGGGGGATTGCCGTGGGCATAAGACGGTCGCAGTCGGACTCAGTGGGTTGATTTTTTTGCACCCGTTTCGCACGAATACGGTGCGTATCGACCCGGTTGGACTCAGTAGATCCACCGACTATGACGGGGGCCTAAAGGCGTTCGATGGCGGACCTCTGCCCGATCTAAGTCTAAACTTAACATCAGCTTCAAAGAGCATGGATTGTACTCGTGTCTAATCGTTGCGATCAGGAGCAGTTCAGTTCACGATTTTTCACTGGGTTTCTCCAATATCGTTGGATCCGGAAGAAGTCCGTTATTTCACTCGTGTAATAGTGTCGATCATAGTAATGAGCGTCAGCCATTAGAACATTAACGACGGACTGGTCGTACCTGAACACATTACATAACCTATTGTTGAAGTATTCGTCTACAGAGTGCGTAATTAATACCTTAACAGAAGTTCTAATCTTGTGGTCTTGGTATATGTGGGTTCCCAAACAGCGCGTACTGTGCTTCTCTGATCCGAATTCCGGTCCGCAATCGCGTCTCGACACGCTTTGTGGCCGCGCGCTTCCGAGTCGGAAGAGTTTCCAGCGCCGCAGCCGCCGATCTGTTGACTCTAGGTGGGTTTTGGAAACTGGAAACTTCAAAAATTGGAGAAAACTGTATAAAAAAGTCACATTGAGTCGACTTTGGCGCTTGAAACTCGACTGACTCGAGCGCGTGCGGCCGCAAAGCGTGTCGAGACGCAAATGCGAATTGGAATTCGGCCCAGAGAAGCACAGTTTGTTCTGGTCTTTTCACTAAGCCTCTCTCTCTCAAAAAGTACCGAATTGTAAAGCTTGAATTCGTTCTCGCAATAGATGATCGGAAGAAGCGTGAGTGGTCTTCAATTTTGACGACTTAAGCTTCTGCTTGCTCCGCGCCGTTATTAGTTCCTTCAATTTTGCATTTGAACGTAGGGAGCTATTATGCTTGGGTTATTTCAAACCAGAGTTCGGACTCCGGACTAAATTTGGCGAAAGACCTTGACTTATTTATCTCTTGAGAGATTGCGGGTGCGAAAAATCGTAAACCAAAGTAGTCCCTGTTGCTTTCTAGGAGCCCACATTTTCATTAGTTTCGGCATTTCGTGAAGTCATATAAATAGCTACTCAGACAATAGGTGCGGACTGACCGCTGTCAATCAAGGCCTCTCCGGGCGGTACGCCGGCAAGTTGCGGGCGGATCGCTGCTCATCGTGGCCTTGGCGGGCGGATCGCTGGCTATCAAAGCCCTTGCGGGCGGATCGCTGCTCATCGTGGCCTTGGCGGGCGGATTGCTGGCTATCAAAGCCCTTGCGGGCGGATCGCTGCGTTTTGGCGGGCGACTAGCGGCACCTGGAAAACTTGATCACGCTAGCGGGCGGATCGCCGGCAAGCTCTAAAGCGGCGATCCGTCCACAACCTGCCAGCGATCCGCCCGCAATGACTTTGATAGCCAGCGATCCGCCAGCTGAGCTATGAGATGCAGCGATTCGCCCGCAACCTGCCAGCGATCCGCCCGCCACTGCTTTGATAGCCAGCGATCCGCCCGCTTAAATTTTTCACGGTGAAACTTGTCAATCATTGACTAGTTCTTTTCTGTTATCAGTATCATGTTCAGAGTAAACAAACCGAAGGGTATAAAAGGCGCTCCAACGCACTGAATGCTCACTCGGCATTTCGGAGCCGATCCTGGAAGGTGACTTCAAGTCGCCTTTGAAGGATCACTCAGAAGTCGGAAAATAATTTTTGACAGCTGTGGGGATGGTCCCCACGGCTAGGGAGGGGTTGGTCCCTCACACGGAGACCGTGGTGGGAACCCACGGAAACCAAAATGTGGCATCGAGGAAGGATCGCTGGCTACTGCCGGGCGGATCGCTGGTTGCTGCCGGGCGGATCGCTGGCTACTGGTGGGCGGATGGCGGGGATGATGTCGATCCGCCCGCCAAATGCCAGCGATCCGCCCGCACCTACTGTCTGAGTAACATCCGTACCTTAGGACAGTCAGAGGATATCCATCGACTTGTGGCAATTTTTATTGATCCTAGGGAGAATTTGAGAGATGTTGTTATAGTGTTTTCAGATCGAAAGATAATTTCTGAGACCACATGTGTTTTACGTTCCAGGTTTTAGGTTTCACAATTCCACGGAAACGAAGAAAGTGGCACAGGTGCTTCTGTAACAAACAGTGGCTGGGGCGGTCTGAGACACGGTATTTCGCAGTGACATTCTTTTAATATGTAGCTCCTTTCGCACCTTTTTCCGCAAAACTTGTATACATGCGAAAGAGAGGGAGTGGGTCAAACCAATTTCGGGAAAACTGAAAACCCCTCGGGCTTCTGTCCTCTATTCATTCCAGGAACGATTGCACGCTCCGAATCGCGGTACGTTTCAGAAGAATGGCCGGGATCATACTTCCAGCGACGAGCGACGAGACGCAATGTTTACCATCCATATCGATCGGTGATCAATATGCCTAGTATGCACTGTCGCTTTCGCTGGTCGCGGGAAGTGTGATCCTGGCTAGAGGCTTTCTCAAGAGAACGGTATATACGAGGTGCATGAGAATCAGCATATGCCAGCACCACAAAATTAGCAACTTTTCGCGGGTGATTAATGCGCACCATGTAGTATGTTATGCCTCGTAAGCTCATGTTATTGTGAATTCACCTGTGACAATGGGCAAAGGAGCTGTACAAATCTATTCTATTAAATTCACACGTATTAGGGATTATTTTTGTTCCACCACAGTCTTCCTCTAGCGCACATAGTACACTCCTGAAACGACAAATGTGAGAAATGTTATTGATCCTAAAGGCTCAATACGATTTCGGAGATCTCTACGATTTTGAAAATAGAAGTCGAATGTGCGGCGCCTCAGGCTCCGTCCCTTCAAGGCGAGAGCGTGCGATGATGCAAAATCGATGGTCATCGTGAGCCCACGTTTCGATAGGCGCTGCTTCTCGCGAGCCCTCGCCCGCTCGCTCTCGCCCGCTTGCGCCAGCACCACGAAGCAAGCAGCAAGTTTCAAGCTTACTGCTCCATCACTAAAGCAGGTGGCTTTAAACCTGTATCGAGACTACTGCCCTTGTTTTCCATAATCCCACGACGGAAGTCGAAAATCGTAGAAAATCATCAGCCATTGCGCCGACTCGTGCGATTGATCGCCCGATCAAAGGTTTTCAATCGAATCAGCACGAGGTTGGTGGTGTTCGCCTGTGTTAATTTGCGGGCACGGGCTGCTCAAGCGTTGAGCAGCGTCGAGAGCAGGGATGTGCGGCAATTGCCGTTTGCCGTTTGTCGTTTGCCGGCCATTTTTCGGGACATTTTTGCCGTTTGTCATTCGCCGAAGTTTTTGTTATTTTTCCGGCAAAACTCGACAAAACATTGGGAGCAGGGATGAGCGGAGTCCCGCGTTTCGCGTTCCGAAACCCGCAGTTTCTCGCATTTCTCGCATTCCGCGTTCCGCATTGCGAAAACCGCAGAAAACGCTGCGGAATGCGAAACTTTCGGGTCACGTGGGACGTATGAAAACATTAAATGATTACTGCTTTTTTCCGCGTTTCGCGTTCCGAAAACCGCATTTTCGGGCATTTTCAGGCGTTTCGCGCCCGATTTCCGAAACCCGAGAAAAAATTTTGTTCCAAAACCCGAAAACCGGTTTCCGAAATTTCATATTTTGTTCCGCTCATCCCTGATTAAAAAGGAGGAAACGGCGGCTATGCTCGCGGCCGTCTAGGCACTAGGGGTAATCCGATTATCCGTTTTTCGCTTAACCGTTATCCAGGGATTTGAATTTTCTGGGGTGGTAGTAAATGGGTTTGAAAACGCGAGTTAACTAGCGGTAAGTCCGCGGTGAACTGCAGCTAAACGCGAGCTTTCATTTGACGATATTCAGGAAAGGGACCAGACATTGCTGAAACTACGCACTCGCATGCCACGTTATGAGCCACTAGATACGCATAGTGTAAACCACCTCTAAGCCCTCCTGGGAGCCTCTATGAACAGCGCTTTGCCTTGATCGCCGCCAACGTAACACATTACACTGCGTCGCGGCGTTTATGGTATGCTATAGAAGGAAAAGCGGTGTTTCATTATCTGGGTCTATCGTGCCTTCATGGTCGTGAGCATAGGTTTCACGGGTATTTAGATCTTCTCCCACCCTCTATTCATTGACGCAGTGAGCTGTCATCATTTGATCTGCTAGGACTCAAAAACTGACGGATGACCATACGGAAAGTATTTACCTTGTCGGCTGTAGTGCAGTAGACAGTGCAATTCCAAAATGGTGCTTTAGATTTTGTTCGAGTTTCGACAGATTCTAGTGTGGGTGAAAGAAGCAGGAAGCGCTTGTGCGACACAGAAGCATTTGTGCAACGTACTTGGGCAGGGACTCTCAGTGAGCATGCCGCGGAAGTGCCAGGAAAGTACCGCAACCCTCCATTGTGCCGCTATAGTTCCTCGGTAGTATCGCAGCAGCTCTGTAATGATTACTGTGCCGTGGAGATTCTGTTGCAGTGTAACGAGGGTCGACAACGCCGCGACATTGCCGCTACAGTAATGCCGCAGTTCCGTGTTGGAACCGCGCTAACTCCGCGAGGATGCATCAGCGACCCCGCGTCGCGTCGACTACGATTCACTGTACTGTGTGGTAGAACGAGATTGTTGCTGGTTCAATAGCCTAAATTTGACCTACATCCCGGACCAGCTAGGTCGCAGTAACGAGGATATTCTCTGTCCCTATCAGATAGAGGACATAAGCACCGCATATGTGTATTTTTGTTCGTAGGCCCACCCAGTTGTATTATGGCTCAGTCTATATGAGTTACTCGCAGTCGGCCCTGTTTTTGTCAGATCGCAGCCACCGATCGCAGAGCCGTAGCTGCACCATAGCGGAGTCGCAGCTTCACCACCACGGAGACGCATCGGAGCTACCGCGTTGCCGCAGCGGTACTACCGCAGGGGCGGCATGACATTGCCGCTTCGACTCCGCGAAAGTGTCGCTTCGGTGCCTGTAGGAGCCGAAGCCGCTTTCTCGCGAAACCGCGGCGGCGAGTTCTTTGATTTCCGCGAGGTCCCACACGTCTTGTTTTTGTTCATCTGAAGCCTTGAAATGGAGATACTCTCTTGAATTGGAATTATTAAAATGTTGACAAAAATATCGGAAAAAAGGGGGAAAAGTAGAGCGGCACATGTGAATAACTTTTGGGTCAATCTAAGGGATGAGGTTTTCTGCCGTTTGCCGATTGCCGTTTGCCGAAATCTCAAAATCGTTTGCCGCACATCCCTGGTCCAGAGGCACAAAACAGCGGGAACGCCCGCTCTCGCGACGTATGGACGCTGCCTTATGAAAGTGAATGATTATCGGCTAGAACTCATCCTTTTTACCCTCTTCCACTGTGACAGTATAGGCGCTGACTTATTGGAAGTTACTCAAGATGTTGGTTTGTATTGTACATGATAGTGTCTATGTACTACAAACCACTTCAGAACGTCATCTATAGTCTCCTGGGTCCTTGTGGCGAATACAAGTCCAGCTTCGTACATTTTCGCTTTAGGCTTCCTCAATTCTTCGAGTGATATAGGGAAGTAGGAGTAGAGGGCTGCAAGATTGTTAAATCGTCTTCAGGTGTGACAGGCACGTCGAAAGTGATTACCTGGATCAGTTGCTGCATATATACCATGTCCAGTAAAGCTGTGCAGCAGATACCTAGACTGAAACGAGAACGGATACTAAACGTTTTCCGTACAGACAGAGTTAGTTATGGTATCCTTATCAGATTTAGTCTGGTGGGTGGAGCAGGCGCGATCGTTGCGGCTGATTGTGTGGCGTTGGCGACACCACCGGCCAACGAGATTTTGATCGCGCGCGGCGATCTACATCCGCAACTTCTCCATCAACCAAACTGAAATCTACAAAGAGACCCTAAGTTCATTCGTAGGGTAGTGTAAGGCACCTAGAAGCAAAGTCTATGCACTTATCGTCTGTGTTATTCAGTTATGAAGCTGTAATCTGCAATTGGGCTCAAAATACTACGATGAATTGCCGCCATTCCATTGTTTTCCCGTGTGCCACTTTTCCCGCCAAGTAGCTTCGCGGCTTCACATTTGAGTTACAAGGACCATAATTGCGTATCCTGCATATTTTTTCATGCCTGTAAACGACGAGCAATACCTTTTACACACCTTACGACATTCATTAAGGTTTGCCGTCCACTGGACAGTGTCCCATGAAGTATAGACTGTCCCAAGTTTCTCCCTTCGATCGCGCTCTTCAACAGTCAGAACAGGAAATCTAAAACAGGTAGATTTGTCAAGCTTGGAAAGGGTAACGAATGTGGAGAAAATCATGAAAATGGCTGATAACTTTCTTTCCTTAGGAAATTGTTTTGTTAATCTGAATAAAACAAGCAGATCTGCAGCAAGTAAACTGATTCACTAAGTTTTTCATCACCCTTTTAATTTTTAACCCATTGACGATCACGCCTAGCTTCGGGTGACTGCCTGTTCGGATTGTGTGCAACATTGCGTTACCGTATACCGTGTCCCATCGGTAGGACACGCTGGCTTAAATGCTGATCCGCGGGTGTTTGCTTCTGATTCTTCGCGTATAAAATGTATAGCCGGTATGGATCGCACTGATACCTTGCGTTTCTTGAAGTGCGTTGGCGCAAACTCGGTGCACGTATCCTCTATTTTATAGGAGGGCTTCTTCGCATGTGTGTGCGAAGCAAGGGGAGAGACAGCGAGAAAGTGTGAGGGAGAAGGAGACGCTGCAAACAGACTCGCGCACCCGCACGCAACCGACTGCAATAAATTCCACTCCGGAATAGAGGATATGGTATGACATGCTACGCGCACCGAGTTTTTCGCCAACGCACAATAAGGAGCGCAAAGTATCAGTGCGATCCATGCAAACTTTAGCTAGCAACGGTGAATTGACGGTATCATAGTTTGAGCTTCCAACACCCTCCCAGAAAAAAAAACTATTAAAGTCTGTCCGAATGAGACTGTCCGCCCACGCGGTTGGCGTGCGCGTCGAATGGCCGTCGCAACTAGCATTTTATGGACGAGCCTTTTCACAGCACAGCTGCAAACAGCTGGCTGGAATATGATTCATTATTCGTCCAATACTCCAATTTGTCGGTCAAATAAATCCTTTAGCGACTGCCGCTTGACACGCGGGCCGATAACGTGGGCGCACTTTCTGATTCAGACAGACTTCACCTGTTGAACGATTTAGCTTCACATGACAATAAGGCGTGTACACGACGAAGATCGCCTTTCACGAGGATAACTGACGTATCCATGTACCAAATTGCACCGAATTCAATTAGCGCTTCCTGAAACGTATCCTGATCACAGAACATGTACTTCTCGACGACCATTCTCCTGCACAATCTACAGCTTTATTCAGTTTTTCACCAAGTTTTTCAAACAAACCGCAATCAAGATTGGTTTCCATCTGAATGTGTGCAGATGGGTGAAGTAGCTTGGATAATCTTCAAATGGGAATCGACGATACTCTACGTGACACCATCTTCGCACTCGATCAACACCTTTCAGTGATAAACCAAGATCGTATACAATAATAGTAGCCGTCTTGTAGAATCTTCGAATACTGGCGACCTGAAATTCAGGAAAAGTGAAATGTCGAAATTATGCCTTAACATGAGATTGTGGTTTTTTTCGGACGGTAATTGAACAAACTTGAAACTAAAAGAGATGCTACTAATTCCCTGGTGAAGGTAGGTACAAATCTAAAAACTTAAAGACAGCGTTCACGATGATCATCCTCGTTGATTTTCCACAGTGAAATGATAGGCGAGAAGGATCCTAGGCTCCCAGTGTCGTAAGAACGGTAGAAAACGAGCGAGGAGCGGCAAAATAACGGCTGCAAACAAGCGTTTTGGCGCCCCAGACACGCCTGGTGCCCCAGATCCGCCCACTCGGAATGAACAAATGAAGACTCAGAATACATGGACCATCAAGTCAAGGAAGTGCAGATAAGTCAGCTGATCGTTTCACTGCACTGATAGGTATCATCCTTCTAGCGGTCAATTTCTCCACGCTCAAAAATCAACGTAAACAAGAGAGGGTTTATTTTTGCTCAAAAACGCGTCTTTCATGTCCTTTTCAAGCATGCCTTGCTATATAGAGCACCAGACCTTCCGTAGGCGGTGGAGATATCGGAAGTGAAATTTATCGTGAACACTACCATTAAACCAATTTCGGCGTTCAGAAAAGATCAGAAGAGTTTCACTGCTTTTTATTTTTCGGGAAAATACTGCTGTTCTGTTTCTCTGTATGTTCTCATCGTTCCTCGTTTTTTCCAATCCATTCTCGCAGGCGCTTCATTGTCTGTTCTAGTACTGTCGATGGCGCACCTTGAGTGCAATGCAAATAAATGAAGAAATAAATAAATAAATAAATAAATAAATAAATAAATAAATAAATAAATAAATAAATAAATAAATAAATAAATAAATAAATAAATAAATTAAAGTAAATAAAATTATAATAATACAAATAAATAAATAAATAATTAAATAATTAAATAAATAAATAAATAAATAAATAAATAAATAAATAAATAAATAAATAAATAAATAAATAAATAAAAGAGCGATCCCCTGTTTCGAGTGGAGATCACGCTCCGAAATTTCAACATACCAGTCTTTTTCCCTCCATGAAATGTGATTGAGAAAATGCAGTCACAAACAGAGGTGTGGGGTTGTCAGATGCGACATACGAATATGTTTTCCCCAATAAACCTGCAAATAGGATAAAAAACAGTCAACTTGTCCTATGTAGGGTCTAACCCATATTAGTATAATCCGATTTAATTTTTGTCTAACACCTTAAAGGCATCGTTCGCGCTGAAAACCAATTTCCATTTTTTAGGCTCAATCTCATGAATGAGCCCGGTGGACCAGGTCGGTGAAGTTTTGCGCTCCAAAAACATATGGTTCTGAAGTTGAGTGGTTCAAAATGACGATTCGCCACCAGTTTTCACCAACCATCTAGCACAGTTTGCGAACAGAAGCGCCATCAGCGAGCAGATGATTCAACATTTGAAATTGTTAATTCGGGAAATTCTGACATCCAAACTTGCCCAATGAATACTTTTTTTCATAATAAGTTCCAGTGAACGAAAGGCAAGAAAATTTTACCCACTTAATAAGTTTAAAGCAAAAAACACATCCGGCGTTTGCTTAAAAAACTTCCGACGTATTGCACCAGACACACCGAAATTGACGGACGGGTGCTAAGCGAATATTTCGAGACGTTTCGAAACGAGTTTTTTTTTGAGAAAGTTGATGGTTTTGTGGAGCCTTTCCACTCTTATTCTGTATGTCAGAGAGTCGCCTGCGCAGAAACATGAAAAAATGAGATCCGGTTTTTTGCGCGTATGATGCCTTTAAGCTAAAGTTTTTTGGACCACGGGTGAGAGTTTTTCGAAAGTTTCAAATGCATATAATCTTCTCACGTTTTTTTGTTCACATTCTGAGATTGATCCTAATATACTCCTTTGAAGGTGAACTTACCCAATCGTTTCAAAGCGTCCAAGTTGTCGCAGGAAAACTTTCGTCCAGTTATTGTATCATTTGCTTTTGGCCTGTAGCAGAAATCATATTCTTCGCCGTGAGAATCAGTGCATATGCAATTTGGAGTGTTGGGCTGGAGAAGAAAAGTTTAGATTATCCAAAATGATTGTCTATGTAGGTTACTCAGTACAAAACTCTAAGAAACAACCGCTTTTACACTCTTAACGTAGACGAGGGGGGGGGGACTTATTGCTAGCTATAAAAATGTACTTGCAAGGAAAGTGCAACTGGGAGATCTAGCTATTTACAAAAAAGTTTATACCCATTCATATACCTGTAGTGATTTTCTGAGTACAAGTTTGTCGCTGCGAAACAACTCTCCCAACCGAATTATGGAGAAGCTTTCTCAGTGGGATCAGGTCTTTCGCTGGGGATCAGAAAATTTTTAGGGTTTTCAGAGAGAAAATGTTGGCTCAAATTTTTGGAAATGACCAACTTTTTTTTTGGGGCTATTCGAGGTCCTGGACGCAAATCTGGGGTGGTAGTAATCTTGTCTTTTAACGCGGGTCAACCACGCGCTCCTGACCGTTGGTTGACCACGAATCAGCCACAGATTGGCCGTGAACTAACCACCCCTGTAACAAGGATCAGCTTTATAATTCAATGTAAAGTATCTGTTACATGGAATAACACAACGACTACACATTAAGTCAAGTAAAAAGAGATTGGTGCATCCGCAGCCTCTTTTAAACCTTGAATTCGAAGCAGTTCGTTGACGTTTTTCGAGACCACAGCAAACGATTTGATCACCTGGATCATTATAATCGCAGGACATCAAATGGAGAGTTGAAAATCGGAGGAGACAATGGAATTCCGTAAATTTCGAGGCTATCAAAGAGAAAAAGAACATCAAACTGTACATTTTCTCGCAGTTGCTTATTTGTACTATATTATCTGTAAAAGACATGATTAATAAACACCAAAGAAGGCTAAACTACATCTTTTTACATATTCTCAAGTTAAAAAGAACAAATTAGTAACACATTATTCATGTTTACCTTATTAGTCCTTGTTTCTACATAGTGCGAGAAAAAGAAATTTCAAAATTGCGCATTTCTGAAAAAAACAGAGCTGGAAAACGAGTTGTTTTAACCGCTCGCAAAAAGTCCTCCATAGAACTTTTTGCGGGACCGTTCTTCGTCTCTCCACTTCAGACATATTTCCCACAGTCTGCCAGAAGATCTTCAACCGGTGGTCTCATATTTTCGCCGCAGAATGAAACTCCATTGAAAAAGTGCTCAGTGACCACGCAATTTTTCATTTCAAAACAGGAGCAGCAGTTTCTAGACCGAGGTTTTCGCCTTCTGCCACTTATAATCTCAAGAGCAAGCCACTTTCGTTAGTAGTGTTGAAGAATAAACTTCTCTCATGCCTTATTTGCTGCCATACGAGCTGGTGATCAGCTACCCACTGACCGTGTGATAACCACCCGCTTAGCGGCGGTTAACTTGCGGCCACCATGCAGATTACTACCACCCCTGTTGTTAATTTGCTGATTTTCGAAAGACTTGGATAGGTTTGATTGGCAGCCTCCCACGGAGGGCAAATTTTGGGCAGAATGCGACCTCTGGTAAGTTCTAAAGCGCTGAGACAGATTTGTCTCGAAATTCTCTATAGAGGTCATTTGGGGCCTGAATTAGAATACGATCGGTTACGGTGGGTGTCCGGTAGTTCGGTAAATATCTCAGATCCAGCAGAAAACTTTTCTGTGGGGACTATCTTGGATGCTGAAAACGAATTCCAGGTCTACTTATAGCTTTTTTGAAGACGGAGATAGGCTAAGCCAGATAAATAGCGAACATATTTGTTTACCGTAAACCATGATAAGGTTTGGCGCTGTGATTGACTGATCAGAGGTGCAGTGCAATCCCAGGAATTTTCGCGCTCCTCCCCTCCCGCCTTAAAATATCTGCGACCCTTGGAAAGCCGTGGGTTTGACCTACAGATGAAAATCGGCGAGATTTGATGATAAAGTGAATGATTTTTAGTGATCATATTGAAATTTATTTTTCCATAATTTTATTGAATTTTCATTTTTAGAATCTCCTGTACCGCTGAATAACAACTATTTTAACGTGAAGACCTGCGGAAGTAATGTGCCCCCTACCTTCCTTGGCGCCCTAAGCTGCGCCTCTCTCTCTCTGATCACCAAAGAGTGACTCAGACAGTCGGGGGTAGTACGCCGGCACAATAGTGTTAGTAGTCTGGCACACAGGAATTAGCAGCACTCCTGCTGTAGCTACTGCTAACAGCAGGAGCTGCTGCCAGGTGGCAGGAGCTCCTGCTGCTTGTGCTGAAATATTACCCTTTTTCACCCTGACACGCGTGATGTTGCCGGCCCCTCTCTCTTAGTGTCTGCTGACACTCTCCTCAATTGAGTTGTCTGATACTAATGAACATTGCAGCATCCTCCTGTACGACGGCGGCCGGTCTCGCTGAGGCCGCAGCTGGCCGGGGGCTGGTCCGAGGTGGCCTTGCATAACTTTCTGGACGTAAACTCTGGACGCTGAGGGGATCGTCCCCATGGGGTCGTATATACTTCCGCCGTGGGGCGGCACTGCGTGATGCAATGCAGCCATGTCAAACAAGCGGCCTCGCTTGGCAGCGTCGCGAGGCGTTTAGAGTTTTTTTTCTGCTCGGAATCGTCCAGCGGCGCCGCACGCGGCCGTCGCGTGGGTGCTGCCGCGCCGCACGGGGAGAGCAGGCGGCGCGGCGGCCACGTGCGATCCGCATCGAAATCATAAACTTTTTTTTTATTATTTTATATACATTGCGATTTTGTTTCCCTGAAAGCTCTTTCGAAGCTCTGGGCGTTTTTCAAAGTACGCTGGGTAGTAAAAAGTTCATTTTTTTGGTTTTAAATCTTTTTTCTCTAGAGAAACTTTTTTCGAAGACTCAATCGGCTTTAGAGTGGATTGTTGTGAAACAAAACACTACAGATGTTTCTTTTGCAGAACAAATCACTCCTTACAATCGGCCTTGTGTTATGTCAGAGCTACTCCAGGCTGTGTTTAACCTCATTCTGCGTGGAAGATGCGGTCATTTCGCTTTCGCGGGGTGATAATCATATGCTGCACACGAGAAATTTCAATTTTGTTTTTTTTTCAATATCTCAATCTCAATGTTTTGAAAGCAGAAAATTTCACACTCTCCTCATCCACTTTAGGCTGTAATTAATCTTGATATTAAATGTAATGTCGTTTACATTTTTGACATCAAAGGCAAAGAAGTAGGGATTCGAAAGAAGATGGAGTTTTCCTAGCAAAATTAATGTTAGGATACGCAAACCTCCGTCGAATACATGATCAGATGCGCAAATGCGCGTCGCCGCGTCAATTCGACGCAGTCCAATTATACCCCTAGTGACGCAATTTTTCAAGCGGCGCGGCGCGCCGCGCCGCGGCGGATGTATAAACGACCCCTTTGGCCCATCGCGAGAAAAGTCTCCTCGTTGTGGACCGTGGCGAAGATGATGTTCTTGTTGCGGACCGTAGCGAGGTTGGCCTCCTTACTGCTGGCAGTGACAAGGATCGTACCCAACACCGGTAAAGAGGGTGGCAGTCCTAATTCTTTCTCCGTGTGCAGGAAAGGCTGTCGATAACTAGGGACTGGCAGGATGTGCCGATAGCAGCAGCTCCTGCTCACAACGAGGGGTAGTATTAGATGTTTGCCTTGGAGTACTAACGCTATCGTGCCGACGTACTACCCATCGACTGTCTAAGGAGTCTAACCCTGTTCATGATCACGAATAAGTCTTAGAGAAGGGCTTCGTGCCAAATATTTTTTCTAAACACTTTGAAATTTACCTGATGTATACCCTTACATTTACGCCCAACTAGAAAATCCTCCGTAACTCAGTTGGGATGGCAGCTACAAACGCGGATTCAAAAACGTCATTAATGGCATATAAATCGGTATATATTCCGCTGCAAACGGCCAGATCGTTCAGTTGCACTTCCATTGTTAGTCACCTGCCGTACAGGCTGTATGGGAACAAAAATCCCGTGGTTCCTTGGCGTGCCACTGCGGGACTGAGGCTAGAGACAGCGAGAGAGCGGAGGGGAAACGGAGGGAGTAGCATCGCGTGCACGCAAGCGCGGTGAGGGATAGGAATTTGATTTTATACAGAGAATGGACTGAGCATACGTATTGCTTCTTGGTGAGGCGAATATACTCAACAAGTATAATGCCATAATGCTATACAAAAATAAAACGCTGAACTCACTGGATTTCCGAGGAGGTTATAGAAGTGAAGCAGTGTGAGCACGAAACAAGTAAGTGAGAATAGTATAACAACAAGTGAGCCAGCACCGATTTGTTCGGAACGTGATGAAACTCTTCTTCTCAGTTGCATCCCTCACATCCTAAAACATTTTAAAGTGTACGATTGGCTTTCCGCATTGGTTTAATATACCTGCGATATCTTGAAGTATAAACAACCTTAAAATGATATTAGATATAGAGTATAATAGATTGTCGTGAAAGTTTCCCGCCACTTCTCTTTGGCGATTTGTGAAAGTCTTAGACCGGGATCATACTTTCCGCGACCAGCGACAGCGACCGTGCATATCAGCATATCGATTTTTGGTCGATATTGATGGGAAACATTGCGTCGCGTCCCTCGTCGCGGAAAGTATGTTCCCGGCCTTAGGGTTGGCGAATTCACCAAATGCATATACCGTTGGAAAGCTCAACTTATTCTCTATCCTTTGCCACACGGGTTAGAGCCTATCGATTTTCGAAATATATATATATATATATATATATATATATATATATATATATATATATATATATATATATATATATATATATATATATATATACACATATATATATATATATATATATATATACTGGAGTTCAGTGGTCAACTTCAGTACTGAGCATATTTGGGTGTTTCGATCTGCATTGACGTAAGTCTTCAAAGCTGGCTGTCAAAGTTGACGAGGTATTTGAGCCGCCTCAAAACCACATGATAGTTAATGCGGAAAACTCAACCGAGCGTGATCATAGAATTTTTGATTTTTGCATATTGTTTCGTCAATTTCAAAAAAAAAACGAAATTTCGTGGACAAGTCTCTACTGAATACTACATATCTATTTGTCATTCACCGATATTTATTCAAAAAAAAAAACAAAGAAAAATGGCAAAAATAAAATTCTCAAAAAAATTATCGATCACTGACAAAATAAATGCTGTTGAGCAGGATCCTGTCCACAGTACTCAACTCTGAAGGTTCAAGACCACATTCTGATACTACTAATTTTCTCCTTGACAGTTCAGATTAGCGAGATTGTTGCTTGCATCCAAAGATTCCAGGAACATTCCGGTACAGGACCTGAGGTGTTATGTGAACGTCCCCTGCGTAGACGTCAACGCTAACACAGGGAACGTTTGAACGAACGATTCCTAAATTCGTCTTAAGTTGCGGTTTGCCCTCAAGTGAAACTTTCAACGAATTCAGTGCAAAACTCGACAAATAGACTCTAAAAGGCAGCATACACGCTCGTAAACGTGGTTGGGATAACAATGTGAATCGAACCGTATGGCATACATCATAATGCCTACGCATTTTAAAGTGCCAAAAACGACCCACAATGCCGCTACATGAGTTAGAAGTTGGCCCCGCCCTGTATTTTCACGCCCCCTGTATTTGCCATTTTCCTCCAACGCAGGGTTGCTGGGCCATCTTCACCGTCAGTGACGTGTGTGGTTCACTTGTTAGGCAATCTACCAACAGTACTGACGGTGAATATGACCCAGCAACCTTACCTTGCAGGAAAAGGACAATTACAGGGGCGTGAAAATACAGGGCGAGGCCAACTTCTAACTCATGTAGCAGCATTGTGGGTAGTTTTTGACCCTTCAAAATGCGTAGGCGTTGTTATCTGGGCCATACCATTCTATTTCCGTGGTTATCTCAATCACGTTTACGAGCGTGTATGCTGCCTTTAAAGGCAGTGTCCATGATAAAAACCATGTCTGATTTTTGGTGGAGTTCGGCAGCTTCGGGGCCTAGCGAAACCCTAACGTTGAAAAAACTAAGAAAAATGAGCTCGGAACGGTCCTGGACACCCGTCAGCTCGTTATAACCCAGATGCACTTTCCACGCCCACCGACGTCAACAAATGAATGCTCGAGATTGTGAGATGAGCGATGGTTTCCGATCAATAGCCCCGTTCTTCCCTTTATTCCCAACTTCTCTCTTTACTCAGGTCAGCTCGCATACATCGGCTACAAAAGACGGAAGTTACAAGCCTCGGACAACTCGTCCACCTTGCTTTCCTAGCTCAATTTCAGAGGAACCATAACTCCGTTCCTAGAAGGTCTTTTACGATTTCAAAAACATCATTGGAATCAGCATGGGACCGTCTTTGAGATAGCTGGAAAAGCAGAAAAAACGATTCTCATCGTGAACACAGCCTTTAAAAGAGTTTCTGGTTGAATCTGGAACGTTTTTAACGAACGCTTTCCTAACCACCTGAGGCCTGATTTATCAAAGCATTTTCAATGGTAAGTTATCGTTATCGACTAACCGCGATGCTTATCAGTGAGTCAGCAAGCCTGTGAATAACTGAGAAAGGTTGCGGTTAGCCGATAACGCTATCTTACCATGGGGAATGCTTTGATGAGTCCGGCCTCTGATTGACCTAGCTAAACACTCAACCAACAATGGGAAACATGGAACACGCCATTACTGTGTGCAAAGTTTGAAAGTTGTGCTCTCACCCGAACTTTGCCCAGGGTTGCTATTTTGGGTGCTGAACACAAATATGAGGTCCGTTTCTAGATTTTAGGAATATAACTTTGCGTTGACCCCTTTTACTGTGGGTTCACGAAGCGCGCAAAACTATCATCTACCGGAGGAAAAAACTATTTGAAAAGATTCTTCGAAATACTGATTTCGTGTGTTTTGCGCTCTGTGGACAAATCATCGCATCAAATGTCGGAAATGGTTTTACGTTTCGAATTTTGCGGGTATGTTCTTTTGATTTCTGTTTAATGACCCAGAAACGTAAAAATATGATAAATCAAAGCACATGTTTGGATACAAGAATTCTTCGAGACTAAGAGTATTGGAAATTTCGGCAATTGTTTCTTTTGTGAAGCGAACACAGGACAACTGTCATATGACGTTCGCGGGGTGATTCAGTGGATCCCTGATCCATGTGATTTTCACCCACTTCCTGGCCGTTTTTCGTCGTTTTTCAATCCTTTATCTTTTTGGAGGAGTGCTAAGTGAACATTTCTGCGTTAAAACGAGGCACTTTCTATTCGTAAATAACGCCTCCCAAGGCATCATGTGCGCTTAGAATCATCTTTTATTTTTTCGACATTCAAACAATTGGGGCTATATGGCATGACCCGCAAAAAATGAGGCTCTGGAATTGCGCCCCTTAAAGGCACTGTTCCCGATAAACTTCATCGTCGAATTTTTCATGACGAACGCTTCTCGTGTCTCCCAGGAGCAGAACAGCGTCGAAAAAACGGGACGAAAAGCTACCGAGGAGCCGCGAAACGGCTTAGAATAGTGCGCAAACCCTGCCGCTGTGGGCAAGTCCCGCCCCTTTCCGCCCTCGACGTGATCAAAGGAACACTCGAAATCGTGAGTTTAGCGATGTTTTCGATCAAAAGCCCCGTTCTTCCACTCATTCTCAACTTCTCACTTTTTTCAGGTCAGCTCGCATACGATGGCTGCAAAAGACGGAAGTTACTAGCCTCGGACAACTCGTCCACCATTTTCCCTAGCTCAATTTTTGGGGGACCATAACTCGATTCACAGAAGATCTTGTACGATTCCAGAAGCACCATTAGAATCCGAATGGGACCGGCTTCAAGATAGGCGAAAAAACGGAGAAGCGGGTTTTATCGCGAACAGTGCCTTTAATATCTCTAAGTCTTTAAAGGCAGTGTCCACGATAAAAATCGTTTTTCTGTTTTCCAGCCTATCTCAAGTATGGTCCCATGCTGATTCCAACGATGTCTCTGAAATCGTACACGACCTTCTGGGAAAGGAGTTATGGTCCCTCAAAAATTGGGCTTATAAAGTGGTGGACGAGTTTTCCGAGGCTTGTAACTTCTGTCTTTTGTCGGCGATGTATGCGAGCTGACCTTTGTAAAGGAAAAAGTCGAGAATGAAGGGAAGAACGGGGCCAATAATCGGAATCCATCGCTCATCTCACGACTTCAAGCTTTCATTCGTTCACGTCGGTGGGTGGGCAATGCGCATTTGGAGTTTGCCTTGCGTTCAAAGTAGCAACCTCGGGCTCTTTTGGGGCTCTTCCTGGCTCGTTTTCACGCGACCTAATTCTACAATACCGCGCGTATCTTTTGGTCATCCGGCGCACTAGGGCGCCGGAGCGCGCCGTTTGGCGTCGTTTCTCCATAACTCGGTTCAAAGTTGTTTTATTCGAAAAATAAACGTCAGATAAGAAATCAGCATGGAAAATGCGACCTAGTCAACGTACAAATGTTTTAAAAAATCTCATAGGAGAGATTTTGGGTTACGGTAGCTTTCGAATGTTTCCTGTGTCCAAAAGCATTGGCGATTGAGAGTAGTAGAATATGGTTTTTTACATTTCCTTGTATTTATCACATTCGTATACTGTTTTTTAACCTCTGAGTTTCTTCTGGAGCGTTCTGTCACCAATCTATCAAGAAATTTTTCATACAAAACAACCATTCCTAACCGTATCTGGATGTGAAGGTTATCGAACTACGAATTTCCTCTATATTGGTGATTAGTTTTAGAAAAAAATGCCACAATTCATCAAGAATTCAGGTTAGAAGAAGTCAGTCCGACATTTCGTCTTTGAGATAAAACTATTTTTTGTTTTCGGATATAAAAATGGCCGGCTCCATGGAAAATTTTACCAGGCATATGAAAATTACAGCAATGCAGCTCTTGACTTTTGCGGGACGAAATCAGGCAATGCATGAAATCCTTTCGGAAAATCGACAATCGAAAATATTCCAAATTTTTTGAAAAGTTGAAATTTCATTTATGTTCCCAAATTTTATTTTCTTGCTAAAAACCTCTTAGGACACTAAGCATTTTTGACATCGCATGAATACTTATTAATCGTTCCAACGATGTGGAATTCGCCGACACATTCCAAACTTTAAAAAAAGAGATTGCAAAATCGAATCTTCATCAAAATTTCCTAGTTTGGACTCCATCCCAGACGCCTCTTGAAACTACTTATTGGAAAGCTTGAGTACTGCTTGATGTCTAGAAATGAAAAACAGCGCGAAGTCATTCTGGCTTTGAAGTAAAAAAAATGATTGATTGAATTATTCGAAATTATTCGGTCCTCACTATACTAGCGCTTAAGGTCTCAACAGCGACCTTTGCGTAGAGCCATGTTCTGAGGACTCTCGCGGCCGTTGCAGGCGCCGTCGGCCGGAATCATCCCGCTGTCCTAGACTGACCTTAGAACAGGTCTGGAAACGGCCTTCACTCCTTCTCAATACCGCTTTGTGCTTCTGAAAGCTTTCACGGTGAAGGTAAAAAAAAACGAAATTATGGGTGGTACAATTGTAGGAAAACATTAAAACAGTGCAGTGAAAGGTGATAGTTTGAGGTGTTCCATAGTTGATATTGGCCTTTTATATATCGACCTCGAATCCTTCCAATTTGAGGTATGACGCAGGGATCGGTATGACGGACCATCATAGCATTCAATTGAAGGGGGCCAAGTACATGACTGGATGTGCGCGCCGTCAATGGGTGAACGTTGCGGGTTCAGTTCCTACGTTCGCGCGCAATTTTTGCACTTAACTGCGCCTGTTTCATCCCTTAATAGGTTTGATAGCTCACGTTAACACTTGCAGATTGGAGTAGTCGGCGTGCGCGCCGTTGTGAAAAGAACGGCGCAAGTTCATTTCCCACACAGCATCGTAGTTTTTGCGTTGAAGGGTGTTTCATCGTGACAAACACGGACGAAACATATGACATTAGTATTCGTTGTAATGTCTTCTCACGAAATATTTCTCGTGTTGTTGTGAAAACACGAGGTGGTTTAGCTACAAGCCCCAGACCTTCGTCCTTGGGCTGAGTAGTTCCTTGGCCTCTACCAAGAAATGGCCTTACTTGGGGTTCAGCTGTAAATTAAATTTTGATGATTTCGTGAACGCGTCTGGGCCATGAAATTTCAAAATTCAGATAAATCCTTATACTTAAAGCAGTTATGTCCTGATGTGTGTGTGTGTGTGTGTGTGTGTGTGTGTGTGTGTGTGTGTGTGTGTGTGTGTGTGTGTGTGTGTGTGTGTGTATGTGTGTGCATGTGTCTCGCATATCTTAGGAATGGCCGATCAAAACTTGTATGAAATGGTACCAACATTTAGGTGGGTGCGACATTTATCGATTAACAAAATCAGCCCGGAGTCACCTCTTACGTGCCTCGGGGCAAAACTGAGTTTGTCCGTGGAGCGCACTTTTGGCCGTGGGTCATGATAACTTCTGCGAGTCGTCTAGCGATGCAAAAATGCAGGGCGTCATAAAGGAGTGCAGGACCCCAGTGAGGGTGTGCAAGAAGTCATAGAAAGTGTGCAGGACCCTAATCGGAGTGTGCAGGACGTCATAGAAAGTGCGCAGGCCCTAAGTAGGAATGTGCAGGACCCCAGCGGAAGTGTGCAGGACGTCATAGAAAGTGTGGAGGACCCCAGTGGGAGTGTGCAGGGCGTCATGGAAAGTGTGCAGGACCCCAGCGGAAGTGTGCAGGACGTCGTAGAAAGTGTGCAGGACCCCAATGGGAGTATGCACGACGTCATAGAAAGTGTGCAGGATCCCGGTGGAAGTGTGCAGGACATCATAGAAAATGTGCAGGTCCCCAGCGGGAGTGTGCAGGACGTCATTGAAAGTGTACAGGACCCCAAAAGGAAGTGTGCAGGACGTCATAGAAATTGTGCAGGACCCCAGCGGGAGTGTGCAGGACATCGTAGAAAATGTGCAGGACCCCAGAGGAAGTGTGCAGGACGTCATAGAAAGTGTGCAGGACCCCGGTGGAAGTGCGCAGGACATCATAGAAAATGTGCAGGTCCCCAGCGGGAGTGTGCAGGACGTCATAGAAATTGTGCAGGACCCCAGCTGGAGTGTGCAGGACATAACAGAAAATGTGCAGGTCCTGAGTAGGAGTGCGCAGGACGTCATTGAATGTGTGCAGGACCCCAACGCGAGTGTGCAGCACGTCACAGATAGTGTGCAGGACCCAAATGGTAGGGTGCAGGACGTCATAGAGGGTGCGCAGGTCCCCAGTGGGAGTGTGCAGGACCCCAGTGGGAGTGTGCAGGGCGTCATAGAAAATGCACAGGTCACGAGTGGGAGTGTGCAGGTCATCAAAAGTTAGCAGGACCGCAGTGGGAGTGTGCAGGACGTTACCAAGAGTGAAGAATTTGAAAGGTTTTTAAATTTTTTAATGCTTACTCTTAACCTTTTGTGGAGAAGAAAACAGATTAGAAAACATGAATTTTGAGAAGCGTGCGACGCGTTTCGAGATTGACGCAGAACTCCTGAGACATTTTCTTGCCAGTTTTAGGAAACAAGCAGCAGGTCCACTTCCGCACCTTCTCTGTTCGCCACTCATTGCAACCGCTCAGTCATTTCGATTCCCTAACTTCCAAAAACCAGTTTTTTATATGTTGCAAGTCTGAGCTTATCAAAATCTGCACCACAAAAACATAAACAACCACCTACTAATTTCATTCATTGAGAACAAGGGCATGATGTTGGTGAACTAGGGAAACATCATATAAAATGAGAATGCGTTTGTCCTTATCATGATAAGACGGTAAGGCGAGATTAATAGCTTGTGAACTCTACAAATTGGAAGAAAGGGCAGTGGGTAGCGACGTACTCTGCCAATTCGAGACTTGATGCTTCGGCGAAAGCGGCCTTTATCACGCTTTGTTATCATAAGGCATCAAATTCACCTTTAGCGCCGTCATGAAAGCTTATCCGCGCAAAGGGTGAATTTGCTGAGCGGTTGGATATCAGTCAGCGCAAAGCGTGAAAATACCGCCGTTGCTGGCATCTCAGAAATTTCTAAACAAATGAAAACATCCCAGCGAAAACATGATAAAACGAATAATCACGTCTCAATGTGATCACGTCTCAATGTGTTTACTATGATCACCGCCGGTATAAAAACAGCCTCATCCCACCAGAGTCCTCATTCGGCATTCTGCTGCCGGCCCTGAAAGGTGACTTCGGGTCACTCTCCGGAGGCCAGCATAATTTTGGTTGCTGGGAGGATACAGTGGGTATCCTCACGACGGGGGGACGAGTTACGCCGGGGTCCGCAGAGGGTGGCTCCTCACCGCAGACCTCGGTGAAGATTACGCTCATGTTGCGGACAAGGGGGGCTTCCTTGCTGTGGACCTTCAAACTCGTGAAATTTTCGGGGGTAAATTCACCCCATTTTCGAGGTTAATTCACCTCATTTTCGGGGTAAATTGGACCCTCTCTCGCTGCCAGTTCGCACCATTTTCACGGGAAATTCACCTCATTCTCACCTCTCCTAGCGGCAAATTCACCCATACAGTAAATTTAGCGCGGCAAATTAAGACTTCATGCCGACTTATACATGAGCATCAAGTCTCTTTTGCTGCGGCATCAAGTCTCGAATTGGCAGAGTAAGGGAAGGAAGTGCAGAAGGGGTTGTGAATTTTGTGCCGGTAGCAACCGACGATTTACCGCTGGCTTCTTATGTTTTGCTTTATGATCCCACATTTTGATACGCCCACGGCCTGCTGTAAATGTACAGCACCCTGCTCTGCTCAGGAGAGTCCATACGTACAGCAACTTTCCGGTAGACGGAAGTCAGTCACCACCGACAAACTAATCCGTCTCAGGTAGTTGGCTCACGCAAAAGTTTCTGTGAGCGAAAACTTCGCTAGGTCTCGCTAGTTCAAAATATGCTTACTATTCCACTGAGAGGGGCAAAATATACTCCAGCCCCAAAATGGGGGTCCGAATTCATAAACCAGCCCAGATTATTAGTTGTGGTTAGCTCCTGAAAGTCTGCATTAATGGGTGTCGATTTCGGGTTGCTCAATTTCCGTTCGAAACCGAGCTCTGAGGGTGGCTTTGAACATCTTCAAAAAAAATTTTGTGTACTTTATCAAGCTCGAATCAGCGCTCTATAGATTATGAAGACTCACTAGGAACTTTGATTTTGTTTTCAGATTTATTCCGACTTCTTCACAAATTTCGGATTACAGCAAGTATCTTTATACGTTCTATTTTCGCAGCTAAGCTGCTCACCGCATCGTCAAGATTCGGACCTCTTCAAATACTACTTCGTTCAACAAAAATCACAAAAGCGTTCCGTCGCCAATCTGTCATGGATTTTTCAGCACAAAACCGCTATTGCAAACCATATATGGATGTACTACTCCCAATACCACAACTAATAATCTGGTTTATGAATTCGGACCCCCATTTTGGGGCTGGAGTATATTCTTCCCCTCTCAATGGAATAGTAGGCATATTTTGAATTTATCTGAATTTCGAAAACTTCATGGCCCAGACTCGTTCACGAGAATCGCAAAAAATTTAATTTACAGTTGAACCCCAAGTAAGGCCATTTCTTGGTAGAGGGCCAAGAGAACTACTCCAGCCCAAGGACGAAGGTCTGGGGCTTGTACTAAACCACCTCGTGTTTTCACAACAACGCGAGAAATATTTCGTGAGAAGACATTACAACCAATACTAATGTCATATGTTTCTTCCGTGTTTGTCACGATGAAACACCCTTCAACGCAAAAACTACGATGCTGTATGGGAAATGAACTTGCGACGTTCTTACCACCACGGCGCGCACGCCAACTACTCCAATCTGCAAGTGTTAACGTGAGCTATCAAACCTATTAAGGGATGAAACAGGCGCAGTTAAGTGCAAAAATTGCGCGCGAACGTAGGAACTGAACCCGCAACGTTCACCCATTGACGGCGCGCACATCCAGTCATGTACTTGGCCCCCTTCAATTGAATGCTATGATGGTCCGTCATACCGATCCCTGCGTCATACCTCAAATTGGAAGGATTCGAGGTCGATATATAAAAGGCCAATATCAACTATGGAACACCTCAAACTATCACCTTTCACTGCACTGTTTTAATGTTTTCCTACAATTGTACCACCCATAATTTCGTTTTTTTTTACCTTCACCGTGAAAGCTTTCAGAAGCACAAAGCGGTATTGAGAAGGAGTGAGAAGGCCGTTTCCAGACCTGTTCTAAGGTCGGTCTGGGACAGCGGGATGATTCCGGCCGACGGCGCCTGCAACGGCCGCGAGTCCTATCAGAACATGGCTCTACGCAAAGGTCGCTGTTGAGACCTTAAGCGCTAGTATAGTGAGGACCGAATAATTTCTGAATAATTCAATCAATCATTTTTTTACTTCAAAGCCAGAATGACTTCGCGCTGTTTTTCATTTCTTGACATCAAGCAGTACTCAAGCTTTCCAATAAGTAGTTTCAAGAGGCGTCTGGGATGGAGTCCAAACTAGGAAATTTTGATGAAGATTCGATTTTGCAATCTCTTTTTTTAAAGTTTGGAATGTGTCGGCGAATTCCACATCGTTGGAACGATTAATAAGTATTCATGCGATGTCAAAAATGCTTAGTGTCCTAAGAGGTTTTTAGCATGAAAATAAAATTTGGGAACATAAATGAAATTTCAACTTTTCAAAAAATTTGGAATATTTTCGATTGTCGATTTTCAGAAAGGATTTCATGCATTGCCTGATTTCGTCCCGCAAAAGTCAAGAGCTGCATTGCTGTAATTTTCATATGCCTGGTAAAATTTTCCATGGAGCCGGCCATTTTTATATCCGAAAACAAAAAATAGTTTTATCTCAAAGACGAAATGTCGGACTGACTTCTTCTAACCTAAATTCTTGATGAAGTGTGGCATTTTTTTCTAAAAATAATCACCAATATAGAGGAAATTCGTAGTTCGATAACCTTCACATCCACATATGGTTAGGAATGGTGGTTTTGTATGAAACATTTCTTGATAGATTGGTGACAGAACGCTCCAGAAGAAACTCAGAGGTTAAAAAACAGTATAAGAATGTGATAAATACAAGGAAATGTTAAAAAACCATATTCTACTACTCTCAATCGCCAATCCTTTTGGACACAGGAAACATTCGATAGCTACCGTAACCCAAAATCTCTCCTATGAGATTTTTCAAAACATTTGTACGTTGACTAGGTCGCAATTTCCATGCTGATTTCTAATCTGACGTTTATTTTCGAATAAAACAACTTTGAACCGAGTTATGGAGAAACGACGCCAAACGGCGCGCTCCGGCGCCCTAGTGCGCCGGATGACCAAAAGATACGCGCGGTATTGCAGTAGAATTTCAAACCTTTTTTTCGTCGTGAACACTGCCTTCAAAAGTTATGACCATCTGAAAACTGCTCTTGGGTCGCTCATCTAGCACTTCTGGGTCGGTTATCTAGTACTTTTTCACCGAATGTTGATGCGACGGTAAAATTACTTGCAAAACAATAACAATACGAACTAAGCACGCAGGAAGACATCAGAAATGACAGTGACCAAGTCTCCAGGTGCAGAAACACTTTTAAAGCGATATTGGCGCAAACTTCAGTCCCATTTGTACAGTGTATTTATTCTGGTTTTTCTTCACAAAGAAGATTCTCAGGTGGTTTTTCAACATTTCCCTTCATCAAGCATGCTAAGCTATAACAAATCTTAAAATATTAATATATTGTTTTCTGTGCGTACGATGCCTGCAAGGTGGAATACGGAGCATTTTCGCTCTGTGTGCCCCAGAAATACTGAGCAACAATACAATTCCTTTTCGCAGATGCGCCCAACGCTTTAAATGTCTCCCTTGTTAGGCATTTAGAAAAATATTGAACATGAGTCATTGATACACAGGGAAACGAACACCTATAGCTTTTCCCGCTCGTGAAGCGGTCGGTCATGGCAAAATATAACACTGATTAGGGGGCTTCGACATGATACATAAGTCCGAAAAGTATCAATCCGGCCGGCTTGAAATAAGAGAGAAAAGCTATACAACATTCAGACCATGGTTTTTTAAAACATTAGGGCGCATGTAAAACAAGCCCTAGCCCATGTTTTAGCTGTTGCGTGTCGAAGGGGGAAAATTTCAGAAAAATTGTCAGTGTTCGCTGATGGAAGACGGCAAGGGAATGTGAACTGCTTGCAAAGCTGATGTCGTGACGACGAGGAGAGTCAGAGTAGCTGGTCAGTGCCTAATTAAAACATTACAATGAACATTTGAACGGACGCAGGTGAGTGGCAGTTGCTATCACCAGACTGGCAGAGACAAATCGCACCTGGGCTTCTCAGTGTTGCCAAACTTTTGATATTACCGCAAGGTCAACTTTTTGCTGGTGTATTTGACATATCAGTTCTCAATCCAGCTCTTAAGCAAGCAATTTTCGATTTTCAGAAGTTCAATCGATTCGTGAAATATAAAAAAACGGAGAATTTCCCATCCTCTGGGCTGCTGTTTTTTCTAAATTGTAGACTTTTAATCATGTGGGCTGCGGTTTCCGCCCAAATGACGAGTGTGTGCAGTTTGGTCCGTGGCTTGCTTCCTCAAAAGAAATCATTCAAATCTCACCCGCGGCTGGCGAGGGCGGTCGCGTGCGCCGGCCCGCTAATTGATTCAGGCCGAGAGAATAGCGCAGTTGATCAGCTTACTGTTGTTCTCGGGGCCGAATTCCGGTCCGCATTCGCGGACTACGGCTGTTGAATCACGCGTCACGTGATAATCGCGCTGGGACCACCTGGTCCCTGCCCGATTTACCATCTTCCCAGCACGATTATCACGTTTCGCATAATGCAACAGTCGTAGGCCACACTTGCGGACCGAAATTCGGCTCCGAGAACTATAGCCATGCCACCAGCCGCCGGTGAGAGTTGAACCACCCGCGCCTGCCGCGAGTGAGCTTTGGATGTTTTCTGTGAGGAAGCAAGCCATCAAGTTAACTGTACATGGCCAGCAACTATGAAAAACAGACTTGGCGCGCCTTGATTAAGACACTGCGCACTATACTTTGACCGAGTCGAATGATTCGAAAAATCATTCGATTGAAAAAGCCGACATCGAATTATTCGAAAGGTCGAATATTCGAAAAAGGCTAATTCCCGAATTATTCGAAAAATCGAATTTTCGAAAAGTTCAAAATCTCGAATTATTCGAAAAGTCGGTTATTCGAAAAGTTTAAAAACCTGAATTATTCGAAAAGTCGAATATGCGAAAATTTACGGAAACATTCGAATGAATTCGATAGTCGACTTTTTCGGATAAATTGATTTTCCAAAACATTCCACTGACCCAGGAGCAGGTTGCGCGCCAAGGATGCACACTGACGCAAATCGTAGATGTGTTTCGAAATCAAGGTGGAGCGAAACTATCAATGATGGCTCACTCATGTGTCACGCGACTCGAAAGGAGTCCTCATCATGAGGGCGTTCAGAGCTCATTCGCGGCGTGACGCGACGCTGTAATTAAGGCTCAGGCATAGTGACAAAGGTGCGAGCGAGAAAATGGGGGCGTGGCCTTAAAAACTCCGCGGCGGAGTCGCCGGCGACCCCGCAAAGTTTGATCTTGATTAGAGCGCGGATGCAGTTTAGAGACTTTCATTCGATCATTTTGGTGCTGCGGAGATGTCGTACGTCTTTGCCGTGGCAGTGTGGAGGAAAGAGGTACTATATCGGGATAGACGACCCACTAGAGAGAGAAATTTCATGAGAAATGTTTATCCCACGAAAGCCGTCGAATGAATTAGACTTTTTCAAACACCCTGAACTGTTCGATGTTACCATCCGAGCGGTAGGTCATGCCCGAACAATCGCCAATTTCATTGTGTTCTTCAGTGGGTCGTATATTCCGAAAGAGCACCAGGAAGGAAGACCACCTCCGTGCAAACCGACGTCAACTCCTCTTTAAAGAGGGTTTTTGTCATGGGAGAGGTACTGGCTGGTCGCAGCTCTCCTAAAGATTCTGCTACAAAGGGCCGGCGTCGAGAGGAATCCAAGGCCCGCTCAGAAGTACCCATGTGCCACTTGCAGCAAGGATGTCACCTGGAATGGAAAAAAAGTGTCCGATGCTCTGGATGTCAGAGGTGGGTGCACCTCTCCTGTTGGTGCCTCAGTTCTGTGAGGCATCACGATCCTTCATTCCGTTGTGTTCAGTGTTCTGCCCCCAACAACTCTAAATCCTCATTCCCTAACCGCCACCTCTCTATTGTACATACTAGCCTCAACAGCCTTCGAGCCAGGCTATCTGAACTCTCTCTTTTCGCACGCACTCATCATCCTGGTGTTATGGTGGCTCAGAAAGTCAAGCTGTCTCCTTCCGCTACCGCTCGACATCCTACCATTCCTGGCTATACTGCTTATCATGCTCCAGGGTCATCTCTCGGCGGGGGAGTTTCTACTTTTGTATTATCAAATCTAGTCTCGTCTCATACCAAACACCCCCAAAGACGGTGCTCTTGAATACCTACCTATCCATCTCCCTCTTAAAACACCTATATCTCTTTTAATATCTCTACCCCTCCTACCACGTCCTGTCCCCAATCTTACGACCCTACTCCTTCACTCAAGCAGTTGTACGACTGCTCCCTTTCACCTTCTGCTGTCTTCGCAGGCGATCCTCTAGTCCAGACATATCTCTTGTATCTTCTAATCTTTCTTGCGCCTGCTCTTGGTCGACCGCTACAACTCGGGTGCGCAACTTTAGGATAAAATCAATTAGCGGGACTGTAATTAGTGATGGTTCGCGCCTCGACTCAGATTACCAGAAGGCATAATTATCTCTCTCGACTCAGAATCTCTCGCACAGTCCGCACAGCGAGTAGTTCGCCGCAACGCGAAGACGGGGCGCTCCTTCTTACTCCTCGTCGAGGAGGGTGAGTGGAGGCATTGGCATCGTTCTGAATGTGACGCTCCTAATTGCTCTGCCATAGGCAAAGTTAGAGGCATGGTAATCTCATTGATTGGTACTAGAAGAAGGTAACAAATATCGAATGGATATAGATAAAAACGAAACCAGAAGTTATATCTTATAACAATAAACAATTGGCGCTTAATTAAATAAATGATTATGGATAAGTGGAGCACGAAAATTGAATTACTTGATGGAATTTATGGAACTTAGATAAAATAATCATCGAAATGAGTATAATACCTAATCAGATTGCAACAAGTAAAAGATAGAAATGTAATAAACGAATGTGGGTATTTGGAGCACGGAAATAGAATTAGATTTGGTAAAAGGTAAACCCTTTATTTAAAATAGGTTCAAAAAATATGGCAGGTACCTAGAGTGGGAAAATATTCACGATTAAGCATTGGCAAAAAGTGTCAATAAATTAAGTGTTAATAAAATAATTCGCGAAAATAATTTGTTTACCATTGTAGGTGTGAGAACCATCAGGTTAGTATGTGCTAATCGTAGACTGTTTTCTCAACTAAAATGAAGATGCTAGGATATCTCGAGGATGTCACTTCTGTTGCACTTATGCTCGCATAATTATTCTGTTTTCAATTATTTAAAGTTATCGTACACGTAAAAACCATGCATACATTTTTTTTCGTGTTTTTGCAAAGCTCGGTTTTTTTTGGTGAACAAAAATGTCGGAAGAGCTCTGAAAAGCCTTCGGCGCAATTTCAGGGCCTCACATTTTGTAGGAGATGTTAGCAAGCCCCAAAATGTTTCATTGTGCACAAAAAAAATTGAAGGTGATTTCCACGATGCATTCAAATGCAGTGTTCACGATAATTTTCTTTCCCGAGTTTTCCACTCAAAACAACAAATTTGCAACCAAGTGTAACCAAAAATACGAATAAATAGCGAGACATTATTCTCTGACCTGGACTTGTTGTCCGATTAGATGAACATGTTCACGGTGGTGGTCACCGGGGAAAAATGGGGGCTGATCAAAAAAAGAGTATTATTTTCGGCAAAATAGTATTAGTTTGGGTCTGAAAGAAAGTACGAAGCAACAAAGAGTAGAGAATTGGAAAAGATGGGTCCACAAAATATTCCATTGTCACAACGAACAGTTCCTGCGAGACTTAGGAGGCGGGGTGAGAATTGAGAATTTCGTGCCGTTCTGGTGCGTTTTTCTTGATTTCTTCGTCACTTCAGTTCTGCCCGGGGCGAAACAATCGATTCAGTAATTGATCCCAAAATCGAAAATTATCGAGAACACTGCCTTCAAGTAATTTAATTGTATGTGCGCATGTAAAATCCATTGAATGCTATTCTAATAAACACATGTGCTGTCAATCCTATACTGGCAATGGATCGGTGACCGTCTGTGGTTCAATCATAATCCGAGAGGCAGCGATTGAGCCTGCATAACCCGCCGCGCGGGAATCGCAGCGCGATCTTGACTGTCTGCTCCCTCTCTCGAGGTGGAAGGGGCTTTCTGGCGAGCGAGCCGAGGTGCGAACAGCGTTAATGAGTTTATAATTACACCAGTGATCTCTGATTTTATCCTAAAGTCCCACTCCCCTACAACTCTGTCCAGTGATCATATCTCTGTCTTTGTCCGTGTCGATCTCTCTAATTCTCTTGCTCCTTATTCAGGTATCAGTTGAATATCTTATATTAATATTTCCCTTGCAGAATGGCGCTTGTTCAGGGAGGTAGCACTTCGCCATGTGGTTGAATACGCATGGAATGGAAACGTGCACCAGAAAGAACGTCACTTGATCGACGCGATTCGTAGGGCCATCAAAGCAGCCATTCTGGAATGCCGAGTTAAGACCTTTTTTTCCCAATGTCACCGGGGAAATTTTGGAGAAGATACGGTTAAGGGATGCAAGAGTCGCAGATCACCTGAGCTGGATAGCGAGATTAAGCGAGATCTGTACAAGCACAGGAAAGAGTGTTGGGAGAAATTGAAATGAATTTCTAGAGTGACGGAGCATCCACTTGGTAAGTTCTAAAAAAGATCTCGGGCAAGAGCACCTCCACCAACTATTTCACGATCGAGTTCGAGAATGGAGTTTTCAAATCGGGAAAGGAGGCTGCAACTGCTCTCGGAAAGAATTCTTTCATAACTTAGGATAAGAGAGGGGAACGGAATCGAGTGACAGTAAGAGAGCTCTGTAAGTTGCCACTCATGAATGAAGCAGAAGCGGTGACGCCCGCGCAGATTGAAAAGGTGAAAGAGATGCGCAAGTCGAAAGCTGTAAGGTATAGCTTTACGCGAACGAAAATTTCGGAAAATTTTCGAAAGATTTTTCGAAATTTTTTTCGTCTGTCGAAAACTAGTCGAACGAAATTTTTTCAGATTCCGTTCGTTCGAAATTTTGTCTAACGAAATTTTTCAGATTCCGTTCGTTCGAAATTTCGTCGAACGAAATTTTTTCAAATTTCGTTCGTTCGAAATTTCGTCTAACGAAATTTCTTCGAACGAAATTTCTTAAAACTTCGTTGTTTCGAAATTTTCTCGAACGAAAATTTTTCATTTTTCGTTCGTTCGAAAATATTTCGTACGAAAAATTTTCGATTTTCGTTCGTTCGACATTTTTTTCGAAATTGTACAACTATAGTGCAAGGCCGTATGGTATTAGTCCAGCGGTCTTCAAGAAACTGCCGAGTGAGATTATGCCAATCCTGGCTGACGTCATCGAAACGTCCTTCCGCACGTGCGTCTTACCCCAAGACTGGAAAGCGGTAAGCGTCATTCCGTCTCCCAAGCCGGATAAATCGCCATCCACAGCGAAGGGATACAAGCCAAGAAGTCTTTTATCACCAATCGTCAAGGTCACTAAGGAACTTATCGTGAAGGAGCTTGCCGAGCATAGTAACAAACAGCAGCACCAACATGGATTCCGTAAATTACACTCTACCACCACGGCGCTGGTGCAGATTGTAAGCTACGTTTTGGATGGCTTCAAGGCCAAAAAACCTCAACGCACTGTTGGAGTGGCCCTTGGACCTCACGAAGGCTTTTCACACTGTTAACTTGGGCATATTGTCTGAGAAGCTATCGAGGTCCACCGTCCCGCCTTGGCAGAAGCGATGGATAACCGCACTCATCAAAGGGAGCCGAGCAAAAAAGCTGTTTCAAGGACATGTCTTTCATAGTATCCCTACTGCCGCCGGTGCCCCTCAAGGAAGAGTTATATTTCAATGTCTTCTCAAATGTTACACCTTAGAACTTCCCGGTCTTCTTGAGCGTTGTGGTGTAACGTGCAAGCAATTCGCTGATGATATTAAAATTTATAAAAAGGTTGACAATGAAGAGGATCAGAATATGATTGCAGGTGCATTGGAGAAAATTCTTGATTGGTCGTATGAATGGAAATTGCCCTTGGCTCCGGAAAAAACAGTTTTCATGAGATTAGGAGTATCTGGATTGCCATGCACTTACAATTTCGGTGGTCATGTGCTGAATTTCGTATCCTCTGTGAAAGACCTGGGCTTTCACTATAGCAGCAAACTGGACTTCTCAGATCACCTAAAATTTCTGTACAGCAAAGCTTCCTCCAGAGCTTTCCTCATTTTTAAAGCCTTATCTGTCAGAGATATGAATGTTTTGTTAAGAGCTTACAAAACATATGTCAGGCCCATTCTAGAAAGCGGAACATCAGTTTTCTCACCACAGAAGCGTAAAGATGTTTTACTATTGGAAAGAATTCAAAACAACTTTACGCGAAGAATATATATCAGAGCTAACATAGGGCCTTATAACAGCATACCCAATGCAGAAGACAGGAATAGAGAGCCTAAACTGCATTCCTTATACTCTCGCCGACGACTCTATGATGCATGCATAGTCTTCAAAATTTTATCAGGGCTCATGAAAACTAACGTCTCAAAATTTTTTAGGCTAGTTCGCTCTAGAACTAGGGGAAGCACTCAGAAAATCTCGTATTCAGCTCCCAAAAGCAATACGAGAGCCTCTTTTTTCACATGTAGAGCTGGATCCACCTTTGTTTCGTTGAATCTTAGCGTCACTCCACTGCCCATTCCTGGTGCTCTGTTGAATTTCAAACGCCTTGCAGGGAAGAAGCTGTTGAGTTACTAGAACTGTGATACCAATACTCGCTTTCCATGCCTTCCATTCCTGTTCTAGTTATCCATATTTTTATATTACGTGTGCCTTAAGCAGCGTATTCAATAAATAAATAAATAAATAAATGTAATGCGCTATCCCTTGTCCAAATGATGTTCGCATTGATATTGATTAGAAGAGACGCCTTATTTTGAGGAAAAAAATCACGCGAATGAAAAAAAAATGACATTGAATTTCACAAAAACTGGCGCTATTCCACTTTTTGGAATTCAGTTGGAACTTTTCGCTCGGGACTGCTGCCAGGATTAATTTGGGGGGTCAACTCAAATATGAGATTTGTTGGGCGACTTTCAAAAGGCTGTGGAAGGTCACGCCGAAACGTATATCTTCATCGGTAGTTAAACGTTCTGGACTTATGTAGGCGCAACCTTGCCTAGAATGCGTCTTTTTGAGTGCTGATCACGATAAAATTCACCATCGGCTCAAGATTTTTCGTGGATTGCTAATTTCTCCGGTGTATAAAACGTCACTCAGCCACAATCAGTGATCAGTGTCTCGAAAGCCTGCATAGATGGAATTTCAGTCCAATCTCAAATTGAACAAAATCACCTCCCACACATCGTAATCAGTTAAAAAGGGTTAGAAGTAGTTAGTAGTGTTCCAGTTCTTTTTTGACTTGCAAAATGAATTTACGAACTCATATTTCATTGAAAACATTCCTTTAATACTTCTGGTCGTCTTCGCCTTTGCCAATCACTTCATCGCCTCCACTCTTCTCTACTGCCTTGGACCACCTTCCCTCCACCCATTCGCAGCTCAGACCACCGATGTGAATACCCACACCCACCCATCCATATCCACGCGCCGTACCCTGGGCAGGACGAAAACAAAGTCCAGCTCCATGCTGAGTATACATTGGATCCGACTCACTCATTTTCGGATATCCATCCGAATGAACCGAAATTTTCATGACTCAAAATCCGACTCACCGAAAAAACTTAAAAATCCGAATGATCCAGAATCCGAATCACCGAAAAAACGTCGAAATCCGAGTGATCCAAAATCCGATTCACCGAAAAAACGTCAAAATCCGAGTGATCCAAAATCCGATTCACCGAAAAAACCCCAAAATCCGTTTGATTCAAAATCTGAATCACCGAAATGTGCTGTGAGTCGGATAATGATTCGGATACCGAATATCCGAAATATATGATGATTCGCATCGGATAATGAGTCGGATATCGGTAGATTCGGCTGATATGCTGTTACCCAAAAAAGTGTATCTGATGTCACGACTCGATATTTCGTTCTACTGTAGCCATGCGGATTTCGTTCTACTGTAGCCCTTTGAGTTGTTGACAGACTGCTCCCTGTTGACAACTCACATCGCGCACATCGTCAGCCGGAGTCCTGCCCGTTGCTCCCTGTTGTCCTTGTTGTCAGGCTGTTGACATTTCGATTTGTCGCATTTAGCGGCCTATGTATTTAGCAGCAGTTCACATCCTGCAGGAGTGTTTCACCTAGCTCAGGAGCTACTTTACACCGACACGCGTCGCGGCTGAGTCGCCCAGCCTCCACTGTACAATTGTACAATTTCGAAAAAAAAAATGTCGAACGAACGAAAATCGAAAAAATTTCGTTCGAAAGAATTTCGAACGAACGAATTTCGAAAAACTTTCAAAATTTCGGAGGTCAAACGAACGAATTTCGAAACTGATCGAAATTTCCAATTTTTTTTCGAAATTCGTTGGATTTTTTTTTCGAAAGTTGTCGAAAATTTCCTTTGTGTACAACTATACTCCACTGGGGCCGCCACAGGATGGGCAGGGCCTCCGGATGCAGGGGTGGGCCTATACCCCAAAGCTGAGTAATTGGACCGGCTGCCCTGCATCTTATCATTTGAAGGATGCCTAAAATGCGTCGTATACTTCCCTTTTATGATTTAGTTCCGCAATCGCGTTCAGTCCGCAAAGTCTCATTATCACAATCGTAGAAGCGGAGCGGTTGTTTTGAGAATGATTCTAGTTGATTTTTTCAAAAACAACCGCTTCGCGTCTACGATTGTGATAATGAGGACTGAACGCGATTGCGGATTTGAGCTATATCTAGAGCGCGAAAACGCTAGCTGTACAACAGCTCGACCAGCCCATAACTAGCGGCCACGGCCCTACCAAATATCGGCGCGTTGGCCAGCGGTAGCTCATGGTGGGCGGATCAACCTGTTGTCGACGCCCCAGTTTGCATGAGACACTACAGACATACGATTGGCGCACAGTGTGAAATTTCCGGCGTATTTCTACGCATCGTCAGCGTAGATTTTGCGCATATAAGGCATTGTTCCTCTTCGTTTGATTTGTTCTTGCGAGTATGGCGCATTGATGGTACGGTGGGGCAGGTTCAGACCGGAATTCACGGGTATTTACAAAATTGATGAACACGTTTTCAAAAATAGAATTGGTTTGCAAATATTTCGATATAAAGATGATTATCAATGAATGTTTCTTTCTTGGTACGGTAGAAAACCTTTTTTTCCTGAAAATTAGAGTGCACTATACCCACGTGTATCCGACCGGATATCCGACTCGGATATTCGGATTCCGACTCACCGAAAAAAGGTCAAAATCCGAATGATCCAACTTCCGAATCACCGAAAAAACGTAGTTTTCGGATTGATCCGAGATCCGAATATCCGTTTAGCCTCTCTATCCGAATGACTCGAATTATCCGATGTTGTTATTTTGACTCATTCCATTTGAGTCGGATATCTAAGACCTTTGATTTTTGAGTTATCCGAAATCCGAGTATCCGAAATTTTTTGATTCGGATCCAATGTATAATGCTGAGCACCCACGAATGAACCCATTTTAGATTACAGAACATTAGACCATAATATTGAGAGGAGATGAAGGTGCACTCTGTCAAGAATATAATGTGTGCATTTGGTAGTGGTAGCAATATTGCGTCAACTCTATTTGCAGGCGACCTGCCGATGACCGATCACGTCGTTCAGAACTCTCTGTCACGGCGACGCTGTCGCACCCGCTGCAAAATATGCACTAGGCCTAAGCGCGGCACGCGCGGGAGAAGCGGTGAACTATGAAACTTCTCACCGCGGGGCAAGCGCGAGGAACAACTTCCTTTGGTTCCGAGCCAGATTTACTCTGTTTGCTCGCTCGCTTGTGCAGGGCGGGGGTAGTGACAGAGAGAAATTGTGGGAAGAAGGAGACGCAGCGGACGCACGCAGAGGTACGCGACGAGCGGAACTAAATCACACTCGGAAATAGAGAATATGAAATCTCTGGCGCCACCGCCGAGGCGGTGCGGGTCAAAGTTGGGCCTTAACTGTGACATGCACAGAAATTCCTGGTTTCCACTTGCGTATGCGGTACCGTAGGATGGTCTCATAATTCTTGAAGACAGTGCTCACGATAAATCTCGTTCTCAAGGTTTCAGTGCGAATTACTAAGTTGGCAGATGCTGGAAGGGGTAGGGTTGAAGAAAGCAGCGAAAACGGGTCTGAGATCGATAAAAACGGCTCTGAAAGTTATCCCAGTGCGCCTACCTATCCCGGTCCGCCCCATCATTTGGACGAGCTTGTGGCATCGCACACGTTTCGATGGGAAATCGCCAAGCAACTCTGCCGCGTCCAGCCTGATCGATTCGCGCAGATTTCGCGATTAGCGCGCGCTTGTGGGAAATCAGCAGGGCCCATGACTCGCGTCCACGACCTGAACGTTGGAAACCGTTATTTTAGCTTATTCTTAACGTTTTCGTTGGCTGTTTCTTTCACTATTAGTCACCTCATGACCAATGAAGCCCATTTTTGGGTCGAACTCGAGTGCGATATTCATCGTGAACACTGCATTTAGTGTTGGAGTGGACCTAAACTGAGAAGGGAGTATTGATTAAAGGCAGCATACATGCTCGAAAATGATATCAATTTTATGAGATGAATCGCAGGTACGAAGCTGTTGATATTTAGAAATGACGAAAAAAACCGGAAAAAATTCGACTGGAATGAAGATATAGCGGTTCGTTCTATATTGGTCCGGAAGTGGACGAGTTGTACTGCATTTGCTGACATAGCGGAACTAGCAACAAATTCGTTGGGATAACGACGCTAATGTACTCGTACGACCCTTACTGGAACGTCTTCACCGTCAGAGGTGTCAAAAAGTATTCAAAATGACAGTAATCGAGCACTGAATATCTGCATTAAGGGGTGGAGCCCGTATCGATGTGCGGAGAAAGGATGATTTCGTGACTCACTACGGCTCAAATATGGTTATTTAAACTCGTTTTTGACGCCTACAACTTCGTGAGGGCCCTTCTAGGGCCCGCACGACCCCACTAATGTAGTTATCTCGACAATTTTTACGAGCGTGGTTGCTGCCTTCAAAATGGCGAAACCGTTATGGCTCTTTGGGCGGCGCCGCTATGGCGGCGCTGGACGGGCGGCACGCGCGTCCCGCGCGGTGAGAAAGGCCCTAGTTATTCACCGGCGGGACGCTGCGGAAATAGCAAGACAACTATCACTTATATGCGCCCTAACTGTGCTCAGGCATGCCAAAAGGAACAGAAGTCGCAGAAAAACGCGCCGGAAGGCCGCACAGAGCAGTTATACACGCCGCGGCACCGTATACTGTATCCTTGCGGGACCTGCCCCGTTGGAAATTTGCCAATATCCACCAGCTGATTATTTTTCAGATTTAAAATTGGTAAAGCATCACCAAAACGACATAACGAGCACTGTAAAGACGAGAGGAATTGATTATTAGTGATATTCTGCAAGTAAAAAGTGTCAGAAGCGAAAAAAAGATAAAATACCATTAAAAACGTCTGAAAAATTTTTGTCAGCAGTATTGCGTCAAAGACGCCAAAGGCGCAACATTGCAGACGAGTTCCTAATTCATGCAGCATGCGGCGGCAATGTCACCGCGAGACGTTTTCATTCCGCTGGTGTATAACTAGGGCCAAATGTCATAGTCCACCGCGCTTCCAGCGCGTCACGCGCGTGCCGCGCTTGCGGCGAGGACTATGAAAGATGCCTAAGACGGCGGCGGCGGCGGGTTTCAATAGTCTATTTGTGAAACAGGTGCCAGAGTTATTATTTTGTACTAACTTCTAATCGGAATTAAATAATGAGAAGCATTTGTTTGAATTTCTATTCGACAGTTTAGTTCAGTCTCAAAACTTTGACTTACTTTTTGACTTAATCGGTTGGCTTTCGCCTGACGCGGTCATTCCGCATCTTCACCGAGGTGTGCCGTCCTAGTAGTCAGCCGTGTCCATTTTTCACGGTCTTCAGCCACAATTTGAACACATTCCATCCAGCTGTCACTATTCCATTTCCTGCGAAACGAAACATCGCGCCTGAACTGTCTTTCGATGCCGAGTGACTTTAAATCCTCTTTAACGACATCCGTCCAGAACTTTCGCCTACGCCCAGGTGGCCGTTTCCAGACAGGATTTGGAAGCATTTTTAAAGCGTGTTGTACGAGACGATCCGGCGTTCTTCTTAGTATATGCCCGAGCAGTCGAAGTCGACTTTCCATTGCTGCTTGAGATGGCGTTAGGAGATGCTGGCACCTCCCTCGTGTCAAGCGTTGATGTACTGCGTCGATTTCCTTGTAAAGGTCTTCGTTATGGCATACACGCGGCCAGAATATCCAAGCAAACGCCTAAAAAGCTTCCTCTCCGTGCAATCCAACCTTTCCATCTGCGTTTTCGGTGCTGCCCACGTCTCCGATCCGTACATCATGATAGGGCGAATAGCGGATAGGTAGACGCGCAACTTGACTTCCTTCGCGATGGTGGTAGACCACAAACACTTGGTTAGAGTTCTGAATGCAGACGTAGCTTTCGCACATCGTTGTCGAATATCCGCTGCATAACTACCATCGTTCTTCAGCAAACAGCCCAAATAACAGAAATCGTCCACCAGTTCGATACATTGTCCGTCCACACAAACTCCAGTTGAAGGCCTCTGAGAGACCCACATCTGCTCGCATTTGTCGGGACGAAGACGAAGGCCATAGGCTGCGGCATACTTCGAAACGAGGTTCACAATCCTTTGCAGTTTTGCGTTGTTTTCAGCGAATAACACGATGTCGTCGGCGTACTCCAGGTCGACAATGGAGCGCCCTGATGGTGTTAGGAACACATCCGCAGGAAACTGTTCTGCAACTCTACGCATGATGTCATCAACGGCGAAGTTGAAAAGAAAAGGTCCTGCAACGGCTCCTCGCCTTACTTTTGTTTTCACCTCGAAAGCTGACGTATATCCGACAGGTGTACGAACTGCTGCTGTTGTTCCTTTGTTCATGTCCTCGATTAACCGAACATACTTTTCCGGGACTCCATCTACTCGCAGAACATTGAGCAATCGATCACGATGAGAAGAGTCGAACGCGGCTTCAAAGTCCAAAAAAGCAAGCTGTAATGGCTTCGAAAACCGCTGCCACGATTCAATTACTCTTCTCACGAAGAACACTTGGTCGATGGTCGATCTTCCAGGTTGAAAACCGGCTTGCTCATCTTTGGTCGTTCTTTAACGATGTTTGATAAGTCGCTCGAGAATGATACGTTCTAAAACCTTGTACATGACACGAAGTAGAGAGATTCCTTTGTAGTTCTTTGGATCTATAAACGGATAGCTTCTTGTGAAGAGGTACGATGATCGCATGTCTCCACGAATCGGGTATCCTTTTGCTCATCCATATAGCACGGATGGTGTTGGTCATTTCACGAATCCCAGACGGAGGAAGAGCTTTCAGCATTTCAGCAGTGATGTTGTCATCTCCACCTGCCTTTCCATTCTTCATTTTCCGGACACAATCCAAAACTTCAGACTCAGTCGGCGGTTCCTCATTGACATCGTAATGTGCTCTCTGAACATGCGGAAGCTCAGGTACTGATGGCGCTAGACGATTCAGTAGTGAACTGAAGTAATCCTTCCATATTGGCAGCGGCGCATCACCAACTGCAACTCCATTGGTAGTGTTCAAGACAGGAGTACATCTCTTTATCTTACCGCTATACTGTCGCAGCAACGTGTAGGCTTTCCTCGGATTCTTCTCCTCCCAAGCCTTCTCGAACTCCTTAGCTCTACACGTCCACTCTCGCTCGCGGTCACTTTAAAGCTGCCGACGCAACTTCCTCCTCAGACGCTTCTCCTCCACGAAGTTTTCTGCAGTTCGGAGAGCACATACTCTGTTGTAGGTAGATGTTGTTTCTTCTGCGACGTAGGCGAACTTCTTTTTAGGCTGTACAACCGGGTGTGCCTCTTTCGAAGCGTCCTGGATGCACTTGACAAAAGAATACGCGTCGCAAAGTTTCTTCTTAGTCCGTACTCCGATGTGAATAGAAACGCGTTGTCGAAAATTCCTTCTGCACTCTTCATCTCTGAGACTTGTCATGTCAATCCTCTGGAGAGGCTGAGCCCCTCGCTTCCTCTTATGGATCCTCGCAGTGAAGTTCAACAGAACAGGACGGTGATCCGAATCGAATGCGACATCCCACTCAGCTCTAGATCTTCGAATGTCCGATACTGGAATATTCCTCGTCAGAACATAGTCGAGCTGTAGTTTCAAAGTTGTCATCTTCCGCTTCCGCTGCTGTTCTGGAGATAGCTGGGTTGGTCCCTGCCACGTAAGCTGATGGCGGCGATGATTCCTCTTGAACGCCGATGCAATAATCAGACCACTGCGTTCACAAAAGTCGACAAGGCGGTAGCCATTGTCGCTCCACTGGGTAGAACCATTTGCCGAGTACTTCGGATTCCTGATCAAGTCCCATCTTGCATTTGCGTCAATCCCCACGACAACAGCATGTTGACAAAGTATCCTGGCCAGCAACGTATTGAGTTCCTCATAAAACGCATCCTTCGAATTGTCCTCGGCGGTTTCAGTGGGCGCATGAGCACTCACTATCCACAGATTGAATCCTCTGTGATCCCGCAGTCGTACGAATGCATTCCGAAACGACGTTGAGCCGAACTCCTTGACCATACCATTGAAATCCTTCCTTACAGCTATTGCGCAGCCTCCCACTCTCCTATCGTCAGCGTTACCGCAGTAGATGGTGTACTCTCCGACGCTGATGACGGGTCTATCCTTGAGGCGGGTTTCCTGCAAAGCAGCAAACGGTGCATGGAAATAGCTTAGAAGTCTAGATAGCGCAGTTTTTTGGATATCACTCGACAGCGATCGACAGTTCAGGGTGGCGGAACTGTGGCTTGTGACCAAAGACTCCATGAACTCCCTAGGTACGGATCCTAAGGTGTTATGGACCAGAGGCCTTGGTGTGCCGGACGGCGACACCTTTATGCAATGTGCGGGATACTTTCGCGATATAGTTGTGCACGCTATATCGCTCGAACGTTTCCTGTGTACACTCAAACGTCTGCTGGGTTCAGTAGAAGCAGGGGCACCAACGAGCAGGTACCAACAGACTTGTATACACACCCCCCAGTCTCGAAAGAAAGATAGAATGTGCTAGCTGAAGTAATTTAGCTTTTCTTCTCGAAAGTAGTGGGAAGGACAAAATATTTTTTTGGTTTACTCGAAAAGTCGAATGAAAAAAATTCGAAAAATCATTCGACAGTCGATTGAAAAAGTCGACTTTCTTATTCGAAAAGTCGAATATCCGAAAAGTTCAAAATCCCGAATTATTCGAAAAGTCGGATATTCGAAAAGCTCAAAATCCCGAATTATTCGAAAAGTCGAGTAATCGAAAAGTTCAAAAACCCGAATTATTCGAAAAGTCGAATATTCGAAAAGTTCAAAATCCCGAATTATTCGAAAAGTCGAATATTCGGAAACTCCAAAATTCCGAATTATTTGAAAAGTCGAATATTCAAAAACTCCAAAATTCCGAATTATTGGAAAAGTCGAATATTCGAAAAAAAAATCTGAAAATGTAAAAGTATACTGCGCACTACCGCACGCCTAAAATTATTTTTTGCACCGGGCGAGGGTATAATGAAAAGCACGAAATTCCGAATATATAGCATTAGGCCCCTTTCAGAGTTCGATCGCCGCGCGACGCGATCGGATGATAATCATGAGCATCGATTGAGATCGCTTCGCACGCCGATACATATTCAAAACATGCCATCGCGTCGCGCGGTGATTGAACTCTGAAAGAGGCCATACTGAGTGTTAGAAAAGCTAAGGTTTTTCATTATTTCATAACACGATTCGGAAGCAGTCGAGGATATTTATTTATTTGCTTATTTATCTAATTATTTACTTATAAGGATATTCATGGTAGTTAGATCGTAGTATTGAGAAAGTGAACACGGTTAAAGGCAGTGTTGACGAAGAGAATCATATTTCTGCTTTTTTGCCTCTTGAAGAGGGTCTTATGCTGATTTCAATGATGCTTTTGAAATCGTACAAGACCTTCTAGGAACGGAGTTATGGTCCCTCAAAGATTGAGCTAGAAAATCATGGTGGACGAGTTGTTCGAGGCTTGTAACTTCCCTCTTTTGCAGCCGTTGTATGCGAGCTGACCTGAGTAAAGAGAGAAGTTGGGAATAAAGGGAAGAACAGGGCTATTGATTGGAAATCATCGCTCATCTCACAATCTCGAGCATTTACTTGTTCACGTCAGTGGGCGTGGAAAGTTCATCTGGGGTGTGACTAGCTGACGGGTGTCCAACTTTGGCGCCTTAGGGGACCGTTCCGAGTCCATTTTTCTTAGTTTTTAAAACGTTAGGGTTGCGCTAGGCCCCGCAGCTGCCGATCTCCATCGAAAAAACAGACATGGTTTTTATCGTGGACACTGCGTTTAAAGGCAGTGTTCACGATAATCTTCAATTTTGAGATTGTTCGCTATATTGATTAAGTGGCCCCCGGGTAGAACTAAAATGACGTAGAAATTGAGAAAAATGCACCAGAAGTACACGAAATCCTTAAGTATCACCCCGCCTCCTAAGTATCACAGGAAGTGTTTGTTGTAACAATGAAATATTTTGTGGACCCGTCCTTTGCAATTCTCTACTCTCTATTGCTCCGTTCTTTCCTTAGCCGCCCTAACTAATGCTGTTTCGCCTAAAATATTCTCCTATTTTCGATTGACCCAATTTCCACCGGTGACAACCACCATGAACATGTTCATCCAACCGGACAACTTGTCCATGTTACAGAATAATTTCACTGAAATACGACGTTTTGATGCGTTTCTAGCCGTTTCATCGTCATTTTGGTAACACTTGGAGGCCAACGCATTGTTTGAAGTGAAAAACACGGGGACAAAAATCATCGTGAACACTGCCTTTAAAGGAACACAGAATGGTCAGAATGAAAGTTGAATAGAGTAGTACAAATGAAAACTAGAAAAAAGATACTTATAATCCGTTTGAAACCACAGTAACAACGTTAGAGGCTCGCACAGCATAAAAATGGCATTAGGCGTGCGATAGTGTGCAGGATCCGGAATCGCGCCGCGCCAAGTCGTTACCCACAGTTAAGAGATCGCGCGCGCCACGGCCAATCTGCCCAAGGCCTTTTTCAGCGTTCGATCGCTGTGCAACGCGATAGCATGTTTTGAATGCAGATCGACGTGCGACGCGATCTCGATCGATGCTCATGGTTATCATCACATCGCGTCGCACAACGATCGAACTCTGAAAGAGGACTAACGTAATGGTGAGCTCAGCGGCCACTCAATTCAATTTTTGTAGAAATTTCGGGAATGGTCATGTCGAGAAGAAATGTTAGATGTTTCAAATCTGCCCTACCGTTATTCAAGTTGTTTTAAGTATGGATATTGCAGCAATGATCAAAAGTAATTTGTTTTCTTGGGTCATAAAGAAAGTCTGTTCATTGTGTGGGTGAGCATGTGGACGCGCGGTCCCAGGGGCAGAGCACCAGTGAGTTAGAAGTGACAGCACTCGGCCTCTCGAGTGGTAAAAAACTATTCAGCACATTTTAGTGATCGTTCAACCGCATCCGGGCGGAGAGCAGTTGCTCCAACAAATACGCCAGTGACAAATGTTGTAAAGAAGCCATTGGAAGTGAGATTTGGAATAATTGGAATTTTTTGAAGCAATCATGTAATCATTGATTATTTGGCTCATCTGGAACTCCAAACTTTTCCTTTTTTTGCATATGCGACGCATTTAGGAACTCGAATGATTTGGCTTTCCGAAACTTTTTTTTGGAATTCGAGATTATTGGCTATCCAGATATACGATTTTAGCGTGAATTTTGATGTGAAGTCAACACACTTGGTTAACGAGATTCTGGCCATTCTCTCGAAAAACTAGCCGTGACAGCGCCGAGGAAGTACCGCGACTCTTCACTGTGCCGTGATAGCTCCGAGATAGTACCGCATCAACTCTGAGATAATCACCGTGCTTAGGCAATTCTGTTGCAGTGTCGTGATCCACAACAACGCATCGACGTTGCCGCGATAGCACCGTAGCGGCTGCGTGACAGAATGATCCCGCGAGGACAACGAATCGCTGAGCCTTGACACAGCTTAGAAGAGCCGAAGCGCATTGCTGCTGCGGATCAGCTCCAGCAACGGACGCGGCACTGTCCCGGCGCTATCGCGGTCATTTCTTCCAGTCGTCGGGTCCTTGTGGTGAGCATGATGCCATCATGAAAAAAAAATTCAATCGCACTCTTGTTTCGTTCCAACATTCGAAAAAATGCTAAAGTGTCCGGGCGAATTCTCAGAATTTATGCAGAGTCGAATAAAGTCAGGTGTTTTATTATGCTCATTAATGCGAAGACTTCGAAACGCCTGATTCTGGCTTATTTTCCCACTCGAATGTTGTAAGTCGACATTTTTCCAGCGCAAAACTCAATATTGAAGTATGTATATACTCACACACTGCGGGGGGGGGGGGGCAAACGCCGGACAAGCTCGTTCTCGATTTGGGGGAGCGACAGCAGAGCCCCCCCCCCCCGAGGGGGGGGGCTTCAAGGGAGGGCCCTGCTCTCCTCCGGCGCTTGCCGCCCCCTTCCCCCCCTCGAGACGTAGAGACGGAAAAGATGGGAAGAAGTCGGAGGAAGTAGTTAACGACAGTAGATGCCAGTGAAGGCATAGTAGGCCAAACACATGCATCGTCATTCACGTCAAATTTTGTCCCGATTTGACGTGATTTCTCGTGTGATCTCTATCACGTGCTCAACCGGTATAAAAGGCGCCTCACCTCATAGAGAGCCGCATTCGGCCCAACAGGGCCGGCCCTGGACGGGGACTTTGAGTCCCTGTCAGAAAGGGATATTTTTGGAGAAGAGCGGCGAGGCTTTCCGGGATGGGGGGGGGTGGGTGACACCAGTGCCCCGGGGCCGTGACGTCAGAGCTCCGGGGCCGTGAAGTCAGTGCTTCGGGGCAATGACGGCAGGGCTTCAGGGAAGTTACGGCAGGGCTTAAAGGCATCGTACGCGCAAAAAACCGTATCTCATTTTTTCATGTTTCTGCGCTGGCAATTCCCTGACATACAGAATAAGAGTGGAAAGGCTCCACAAAACCATCGACTTTTGCGAGAAAACTTATTTTGAAACGTCTCGAATTATTCATTTCCCACCCCTCCGTCGATTTCGGTGTGTCTGGTGCAATACGTCGGAAGTTTTTTTCGCAAACGTCGGATGTATTTTTTGCTTCAAACTTATTAGGTGGTTGAATTCCTCTTGCCTCTTGTTCACTGGAACTTATTCTAAAAAATGAAGTATCCATTGGGCAAGTTTGGATGTTAGAATTTCCCTAATTAAAAAATTCAAATGCTGAATCATCCGCGCATGTGATGGCGCTTCTGTTCCTTGTGCTAGATGGTTGGTGAAAACTGGTGGAGGATCGTCATTTTGAACCACTCCAACTTCAGAACCTTATGTTTTTGATGCGCAAAACTTCACCAACGTGGTCCGCCGGGCTCAATCATGAAATTGAGCCTGAAAAATGGAAATTGGTTTTCAGCGCGAACGATGCCTTTAAGGGTAGTGACGGCAGGGCTTCAAGGCAGTGACAGCAGGGTTTCAAGGCAGTGACAGCAGGGCTTCAAGGCAGTGACAGTAGGGTTTCAAGGCACTGACGGAAGGGCTTCAGGGCAGTGACAGCAGGGGTTCATTGCAGTGACAGCAGGGCTTCAGGGCAGTGACAGCAGGGTATCAAGGCAGTGACAGCAGGGCTTCAGGGCAGTGACCGCAGGGCTTCAAGGCAGTGACAGTAGGGTTTCAAGGCACTGACGGAAGGGCTTCAGGGCAGTGACAGCAGGGGTTCATTGCAGTGACAGCAGGGCTTCAGGGCAGTGACAGCAGGGTATCAAGGCAGTGACAGCAGGGCTTCAGGGCAGTGACCGCAGGGCTTCAAGGCAGTGACAGCAGGGCTTCAGGGCAGTGACAGCAGGGCTTCAGGGCAGTGACGGCAGGGTTTCAAGGCAGTGAGAGCAGGGTTTGAAGGCAGTGACATCAGGGCTTCAGGGCAGTAACAGCAGGGCTTCAGGGCAGTGACGGCAGGGCTTCAAAGCAGTGACGGCAGGGCTTCAGGGCAGTAACGGCAGGGCTTCAGGGTAGTGACGGCAGGGCTTCAAGGCAGTGACAGCAGCGCTTCAGGGCAGTGACAGCGGGGCTTCAGGGCAGTGACCGCAGGGCTTCAAGGCAGTGACAGCGGGGCTTCAGGGCAGTGACCGCAGGGCTTCAAGGCAGTGACAGCGGGGCTTCAGGGCAGTGACAGCAGGGCTTCAGGGCAGTGACGGCAGGGTTTCAAGGCAGTGAGAGCAGGGTTTGAAGGCAGTGACAGCAGGGCTTCAGGGCAGTGACAGCAGGGCTTCAGGGCAGTGACGGCAGGGCTTCAAAGCAGTGACGGCAGGGCTTCAGGGCAGTGACGGCAGGGCTTCAGGGTAGTGACGGCAGGGCTTCGAGGCAGTGACAGCAGCGCTTCAGGGCAGTGACGGCAGGGCTTCAAGGCAGTGATGGCAGGGCTCAGATCAAGCCAAATTCTCACTTCGGCGGTTGTCTCTCCCGATTGGGGGGGGGGGGAGAGCGTCGTTGCTCGGAGGGTTGCCCCACTGTAGAGCTGCGCTAGCCCCTCCAGTGTATGAATAAGTATTCGAATGGAAAATAAAATGAATAAAGGAAAAAAAGTACTGAAAACAGCAGCAAAAACTAAAATAAGTAAGAACCAAAAAATTTCAAATAATTAACTAAATGACTAGGTAATATCTATTACTAAAGACGAAAAGTAATTTTGAAAAAAATCCTTTGAAAATTAACACACTACATAGAGTAGACACAGTCACACATTTCAGCATCTTATATTGCCCCGCTTCTCACCCAATCGATTGCTTGTGTTATCCCTGTATGCCTTGATTGAGAATACGTCATGTGTAGAATAGGAAGAAATAGTACCCAATGCTGATCCCAAAGATGTTCCCAACTTTGAAAAACGCTCACCTTTGAGCGACTCTCGCGTTTTTTCGACTATTTTAACAGAATTTGAAATGGTTTTCAATTTTCTTGACTTCAGGATTTCTAAATATTGATTTCCAATTTATAAATTTTTCAAAAGTTAGCGTCGAAAGCTCATTTCTGAAAAAATAGGTCACACCCGGAAACGTCATTTCTCCCTTCATTGGCAATAATAAACTCTGCATACGTGATTAAAATATCTCAAAATGTAAAATATTAGAAGGAAATCAGAGGCGACCTATCCGCAGCCGCTAATTGAGCGACTGGAAATATTGTTGGCGAATTTCTGCTGCATATAACGAGAACTGGCGGACTTGAATTGACATTGTAATGAGGTTACATGGACTGGGCCACCCTGGCCCGTCCCGCTGTGAAGTCCCCATAATTGGACTGATCAAGTTGGGTGAACGAATGCTTCGAGAGGAAACGGAGCAAACGACGAAAGGAAATTAGTTTACTCGGAAGGCGATGAAGGTCAACATCATTAAGGCAAGCCTTTGACTGTTCATAAACAGTATGTTAATTGAATACGAACGAGAAATCGCAGCAATTTTATTTTTAGTTCGGGGATTTTCCAATTCTTTTATCATCTTGGTCTTAATTCACTGTCGATGAGGTTGTGGTATAAGCGTATTTCGAACAATATCATACACGAAAATCAGCACGGTTCTGCACGAGGAAGAGCAGCAGAGGCGAATCTTTTGGAATCTGTGACTCACACTGGACGGATACGCCCTTCAACAAACGCGGTTGTGATGTCATTTGCTTGAACATTGCCGAGGCCACATATCACAGGAAAAACTAGTATGAAACATGCAGCCTTCAATCTCTAATAATCTCAGCCGAGATTGAAAAAAAAGATTTTGCTAAAACCGGTAAATTTTTATGCGCTTGCATACCTAATATTCAAAAGCTGCTCAGAAAGGGCACGAGGGGTCTGCTGTTCGTAAGACAGGTAAAGATACTCATTCTTGGTTTCTGCCGAAGTGTGATGTTCAAAGGTACAGTCCCATCTCAGAATCAATTTCCAGCTCTCCAGCCAGCCTCGAAGAAAATTGAGCGCTGATTACAGATGAGACTCTTGAATTGCTTAGTACGCACTAGGAACAGGGTTTTGACTTTTTGATGATGCTCAAGTTTGAGCGGTGAGACTGTAGTGAACTCATTGCCCGAGGCATTTCTTCCAGTCATACTCAACAGACTCACTGAAGATAGAGGCTTAGAACCTTAGAACAAAGGGAAGAGCAAGGCTTCTGATCAAAATCTATCGCGCATTTATTGAGCTCTGTAGGTCGTGAAACGGGGCGCGCTAAAGGGTCTCTTAGTAGTGGGCGTGGCAAAAAGGCATCTTTCTATATCTCGTTTTTTTTTTCGCGGGAAGGGAAGACTTGCATTGTGCAGGTGTTAAAGGCATCGTTCACGATGGATTTCGTTTTCGAGTTTTCCATATATAATGAGAGCTATAGTTCCCTACTTAATAGCTACGCTGGAAAAACTGCGAAAAATCCGCTGAAAACCCTTCTTCTATACCGAAAATATCTCAATCGACTTTTGAGAAAGGAAGAGTCGATCGTTAGAGATAGCTGTTTTGACCGACGATTTCACGATCAAATGAAGTTTATCTTTCTTTCGAGTGATTTGTTGAGAAGGAAGGGTTAATCGATGTGTGTAAAAAAGTTATTCTTCATATAATCGTGTGGTATATTCCATCAACTTCCCCTCAGTTGCACTGTATCAAATGTTGAAGATTTACTTATATGATGGCTGACAGTAAATTGTGCCAGATGACTGACGGATGGCCGGCCTCTTTGACGGAATTTGAAACATTCAACCTTGATTATCTACATAGTAAGACGTTTTCAACCGAACAAACTCTCCCTACGTTCTTAGGTGGGCCCAGAAAATCATTTGAACCGAACAAACGGTGAGTGGTTTTCAGCGCGTACTATGCCTTTAAAGGCAGTGTTCATGAAGAAAAAGTTGAACGTTTTTTTTTGGCTAAAACGTAAGTTTTGGGTCCCTGTCAGGAGATTAAGAACGGAAGTGCGGTGAAAAACGGCCGGTAAGTGGGTGAAAATCTCGTGGGCCAGCCAACCAATTGGACCACTCCGCCCATGTCTTATAATAGTTTTTCCTGAATTCGTGGTTAGATGAGCGATGGTTTCCGATCAAAAGCCTCGTTCTTTCCTTCATTTTTAACGTCTCTCTTTACTCCGGTTAGCTCGCACACATCGGCTGTAAAAAACGGGAGTTACGAGCCTCGGAAAACTCGTCCACAATGCTTCCCTTGCTGAATTTTGAGGGACCATAACTTCGTTTCCAAGCGGTCTTGTACGATCACAGGGACATCATTGAAATCGGCATCGGACCGTTTTCAAGATAGGCGCAAATACAGAAAAACGACTTTTATCGTGAACACTGCCTTTAAATGGGGAGGGCCTACCTCATAATTATAAGGAAGTCTCAGATTTCGTCCGTGAGCTTGGACTCTGTCTTCAAAGGCACAGTCCGAGCTCAGGGACGAAATCTGAGATTTCCACATAATTGTGGAGCAGACCCACCCTATATAACACCTGCCTAGTGCGAGTTCTCCATTCCTCCGAATAGGCGAGATATAGGAGAAACATCATGTAACACCCTGTAGCGCCCACATCAGAAAGCCACTTTGGAACGCCCCTTTCACGACCTTTCGAGCTTTCGAGGTTTCCGATCAATATCCCGGTTCTTCCCTTTATTCTAAGTTTCTCTCTTTATTCAGGTCGGGTCGCATACATCGGTTACAAATGACGGAAGTAACAAGCATAGGACAACTCGTCCACCACGGTTTCACTGCTCATTTTAGGGCAGTGTTCGAGGGGCCACAACCGCGTTTCCAATGGGTTTTAACGACTCCGGGGACATCATGGACATCAGCTTGGAACCGTTTCCAAGATAAGAAAAGAAGCAGAAAAACGATCTTGAGGTTGGAATGTGCCTGCAAGGGCAGGAAGGGTTGGTTACAATGCTAAGCGTTTCTCGGGACCAACGTTGTCACAGACCGACAAATTTACCTCAAGTGCGTGTGCAGTAGCTCAATAGCCTTTAAAGGCATCGTACGCGCTGAAAAACACTCACCGTTTTTTGTGTTCAAATGATTTTCTGGGCCCACCTAAGAACGTAGGGAGAGTTTGTTCGGTTAAAAACTCCTTATTCTAAAGATAAATGAGGTTGAATATCTGAAATTCCGTCAAAAGAGGCCGGCCCTCCGTCAGTCATCTGGCACAATTTGCCGTCAGCCATCATATAATTAACTGATCAACATTTGATACAGAATAACTGAGGGGAAGTTGATGGAATATACCAAACGATTACGTGAAAAATGACTTTTCTACCCACATCGATTAACCTTTCCTTCTCCACAAATCTTTTGAAAGAAAGATAAACTTCATTTGATCGTGGGATCGTCGGTCAAAACAGCTTTCTCTGACGATCGACTCTTCCTTTGTCGAAAGTCGATTGAGATATTTTGGGTATAGAAAGGGGGTTTTCAGTGGATTTTTCGCGGTTTTTTAAACGTAGCTCTTATATAGGGAACTATAGCTCTCATTATATATGGAAAACTCGAAAACGAAATCCATCGTGAACGATGCCTTTAAGGAAAACATGGCGTGTGGAACAGATTATGTTTGCGGGTTAGACTACTGTATAGAAAGGTAGCTGTCGTTACCGTGCTACCAGAACTCGACATCACAATGGGAATGGGGGAGTCATGCCGTCACGTTAACATTGCCATGCCGTGACTGGTACTCGACGCCGTGCGGATGGCTCAGTGTTGAGTAATACAGTGTTCGTAGCGTAATAAGGAATTGTCTAAACCGGTCTCTATCAATTCAGAAAAGGTGTGGAATGTTAGATCGCTTCTCGGCTTTTTGGCTAAGATCAAAGTTTAGTTTAGTTTAGTTTAGATCTCTAGGCAGTTCCTGATTTTTCGGTGTCTCAACATTTTCTCCTTTGGCGCAAACCCTACATATTCAAGTCTTAAATCCTCCAAGATGTCCAGAAATTTGCGCATGGATTTACATGTCAAGGTAGAAAACTGCATTGCTCCCCTCTTCCATTCAGATGTCCTACGTAAGGGGCTTTGTTCCGCTCTCATACAACACTTGTCGCTTCAGCTGCCGTTTCCAGAGTTGCCTTGCCTACTTCTCTTTCTATAGAACTGTTCAAATAGTCCTCTCAATGTTGCTACTACTTCCACTTTGCAGACCGGCTGGAGGACGTATGACGTCATTTCCTCCGTGCATTGAGGAAGAACAACCCCTGGCCTCGATACGTAACGACTCTGACAGAGTCTTTCGTGGACCACCCGCGAACCTGCCTATTCGTTGCCTGTCATGCTACGACCCGACAGGTTCTAGCTAAGTTTACGGCTCCGCGAAACTTTCGCGAAAAACATTCTCGGTGCTGCGAATCTACTTCTGAATAGCCTATGAAAGGATCACACAATCTCTAAAAAATTGCATAAAAATAACAATAGTTAAAAGCAGTGAATGAAAGTGTTCAGCATTGAGAACTGCAATAACCTGGGTCAGGTTCAATGATACCCTGTTGGCTCACACTTGAGCAATCTGGCCTCTTTTCTTCAGAGCAATCTCGCTTCAAATTGCGGTTAACAGTTTTTCTATTTTCTGCAACATTACGCCGGTTTTTACAGAAAACAAAAATAATAGAAAAAATGGCCGCAAATGGACAGAAAACAGAAAATCGGAAACCGAAAACAGGGAATTACGCACACCCCTGTCGCCATCATATATTTGGATTTAGGCAAGCATTAACCCATTGACGACCACGCCTAATTTTGGGTGACTGCACACGCTCGGACCGCGTGCATTGCGTTACCGTATACCCTGCCCCACCGGTAGACACGCGAGCTCGAATGGCACGCCATCAAAAAGTGGTTTTTGTTTTTTCATGTTTATAGTGAAGCTATCAATGTAGTAAGCATTGAACCAGAATTTCCGCTCATGGAACTCTTTCTATCATGAGAGACTGCTGCCTGAAGCCGGGGCAGGGTCGAGCGGGAATATTATTTTTCCACCACTGCTCCAGTCATACTCACTTAAAGGAGTTCTGTTGAATGTGATTCTTTTGTATCGTGAATGTATGTCCATTATGGATGAAAAACTTAAAATCGAAGAAAATCGATATTTCGGGTGTAGTCATGGTAGTGGCACGTTTGCAGGTGAACAAAACGTAATTCTAACTCAGGTTTCTCGCTGATAAAGCTACGAAATGGTGTGAAAGAAAAAAAAAAAACTAAAAATGTGTTCGAAAAATTGTTTTTGAAACGATTTCTTTTCGTATTTAGCCCTGGCTATCTTCACAAAACTCTGAACGTTATGCTATAGTGGAGCTGCTGACGGACCACGACTTCCGTAGTTAAAGGCAGGGTTCTCGATAAAATCGGTGGTTGTGCTATATCCATGCAGTGGTAGATCTGGCCATCACAAAAGTGAAAATAAGTGAAAAATTGGGGAAGAAACGCTCAGAAACAAGTTATTGCGTGGTGTCCTCCCGCCCCCAATCATCGAGATTTGTGTAAAAGCCTGTTTTGTCAACTTTTATTTTGCTTCTAAAGTTATTTCTGAACATTTCTGGAGACTACTGATTACTTTAAAAGCAAAATAAATGGCGAATAAGCAAGCATTAATGAAAATCGCGTTAATAAGGGGACCGGACGACACCGGTAATTAGCCGTTATTCTTTGTTTTTGAGCGTTTTTCTCGTGAATTTCTGGGTTTTTCACTTATTTTTACTTTTGTGATGGCCAAATCTACATTTTTATGAGGAGAGCTCAAAAGTTGTTTTTATCGCGAACCCTACCTTCAAGTCTAGAATCGGTTAACACATTGTACATAAGAAAGTTTCGAAATTCGTCTTGGGGCAGAGAACTCCATTTTCGAGAAGCGTGTCCCACCGGTGGGACACGTGGTTATGAATCGATTAACTGTCCTTATGACAGCACAATGTCTTCTGAAGCTTGCCAACCGAATATAGTACAGTGTTATTGCGTCAACACACTATTATATCGGCGGTTGTAATGCCGAGATTTATCGAAAGTCATAAGTGGACACTGATCAAACATTGAATTCCAAGAAGAATGTGTTCTTGCTTCAGTATTATTGAGGGTCTCATGTGGTTGCTAATTTACTGCTTAAAAACTTCACCGGTCAATGACTTGTTCATGTTTCACCTCTTGTTCGCTTTCGGACCACTTGCTACTTGATGAGTTGTAGTTTGAACACGCTTCGAAGATTTACGTCTTCTCTCTGCAGACCCATTTCAACGAGGATATAAATGGATTCATGAGAAAGCAATTCTACCTTACACCACAAAAATTCATTTGGAATTCTCCAGTGCTCTGGTTTATTACGCTGCCCACTATGTAGCAAGTATGGGGTGCTTTTTGAATATAGTAGTGACAAAACTTTTTAACCATAGCGCTCCTACATATGCGCGTCGTTTATCTCGATGTACCGACTTTCGCGATGAAAAATCTTTAACCTCTCTCTATCACGAAGTTTGCCCCCTAGATGTTTTCAGAGAATACAAAAATACCGAATGTGTGGGTGCACCAAATTGACAGAGCCCACACATGGATCTCTTCGACATTTGAATATTTCTAGAAATAATTTTTCATTAGATATCCGGCAGCGTTACTAAAAAATGCTTTTCCCTATCTTGAAGATTTTAGAACCTTTAATATATGAAACAATCCATGATTTTTTATTCTATGCACGACTTTATCAAGGCATACGGAAGTGCCAATCGGTGTTCATTGTTGGTCCCTTACTGAGTGTCACTATACGCTCACATGTCTCAGAATAATAATCTTGATGGGAAAGGGGATAGCCCCGACAACAGGTGGCCGGGAATCTCCGTTTGGAGGGGATTCCCCCGCTAATTGCGCATTCGGCACCGCGTGGATGCACTATTAGTGGTTTGATTTTTGATCGCGGAGTCATCACATGTAATGAGATTGTTGTTATGCACTGTAGAAGTCGGACAGGATTGTGTTCGCTGTTTTTTAGAAAAAAGCACATGCGACCTCTGCAAGAACCAAAGACATCAATGAAGACTGACTGGTCGTAACGCGAATGTTTTCCTTCTTCTTTCTTGAGAGAAGAATAGATTTCTGGATTCCGGGATTACCTTAGTGACCTGCCGTGTGGGGTAGAGTCTAGCCGTTCTTTGTGCATCACCACGACTGTTTTCGTGTATCTAGCACAGCTGACCCAGGCTATACCAGATCCACCTTGCGGTTGTTTGATTTCTGATTTGTATACACCATTTTGGGCGAAGGCAATGGTTGCCCTTACGCATTCCGTCCGAAAGCAAAAATTGTATATCGGATCTGGCCACATTCACACAAGTCGGGTACTGGTCCGAACAAAAAAAAAACCGGATGACGTAGAGTAATCGAAATGGGTTTTTCGATCGATCCAAGGTATTCAATAGCATGAGTTTGAATCAAAATCGATATAACGTCTGAAAGAAAGAGCAGAGTTTGCACTCTACATGGTTTTCATGGATTCTATTCGAGGTTCAGAGTTCGAAATTCGCAGCGCTCGTACGCAAAACATATTTCTGCCCACTCAGGCGATTATCGGACCCGAGCCCCCTGACAGTTCGGCTCGTGTTCCCAATCTGCGAGTCGGCTTCTGTTGCTGTCCGCGTCACAGCTGTTGCCCTCCGGTCCGCTGCTGTTGCTGTCCGGGCTGCTCTGGTTGGCCCGAACAGCAACAGCAGTGGCCCGGAAATTGGGAGAACGAGCCGATTGGTCAGGCGGCTCCGATTCCTGCTTGGTGCGGCTCGGGGCCGAGAATCGCCTGAGCATATCTTTTACCGTTCTCAACCCTCAGCAGAACTCGTTCGAATCGTTTGCTCGAAAACGGTCACTTTGGCTAGTTTTTGACGCTTCCAACTACGTAAGCGTTCTGGAACAGTCCGTAAGAGTCAGTTCGCTTCGCTATCTTAACCATTTTGTCGCCAATTTCTCTAGTTCAACCGAGCAGGCTTGCTGCCGTGTAACTCGTCCACTTCCACTCCAACACAGGAGCGAACCGATATCTCTCAAATTTCATTGAGTTTTCATCAGTTTTTTTCGGTCAAATTCCTATACTGCCAGCATCAAACCTTCGATTTTTGTCACAAAATAGCTATCATTATTTAGCGTACATGCTGCCTTCAGAATTCATTGAAATCTCCAGATAATCCCAATCAAATCCCCGAACATGACAGCCATTAACTAATCAGTTAACGAACGTCGTTATGGTGCGTGATATCATTGGAAACCGGTTTCACGTAGGTGATTGTGGTGGTATGTAGTTTCAACGTCCTATCATTCTCGTGGATTGGCACGTCACAAGATATTTTTTGAAACTTCCAAAACAAAGGTGTACATAGGGCTAGGGGCAGAAAGAAACAGTATGTTTTTCTCAGAAGTCCAACGTTGGAGGTGTGATGGTGATGATGAATCGAATTAGTGGGTTTCAATGACTAGAAGCCAAGTAATAATTTCGGGATGATCAGAAAGCGAAATTATAATGGGAAGCGCAGTCAGATCAATAATGATCATTGATGGAAAATAAGCGAGCATATGAAATCTCAGCTAAGACGATGCGTAGTCTCTCCGGATGTGATTGTCCACCCGCGCGGTCGGCGTGCGTGTAAGAAAAAGGGTTTCGGGGAGACCATTTTTTGATCAAGGGCTGGAATTCCATTTACCACACATCTCACACTTCTGCTAACCCATTAACAGATCCAACAAAATGTTTTCATGACGACCGCTTGGCACGCGCACCGACCACGTGAGTTGACAGTTTCATTCGAACAGACTCTTATCAGGTATGTAAGGCACCGTCAGATACAATTTTTTTTCTCTCAGTTAAGCCGTCTCATCTCAAAAGTGGAATCAAATGAGAGCGCAAACTCCCCAAGGGTTGTTCATGCTTCCCGCGACGCGCGTTCACGACAATAAGGAATATCGACTTTCGGTCGATATCAGCTATGAATCTTCTTCTCTCCATCGGAATTTCGCTTCGGATGGTTACTTTATTAGCTCACGGAGACGGTGTGAATTTTGAATCATTGACCTATAATAGAGTTACCTAACAGGATTCCGGTACACCAAAAACGTGCCTTTTTTCTTCATACATTGATAGAGCGAGCAAAATTACCCCGTTTTCATTTTATGGGTTCCCTATTTGAATTTTCTTACTTTTTAGATTTGAAAACGTCACTCGGCGTTGAAGGACAGCTCAGGTGCGATGTTTCTTTTAGCAGGAAAAGGAACATTGGCAGGTGGATGGTGTGTGTTCAAAATTCACTTGAAGACTGTGGCGAATGGACACGCCCGACTACTAGTTTGGCATAGGGCGGAAAATATTCAAATTTGGTGACGCGAATCAAACTGATACATAATCTATCTTAGTGTTTATGACAAAAAAATTCTCCGCCAAAGTATGCAGGTCTGAGGAATCTGCAGAAGAGGCTCAATTTCGGAGATTTCCGGTGTTTTTGAGGCTGTTCCGTTGCGCTTCCGTTTCCGAGTTTTTGGGCCCGGAAATGGAAAAAATTAGTGCAATACGATTTATGATAGTGGGTCTAGACAAGGATTCTCGAACGTTTCATGAGACGCTGAAAATTACATCCGACCTCTTGTGTTCAAGCAAATATCTGAGCTTCGCTGAGATCATTCACGAAGTTTGCGGGCCTGAGATTGGCGCCCCATGAAATGATGGCACGAAATTGGAGTTGCGAAAATCTAAGCGCTCTTTGAGGATTATTTTTTCAAAACATGTAGCCTTTTCTTTGCAATTCGATGATTTCGTGAAGCCTTTCTTCTTGATTCCACTTCTTCGCTTGTTTACCGCCACGACAGCAACAAAAATCGAGATAGTTTTTTTTTCGCACGTTAAGCCCGTCTTCCAGGAAAGAGTCTTGGCGGAGACAGGTGGAGATGACCAAGGGCAGCGGCGAGGCTCGTTTGAGTCAGATCATAGCAGAATTTCCCCATCTCGCCGAGAAGTTTTTTCCTCATTTTTCTAATTCAATCGTTTGATCTGGAGATTGACTTCTGTTCAGCCTTCAAGAACACCTGGTGCCACTTGGACTGCTTTCTGGGAGACAGGCTGTACGCCAGAGGTGTGCGGCAACGAAAAATAAAATTGTCGACAACTGGCAACGGGAACCCCAAGACGGTGAGCAAACTGCATTCGGCAACCGACAATTACCGCACACTTACTTCTTCCAAATGAAATTCGTTTCGAATATCCGACTTTTCGACTATAGTCGGATATCGCTCTTTTTCGAATATTCGACTTTTCGACTATAGTCGGATATCGGACTTTTTCGAGTATTCGACTTTTCGACTGTAGTCGGATATCGCACTTTTTCGAATATCCGACTTTTCGACTGTAGTCGGATATAACACTTTCGAATATTCGACTTTACGACTATAGTCGGATTTTGGACTATTCGAATATCCGACTTTTCGACTATAGTCGGATTTTGGACTATTCGAATATCCGACTTTTCGACTATAGTCGGATATCGCACTTTTTCGAGTATTCGACTTTTCGACTGTAGTCGGCTATCGCACTTTTTGGAATATTCGACTTTTTGACTATAGTCGGATATCGGACTTTTTCGAGTATTCGACTTTTCGACTGTAGTCGGATATCGCACTTTTTCGAATATCCGACTTTTCGACTGTAGTCGGATATAACACTTTCGAATATTCGACTTTACGACTATAGTCGGATTTTGGACTATTCGAATATCCGACTTTTCGACTATAGTCGGATTTTGGACAATTCGAATATCCGACTTTTCGACTATAGTCGGATATCGCACTTTTTCGAGTATTCGACTTTTCGATTGTAGTTGGCTATCGCACTTTTTCGAATATTCGACTTTACGACTATAGTCGGATTTTGGACTATTCGAATATCCGACTTTTCGACTATAGTCGGATTTTGGACTATTCGAATATCCGACTTTTCGACTATAGTCGGATATCGCACTTTTTCGAGTATTCGACTTTTCGACTGTAGTTGGCTATCGCACTTTTTCGAATATTCGACTTTTCGACATAGTCGGATATCGGACTTTTTCGAATATCCGACTTTTCGACTGTAGTCGGATATCAAACTTTTGAATATTCGACTTTACGACTATAGTCGGATTTTGAACTATTCGAATATCCGATTTTTCGACTGTAGTCGGATATAAAACTTTCGAATATTCGACTTTACGACTATAGTCGGATTTTGAACTATTCGAATATCCGACTTTTCGACTGTAGTCGGATATCGCACTTTTTCGAATATTCGACTTTTCGACTATAGTCGGATATCGGACTTTTTCGAATATTCGACTTTTCGACTGTAGTCGGCTATCGCACTTTTTCGAATATTCGACTTTTCGACTGTAGTCGGATATCGGATATCGCGCTTTTTCGAATATTCGACTTTTCGACAATAGTCGAATATCGCTCTTTTTCGGAAATCCGACTCTTCGACTATAGTCGGATATCGCACTTTTTCGAGTATTCGACTTTTCGACTGTAGTCGGCTATCGCACTTTTTCGAATATACGACTTTTTGACTATATTCGGATATCGCACTTTTTCGAATATTCAACTTCTCAACTGTAGTTGGCTATCGCACTTTTTCGAATATTCGACTTTTCGACTATAGTCGGATATCACACTTTTTCGAATATCCGACTTTTCGACTGTAGTCGGATATAACATTTTCGAATATCCGACTTTTCGACTGTAGTCGGATTTTGAACTACATATTCGAATATCCGACTTTTCGACTATAGTCGGATATCGCACTTTTTCGAGTATTCGACTCTTCCACTGTAGTCGGCTATCGCACTTTTCCGAATATTCGACTTTTTGACTATAGTCGGACATCGCACTTTTTCAAATATTCGACTTTTCGACTGTAGTTGGCTATCGCACTTTTTCGAATATTCGACTTTTCGACTATACTCGGATATCGGACTTTTTCGAATATTCGACTTTTCGACTGTAGTCGGATATCGGATATCGCGCTTTTCGAATATTCGACTTCTCGACAATAGTCGGATATCGCTCTTTTTCGAGAATCCGACTCTTCGAATAAAAAGTCGACTTTTTTATCCGACTGCAACAGTCGAATACTCACCCGATTATTCGATTCCGAACAAGTATACAGCACACCCCTGCTGCTGTAAACTATTCTGAAGGGCGGTTGAATGTGTTGAGCATTTTTAGAGATTGCGTTTTTGGATTCCCAGAAGCGAGACTTTAAAATTGTTAGTGACTGTATTTTGAATAAGTATTAGTATATTGACTGAAATAATTGTTTATTGAATGAGAGCTGCGGTCCTTGAGCAGCAGCAAAGCGTGAGAATGGGACAACCCGGAATTTTCTCGGTCTCTTCCGTTTCCGGATTTCCGTTTCCGGCGTTTTTTGGCCATTTTTCTTCCGTTTCCATTTCCGAAAATTTTGAAAAAGATTTCCGCACAGCCCTGGCTCCGAGACTGTATGCCTATGTATAGTTGGGTGAAGAAATTCGTTCCACAGTGATGGAGAATAAAGGGTAAACACGAAGCCGCGTAGCAGCTTTTGCTATTCTTCATTTTGGCTGAGCGACTTCTGCGTAGGGGTGCGTTGATTGTTCCTCAATAGATATAGCTCGAATGTTCTCCAGATAGCTTTTAAAGATCGCGCCGTGGACTATGTATGTGGTGATCCATGTTCTCTCCGGCTTGCAGAGCGTGGGACAACAGTTGAGTTCGCGCAAAGGCAAAGCCCGTCCGAATGAGACTGTACTCCCACGCGTCGGCGTGCGTGTTAAGCGGTCATAGCAGGCGTGTGTATCGAATCCACACCGCGGGTGTGGCTAAAGAGCAGTTTGGCTGGCACACGCGATGCGCCCAACGGAAAAACGCTGCGCGCGCGTCGTCTTTGGAGCGCGTTAACCGAAGGCCCACAAAAAAACTATTTGTTGTTCCATTTTAGCCGTCTCTCTCTATAATTTTTGCACTTTGTTAATGTTTTTTGTTTATAATGTCCTTTTTTTTCAGACTCAATGCTTCTCAAACCATTTTTTCAGTAGATTCACTTTTTTATATGAGTTTTCTTCAGAGTTTTTTGTTTGCTCTAGGAGCGAAATGGGGGATGACGGTATTGATTTCGAAGCCGACCCTACGTCTGACGCAACGACTACATGAACAAAATGCAAAAAAAAATTATAAAGGGGAACGGTTAAAATGGAACAACAACAACTTTTTCTGAGAACCCTCGGGTAACGAGCCCCAAGGACGACGCGCGCGTGCAGCGTTTTTTAGTCGCGCACGTCGCATGTGCCAGCCGAACTGTTCCTTAGCCACACCCAAGATGTGGATTCGATCTACTAGCCATCATAGCATTGACCTTTTTCGGACCTGCGAAGCGGTTGGCGGGTATATTAGATGCCTCTGAATAATATCGTGATCAGCTGTTTGCAGTCATGCAGAGGTTCGTCAGAAAAACGTCTTTGCGACGAACGCGCGACATGCACGTCGGCCGCGTAGGCGGACAGTCTGTCTCACTCGGGCAGAATTCAGAGGTCTGTCAGATGATATCAGCAGCTTCTCTGAAGATTAGGATAGCCGCTCATGCTGCTCTTTGGTTTGATGACAAGTTCTTCCTCCAAGCCGGCGTGTGGCGTTTCAGGAACACGTGTAAAGATAGGAATTATGTACGACTGGACGGAGTGCGACTGAGTTCTCAGAATCTGAAAAGAAACTCATACACATCACATACCTTTGACTTTTCTTGCAAAGTTTGGTGCAACCAAACCGTTTCTGCATAAGTTTGCCGCTCATTGTGAGGAGATGGCTCTCGGTCGACAACTTATTCGGTATAAGACTGGTAACTCGAGGAGGACCCAGTTCTGGGCAGTGACTATCTTCTTGTCTTCTACACTGTCGTGGGTATCGCAGTTTTAAAATTCAGCTTCAGCAGTGAATCGCACCCCTTTAAAATTGTATGATTCCCCTTCGGCTGTTAAACTTTCAGCCATACGTACGTATTTCGATTGATGATGCTGCGTTCGTTCTTTGCGTCGTATTTATTTAATACATGAGAGCGGCTATGTGATAAACAGAAAAAATGGAAAGGCAAATGGAAGAATCAATATGCAATAACAAGCAAACGCATATTCGACGCCAACAGTGGCATTTTGTGTAGAATTCCCAGCTACGCATTGCTTTCAAAGAGCATTAGTTCAGTGAGTCACTGATACAAGCAAGATTGAATAGTTACTAGCGGCTTGTTGTATACCACATAAAGCATGTCGCATTTCACCTAAACATGCGCCCAAAAACGCAATTGAGAAGTGTGAGATGTTAGTAGAGCCAAATCGAATTATTCAGTTGTTCGTTGAATTATTCAGTAATTATTCAGTAGATTTATTCAGTTGACGTTTCGGCTATATCGCCTTAGTCGGAACCTGGAAGAATCAAGAACAAGTGCGACATATCCTCCCAAGCAACCTTTCAAATTACAAGAACGAAGCCCGAAATAGCTACAAGATCTGTATTTGAAAAAGCAAAAACACGATCACAGAATGCTCACCTTACTCGCGCCGAGCCAAGTTAGTATTGGTCACCCTATGTGGCAGATGCAGTGGGTGGTCAGAAGGCGCGCGTTCTCGACATGAAGACGTTGAGGTCAAAATTTGCAGAGGTCAAGAAACGGGGCGTGCTCAGGAATGGCAATTGAGAAGGGCTCTACTGGGCCCGTTTAGGGTTCGTTCGCGGCGAGACACGACCTAAAGGCACAGTACATTCTCAGATAGGAGTTTTGAGAGTATCATGTAATTGTGTAGAAGACCCCTCCTGTATAACGCGTGCCAAATGACAGATCTCATTTCCTCCAAATAAGCGAGATATAAGCGACCACCACAGGCCCGGTCCCCTTCGCTCACCACCACAGGCCCCACACCCTAAGAAATATTCGAACTCGATAGCGGCTTGATGGATGGATGAATTCCAACAAGTCGTCGTTCTTCAGTCCATAACCGGACTGTCTCCTTATCCTGGCTTTCTCTCACGCGATGATTGTGAATGAACAGAAGTACAGGCTCGGGACAACTCGTCCACCAATTTTTCACCCTGAAAGTCTTGGCATCTTTGAAGAGCCATAACACGGTTCAAATGGGGTCTTTGACGTTTTAAGAGATATCACCGTGATCAGCGTGTGGCTCTCTCCAAGATAAGTATGAAATCTGAAAATTAATTTTTTGGGCGTCCTGTGCCTTAAATACTCTGCCTTCATATCAGTCAAGCGACGTCGCGACGCTCCGCCGCGAAATGTTCATAGTAGAGTGACGCGATAGGGATAGGGGCTTTTCATAAGGAGGGGTTGTCCCGTTTATGCAGTTCGACACGTCACGCTATTCAATTCAAGCGAAGGGGTCTCGCGTGTAATTAGAGTGGGAAACCGTGAAAGGCGAGACATCTCCTTTCTCGGTGTGTACAGAGCCCCTACCCCGAAGCGATAGATCCTAAGGCCTAGTGCATACTTGCGTCGCGGCACGGGGTCGCGGTGTAGGAACTGATACAACCCGCCGCGCCCAGCGCAGTGATCGATCGTGCCTAGCACTGACAGTAGTCGCGCGCGGCCGACCTAGTGGGAGCTGTTGTACGCGACGGTGTCGTGCCTGCGTCGCGGCCAATCTACTTTTTCCACAATGTGCGCGCTGTTTAGCGCCATCTGGATGGTGTGTCGTGTAGTCGTGCACTGCACTACGACACCGCGACGTAAACGCCAGACATCCGTCCTGGAAGGCAATAAATAATACGTTTGTTTCAACAATTTTCGGTTGGTAAATGACCTCGAATTCGTTTGTTATGTGTTATAATCGACAGTTCGCGTAGATTATATAACGAAGATCGGCCAATCGGTGGTTTTCATTTTCCCGAATACTGTCATGAAATGAATTTCTTCATTATTTCTATCATTTCACTTTTTCTTTTTTTCATGATTTTTTATTGCAATGCACTCACTATTCCTTGTCCGAAAATATGTTCGCATGGATAATCATAGAGAGAGACACTATTTTGAGAGCAAATATCACGAAAATGGAAAAATGACATCAAAATTCACAGAGACTGGCGCTATTCCACTTTTTGAACTTCCATTGAAAATTTTCCGCTCGGGACTTTTGCCAGGGTTGATCTGGGGGTCAACCCAAGTCTCAGATTTGTTGAGCGATTCCAAAAGGTTGTGATAGGATCACACCGATACTTATATCTAAGTCGGTGGGTAGATGTTCTAGATTTAGGGGTGCAAGCTCGCCTAGAATGAGTCTTTTTGGGTGCTGATCACTATGCAATTCACCATCGGCTTATGGTTTTTTATAAATCGTGATCTTTACGGTGTGTGAAACGTCACTCAGCCACCTTACATGATTTTGGAGTTTCGAAAAAAGTATCTCATCAATGATCACTGCCTTAAAAGTCTCCAAAGGTGAAGTTTTAGTCAAATCTGAAATTGAACAAAATCACGTCACATATTGAGTAATCAGTTCAAAAGGGAGAAGACAAAAACGAATTACAGCTACTTGTCAATCACCTACAAATGAGCCTGTATTGGATTATGAAAGATTAGACCCTATTATTGAAAGGAAATGAAAAAAAACACACTGTCAAGAAAATAGTGTGTATTTGGTCGTGGACGCAATATTGCGTCATCTCCATTTGCAGGCGACCGGCCGATCTCCAATCACGTCGTTGAGCACTCTCTGTCGCGGCGACGCCGTCGCACCCACGACGAAGTATGCATTAAGCCCGTCGCGCGCGGCCTTGGGCACCACGGCCTCGCAGAGTTGTAGCGAGTTTGCAGTCGGCGCCGCTATTCTACCATCGCGTACGCACTAATTAATCCGACGTCTTGTTTTCTCTTAGTAGCTTTTATAGTTTTGATATGCTTCGGATCATGAATAAAAATCAGTGAAGTGAGACTGTGATTCACGTTTACTGAAGTGATTCCGCTTGAAGACATAGATTCCAAGACATTAGAAATAGTAGTGTTTACTGGTGATTGCATATATCACCACTACAATGTAGCTTAAAAAAATAAAAAATAAATTTGGGAATCAAAGAACCGAAACCGGGACAAGTCTAGAAAATTGTGCGCTCTCAAATAGTTTCCAGTAATTTTCTCTCTGGTTCAGCTAATTTTTTTTTCAAAAAAAAGCACGCTTTTAGAAGATGGATTTTACGAAGGAGCCAAGATGGGAGCTCAAGTCGATAGATGGCGTCGTTCCTTTCCGCGGAAGGGAATTTTCCAGACCATTTCCTGGCGCCGATTGCTGACGACGTCGCTCCTGGAGTCGCGGCGGCGGAAGCACTCTGAGATCACCTCGTCGCCGCTCTCGCCCGCTGCTTGGCGTCCCTCATTCTCCAACACTGTCTTGCCGTGCAACTCTGCAGAGCCCTTATCGCATCGCCTCGCAAAACAACGCGACACAGTTGACCTCGCGCAAAAGCGTCCTAGTAGTTGCTTTCCAGTTTTTTCATCATTAACACAACTAAATACCACAGTGCAAGCAATAAATGAACAAAGTGTGACGATAAGTACAGTTGATATGGTTCCCAGTGATACTTTGCTTTCCCTACTGCGCCTTAGCCGGCGCAAATTTGATGCACGTATTTTTTAACAAAGGCGCGCCGGGTTAGCGCCAACGCACAATAAGAAAAGCAAGGTATCAGTGCAATATGTGCAGACTGTATATGAACAAGCGCAAAAAAGCTATTGAGACTAAAAAAACTGTCAGTACTTATGTGATCCGCTACGGCTATTGCATCGGCGTAGCGGACCTTACCCGAATTGTCTATTGAATCATTCAATTTCGAGGGAGTTCGTATGCACATGCAACGCAATGTACATAGAGGGCTGCAGGTTGCCAGCAAGGCTGATTAGTCCACTTTTATCTGCTGAACTCATTACTACATATATGTAGTCGACCCCAGTGAACTGAAATTTCGGCTTCCAGAAAAACATCAAACTTCGTCACGTGCCCAATCAAAACGGGCGACTATAAGCTGTGGCAACAAACGTAAAAAAGTTATGTAAATGGGAACTATTGAGGTTGACATCGTGTGGGAATAATATCATACATGTTTAGTGTTGTGATATATTAATTTGACGTAAGAATCGGAGCAAAAATATTAATTTCTGATTAGCTGAGCTATCTTGAGGGGAAGGCGAGGTGTTAGGTGGCGGTTCATTAGCAGAGATCAATTCCGGCATTTCGAGGCGTTATTATGTGTTCCTGCACTGTCTTTGTCATCTTTAGTAGAAGGAAGGCAGTTTTTCAGCATTCTCTGTTCATCAAGCGCGTAAACCAATGCTTCAAAAGGCATTGTGGATCACAATGCACGCGGGCACTCCCAAATCTCATCAAACTGCCTAAAGCCACAGTCCAAGCTCAGGGGTAATTTTTGATATTATACTCCGGTCGCCGTGTATAGCAACCCTGCCAAGCGCGAAATCTCAATTCGCTCAAATGAGCGAGAAAAAGCAAGGGAAATGTCGACCTCGCCCCCATGGAAGGAAAAATGGGTAACACCCACCGACAAACTTCCGGTCCAGGGACCTGCGGCAAACGATTTTCAGATTTCGGCAAACGGCAATCGGCACGAAAATCCCAAAAACGGCCGGCAAACGGCAATCGGCAAACGGCAAAAAAACTCAATCTTCAGATCGACCCAAAAGTTATTCACATGTGCCGCTCTACTTTTTTCCCTTTTTTTCCCACACTTTTGTCAAAATTCTGATAATTCCAATTCTAGGGACTAGTACCATTTCAAAGCATCACATGAACGAAAACGAGACATGTGGGACCTCATGAAAATCAAAGAAATCGCCGCTGTGGCTTCGCGGGGAAGAGCGGCTTCCTACAGGCATCGAAGCGGCACTATCGCGGTGTCGCAGCGGCAATGTCGTGGCGGCCCCTCGATAGTGCCGCTGCGGCTCCGCGTTAATCCCCCTGCAGCTCCGCGGTTTCGTCGCTGCGGTCTCGAGGTAGTGCCGCTGCCGCGGTAGTGCCGCTGCGGCTCCGCGTTGGTGCGGCTGCGGCTACGGCGGTCCGTGGCTACGCTCTGACAAAAATATGACCGACTGAGAGTAACTCATATGAAATGAGTAATAATACAACTGGTTGGGCCTACGAACAAAAATATACACGTGCGGTGCTCCCGTCCTCCGTCTGATAGGGACAGAATGTATATCCGTTATTGAGACCTAGGAGATACGGGATGTAGGTCAAAATTGGGCCGTTTAACCAGCAACAATCTCGTTTTGCCACACAGAACAGTGAAATGTAGTCGACGCGGGGTCGCTGATGGATCCTCGCGGAGTTCGTGCGGCTCCTACACGGAACTGCAGCGGTACTGTCACGTAAATGTCGAGGCGTTGTCGACCCTCAAGACACTGCAACAGAATCTCCACGGCACACTAATCATCACGGAGCTGTTGCGGTACTACAGTGAAACTATCGCGGCACAGTCGAAAGTCGCGGTACTTTTCTGGCATCATCGCGTTTATAAGAGTCCCTGCCCACGTGTGTCGCACAAGTGAACGAAAACACCACATTGGAGTTGGACTGTCTACTATACTTAGTATCCGAATCACTCCATTTCGGAAATCCGACCGGATATCCGAGATTCGGATAATCCGATATCCGAAAATTTGAAAACACGCATTATCTGAATCGAACCAATATCCGGGAAATTTTGAATCGGCATTATCTGAATCGAACCATTATCCGAAGGGTCAAAAATTAGGATAAAATCCGATAAAAACGGATAAAACGGATAAAAATCGGATAAAAACCAGATAAAACGGATAAAATTTGCGTGAAATCGGATAAAATCGGATAAAAATCGGATAAAACGGATAAAAATCGGTTCATTTTAGGTTAAATGTAAGAAAGTGTATGTGTGTATGTGTGTATGTGTGTATGTGTGTACGTGTGTATGTATGTGTGTATGTGTGTATGTGTGTACGTGTGTATGTGTGTATGTGTGTATGTGTGTATCTGTGTATGTGTGTGTATGTGTGTATGTGTGTATGTGTGCATGTGTGTATGTGTGTATGCGTGTATGTGTGTATGTGTGTATGTGTGTATGTGTGTACGTGTGTATGTGTGTATGTGTGTATGTGTGTGTGTTTGTGCGTTGCCTGAGGTTTGTTCCGATAATATCCGAAACTTATCCGAAATTATCCGACGGATATCCGTATCCGAATCATTGGAAAAATGGCATTATCTGAATCGATCCAATATCCGAAAATTTGAAAAAAACGCATTATCTGAATCGAACCAATATCCGGTAAATTTAAAATGGCATTATCCGAATCGATCCATTATCCGAGGATTTACCTTCGGATAACAAGTATACTGTCTACTGTCAACTTAACGCGAGCTGACAGTGAAAACGGAAATGGTATACGAATCAGGAAAAAGATGGATAGCTTTCTAAAACGTCCTCCGGACTTCTTCAAAAGCTATCTATCTTTTTTCCCATTCACACATTATTTCCAATTTCTCTGTCAGCTCGCGTTAGGTTGCAGTTCTACGCGAACTTACCGCGAGCTAAGAAATGTTTGAGAACAATTTAGAAATTTTGTTCTAAATCAATATTTTTTTTCGAAAAAAGGCACAATGAACCAATTTTTGGGATTTTTTTTTCACACTAAGCGTATCTAGTGGCTCATAACGTGGCATGCGAGTGCGTAGTTTTAGCAATGCCTGGTCTGTTTCGTGAAAATCGTCAAATATAAAGCCCGCGTTTAGCTGCAACTTCCCTCAAGCTTACTGCGAGTGAACTCGAGTTTTTAAACCCATTTACTACCACCCCAGATAAGTCAAAACTCCGGATAACGTTTTAGCGAACAACGGATAGTCGGATTACCCCTAGAGCCTACATGGCCGCGAGCATAGGCGGCGTTTTCTTTCAATGTTTTGCCGACTTTTGCCGGCAAAATAACAAAAATTTCGGCAAACGACAAACGGCAGAAAAGTCCCAAAAATGACCGGCAAACGGCAAACGGCAATTGCCGCACATCCCTGTTCCGGTCTCAATAGGGAAGAGAAGCGCAATCGATTTTGTTCCGAATCTATGTTCTTCAATTCGTTTTCGGTTTGGCTTTATTTTGTGACCTACTTCAAAACGATGGCTGCGAATAACGAGAAAAGACAGGCTCGAGACAACTCGTCCGAGAACTTCTCACCGTTCAAATTCAGAATCTTTAAGGGTCCATAACTCTCTTCGTAGTGACTTTCAAGCGATCCTGGAGACTTTTTTGTGATCAGCGTAACATTTTCTTCAAGATAAGCAAAAAAAAAAACAGAATTTCGATTATGAGGTTGGACTGTGCCTTTAAAGGCACAGTCCAACCTCAGAATCGTTTTTCTGTTTTCCTGCCTATCTTGGAAACGGTCCCACGCTGATTCAAACGATGTCTCTGGAATCGTACAATACCCCCTAGGAACGAAGCAATGGCCCCACGAAAATTGAGCTATGGAAGCATGGTGGACGAGTTGTCCGAGGCTTGTAACTTCCGCCTTTTGCAGCCGATGTATGCGAGCTGACATGAGTAAAGAGAGAAGTTGAGAATGAAGGGAAGAACGAGGCTATTGATTGGAAATCATCGCTCATATAGCCACTATTGAGCTCGAAAGATCGTAAAAGGTGCGTGCCAAAGTGGCTTACGGGTGTGGGCACCCCAGGGTGGCTTCCTCCTATATCTCGCTCATTTGGAGGAATTGAGAGCTCGCACTTGGCAGGTGCTATATAGGGTGGGTCTAATTCACAATCATGTGGAGATATCAGATTTCGTCCCTGAGCTTGGACTGTGCCTTTAAAGGCATTATTCACGATGATTTTCGTCCCCGAGTTTTTCACATAAAACAGTGCGTTGGCCTCCAAGTTTCACCAAAATTACGAAGAAACGGCTGAAAATGCATTGAAACGTCGTATTTCAGTGACATTTTTCTATAGCATGGACTAGTTTTCCGGTTGGATGAACATGTTCATGATGGTTGTCACCGGTGGAAAATTGGGCCAGTCGAAAATAGAAGAATGTTTAATGCAAAGCAGGATTAGTTACGGTCCTAAGGAGAGAACGGAGCAATAGAGAGTAGAAAATTGTAAAGGACGGGTCCACAAAAGGTTTCGTTGTCACAGCAAACTGCTCCTGTGATACTTAAGAGGCGGCGTGATACTTGAAGATTCCTTGTACATCTGGTGCGTTTTTCTCAATTTCTCCGTCATTTTAGTTCTACCCGGGGTCACTTAATCAATATAGCGAATAATCTCAAAATTGAAGATTATCGTGAAGACTGCCTTTAACACCTAATAGTAAGGTGACAAGTGTCCAAACTGCTCACCCAAGCCATGAGCTTAACTCTCTGTTGTTTCTTTCGAAAACTAAGATTTTATTTCGTTTCGGCTGGATTACCCGTACTAAAAAAACTTTTATTACTCGTGAGCAAATATGAGGCACCTTGAAATTCTTTTATGCCGATCCATTCATTAAAAGAATCCATGTTTCAAAATGCACTAAATTGTTTGGCCGTGAAACACGCGGTCGGCTGCGCTGCTTAGCCGTAGGCAACAAGAACATCAAATCTTTCGGGCACGGATGGATCACGGAGGGAGAGGGTCGTAAGTATTTCGCGGCTCTTGCCAACGGGCTGCTGGACCCGGCCGTAGGGCGCGCTGTCGGTCGAGTGTTCAACAATGGAGGGCTGACCCTCAGAATCGTTCGTTATTGTGCGCGCGAACCTGTATAATACAGGTCTGAGACAACTCGTCCACCATTTTTTCACCCTAGAAATATAGGCATCTTCAGGAAGCCATAACTCTGTTCACAGGGGGTCCTGGACGATTCTAGAGATACTGCTGTGATCGGCGTGTGACTCTAGCCAAGATCAGCATAAAAACTGAGAAAAATTTCCTGGGTGTTCTGTGCCTTTAAGACCCCGGCAGAGTTGGTGCTATTTGCATCTGTAACCCACCGACTCCCCCCAGCACCCCCCCCCCCCGCACACCCCAACACCCCCCAACACCCCCCAACACCCACCCGGTCGATACGTATGATTAGAATGATGGAGTGAGGTTGAGAAAATCACTCGGTGTATCCAACTAGATAAGACGATGATTACGTGGCCAACAGGAGTGCACCTGTTCAGAGAAATAGTGAAGGAGAGTATGGTGAAGGAACGGAGATAGCAGTAAGGTTAGCTTTCTAGTGATACGAAATGTTTTATCATCGGCCCGCCCTACCGGTGAATTTCTCATCCGCCGTCATCCACGTATAGCATGGATATCGACCGCGTCGAATACACCGAGTGATTTTCTCAACCTCACTCCATCATTTCAATCATACGTATCGACCGGGTGGGTGTTCGGGGTGCGGGGGGGGGGGTGTTGGAGGGATACACCGAGTGATTTTTGCATCTCATTTCCAATGCATTCTGTGTGTATCGACCGGGCTGGAGACGTCGGCTCATCCAACTATGACCGGGGCCTAAAGGCAGTGTCCACGATAAAAATCGCCTTCGAGTTTTAACCAGAAAACGAAGGTTTGGAGTCTGACTGTTTTATCAGTGAAGAAAGAATCAGGAAAACGCTGCGAAACATCCAAAATAAACTCTTCTTCTTGAAGGCAACATTTCAACGTTGGATGAGTTGCGCGGGCATGGAGCTGAAGTAGACAGCGTGTGCAGATGCGCCCCAATGCTAAAACTCAGCCGCGCTCGCGCTCCAATGCCAATGTAAAAGCGAACCAAACTGTTTCTCAGAAAGCTCGACCGCGAGCGCAAAGGGCTAGCCCGAGCGGACTCCGGAGCCGAATGGAGCTCTTTCGCGCTCGTTTTCCTTCGTTCTTTCGACCTCAGTGCTCCAATGAGACCCTGTGCTTTCGATTTCCGGCCAAAAACCGAAGACGAGATTTATCGTGGACACTGCCTTTAAGCATGTTGTTGAATTGCGACTCTCGATGAATCTCGGCATGATTGATATATAGTTGACCTTCGACCTTTTTAATGGCAGCGTTCACGCGGAAAACCATATATTATTTTTCCATGTTTTTGTATAGCTAGGCCTCTTTAGTTAGCGAAAATGTCGAAAGAACCACTGAAAAAGCTTGATTTGTGAAGAAAAGTCAGTTTGGATTAACTGTTAATATGAATTTTAGTTTCGCCCCGAAATGATTTTTGAAGTTTTTCTGCATTCGGAGGCCTGGTCACTGTCATTTTTGAAGTTTCCTTGCATGAGCAGTTTGTGCTATAAATGTTTTCCACGTTGTTCGACTCTCGCATCAACATTCAACGGAAAAGTGCTAGATGATCGACCCCACAGCAGTTTTCAGGTGGCCATAACTTTTGAAGACAGTGTTCACGATAAATTTCACTTCCGATATCTCCACGGTTTACGAAAGGTCTGGTGCTCTATATAGTAAGGCATGCTTAAAAAGGACACGAAATACGCGTTTTTGAGCAAAAATAGGCCCTCTCTTGTTCACGTTGATTTTTGAGTGTGGAGGAATTGACCGCTAGAAGGATGATACCTATCAGTGCAATGAAGCGATCAGCTCACTTATCAGCACTTCCTTCGCTTGATCATTCCTGTGATCTGAGTCTTCATTTTTTTCATTTCGAGGGGGCGGATCTGGAGCACGGGGCGTGTCTGGGACACCAAAACGCTTGTTTGCATCCGTTATTTTGCCGATCCTGGCTAATTTTCTACCCTTCTTTCGACATTGGGAGCCGAGGATCCTTCTCGCCTATCATTTCACTGTGGAAAGTCAACGAGGATGAGCATCGTGAACGCTGCCCTTAAAGGCAGTGTTCACGATGGAAATTGTTTTTCTGCTCTCCCGCCTATCTTGAAAACGGCCCCACGCTGATTCCAATGATGTCTCTGAATACGTACAAGACCTTCTGGGAATGGAGTTATGGCCCCTCGAAAATTGAGCTAGGGAAAATGGTGGACGAGTTGTCCGAAGCTTGTAACTTGCGTCTTTTGCAGCCGATCTATGCGAGCTGACCTGAGTAAAGAGAGAAGTTGAGAATGAAGGGAAGAACGGGGCTAGTGATCGGAAATCATCGCTCCTCTCACGATCTCGAACATTCATTTGTTTACGTCGGTGGGCGTGTGATGCGCTTTTGAGGTTTGCCTTGCGCTCGAAATGGCAACTTCAGGCTCTTTTGGAGCTTTTCCTGGCTCGTTTTCATGCGTTCTTTCGACGTCAACGTTACATTGTGCCCCTCCACTACCCATTCCTAGTGGAAACTGAAACACATTTTTTATCGTGAACACTGCCTTTAAGGTGCACATTTCAGTGATTCATGTTTCGTGGGTGATGTCAGGTAGCCCGAATGGTTAAATTGTACACAAAAAATCGAGATGATTTCAGCGCGCACGTTCTCTTTAATGGCAGTGTTCACAATTATTATCACACCCGATTTTGACCCAAAAACGGTGTTGTTTGGCCGGTCGGCAGCTAGTAGTGAGGAAATAGGGAAGAAAAACATTCAGAAGAAGCTGAAAGGACGGTTTCCAACGTTCGAGAGTGGGCGAGCTTACTGGCCCAGCTAGTTTCTGCAAACCTTCAGCAAGCAAGCGCTAATCGCGAAATGTGCGCGAATCGATCAGGCTGGATGCGGCAGAGTTACTTGCCAACTTGCCATCGAAAAAGTACGCGGCGCCACAAGCTCGTCCGAATGGGTCGAGATAAGCTGGCGCTACGGATTAATTTTTGACCCGTTTTTGCCGATTTCTTTGACGCTATCCCCTCCAGCATCTGCCAAATTATTGTCAGTTTTTCACATTGAAACCTCGCGAACGAGATTTGTCGTGGACACCACCTTTAATCAACGACCAAGATTGTTAAAGTCTTTATTCAGCTGACGTTTCGACGAGTTTCGCCGTCTTCAGAGCTTGAAAGAACCAGGCGTGGATTAATTCTAGTTACTACAGTGTAACGTGAATTATTTCTATCTACTAAGTTTCAAAATCAAGTGGACGTGTTGCAAGAACATGGACATTCTGTTGGTGAAACCGCCGCATAATCGATGTATCCCATCAGTTGCACCGGCACACTTCTATTTCTCAGACTACATGTAGGACCAAAAATACTAGAGGAATACCGAGAATGCTGATATCAGGACGAAAACTGCGGATATGCTGAGAGTTGTCGAGTAACACTATAAGCTTTGCACGGGCTCGTGTCAATTTCTAGCCGGATTCCGCTAGGACGACTAACTGAAGGTGAATCAAATAAATCGAGAACTTAGCCAGAGATACTGGACAAAGGTCTCCACGGCCGGAAAGGTATAAAACAGCGGCACAGGTGCTCACTACCAAGAAGGATCTCGGCAATAAAATCGAGGAAGACGTCACTCATGAACCTGCCCTTACACTGGTCCGTTATAGTCCCGTTTTCGAGTTTTTCATACATGCTCAATGACGGTTTGTAGACTTGATTAGCTCTGCGGTATGACCTTGAAAACGCTTACGTTGAGCTGATCGGTTGCCTGTGGTATCGGAATATCTAAAAAAAGAAATGCCGATTCGCATGTGTGGCGTCATCGGAGTCGGAAGTGAGTGATAACAATGGTGTCCATGTGAGCCTGTCTCGTTTCGCATGGTTTCAAGGTTATGATATTTAACTTCTCGGCTAACTGGCACATATTCGAGACGTTAGTTTCAGTGATGTTATCTAAGCTGTGCCAGTCAGAGCGATTGGTTCAGGCTAGAAGCACGTCATGATATACTTGGTATACGAATCACTCCTTTTCGGATAATCCGATATCCGAAAATTCGAAAAAAACGCGTTATCTGAATAGAATCAATATCCTGGAAATCTAAAATCGCTATTATCTGAATCGAATCATTATCCGAAGGGTCAAAAATGCGGATAAAACCGGATAAACTTCGGATAAATTTCGGATAAAATCGGATAAAATTCGGATAAAACCGTTTATTTTTCGGGTAAAATCGGATAATTTCTGGACAAAATCGGATAAAATTGCACTAGGCCGCGACCATTTTCCGCGCCGCCTTCTATTTAGTACATCAACACAGGATTTTCCTCTTTCCGAAATGGGAAGAGTCGTAGCGGCGCCGAAAAATGGGCGTGGTCAAGTGAGATGACCAGGTTGCTAGTTATTCAGTGTAGAAGTTTTTTTGTATAGTGTTTTCATGTTTTTATTAATAAGCATATATGTAGATTGAAGTTCGTGTGTGAACATTTTGCGAATGCAATGAAGGACTACTGTTTGCTAAAATATGGATGTTTTCGAAGGCTTGCCTTGAGTGCCTGATTTATTTTTCACCGTTTTGCCACAACTTTGTTTCGCAAATATCTGAAGTTATCTGAAATTACCCGACCGGATATCCGTATCCGAATCATTGGAAAAATGACATTATCTGAATCGATCCATTATGCGAAAAAATGTCTTCGGATAACAAGTATACGACATGACCGTTGGTGAGGTCAGAATGCGATTTTTGATTTATGTAAATAATTTGCAATAAAGGATTACCTATTCTCAGTTATACTGTCGTAGAGACAAGTGCCTTTATAGTTTTGAAACAGTGTAAAAAAAAGAAATCGAAAAAGTTTTTTGAAATAAATCTTGCGGGAGGATCTATTTTGTAGTACTATGTAGTGTATGAGGATGGAAACAAGTCTCAAAATGTGCAGAAGGGTACCCACAACTTTCTACCAGTTTACTTATCCTGAGAAAATAGGATGCTTTTATAGTTATGAAACGCATTGTATGGAGTAGCATTTTTACATCCGAATTCTCTCTCAAACCAGGAAGAAAGGGACTTCATTTTGCGGAATTTCGACCGTGTTTCATCAAAGAAAATGCGCAGTGCAACTTCCATTCCGTCACGTCAAGACGTCAAGTATTTATGTACTCATGATGGGAAAAACAGAAGAGCGAAGGATGCATTATTTGAACTGTATTATGTTTGTGATGAACAGAAAAACTCTATTTCTCATCAAATATTCTTAAGGGTGGGCTTCTGTGCGTCATGAGTTTCATTTCAATTTTGCGTCATTACGAACAAAAAATGCGCATTCTTTGGTAACTTGAGCTACAAAAGTAAATAAAGTGCTAACATTTCTTTACCTGACTATTCTATTGGTACCATGGGTGGAGAAGACATTTCCAAATGTGACCCACCTAAAATGCAGCGGGTTCCACTCAGGGAGCACCCGTAGTAGTGCATACAGATAATTAATGAAAGGGTTCCACTGTCATGATAAGTACACAGGTTTTTATATGATCCGAAATTTCAAGGAAAACGAGCATAAATTATTCGATGTGAACACCAAAGTTTCTCAAGACTTTCCCGACACGCTGGTCTGCTGGAAAGAACAGAGAAGTGAACGTTTGATCATCTGAACCTTTGATGGCGCTCGACCTACATGATTAGTTCATCCGCCGCTAAGTGATCTTCCATCTCACTGCAGAATAACGTTAGAACGGATACACTAACCATACGTAGTATGTAGGGTAAGGTACATAGGATTCCGCCTCTAGCATTTGTTTAGGGTAATCTACATAGGATTCCGCCTCTAGCATTTGCTTTTCCTTCTTCGTCTTCTTCCTTCTGCTCCTCTTCTTCTCGTCATCCCTTCGCTTCTCCAACTAATTCCCTTCTCTCATTCATCATCTTTTAGGTTTATTTTATCCTTTTTCCTCATCGCCGTCTCCTACCTATTTTCATATTTTCCTCGAACCTCTCCTACTTCGTCGTGTAGCTCATATAATAATATTTTTACTACTCAAGGGGGGAGGGGCTAATGTTTAATGTACAGCCGGCATGGATCCTAGTGATACTTTGCCTTCCCCATTGAAGGTTGGCGCAAGCCCAGTGCACCTATGTTGTAGCATATAGCACCGAGTTTGCGCCAACCTCCAATGGGGAAAGCAAAGTATCACTAGAATCCATGCCAACGTTATGGGCAATCGGCACGAATCGCGCTGATACTTTGCGGTTCTTATTGTGCGTTGGCGCAAACTCTGTGCATGTATGCCATAACATATGTGCACCGAGTTTGTGCCAGCTCACAATAAAGAATGCAAACCATCTGTGCCATCCGTGCCGACTGTATAAATACTCTATTTTAGAGCTAAAATTTTTTTGATCTTTCAAGTGCGTCTGCCGAGCGAGGGGAGAGACAGCGAGAAAGTGTGGGCGAAAAGGAGACGCAGCATATGCGCACACACGCACGCGATCACCGCAATTAAATTTCACCTCGAAACAAAGGAGAGTAGTGCTGATATTCAATCCTTATTCATATAATTGGAAGTGTACGATGCAACCCTGTCATAGGCTGATTTTACAATACCCGCGCTAAGTTTTGTAAAAACAGGGAACATTTGCCAAACTTGCCAAAAAAACGTCCGATGCTTGTAACTCTTTTGAACGAAGACGTTTTTGGATTCTGAAAACGCTACTATATTCACAGCTCGAATTCCTACATTAAAATGCACTTTGTGGACCGAAGTTCCCTAATATAGCTTTGTTTTTGAGTGAAATTGTTTTTGTGGTCATTTCACAGAAACGTCGCGCGCGGCGAAATGCGGCGGAACTTTTTATTTCGAAAATTCAGTCTGCACATATCGAGATAGCCTCCTTCCATCTAATTCACGAAGAAAACATGGAGATCGCTCTTACTTGTACAACTACTACTCAAAGTTTCGCCGCACTTTGCCGCGCGCGACGTTCTTGTGAAACGATCGCAAAAACAATTTTACTCGAAAACGAAGCGATTTTAGGGAATTCCGGTCCACAATGCACATTGTTTTGTAGGAATTTGAGCTGTGAATATGATAGCGTTTTCAGAATCTAAAAACGTCATCGTTCAAAAAAGTTACATGCATCGGACTCTTTTTTTGCCAAGTTTGGCAGATGCTCAACGTTTTTAAAAGCGGGAATTGTATCTGACGGAACAGTGAGAACTGAAAATAGGTATATGAGCAGGTAAATAAATAAATGAGTAAATAATTTAGTAATCAAATAATCAAACAATTAAATAAGCATGCAAAGAAATAAGAAAATAATGAAATAAATAAATGATTTGTTAGACGAATCGGTAATGTAGAATAAAATGTATGAAAAAAATGAAGATCAGGTCAACTTGGTAACTGAATAAAAATAAAAAATAATATGAATGAATTATTTGACCAATAAATATCCTAATAAATGTATAGAGAAACGAGGAAACCAAGTCACTCAACGAAGTAAATAAATAAGTGAATATTCAAACAAATAATAATGGCGAAAATAAAAAAATATAAATTTGCTTGCAACTCAGCGCCTTTGTGATCTGTCGCCATTACTTTTAATGCCCTCTGATAAGGTGTGGTTTTTACCAAGACATAAAATAGGGAAGTGGTCGCAATGTGTCCAAACCGCAGACAGGGCAGTTGTGGAGCGAAGAGCCGTGATTGGCGGTAGCCGGTGCATCCTCGAATCACAGCCCTTCTCTCCTTCCCCGCCCTTTTTGCGTTTTGGACCCGTTATGACCACCACCCTATGAAAAAAAAAACATTAAGAAAGGTATAAAATAAGGGAATAAGTTAGTAAGTATTGGAATTCCGAATCAATCAGTCTGTACTTAATAAAAAGTGAGCTCAATAATTTTTTCACCACTGTTAGAGTTGGATCATATTCATAATAATTTTGCACCAAAAAATAAGCACATGGCTTTCTTATCTGAGCCTCGGAAAACAGAACGTTAAAGCTACGTTCCTAATGAAAATGTGTTAAAATAGCGAAAAATTTATAAAAAAGTGAGTGTATAATCGAATTATTCTATATCAGTTAGCACCAAGATTTTTACTCCATATATGCTTCAGTTTATTTATCTATTTATTTACTTATTTGAGACGCGGAACAAGTCCACGTGAGCAATACACAACTTGATATAAAATCGCAGAATTACTGAAATATTGAACGCAACTGTAAAACCTACGCTGAGGAAACAAAGAAAACAAAGAAAACCGATTAGCCGGAAAATGACATTCAAAAACAAGTACCAAAAAGGAGTTGTAGAAGTAAGTGGGACAAAAAAACCATCAGTGCAAGTAGATTGAAGGTCAGATGTCTCTTAGAAGGGACTTGAATGCACTCAAAGACACACTCAGAAGGAACTCATTCTTACCTAGAATTTGATTGAACTTGCTCTCGCTACGGTAGGTAAAAACCCTGACCTAGCTTGTGACCTCGCAGTTGAAATATAGAGTCTAAGTTTCCCGCACCTGCTTCTTGAAATGGGAGCTCGGAAAAATTTTACGAGATCTATAGACAACTTTCTAGTAAGTAGTTTGTACATCATTATGAGATCAGCTCTTTTCCTTCTCCTATGAAGACTAGGCAGTTTCAGAATTCTAGCTCTTTTGGCACCATTGACCACCTGGGAATACGCGAGTCCAGAACATCTCATCATTAGTTCGCGGGTGTAGTTATTTTGAGTGGATTCCAATAGGGCAATGTCCTTCTTTTTCACGGGGTTAAAGGCACAGGACATCCAAGAAATTAAGTTCCAGATTTCATGCTTATCTTGTACAGAGTCAAACGCTGATCACAGTGGTACCTCTGGAATCGTCCAAGACCCCCTTTGGACAGAGTTATGGCTCTTCAAAGATGCTCAGATTTTAAGGGTGAAAAATTGGTGGACGAGTTGCCTCAGGCCTGTATTTCTCTTCATTCGCAATTGTTGCGTGAGAGAAAGCCAGGATAAGGAGACAGTCCGGTAATGGACTGAAGAACGACGACTTGTCTGATTTCATCCATTCATCGAGCCGCTATCGAGTTCGAAAATCTGTTAGGGGGTCGGGCCTGTGGTGGTGAGCGAAGGAGGTCGGGCCTGTGGTGGTCGCTTATATCTCGCTTATCTGGAGGAAATGAGATCTGGAATTTGGCACGTGTTATACAGGAGGGGTCTTCTACACAAATATGTACATGAAGATCTCAAAATTTATACCTGAGAGTGAACTGTGCCTTTGAAGACTGTGATTCCACACTCAACTAAAGGCCTCACATAGGTCTTGTAAGCTCGCAGAAGCGCCAGAGGATTAGTAGTTCTGAGTACCTTAAAAAGATTATAGGTGCGATAATTAGCCTTCCTAACCAAGTTTCTGTAATGCTGTCTGAAACTCAAATCACTGGATATTTGAAAACCTAGATCTCTCACTTCAGAAACGAACGTGAGAGTCTGACCTCCTAGCGTATACGTGAATCTAATATCAAGATTTCTTTTCCCGATTCGGAGGTGGATCCTTTTTTCTATGGCCAAGGGAAGCTCCCATGTATCTGCCCATTTACCTATGTAATCAAATGCGGCCTGAATCGCCCTAGAATCCTCGCAGTTTTCGATTTCTTATTAATTTCGATATCATCTGCGTACATTTTACAGTCGACACCAAAACGTGAAATGGAGTCCGGAAGTTCATATGTATAAATTAGGAGAAATATAGGTGAGAGTACGCCCCCTTGAGGAACTCCACTGTATGCTGAATATACTGGAGAGTAAGTATCATTGAGTTTAACCTGGTAAGTCCGGTTGGATAGGAAATTTCGTGCCCAACTTATAAGTCTGGGATGAACACCAATGACTGCCATTTTTTGCAGTAATTTCTGTATGGGGACTCTATCAAAGGCTTATGAGAAATCGAAATAAATCACATCTGTTAGGCTCCTGGTCTCCAAAATTTTCGTCCAATCGTTCAAAGAACTTATTAGTGACGTCTCAACCGATCTCCCTTTCAGAAAGCCGAACTGATTCTCCGAAATGATGCAGTTCTGCTCAAGGTGTCTAACAAGGTGTTTTCTGACAATTTTCTCAAAAGTTCGTGCGAAGATATAGGTTATACTTACAGGCCCGTGATTTCCAGGATAGCTAAGCGGGGTTTTTCTATAAATGGGGGTAATAAATGCATGTTTCCACCTTTCAGGAACTTCAGCTCTCATATAGCTCAAATTGAAAATGTGTTCAAATGGGTACAAAATCAAGTACAATATTTTCTTTATGAAGGTGAATTGAAAGAAACGAACTGAGGCGTCGATGATTCTCAATTGCTGTATGGTTCCTGAACTGATATTCTAGTATCAAATGTTCTGAAGCTTATCTTCAATTAGTGATGCAAACTGTTCACACGAATATTTGATATGAGACGCTTTTTACGAATTACGTCGCACGTGCCGCGACAAAATATTTTTTGGGGTAAGCTGACAGACCACATAACGACCAGAAGAAGTGTAGACGCCGATAAGGATCTCATTCAAGAAGTTTGCCAGCCCTAATCGCCCTCTCCTTTCACATGTCTGGAGTCCAGGGCGTTCCGGTTTTCGTCAGGAGCATGCGTTCGCATAGCGCACTCAGAACCATCCGTTCTATATTCCAGCGTCAATGGATATCGACGACCTACAGGTTTTATATTCCTTTCCTAGTATTTACAATACATTCAAACGGTGAAAGCTACTCAAGCGGAGCTCTGACAAAGTAAGATGCTTTTTTTTGTATGTTTATAGTCAGCGTGCAGAGCTTAGGCGACGTCAAGCCCGGTAATCACGTTTCGAAGCCACTACACTCATACGTAAAGTACTATCTACCACGCTCAAAGTTCGAACAGAATTTTCTGGAAGGTCCGACTCAGTTTAGCTACGTGAGAACAACTTCACTAGGGACAGATTGTTTTCACAACATCCGTTTTGTTGTTCCTGCTATAGATTTTCACATCCTGATATTCCCTGACGGTCGCGAGGCATTCCTTGTACATGTCCTTCTTCTCACGTATCTATCGTAGCGGCTATTTACGTGTCTTGAACTGTTTTTCAAAGAATGGTTGCTCCCGATGAGTGTTCTATGTGCAACGGGCACTCACCCTTGCATTGACACAAATCATAATCTTTGTCGATGGCCTGCGTTTTTTCATATCTTTTTATAAGCAGTGTTCACGATCATATTTTAGTTTATTCTGAGATTATCTGCTAGATGGATCGCCTCATCTCCGAGTAGAGCTGAAATGGCGAAAAAAAAATGAGGAAAACGAATCATAAGCACAAGAAAAGCCGTACTCTCATCCCGCGCCTTCACTCTGAGGGGAAGTGTTTCTTGTGAAAATAAAATTTTTGTGGACCCATCCTTTGTAATTCTCTACTCTTCAATGCTCCGTTCTTTTCTTCGAACTCTAAGTGGTACTGTTTTGCATGAAATAACCTTTCATTTTTGATTGACCCCATTTTTCACTCGAAACCACCGGAAACATTGTATTGACCGGACAACTAGTCCAGAGCAGAGAATAATCTCACTTGAATGAGGCGTTTCAGTACGTTCCTCGCCGTTTCTTTGTTATTACTGTAACACTTGGTGGCTAACGCAATGTTTTGAAGGCAGTGTTTACGATGAAAAAATTGCCCGTTTTTTTGGCCAGAAGGCTAGCTTGGGTCCCTCCTGGAAGCGGGGTTCAGCACCAGTTGCGATTATCGCAAGGAGGGGGGTCGTGAATGGCCCAGAGGCACCAAGGGGACGGCCGATACGTTATGCCGGTAAGCGGGTCGTATCAGGGACTCGAAATTTTTTTTTCTTAGGGTAAACGTGATTAATGGTTACCAAATCAACTAATTTCCAGAAGGCATGTTAGGCTTGCTACAATCGATTGTGTTGTGGGATGTTAGTCTAAAAAGCGGTATAAACGTTAGCTTCTTAAACGCTAAACGCTAAAAACATGAAAGTGTCAAGAGAATTAATCTTCCAAGGGACGCTCCTCGCTCTTAAAGACAGCACATCCAGTTGTGCTTGAAATACCATAAAGTACAAGTATCTCCGTTAGTTTTCAGTTTCAGATTTTTGAACCCTCTCTGGAAAAATCGAGCCACTTGGGGTTATCTGGAAATTTTTTTTACTGTCTGAACCCGGTCACAAATCGCAAAAAATTGCATTTTCAGGTAAGCTCCAGGTGAGTCGATTTTTCGACGGAGAGTTTAAAAAAACTACTCCAGCGAAGATGGGGGCCTGAAGTTGAAAACTAACGGAAGTATTACGTCGCGATCGCATTCTGGGAGCAGCCGTTTTTGAACTCGATTTAGCGTGTCTGGATTTCCTCTTTGAAGTGAGCACTTAAAGGCAGTGTTCACGATGATTCTCGTTTCCAAGTTTTCCACTCAAAACAATGCGTTTGCAACCAAGTGTTACCAAAATCACGAAGAAACGGCGAGGAACGCACTAATTCGTCTTATTTCAGTGACATTATTCTATGGCCTGGACTAGTTGTCTGGTTGGATGAACATGTTCACGGTGGTTGTCACCGGATAAAAATGGGACTAATCGAAAATGGAAGAATATTTTGGGCGTAACAGTATTAGTTAGGGCCCGAAGGAAAGAACGGAGCAACACAGAATGGAGAATTGCAGAAGACGGGTCCACAAAAGATTTCATTGTCACAACGAATAGTTCTATTGATACTTAGGAGGCGGGCTGATACTTGAGGATTTCGTGTTCTTCTGCTGCGTTTTTCTCGGTTTCTTCGTCATTTCAGTTCTACTCGGGGCCAAACAATCGATTTAGCGATTAATATCAAAATCGAAGATTATCGTGAACACTGCCTTTAAGCTGACTTTCATTGCGTTCAGAGGTGCTTTCTGCGTAATTTAACATATCTCAAGCAGAGCTTGTGAGGTTCTACAAGAGCCAGGAAGGCCCCTTGAAGTGGACGGTTCGTCAAGGTACCGTCAAAAATGACGCTTCACAGCCCTATCGCAACGAGGAAATTTCTTTGATTTTTAAGGTTTTCCCAACATCGTAATGGTTTTCGATTGCAAACAAGTTTCTATACAACACACTAATTTCGCAGGTTCGTAGCTGACGGCATCGTCGGGATATGGACCCCTCAAAGTCCTATTTCGTCGCACACAAATCACACGAAAATCGTCGGTCCGGACCAGGTCGAAAATTTCCCAACCACCAAATTTGGTTCCAAAATACTCCATTTGGTCCGAAATCTATAAAAAATTGGTCCTGGCGTATACTTTTTTTCGCCCCTAAACCTGGGTGAGGGACCCTAGAAATTGTGAAAAATTGAATTTTCAGGTAAGCCCCAGGCGAGTTGATTTTTCGATAAAAGGTGAAAAAAACCCTCTCTAGATCGAAGATGGGGGTCTGAATGAATGAATTATGATACGACATGTGAAGGTAGGGGGTTAGTAATACAGAGGTCTGTCAAGGGGGGGGGGTAGTAACTTCTCGGACATTATCGGAACGCCGTGCTGAACCCTGCTTAGAAGGGTAAGGACGGAAGTAGGATGAAAAAGGGCCTAGAGTCGGTTGAAAATTTCGTGGACGCCTTTGGATCACTCCGCCCACGTCATATAACAATTGTCTTGCGTTCATTTCAACAGAGGAACATACATCGAATTTTTGAATGCCCCTGATCGCTAAATATTCTATCATCCCATCATGTGCATTGGCTCACCTTATTTTTGAAGAATTTTCGGTACAAGAAACAGAAAACAAAGTCACCTACTTAGGAGTTTTGAAGCGGAGAATCAATTGCCATGCCAGGTTTGACGCTTGGTCTGCAGTCTCTCGAAACACACCAAAAGTCATAGTTAAATAGTTCGGAAGTTTCTTCAAACAGTTTCTCTCTGGTGATTGAGAGTTTTGTGTTGACGTTCCCTATGAACGTTTACTGAGTGGACTTACCTGCTCAAAAACATTGAAAACTAGAATATGGTCTTTTCTCGTCGTGTAAACTGCCTTTAAGACGGAAACTCGGGAACGAAAATCATTGTGAACAAGGCCTTTGAGCTACTTGCACGCAATGAACTGCGCCTTTACCTACATATTTTCGAAGGGTTTGTGTTGGAAGAGTGCAGTGCGACATTCTCTATCTTCGTTGGGGTCGAAAGCCTAACCTCGAAAGTGCGTTTTTCTGATTTTAAATGTGAATCGTCGGGTGCAACGTTGTCCAGCAGAGCGACCATTTGTTGGCCTTTCAAAGACAATGATCCATTGCAAAGACACTCCATGTGACCACAGCGCAGCAAGTTTTGCGAATGCCGATCTCTGTCGTTCTTTTCTCTACTTTATAGAAGAATGACTAGCTACCATGCTACGAGATCACAAAGGTGGTACACCACGACCAATTTTTTTGGGATAATCTTTTTCGTGTAATGGGCCTTCCAATCGATTCGTCCTACCATGCTAAATTTGGTGACCTTCTTTTCCAAGAGCTATAGTGAGGTGAATGACCTTGTTTGAATATTCACTAAGACCCTTTGGTCAGAAAAACATCAGACTACAAATAAAAACCTTTCAGGCTAAATAGGCAAGTTCAATAGGACATATTCATACTTCGTCGCTAATAGACGCAGCATTGAAGAGCTTACATTCCAAGAAGTTTAAGGGGCGTTAGAATCTGCGTCCTGTTATGGCAAGTACGGTCGGCACGAATCGCAGTGGTACTTTGAGTTCCTTATTGGCGCAAACTCGATACACGTATGTTCTGACATATTCGCAGCGGGTTTGTGCCATTGCGCAATAAGGTACTGCAAAGTATCAGTGCGATCCAGGGGTGTGCATTTACCACTTATCGGGTGGCCGGATTTTACGCATTCACCGGGCTTACCGGTGCTTTCGGTAAATTTTAATTAAAGGCATCGTACGCGCAGAAAACCATATATTATTTTTCAATGTTTTTTTGTAGCTTGGCCTCTCTAGTGAACACAAATGTCGAAGGGGCCCATGAAAAACATTCATTTTTAAGGAAAAGTCAATCGGAACACATTGTAAATTTGAATTTAAAGGCATCGTACGCGCAGAAAACCGTATATCATTTTTTCATGTTTTTGTGCAGCTTGGCCTCTCTAGTGAACGAAAATGTTTACGGGGCCCATGAAAAACCCTCATTTGTAAAGAAAAGTCAAGCGGAACACATTGTAAATACGAATTTGAACTTCGCGCCAAAATCCTTTTTGAGGTTTTTCTGCATTTGGGGGCCTCGTCACTGTCATTTTCAGAGTTTTTCTGCATGTGGAGTTCGTGCCGTAACTATTTTTCATGTTGTATTACGGTCGCACCAACATTCTAGGAAAAAGTGCTAGATGACTGGTGAGATTTGGTGGCGGATCTTCATCTTTGACGCCTTCCAACCTCATTGCCAAACGTTTTTGACGCGCCAAAGTTTACCAGTGTGGTCTACCGGGCTCAGTCACGAAATTGAGCCTGAAAAATGAAAATCGATTTCCAGCGCGAACGATGCCTTCAAGCGATACGTCTACTGAAACTTGGAATTTACAAGAAATTCGACCGGAGGGTTACATTTTGTTTGTTTTTTTTTGCCCATCGGGCCCACTCTCATCTGTACAACATGCTTTTCTGCGGATTTTGGTACATATCTATGTTCTTCCGCATAGTATTACACTATGTAGCACGATTTTCTTTCCTGGGTTGTGAGCGTTATATTTCAAGTACCTATGTCTAAAGTATGTGAGAAAGTGACTTTATTAAACGCAGCAGACACGTTCGAAAAAGTTGTTGAGATAACTACGCTACTTGAGTCGTATGGGCCCTAGTAAAACGCTCACGCCGTTTGAAGCGGGACAGGGGCTGTCTACACACCGAGGGAGGAGTTGTCCCGTTTTCGCAGTTTGAAACGTCACGCCACTCAACGCGAGCGAAGCGGTCCCGAGGGGAATTACAGTCGCGAAAGGCGGGACAACTCCCCCATCGGTGTGTAGAGAGCCCTGTCCCATTGGAAGTGTCAAAAAACGAGTGAAAACTACTAAATTTGAGTCGGAAATTTTCGTCAGCCACGCCCATGAGCTTTCAACCCCGCCATCTCAATATGCGAATACGGTCACTTCGGCCGACTTTTGAAGCTTCCAACGAGGTGAGCGTTCTAGTACAGACTGTAAGAGTCTATCGGCTTCGCTATCCCGACCGTTTTATCGTTAATATTAGCTATTTCAACCGCTCGGGAATATCTCGTCCATTTTTACCCCATAACAAAAACAGCCGTAATTCCTGTATTTGCATGCAGTTTTCGTCGGTTTTTTCGTTAATTTCCCATAGCTTCAAACCTTCGATTTATGACATAAAATCGATACCATTTTTGAACAGGTCTGCTGCCTTTAAGCACAAACGTCGCTTACACGACAACAGAACGAAGAAAACTTTTTTTTGTGAAAATAGGAAGATTTTTATTCATTCTCGGCATTATGTGGAGGTAAAAACAAAAAATGCACGAGAAATAGACAAACACAGTCGAAAAGCGCTCAACAAGGTTCAGGAATGTGCAGATTTTCTAGATATACGATTGTATTGTGAATCACTGTGTCGAAGTTGCACCCAAATGTAGTCCCTCGCCATGTTTCGTTATACTGTCCTTGGTGACAACTATGTCCGAGGCTAAGGTCAGGGGCGGTATATACGTCAGATCACAGATAAAGAAGATCAGTAAGTGTGAGGGTTTCCCAAAGCTGTTGAACGAGACTGAGAGAGGCTTGGAGCAGTTTCGTTGCTTTTGTTCAAGGCTTCCTAGCTTATCACAAAGCTGAAAACTATGTGGATTTGGTGCAGACTCTCATAAAGAATTACGCTCAAATGAGATGCAGAATGTCTTTGAGAGCCCATATGCTCAACTCGCATCACGACAAATTCAAGGATAACATGGGCGCCTAATTCGAAAAGCAAGGCGAGCCCTTTCATCAAGATGGACTTTGAACGTCTCTACCAAGGACAGTATAACGAAAACATGATAGGGGACCACATTTGATGCAACATCGACATAGTGACTCACAGTACAAACGTAAATCTAGAAAATCTACACATTTATGAAGCACGTTGAGTGGTTTCCGTGTGTATTTGTTTAATCCTTGTGCATTTTTTGTTCTTACCTGACCATGATGCCGAAATGATTGGAAATCGTTCTATTTTCACGAAAACAACGAGTTATCTTCGCGCTTTTGCCGTGTATGCAAAGCTTGTGCCCAAATAAGTCATTTTTTCACATACTTTAGACATGAGCAATGGAAATATCACACTTAGAAGCCAGCAAAAAAATTGTGTTGCATAAACACGCGGTTTTCTAAATTTCATTGTCCCGGTCACAGAAGCAAAGCTGTTCTGAAATAACAGCGATTTCGTTTCTGTTCTAGACCTGATGGGTTAGGAAAACACAATTTCAACCCAGGAACAGAACAAAAGTGAAAATTTGTTACATAGTGTTATCGGTATAGCTCCATATTGCTGACTGTTCCAGTGGCTGTGAATGATGAGAAAAAACAGGCTCGAGAGAACCCGTCCTCGAAGTTATTGTGGTTCAAACTCGAGCTCTCTGAGTGGTCATAACTCCGTTCGTGATGGGTTGTGAGCGATTCCGGAGAATCAATTTGATCAGCGAAAAGTTCTCCCCAAGACAAGCAAAACAGCGGAAAAATGACTTTGAGATTGGACTCTGCCTTGAGAAAAGGTTGTCAAAAAGTTGATTTATTATCCAATTCATGCATATCCCTAATGTTGGGTTTCTCTACTCCCTCAAGTTTAACGTCTTTGTGCAGTGAATCGGACAATGGAATCAATCCTGGAATGAAGCTCTCCTCGCTTAACCGAGTTTCGACTTATCAAAAATTCGATTCATTACGGAGGATATTCAAAAAATGGTTCGGATTAAATGTGAAATAAATGCAAACACGGTAACGCATCGGTTCATGTAAGGTGAGAGAATATAACGGTAAGGGGTTTAGCTGAAAAAGTAAGGAATCATAGGTGAACGGTTTTTTGGTACAGTTTTTACATTGACTCGGCGTTATCACTGGCTCCACCATTTTGTGGTGGCAGAGTGAGGTCTACTGTATGTACTTGAGAGAGTTTGCATTCAGTTTAGATATCGGCCAAGGCACAATAATTTTGTGGATGCTTCTGTTATCCTCAGAGTGCTTCCATCTACAGAAATGTTTTGCCGTAGCCTTCTTATACATGCAAATTAAATTCTGGGCCACGTATGTATGAAACACTTAGCACAGACGCTTCAAGTTTATCAGATATTCGACCCTCGTATAAACAGTGTAAACCGCAGGGTGCGCACCGATAAAAAGAACAATATTTTTGCCAGGTTGAAATTTAGTTACATATGTGGTTTTGTATATATTAATTACTTTTATGTTTCTGTTCCTCATTCATGATTGACAAATAAATGAAATGAAATGTCTGAGCATGAGCACAAAACCGATGTGGAATCTTCCTGTCCGAAAATTTTCAAAATTCTGTAATTTTCCTTAGAAGTGTTATAATATCAGGCAAGTGTAAGAACCTTCTAGAAGGTTCTCCAAAGTTCTACGCTAGGGGTATATAATGCGCAGTCGCCGCGTCTAGCTACCAGTACAAGCTAAAATGAACCAAGGTCGAATTCGAACGTTCGTGCACTACGAGTGGCTGCTGGGCAACGACACGGGCACCGCGGTCGCCAACATCTGCAGAGCGTGCAAGGAGGATGCAGTGTCCCAACGCACAGTCAGCCGCTGGTTCAATCGTTTCGAGAGCGGTGACAAGAGCCTCGAGGACAGAGAGCACAGCGGGAGGCCTTCTACGGTGGATGATGACGAAGTCCGTCGCTGTATCAAGGAGAAGCCGGAGGCCACCACCCGTGAACTGGCGACGACGCTCGGCTGCAGCAAGTCCACCATCCACAATCGACTCAAGTTACTCGGCTATCACAAAGTTCTGGCCCGTTTGATCTCCCACCGTCTGACGGACGCCAACAAGCAGAGCCGCGTGGCCGTCTGCCAGTCCCTCCTCCTTCGTCCGCATCGCAAGGAGTTTCTCGAGAATCTGGTCATTGGGCATGAGAGCTGGGTCCTCTACGACAACGTCGCCCTTCGTGCCGTCTGTACCCCGCTCAGAGAAGAGCCGCCGACGACGCTGAAAGCCGACCTGCACCCGCTGAAGATCATGCTCTGCTGCTGGAGGGACACCAAGGGCATGCTGTACTTCGAGCTGCTCCCGCAAGGCAGGACGGTGACCGCCTCCATCTACACCGATCAGCTCGAGACACTAGCCGCCGCCATCCTAGAAAAGCGTCCCCGACGGGCCTCGGTACACCTGCTGCACGACAACGCGCGCCCCCGCGTGGCGAAGGAGACCCAGCAGAAGTTGGCGACGCTCGGCTGGGAGACGGTTGCCCACCCGCCGTATTCCCCGGACCTCGCCCCCTCCGAATACCATTTGTTTCGCCCGCTGAAGCACCATTTGGCCGGAAGAAAATTCACCAACTACGACAACCTCAAATCCGACATTGCGGACTTCTTCGAGTCGCAGCCCCCGGAGTTCTGGGCGAAGGGCATCGGCGACCTGCCCAATCGATGGGCCACTGTTGTGGATAACTGTGGTGATTATATTGTTGATTAGACTTGTTTTTCAATAAAGTTGAAAAAAATTAAAAATGGTGAAATTTTCGGCGCGCACTACTTTTTTATGCGATTTGGAATCCGATAATCCAAATTTTTTCAGTTCAGGTTCAACTTATATGTAGTAGATTGATTGGCACCGCTACCATCTCCTTCTTGAATTTACCCTTTCAAAAACTTATGACTTATGACGTATATCCACCTCTTTCCTGCCCTTGGAGAAATGTTTGTGCAGTAGTTAGAAATACATCTTCGACCATAACATGTGGGCAGAACCAGTATGAATAAGTGGTAAGTACAGGAACACTTTTTATTGTCTACATTTGATAGAATACATATATCCCCTCATGGTCATGATAAGTCAGTGTCCTTGACAGACCAACAGAAATCGTTAGCAGTGTGATGGTCGATGATTGCCGATTTCATCGACAAATGTGTTGGGGGCGGACACTTTCCAGATTGGGGATAGCCCTTCGACGTAGGCGTGACCACGTGGGGGGTGAAGGGTGGGCTGAAGGGGAGGGGAAGCTGGGGGGGCTGAACATAAACGTGACCGCAGAATGTCCGTCAGTCTCGTGCATACCGTTACTCAGACATGACACATGCTCATCTATAATTATCTGACCTTCCTACAGTAGTATATCTTCTCAATTGATAATTGTTTCAGTTCATATTACTGCATAATGAGAAAATCCGTGACGAAGGCAAAGCAGGTTGTTACCGCTGTTGGCTGCGCAAACGGTCAGGGTGGAAGGTGAGAAGTGGAGTGGTTCAAAGAGATGGACATCTCTTGCTCAGATTCTGATTCTGAAACCCCATACTCTATAGGCGTCTTGGCTGCGAGAATGCGATTGATGTACTTCGCAATTCGAAGTTTCTTTCACAAATGCGGGTTCCGATCAACTGGAAGAGCGTGGTTGAAGAAGTTGGAACTGGACGACAATTCGCTGCACTATCTGGAGTTACACAAGTAATCATTATCATGCAGCTAATCATTCGCGATATACTGACTTTTATAGACTCAGCTTTGTCTTAGGGCTAAAGATTCTTGGTTTCAGACATGTCGAGAACTGGCATATCATACGAAGACTGCTATTGAGAATAAGGAGGACTTGTTGGTTCTTGGTGGTGATCACAGCTGCGCGATGGGAACATGGAGTGGAGTAGCAGCAGCTATCCGACCATACGGAGATCTTGGTCTTATCTGGGTGGATGCACACATGGTAAACTCTTCTGATAACAACTCCGATTTCCTATTTACTCTCGAAATTTTGTATAGTGTAGTCCACCAAGAGTGTCTCATTTATTTATCAATGAGAAGCGGTCGGCTGGGGATCAATATGCATGAATCCCATACCAGCACGCTCGATACCGATTGAGCGAGAGCGGTTTTGCTGCAACGAGTTTCATTTTCATTGATCTCCAATCGACCGCTTCTCATTGATAAGTAAACGAGACATACTTGGTGGACTCCACTATAGTAAAAATGAGGGATAATGTTCTCGCGTTGATAAATCCCTCTATGGATGAGCTGCACATTCGACTTCCGTTCAGATTCGTAGGCTTTTAGATGTGTATAGGGCCTACATATGTATTGAATTCCGGTTGCCAGCCGATGTTCATGCCAGTGTTCCTATTCTCCCTGATAAGTCTGAATTCTCCGCTCAGGCGATTCTCGGCCCCGAGCCGCACCGAATAGGAATCGGAGCCGCCTGACAGTTCGGCTCGTTCTCCTTATCTCCGGGCTACTGCTGTTGCTGTTCGGGCCAACCGGAATAGCCCGGACAGCAACAGCAGTGGCCCGGAAAGCAACAGCAGTGGCCCGGACAGCAACAGGAGCCGACTCGCAGATTGGAAAAACGAGCCGAACTGTTAGGAGGCTCGGGGCTGATAATCGCCTGAGCGACCTTTGAGGGGTAGCACGATTGGCTAGCCTTGGACGAGGATCGATCCCTCGGCCGTGTGGGTGAAAACGGAGCCTCTTGCAAGTGCTCCGCACGCGTAGTTGGAAATATTTGAATTTAAAAAGTGAAAATAATGTTCTGAATAGATAATACGCGTATGATAAGATACTGGCTAGGATAAAGACTAGTGGTCCTCACAAGGGAAGGATACTTGGAAAAAAATGACCTTATACCAACCAAAAACACAACTTTGAACAATCAGTTTTGGCAAAAAAAAAATCAGAGTTTACCTTATTAGCTGCGCTGCGCTCCTCCTCACAGAGTTATAGGCGATATATATATAGCGGTGGGTAAATGACCTTACTATACCATAACTGAACAGCATATGGATTTTGAGATTTTCATGTAATTGTATAGAAGACCCCTCCTGCATAACACGTGCCAAATGCGAGATCTCAAGTCCTTCAAATAAGCGAGATATAAGCGACCACCACAGGCCCGACCCCCTTCAGGATTTTCGACCTCGATCTTGACTGGATGGATGGATGAATTCTTAACCAATCATCGTTCTTCAGTCCATTGCCGGACTGTCTCCTTATCCTGGCTCGCTCTCGCACAACGCTTGCGAATGAAGAGAAATACAGGCCTGAGACAACTCGTACACCAATTTTTCACCTTCAAAATCTAGGCATCTTTGAAGAGCCATAACCTTGTTCAAAGGAGGTCTTGGACAATTTCGGAGATACCACTGTGATCAGCGTGTGACTCTCTCCAAGATAAGCATGAAATCTGAAAATTAATTTTTTGGGTGTCCTGTGCCTTTAACTCTTCTCAGAGGTATGGAGCGCAGCTATAGAGATCGAATTCGAATTTCAGGTCAAGAATTGATTCTGGAAAATGCTTTTCGTTTGTAATGGAAGCTTTCTGCTAGTGATCTTCCCTTCTTAGTCCCTAGCTGGCAAGCTAGTTTGGCATTAAATCCAGTCAAGTTGAGGTTTCGATACTTGCTCCGTTGCCGTGGGATTAAGCACCGCAGTGAAACTTGAGCCAAACTTGGGTCGAACTACCGTAAATCCACCACAAATCTACCGTAAGCTGTCGAAAATCAGTTATCGGAAATATCAGATCCGTGCTAAGCACTTCAGATAACCCCCTTGGAGACTTTCAAGTCAAATCCGGAAAATTTTTCTCAGACGCTTTCAGAGCCCCCATTAATCTAAAGTCTGTCCGAATGAGACTGCCCGCCCACGCGGTCGGCGTAGGTTTCGAGCGACCGTCGCGATGACATTTTTCGGACCTGTACACCGATGAGCAGAATTATGAGCGACAAGGTGAATAATATCTCAGTCCGGTATTTGCAGTCGTGTGTAGTCTCGCCCAAAAAATCTCTACGCGACGGCCGCTCGGTACGCACGCCCACCGCATGGGCGGTCATTCTCATACGGACAAAATTTGAGTGAACGCTCAACCAACATTTTGTACAAGAGGAAAACGCTCGTCCTGTCTGTCCAAAGTACGAAGAATGTGCTTCCGTCGAAACTTTGTCCAGGGGGGTCATTTTGAGCTCTGAAAATTCTTAGGTCCGCTTCCAGATTCCCGGATGACTACTGCGCATTCAGGAAGGTACGATAGGTGCACAAAACGAACGATTTGAGTCTGTAACTTCTTGGAACCAGCACCTCAGGACGGGATACTAAGCAGTCTGACTATAGATCCCGAGAGATACTAACAATCTAATTCGTTTCTGCAGAGGCGTTTATCGCTCTTACTAGGGAAGTATAAGAAGCGTAGGTCTAAACGGTAGAAATCTAATGTCATGTGAGAATGTTCACGCATTACATGGCGAAATAGTGTTGGGTACCCACCGCGAAAGATAGACCTGAAGGAGTTATAAGCTCCGAAAGTTTGCCGACCATCGACCTCCTCCTAGTCTATGAATTGTTAAGCGGTCTAGTCAACAGCATCGACGGCGCAAAGGGAGGAATGGGCAGTGATGGGCATGTGGAAAGGGTTCGAATCTCCTCCAGAGCAGTTTTTTTGCAAATTCACGGAACTTTCATATTTTGATCAAAAATAATATCACAAATGTCATCTTATCCTTTTGCTGCGCGATATAGCCTTATCGACAGTGAAATAGACTCGTATAAAGGGATTCAAGGTTTTGTTTCCCGTTAGAGCTTTCCCATTGTTTTGGGGAACTTATATGATTGGGAAGTATTACCCCACATATTTTGAACAAGTTGCGAGAACCAATAAGTAACAGAAGACGATGCTCTTGGTGCAGTCGGCTTCTGCGACCACCCATAGTTTGATCGTCATGCCCCTCATTTTCCCATCAGGCAAGGTCGAAGAAATGCTCTTTGTCCAAATACCAGAGCAGGGTGGTCGCTTCCCATTGAAGGGTGTATTCAAGACGAAGAAACTTTACGTCGTCACCGGAACATCCCATATCAAGACGACGTTAACAACACTTGCATTTTTCGAGAATGTTTTCATCCAGAAAATGCCGGAGAATTCTGTTCTCTTTCTCGACTCACGGAATGATTTTTCCAATCAAAGCGCGATACAGGCTCTTGTGCCGGCGGGGAAAAACTTGCAGATTTTGACGAAACCGCCTGGCGTAACAAGCTTGGTTCAGCTGGCAGACATCAGGTTTTTCAGCTATTCGAAAGCACTGCTCAAGCGATTTCACTCTACTATTGCTCTTTAAAATTTTGAATTCTTAGGTCTTTAAAAATAATATACGGTTTTCGGCGTGAACGATGCCTTCAAGGACGGCTACGTCCTTATCCGTCCGGGTCCTTTCGAAACTCCAACTGATCTCGAATTCCCAGTAGCGCCCCTGTGAAGAGATAGGTTGCCAGGGGCCTACTACATATGTTCAATCGCTGTCCCTAATGCGGAATTTGCTTATGTTTGATGCATTATGTGCCTATTTACCATTGGTGAAAGAAATGGTTATGTATTTTGCGTCCCATAAAGTGATAAGGTTGTTAAAAATATGTGATGTTAATACTTCCAAATCATATTAGTTCTCTAAAACAATGGAAATCCTTGATGGGGAACAAAACCTTAAATCCTTTGTACCCGAGTCTATTTCACTTTCGATATGGCTATATCGTGTAGCAAAAGGATAAAATGACATTTGTGATATAATGTTTATCAAACTATGGAAGTTACGTGACTTTGCAAAAAGCAGCTCCGGGGGGAGATTCGAACCCTGGTCACATGCCCACCACTGCCCCTTTCTCCCTTGCGCCGTCGATGCTGTTGGATTGACCGCTTAAAGGCACTGTTCGCAACAAAGTTCATCCTCGAGTTTTCCATGACAAACGCTTCTCGTTGCTCTCAGAAGAAGAACAGCGTCGAAAAAACGGGACGAAAAGCTACTCAGGAGCCGCAAAACGGCTTAGAAAAGTGGGGAAACCCCGCCATTGTGGACAAGTCCCGCCTCTTCCCGCCCCTCGACGTGAACAAAGGAACACGCGAAATCGTGAGTTGAAGGCAGTGGTCACGATGAAAATCGTTATCGAAAAAACTACAAAAATCAGCTTAGATCAAAAACAGCTGAAGCACTATGAAGGTAGCGCGGTGAAAAACGGTCTACAAATAGAGTTTCTAGGGCCCAAAGAAGCTAGTTCGTGCACACGCGCACAGAGATGACGAAACAGATCGCAGTCTCATGCCGAGCAGTCAAAAATCATCGACATTCAGAGGACGAAATAAGTGCAAATTCAACGAATAAAAACAGTTGAATAATGAAAGCATCACTTCAGTCAATGTTTTTGACTAGATGTGTTCATAAATTCGAAGGTTCATTGATTGACATTCAATTTCAAGCTAGCTGATGTCCTTGATATAAGAGGTCATCGATGCCGATGATGTGGAGTGGGCTCGTCCACCATCAAAAGACAAGAAAGTTCAGGCTTCAAATTTGGCCCAAAACAGTGGTTTTCTTGCGATTTTTTCTTATAGGTCCTACTACTCGAGACCTAGGAAAGGATCTGGAGAGAAAAAGACGACAAGCATATTTGATCGCGACCACTGCCTTTGAGCGATGGTTTCCGATCAAAAGCCCCGTTCTTCCCTTTATTCTCAACTTCTCTTTTTACTCAGGTTAGCTCGCGTACATTGGCTGCAAAAGACGGAAGTTAGAAGCCTTGGACAACTCGTCCACCATTTTCCCTAGCTCAATTTTGAGGTACCATAACTCCATTCCCAGATGATCTTGTACGATTGCAGAAGCATCATTGGAATCAGAATGGGACCGGTTTCAAGATAGGCAAAAAAAAAACAGAAAAACGATTTCTATCGCGAACAGTGCCTTTAACAATTCATCGACGAGGAGGAGGTCGATGGCTGGCAATCTTTCGGAGCTTATAACTCCTTTGGATCTATCTTTCGCGGCGGGTACCCAACACTATTTCACCATGTAATGCGTGAACATTCCCTTATGACATTAGATTTCTACCGTTCAGACCTACGCTTCTTATACTTCCCTTGTTAGCACTTCCCTTGTTCGGAATCTTGTCACCTGTCTTCAACCTAGGTGTCTTACTCTGGAATGTAGGACGGATCACCAGAAAAGAAATCGTCTCTGATTGTAATCTTCCTAGGATGCTCATACGCCCTCGTCGACGCCATCAGGTAACCTTCACGGCATGCCAGTTGCACATTTGCTTGGTTTCGGTGACAGGAATCTAGTCCGTCTCGGTGATCGGTTGCCGAAGATTTTGCCTCACAACATGTGCTTGGTCGGTATTCGAAGTTATGAAGAAGGTGAACAGGTTGGTGCAACGATATCGCAGAGTTTTTTTTTCTTCTGCTAGTGTAACAATACTGTGGCTGACTTTAAGTGACAGTCGGTGTATCGGCGATTTTGCCTGCAGAGCAATCCTTCAAAAGTTGTCTTGCAGTTGGAACTAAAAAAATTTTCGTAAGGGGACATCATTGCACGTGCGCAAACCGGCAAAAGGCAGAGGGCTGCACGTTACCAGTGCTACATGTGATTAAAGACGAAAGGGACAAATCACAAATATCATACCTTTTCGTTCATTGCATTTATCATTCTCGTCCAGAAAACATTCTCTCATCAATCCAATATGTGGCACCCGGAAGGACACATTTTTTTCATTTTTGTAGGTGTAGGGCAGGCCGAGTTATGATTTGCGAATTTCGCCATGAAGGAACTTCTTCAGTTGGGACTCCTTCTCCTTTATCAGAGAGCATGGGAAGAAATAAAATTTTGCGTCTTGCTCCAAAAACTGGCCCGTCCTCCATGGTCCTTATTATCATCCTCACAATACTTTGCGACCTGAACGTTAGCCCACATGAAGTTATTAACGCTGTTGTTAAAGTTATTAACGCCTCAAAATGGCCTTGTTGTTACGGTGGGTGGAGCCATGGGTCGGTCATCTATCACTTTGGTACATATTACCATGCGGCGATTGCGAAGTTGTGCAGATACTAAAAATTGGACAGAGCCTCAAAAATAGTGAGCAGAACGTCAGAATGGGTCAAGCCTCTAAAAGAAGTATGCAAAACAAAAATTTGGTTGTGAATCGAGTTTACTCAGAGAAAGGAGCGTCGGACGAGTTTATTCGAATGAAGGCGAGCGCGCAACTGAAGACCGTCACGTTTTCGCATATGCTGGAGCGCCCTTCACGTCGCGCCTTACCAACCAATTTCGTCTGAAGCTCTTCCCTTATTGTGTACTGGGTCCACGAGCCCAAAAGTCGTTTATGCGAGGACTCTTGAACGGTACTATATGCGCTCACGACTTTCCCATATCCCGAAATTCTCTTGAGGTATTTGGAAAACGGAAGGCAACAACATATCATTTATATGAAGTAAGGCTGAAGTGTTTTGTCAGCTTGCGCTAGCTGTAATGAGGTCGTGGCGAGCGTACTTGCTTTGAAGCTCCTTTGAAAGGCTTTTTTTCTGATTGCTCTGGAGGCAATAAGTGCGTCCAAATTCAAAATGTCTGCCCTCAGTTTCTACTTGAACGTGTCATACAGAGTCCTCTGGATGGGGAATAACAACACCTCGAACTCTATACTTCCACGCGAGCGCTTGCGTCGCGGCTGTCCTTCAGCTTAATGCAACCACTTATCTCAGTGGAGTTTCCGGACCGGTCCGTCAGGTTTATCCACGCAGCCATGTAACTCTGAAAAGTTACAAGCTTTGTAAATAAAACATTTTTTATCTGCCGTAATTTTTCGAAATACTAAAAACAAGCCTTATTATCGCTATCGACGACCCAAATTTCTACCCTGGAACAAGTTCAGACAAACAAATTTCTTTCCTATTATTTTCTGTAAAAAAACGCCATATTTTCATCATTACTCGAGCAGCGAAAATGGTGTTTTTCGCGAGTACCCAAATCGTGCTGGATTAGAGAAATTTGGCTACCCTTGTCTGTGTAATCAGTACTTCCTATGCACTAGCCGCTTCGTCATGGTTCGTGTAGAAGTTAAGGGTTCTAAGCGTTTTTTATTCTCACTGCAAAGGACTGTAGGATTGATGCTAAATACACTGGGGAACTTTTCATGAAATGAGTACAGGGTGGCAAGTAAGTTCTTGCCGCAGTTTTGTGCAAGGCGCCGCTTAAACTTCCACCGCCGAGTGTTGCGGTGAAGCACAATCCTGTAGTGAGCGTGATCAATAATGCGGAATTGCACTGTGTATCGCCGCACGGCGAAGGGAGTGTAAACAACCCCTTTCAACGCGAATAGAGTCCCGCCGGCGAAGGGCACGCCAGCGTACAACCGACGAGAATCGATCGTGCGGTGCTGCATGATCGATATTCTCAGCTTTTCTCTGCGAAATCACTGGATCTAAAGTTATCAATCCTTCGTTTTCCCGCGCGCTTGTGTTCGCGCCAAGCAGCTTCTTCGTACAGTAATTATGCCGAGATTATGCTTCTTTACTCACCAGCAAGCGTTTGCCTGCATCCGTTATGACTTTGTCGCTGTATGCGCTAGTCGGCACAAATACGTAGATGCTAAGAATCGCTAAAAACGGCTGCAAAAAGAAGATTTCGTTAGCCCAGTACGCCTGCTTAGCCCGCCAAGCCCCCGCTCTAACGAGCTTGTGGGGCTGCGGACGTTTCCGATGGCAGATCGCTAAGGGGCTGAGCAGAGTGCCGGCGCGGCGCGGCCTGATGATTGAGAGCCGTATTGATAGATCGCGGCGATCTATCAATACGGCTTTCCATCATCAGACCGCGCCGCGCCGCGGTGGCACTCTGCTCAGCCCCTAAGCAACTCCGCCGCGTCCAGCCTGATCGATTCGCGCACATTTTGCCATTAGCGCGCGCTTTCAGAAAGTAGCAAGGCGCGTAAGCTCGTTCGCGCCTAAACCTGTACGTACGTTGTGAAGCACTATTTCAGCTTATTCTGGGCGCTTCTCTTCGCTGTTTCTTCACCATTCGATAGATCACGACCAAACAGCCTCATTCCTGAGTCGAACACGAATATGATTTAGACCGTGAAGATTGCCTTTAAACAGATTGAAGGCTCCCAGAAACGCGAAAAGAGGGCATTTTGAAATTTTCCCGACTACCTGAACACCTTTCTCTGTGAACTGATAGAACCTTATCAGTTTAGGTTGAGACCTGATGCAGATATTGCCTTGAATATCACGGCAGGAACTTTTTTGCCATTCTGTATACAAAAAGACATTGAGAACAGATAGCGTCTGAAGTTTTAACCCCGTTCTCGATACCTTCCTCAGTTTGGGACTGTCTTATGTTCATCTGGTTATAACCTAGGTTTTTATAACTGAACCTCGGTTCTACATTACGTTCAAGCGGAAAAAATGCGGGTGGACGAACATAATTTAGTGAAATGCACGTATTATCGCTGTACCGAGCTCAACTCTAGATCGGTTATACTATACTACGATGGTAGCTTTTATCGGGGTGCTGGCAGATCACTGTGCAGTGGATCAGGTTCGGCTATTCCATTCGTCAAACCTCATGAAATCAAGTGGTTCTGATCTGAAGATATCCAACAATGTCCACCGTCCATGTTTTGTGGCTCAGTTGTTCACCCAAAACTCATAAACTACATTTAGTATTTTTTCTCGGACATTGGCTTCGGAGCAGGGATTAGCGCGCTGTTCAAAATCCTTGATTTGCCGAGGATTTTTGGCCTTCCGATTTCCAAAAAGCGTTTCAGTATGCGGTATGAAAGCGGAATTGATCAGTACAGAATTATGTGAAGTGCACAGTCCTCCGAATTGTAATGGCTTTGCCTTCCCGATCCTCGAATTAAAAATTTGAGATTTTTGAATGATCAGATTATCTGCCGCTCATTCTTGCTTCGGACATGTCGTGAAAATAGGTAAAGGCCCAGTTTACCTGTAGTCAATCCACCCAGCTTTAGCATGTCTAGATGCTGTATATTACCTTTATAAAATGAGAAATCATGTTCCCATTATTCTTTTGAATGTAATGAGTGGTGCCACAACTGCGCCAATTCTTGATCTGCCAAGAAGTTAGATTTCTTCACTTCGAACCGTCTTCACAGGGTGCGCATTACTTACTGTAAATATCTTTAGGATAGTCTATGCGTCGAGTTCTAATTGTTTACCGTGACATTAATTCACCAATAACCTAGCTTTTAGCGCATTTGTTCTATGGAGAGACTGTCTCTTATTACATATGCGGCACAGTATGGATATAAGGACTCTAGCGATTCTCGGCCCCGAGCCGCACAGAACAGCAATCAGAGCCGCCTGACAGTTCGGCTCGTTCTCCCAATCTCCGGGCCGCTGCTGTTGCTGTTTGGGCGAACTGGAGCAGCCCGGATAACAACAGCGGTGGCCCGTAAAGCACCAGCAGTGGCCCGGACAGCAACAGAAGCCGACCTGCAGATTGGGAGAACGAGCCGAACTGTACGGCGGCTCGGGGCTGATAATTGCCTGAGAAGGCGATTTGAGCGCGAACACAGTCGACTTCCTAATTTCGCCCCGAATTTGCCCCAACAAATCCTTCTTCGCCCCGACAAACGCCCTTCTGATTAGGATATTGCGATTTCCATGTGATGTGAAGAGAGAAGTCTGTGTGGGGTAACGACGAATTTCTTGGGGCGATTTTTAGATGAAAACAGGGCCGCCCGTGGCGCGTGAGGTGGCGCGCCAATCGACTCATAATGTTGAAGGCAGGGTTCTCGATAAAATCGGTTGTAAAGCTATCCTCATGGAGTTGTAGATGTGGCCATCACAAAGGCGAAAATGAGTAAAAAATTGGAGGAAAAACGCTCAGGAACAAGTTATGGCTTGGTGTCCTCCCGCCCCCAAATATCGAGATTCGTGTAAAACCCTATTTTGCTAACTTTAATCTTGCTTCTAAACTGATTTCTAAACATTTCTGGAGACTACTGATTATTTTAACAGCAAAATAAATGGCGGATAAGCAAGCCTTAATAAAAATCGCGTTAATCAGGGGCCGTCCGACACCTGTAATTAACAGTTATACTTTGTTTTTGAGCGCTTAGCCCCGAATTTCCGGGTTTTCCCACTTATTTTCAGTTTTGTGATGGCCAAATCTACATTCTCATGAAGAGAGCTCGGAAGTCGTTTTTATCGCGAACCCTGCCTTCAATGCTGAGTCCCATCATAGAACGCGATCGCCTCACAGCATAATCACGCTTGCACCTTTTTTTTGAGGGGAGGGGGGGGGCTGCTTCGCGAGAACTTATTTCTGAAGCAGGCAGCCTTGAAGTTTTCACTGTAAATCAAAAGGTCCAAGGTTTATAGCAGCGCCAATGTCGAAAAAAGCTAGAAATCAGGAATAAATAGCCTTTTTTAGGAACGAAACTAAAATGTGGTATGCTCGCTCAGCCCACTTTCTCGATAGCGGTTTAAGAAATGGGCGGGCCGCATTTCCACTTTCAACTTTTAGGGTCTTACAGGGCCATTGACTGTTTGTTTTAAGCCATTTTTTTGACAGATATGTTACAAAGAATCCCGACTTTTCGATTTTAGGTGAAAACTTCAAGTCTGTTTTTCTCGTCAAAAACTGTCTTCAGCGAAGAGCGAGAACCCATTCATAGTAAGATTAGCAGTAATACTCATAGGGCGACAGGAGAAACCATAATTGCACTCAATTTGTATAGTTTGGGAACGAACCAGGGACCATAGCAACATGAAGGGAGCGTCTAACCACTACACCACAATTGACACTGCGCCAGACGATTGAATCACCTATATCCGTCTCTCCAGCAGCTGCGTGCTAACTTCCGCGTGTCACAGCGCTTTTGATGGATGGTCAGAGCTGCTGTTTTTTTTTCATTGTCCTCTTTCCCACACAGACTTACCATAAGCAACATGTTTCATGTGGAAAGGTTCAAGTTTTCATGATAGTGCTCCTCCACTACAATGTAGCCGTAACTAATGCGCACCCTAAATTTAATTCAGTTTATACTAATGCCAGTTTCAGGGCTCAAAGGGCCTCAGAAATACTCTGTTCATTCGTGAAATGACTTCTTTTAGGAACTTCTAGAACGTCTTGGCGTAAGAATTTTCTATATGGACGAAGTGCAAAGGCGCGGAATCGCTGAGGTGATGCAAGAAGCTCTATACATGGTGACGAGGTAAATGGAGTATATACGGTGATTTTTCCAAATATCGAATATCTCAGAGTTTTCAGAAACACGGTCGGATTCGGGTTGTCGATTGATATTGACGGATTTGATGTCTCTGATGCACCAGCTGTTGGAACTCCGGCCGAGAACGGAATCTCTGCCAGTGAATTCCTGCGAGCGATTCTTACTCTGGATTTGTCGAAACTGTTGGCCACCGAGATTGTTGAGTTTCTGCCGGTACTGGATGACCATCATAAGTCAAGGTTTGTTTGTTTCTTACTAGGGAGGCACACTCCATTTCGAAGCGAGGTGTACTCGGATGCATCGCGTGCGTTTGCGCGCGTATGCTGCTTGTTCTTGTTCCCCACTTCCTCTAGTTGTCTCTACGGCTCCGCACACGCTTGCGAATTATCGAAGTAGATTTCGCTCATAGACTCGATTCACAAAATTGATCACTTTTCACCAAGCTCCTAACATGGGCCCGTCTAGGTAGATTTATACTTCCATCGCGGCGAAACGTCATGGAAGTATGAATGCGTCAAAATCCGACGCGATCTCGATCGATACTCATGGCTATAATGGTGTCGTATCACTGGACAATTGCGCTTTGAAAGAGGAACCTAATTGAGGAGTGGCTATTAGTCTGCAAAGTTGAGCGGCCATCAGCCATACAGTCGGCTCGGATCGCATTGTTACTTCGCGGTTCTTGCTGTGCATTGGCGCAAACTCGGTGCACGTGTGCTAGGCGTCGTTTACACTAACACCGTGGGGAGAGGGCAGTGCGAATCTGCAATATTGATCTTGCGGCACGGCACGATCGATATCATAAGATTGCATTTTGCTGCGCCGCTCGGCGGCGGAAGTATAAAGAACGCCTTTTAACATAAGCGCGTCGAGTTTGCACCAACGCACAATGAAGAACGCAAAGTATTAGTACGCAACATCCCGATTGCAATTGTGGACACTACATATCTCCCGCGTTTTTTGTGGTGTTTCGTCCGCAGCTACGACCTAGGGGGTTTTTAGAGTTCCACCGCTGCGCGGGGCGACATCATGATTCGTATGTGAATCGACAAGCGGCGCGCTATAGATCGATGCCCACAGAAAACATCTAAGCGCTGCGCGCTGCGATGAGACTCTAAAATATGTAGGCCTTACACAAAGCTGTTACCCGCAATTGCGTACCACGTCACTGTCAGCATTTCGCGCGTCCACCATGCGTCAGCAGCCGAAACGTCGTTTATTCTTCCAACGCCAAGCGGCGCAGCGTAGTGCATTTCTGTGATATCGGCTATACGGCGCAGCACGATTGATATTATAGTATAGCACTTTGCCGCGCCGCTCAGCGGTGGAACTATAAACAACGCCTGAGCCAGGACGTTTCGCTTAGGCTCATTGTAGAGTTCCATCGTCACGCAGCACAAAATCGATCTTCGAAAATGTTCTATAGTGTCGCTGCAAAGTCACTGTCAGCCGCTACGGCTGACTCAGTACTGAGGGGATTCACTTTGGACATTCGAGCAACTCTGATGTTCCCCTCAATTTCAGTGAGAAGCTGATTGTGAATTTGATGGAAGCTATCTATCTGACCAAGTTCTTCCAACACAACACAACTGCTGCTCTGGAGGAGAGGATGCAAGCGACAGCATGAAGAGATTTCTATACTATGCATTAACATCTAATAATTGTATAATACATTGTGCGGGCAATATTCAGTCGAGAAATCTTCGCATGAGATTTAATGTAATTCTATGACGTTTCGCTAACGTGAGCGGCTAGTGCTGGTTGTATTTTCCTGGTGTACATACAATATTTTCGCTTTGCTGTTCGAAGTTCGCATACAGAGAGATTTCAGGGTTTATGGATTTTAAGCTGGAAAACATTTCTTCTTACATACTTGTCAAATAAGACCCTGATCGAAGACGTTCTCAAAGATTGGTACGCCGATGGGGAAATTCTACTGGTTTGGAGAACCCACCGCATCGTGGCGTGCGGGTAGAATGGTAAAGAGGAAAACAAACCAAATAAAATGATCACGTGGAATTAGGATCTAGAGATTCCACCACTTGGTCGCGTGATATTGCGAGGTTAAGGCGATTCCGCAGGCGGAGGGTATGCCTTTTTAAAATCTCTTGTCACCCTTTATCCATGGCTTCATCGTTGACGATACCGACCCTCGGGCGGTGCGGATCGCCGAAAGTAATTTTTGACTCATATTCTTGTAGACCTCTAGGCAACCTTTGAAAAGACCTACCTCGTCATCGCAGAAACTACGGCGGCATTTCGTGGCTGAAGTAGCGTCCCGTCCTAATGAGACTCCGTTTCCCATCGGACATTGGCGCATACTCGGGGGCACCTATGTTATAGCATATGTCACCGAGTTCGCGCCAACCTTCAATAGTAAGCGAAAGTCTCATTAGGATCCATGTCGACGTTAGTTCACGTCCCTAATGAGCTTTGGACTAACGCACGGGCGGTTATGATGGATATCACTCGACAGCGATCGAAAGATCATGGTGGTAAACTTAAGACTTGTGGCCAACGACGGCAAGAACCACTTGAGTATAAGACCTAATGTGTCACGAACGTGTAGCATAACTAGGGAATGTATTGGGGGACCCGCAACGTTCCGGAAATATGCTTCTGGAAGTTGTGAAGAATGAATCTAGTAACAAAAATGTATGCAGGGTTATCCAACCGGACTGTTTGATAGGGCGAAAAATGGCGAAAAAAACTGAATAAAACTCACTGTGATTCCTCAATCAAAGCAAACGGAAAGAGAATAACTGCTAAAAACGCCTTGGGTCATGAGGAAATTAGCGTATACAAAGCTTGTCGCCTTGATTTCGGCCCACTCTTCAGACCCACTCTCTCCCACCCAGGTTTTCAACCCATGCCCCGAATCGGGAAGCCTTCTACATCAAAGAAGAGAGATGTTCAGTAACTTATAGTTCAGCTTGCTTTAGGTGACCTGATCCTGAGCTTCCGAAAATATTGTATCTAGACCCATTCGAAACATTTCGAGCACCCATTATTACAAGGGAGTGGCTGCCGAGATGTCGTACGTTCACGCCGTGGCAGTGTGGAGGAAAGAAGATCACCTCTATGCAAACCGACGTCACCCCCTCCGCGAAGAGGGTTTTTGTCATGGGAGAGGTGCTGGCCGGCCGCAGCTCTCCTTCGGATTCTCCTACAAAGGGCCGGCGTGGAGAGGAATCCTGGACCCGCTCAGAAGTACCTATGCGCCACGTGCGGCAAGGATGTTACCAGGAGACATACCAGCGTCCAGTGCTTCGGATGCCAAAGGTGGGGGCATCTCTCCTGTTCGTCTCAGTTCTGTGAAGCATTATCACTCTGCTTTTCGCTGTGTTTTATGCTCTTCACCTACCAACTCTGATTCCTCTTCCTCAAATCGCCCCCTTTCCATTGTACATATCAATCTCAACGGCCTTCGTACTAAACTTTCTGAGCTCTCTCTCTTCGCACGTACTTACCATCCAGACGTGATCATGGTTCAAGAAACCAAGCTCTCTCCATCCCTACCTATCCTCATCCTAATATCCCGGGCTACACTGCCTTCCATGCTCCAAGGTCAGCTCTTGGCGGAGGAGTTTCAACCTTTGTTTTATCCTCTCTCCCTCCCACCTCATACCAAACACCCCCACGGATGGTACTCTCGAGTATCTTCCAATCCATCTCCCTCTTAAAACACCCCTTTCTCTTTTCAACATATATATTCCCCTACCACCTCATGCCCTCCTCCTACAATCCCATTCCTCTTCTCAAACAACTCAACGATTATTCCCTCTCATCATCAGTTGTTTTCGCGGGCGACTTTAATGCCCACACCTTCTGCTCGTCCCTTGGTTCTGATGCTAGAGGAGAAGAAGTCGAAGAATGGGCTGAGGAGTGCGACCTGGTCATCTTAAACGATGATCAGCCCACTCGTCTCCCTGCCAACGGCCGATCTTCTAGCCCAGACATAACTCTTATCTCGTCCAACCTTTCCAACGCTTGCTCATGGTCTACCTCAACAACATTGTCTAGTGATCATGTTCCCGTCTTTGTGCACATCGATCTCTCAAATTCTCTTGCTCCTTATTCTGGTGTTCGTCAACGTTCTTATCTCAATTTAGGCCAAGCAGACTGGTGCCTGTTCAGTGAGGTTGCGCTACGCCTTGCGGCTGATTACCCGTGGAATGGCAATGTGCACCAGAAGGAGCATCACTTATCTGATGCAATTCGCAGGGCCATGAAGGCGGCTATCCCTGTTGGCCGAGTTAAGACGTTCTATCCAAACGTCACCAGAGAAATTCTTGAGAAAATCAGGACTAGAGATGCCAGAAGAGCAGTTGACCATCTAGACCCTGTCGTCGCTCAGCTGGATGGTGAGATCAGAAAAAGATCTCGACCAGCACAAGAAAGAACAGTGGGAAAAATTCACAGAACAGTTGAATTTCAAGACGGACAGTGGAGCTACTTGGAAGATTCTTCGGAAACTATCGGGAAAGAGCTCGCCAGCCACCATCTCCACTATTGAGTTCGGTAATAACGTTTTCAAGTCAGGAAAGGAAGCCGCCTACTCTCTCGGTAAAAGTTTCTTTGTCACGAGTACAAGGCGAGGTCCGCAAAATAGAGTGACAGTAAGAGAGCTGTGCCGCCTCCCGCTCATGAGCACGGCCGATGCGTTCACTGTGGCGCAAGTAGAGAAGATTATAAAGGACATGCGAAACTCCAAAGCTGTCGGTCCGGACGGCATTTGTCCTGCTGTACTGAAGAAACTCCCGACTGAGATCCTTCCGCTCATCGTTGATATGATTAACACTTCGTTCAGCTCTTGCACTATTCCGCAAAACTGGAAGACAGCCAACGTCATCCCGTTGCCCAAGCCTGGCAAACCTCAGTCATCAGTAAAGGGATATCGTCCCATTAGCTTGATGTCACCTTTCGCCAAGGTGGCCGAAAAGCTCATTGTCAAGGATCTAGCGGAGCACAACGAGAAGCAGTTGTTTCAACATGGGTTCAGGAGGCTACATTCCACAACTACGGCGTTGCTAGAAATTACCAGCTATGCTATCGACGGGTTCAACTTTAACAAGCCATTGAGAACTGTAGCTGTTGCGTTGGATCTCACCAAGGCATTTGATACGGTTAACCTTGGAGTCCTGTCAAGCAACATTCTGGAGTCGTCAATACCATCTTGGCAGAAGCGCTGGATATCGGCGCTTTATTAAAGGTCGGCGGGCAAGAGTCATGTTTCAGAACCATGTCTCCAACAGTATTCCTATGGCAGCTGGAGTCCCTCAGGGCGGAGTTCTATCGCCAGCCCTCTTCAATCTGTACCTCGGAGATATGCCTGAGCCTCCACAGGACATCAAGGTCGTCGCGTATGCCGATGACATAACAATCATGTGTCGAGATCGGGACTTACAGGTGGCCGCCAATAAGATCAACGAGTACCTGATCACACTGAAGAGCTTTTTCGACCGCAAGATGCTAAGTATCTCTGCAGCCAAGTCGTCAGTGTCCGTTCTCACGACGGACCCATCCGAGCACAGCGCTCATCCGGATGTCGTGTGGGATGGAGACCGTTTGCCTGCTGCTCGCTTTCCAAAGCTGCTCGGTCTTGTGCTCGATCCGTCACTCAAGTTTCATAAGAATACCGAGCAGAAGCAGGCAGTCGTTAAAGCTAAGCTCAACGTTCTCAGGGCCCTGGGCGGTACTTCGTGGAGGTAGCAGCAAGGAGACTATACTCACAACGTATAAGGCGATTCTCCAGCCCGCTCTGGAGTACGCCGCACCGGTGTGGCAGCATCTCGTCTCAGAATCCTCCTGGACAAAGATGCAACGAGTACAAAATGCTGCTCTCCGTATCGCCACCGGATGTGCAAGGAGTTCCCAATCGAGCACCTGCATGCTGAGACCCGTCTATTACCAGTGAAGGAGCACTGTCAGCTCCAGGCCCAGCAATTCCGCATTAACATTATAAAGCAACCAAATCACCCGTCGTAGAGAGTGCTAAACCCCGTGAGAGAGAAGTATAAGAAAGCCATTCGCCGATGCTCCAAACAAAGTCAATTTGCAAAGATGGCACGACTCACAGCAAGAACGACTCCGTCTTTTGCGCGAGGAGCACACCAAGTTCGTACGGTGTCATCTTGTGAAGGTGGCCATAAATCCTATATTAGGAGATATACCGCCCCCCGTCTGCACCTCAGAGTCTCAACTCGGAAGAAGGGCGAGATGCACGCTCGCATCATTACGCTGTGGTCACTCTACAATGCTAATGTCTTATGTCAGCAAGATTGACAGCAGCAAATCTGATGAGTGCCCGGACTGCGGTATCGTCGGCCATGATACCGCACATTTATTCAACTGTCCGGAGAGGCCTACCACGCTGACACCAATGGACCTATGGACGAATCCACTACTGGTCGCCCAGTTCCTCCGCCTATGACAAAACCCTCTATGTGGCTGCAAAGAAGAAGAAGAAGAACAAGGGAGTGGCCAGACCGGGTTGACGGGACTGCCCATGCAGTCATGTTCTTCTGATAGACTACTCTTCGGCTACGAATACTCTACTAGCTGTCCGAGTAATTGGGGAAAAACTTCTGAGCAATTTTCCGAGATGAGGTCGAAACGGCGAAGATGACGAGCGCTGTATCACTGGTCCCTTCAATCAAACCGCTGATCCAAGTTAGCCGAGTGGGCTAAAGCGGTGGACTACCAGCCGTCTAGGCTCGCAAGTTCAATCCCCTCTGCTGGTTAACTTTTGCCACAATGTTTTTGAGTCCAGGAGCTGCACGCGGCATTTCGATTAAAACGGTTTTTGAGCTCTCTTCATGAGAATGTAGATTTGGTCATCACAAAAGAAAGAATAAGTGAAAAAAAAACCGGAAATTCACGAGAAAAAAACACTCAAAAACAAGGTATAACGGCTAATTATAGGTGTTGGCCAGTCCCCAATCAACGAGATTCTCAATAATGCTTCTTTATCCGCCTTTTATTTCGCTGCTGAAATGGTCAGTAGTCTCCAGAAGTGCTCAGAAATTACTTGAGAAGCAAAATAAAAGATGGCAAAACAGGCTCTCATAAAAATCTCGATAATGGGGGGGGCGAGAGGACACCAAGTCATAACTTGTTCCTTAGCGTTTTTTCTACAATTTTTCACTTATTTTCACATTTGTGATCGCCAGATCTACCCTCTTATAAGTATAACACAACAACCGACTTTATCGAGAACCTTGCCTTTAAGGCAGCACAATATCTCAGGTGCTAAATACCGTTTTATGACGGCACGTGAGGATGAGGACGCCTCAGATTGGTCCTGACGCGAAATTATTCGGTGGGTAGAGAGCTCCCTTATTTTTCTCAGAGACAGATTAGCATATAGCCCTGCTTCCATGAATGTAATATCTATTTTCCAACACTATTCGGAAGAAATTCTGGTACTGATTTAGATCTCTTGCTGGGAGTAGATTATCCGCCCACTTTCTCGCTGTCGCCCAATCACGCCAGCCTCTACGGCGCCTGTGATAGGTCAACGGCGAGAAAATGGGCGGATAAGCTACTCTCCATAAGAGATCTAAATCAGAACCGAAATTCTCACAACCGTTTTGATATTGCTCATCAGATTTGATCTCGATAATCATTTTAAAAACATCGGTCTCGGACAATCGATGGTGCGTCCCAGCAATGTTTTTCCTTCGCATTCACATTTCCTTCTTATCTTCCTATCCTTGTTCATCATTTCTCTTTTCCATAAGATCATTTCGTTTCCAGTTGTAATGAATAGTGAATTGGTGCACTATTAAGTGATATCACGTTATGTTTCGCGGTGGAGTTTATATTTCAACACAGAAATCATACGCGACGGCAAATCATTGGAAGACTGCGTCTCTAGATTTTTTGCAATTGATTTTGCAGGACTGTTGATTGAGTACACGAAAATGGACGAGTAAAGGACAGCGTACGCGCGCGCAACCGCTTTCAATTTTTTTATGTTTTTGTGGAAATGAGCTCGGAGAAATCAAGCTCATAGTCATAGTAGAAGCCGAGGTCTTGAACACATGTGTCAGACCCTATCACGTGCTCCGCAAGTCTGTAAATCAAGGAAGGGATGGACTCTCTGATTCTTATACGGAAGATTCTCTCCGGAGCAAGTGGCAATTCGCAAACTTGAAGCGTCGGAAATATAAGTATAAATATATAAAGTTTTAGCACAAGCTTGAACTCCAGTATCTCTGAAGATTAACAGTATTCGGCCCTTTGTTGACTACATACATATTAGACAACAGTTTTTGCCAGGTTACCTACGTACTTTCAACAATTCTCGGCACAGTGCATGGAGAGAAGCTATTTTGGACCAACCTCGCTTAATTAGGAAACGTACCATAGAATTGACTCCAAAATTTCCAAGAAGCTTTTTAAGTTCAACCGCTCACGCGAGCGAAGAGTCGTCGGGTCCAGAAATAAGGCGTTTTTTTTTCAAATTGGTGAACCAAAGGCTCCGGCAAAAACCAACAATAAGTGCATTCATTGGTTGACGAAAATGGAGAAGTAGTTAGACTGGATTGCGAAAAGGCAGAACTCCTTGCAGACACTTTTGCAAAGTCGTACAGTGATCCGAGCAATGACGCAGTTAGTCCTTTGACCCAAGCTTTTCCAGAAATGTCTGATTCAGTCTGGTTTTACGCCGACGAACTTTATTCATTGCTTTCAAAATGGCCCCAGTCTCTTTCCGAAACTTCGGACGGCATCCCTTTACACTTCATTAAAGAAATAGCAGTATATGTTGTAAATCCGTTAGAACACATCTTCAATCTGAGTTTCATGAATGCCGAAGTTCCCCGTAGATGGAAATGCTCTCTTATAACGCCTCTTCCTAAAAAAACCTCCTTACAATCAGCCGGGGAATCACCGACCTGTTAGTGTACCCTCAATATTCGCCAGACTTTTTGAAAAAGTGGTTGAAAACCGAATAGCTGATCATCTAAACAATCATAATATTTAATCTCCATCTCAGCACGGTTTTCAAAAGAAGAAGTCAACAGAGACAGCTATGCTGAGAGCGCTAAATGATTGGACCATGGTGACCAGAGATAATGGAGGCTCAGTAGACGTTGCATATTTGAATTTTTCTTGAGCGTTTGATAGGGTGTGTCATCTGAGGTTGAAGGCGAAACTGATTTCAGTCGGAATTCATCCACGTATTGCGTCTTGGGTAGAATCATTTCTAACTGAGCGGACTTTTAGTGTGCGGGTGAACCAAGCTTATTCTGAGCCAAGAAAAGTTCTAAGTGGAGTTCCCCAAGGAGGTGTTCTTTCCCCTTTCATCCTTTGAGGTGAGCTGCATTGCGTTTGCTGATGATATCAAAATATATTGTACCATAACATCCACAGAGAGTAGTATGAGGCTGCAGAGTGCAATCACCGCTGTAGATCGCTGGTCCCTAGAGTGGAAGTTACCCCATATCTCAGGAAAAAACGAAAATGCTTCATCTTGGAAAACAAAATCCAATCTATAGTTATAGTATGGGAAATTTCCCCCTTAGTATTGTGCAGAATATTCAAGATCTTGGATTCTTCATAACCAAGGACCTGACTTTTGACTATCATTGCGAGCAAATAGCTAAAAAAGCAATGAGAGTTATGCACAACTTGATCCGAGCTCTCACGACAAGGGATACCTCTGTTTTATTAAGGACTTTCAAAACATATGTGAGACCTCTTCTTGAGTACGGCACTACTGTTTTCTGTCCTTACAAACGTAAAATCATCCTCAAAATGGAAGGTGTACAGAACAGCTTAACTAGGAAGTTATTTATCAGAAAACTAGGTTTTGTGTATGATGACATAACTGACAGCAAAACTAGAAATAGGGAGTTTAATCTCCGATAATTTCGTATAGGAGAAGAAGGAGCGATATTGTCATGGTCCATAAAATTTTGAATGATTATTGCGGTCTTGATAGAGAAGATTTGTTCACAGTGAGTGAATCAAGAACGCGAGGCGGGGAGCAAAAAATCGCTCTCAGCACTGCCAAAACTGCTGTTCGGCACAACTTCTTTGTTAATAGAGCTGGGTCAAACTATTTGAAATTGAGCAAAAAGTTTTCTATTCCTCATGATGTAAAAGGTTTTATCAAAACAGTGGAGTGTTTTCAGAGTTCCTCGGGGCAGAGCAGCTGACCACAGTTTGCTTCGGCGACAAGGAGTAACAGTTTTACAAATGTAACTCCACTTCTTTACCACATATTAGCCTTTATTTCTCTATTAGGTCACCACTCGTTTGTTTTCTGCATTTCATCTGTTTTAATCTGGTGTATTTCAATTCGCTAGTTGCGTATCTTTTTGTAGAAACGGTTATATATTCTAGGATTTAAAACTTCTACTGCGGGATGGGGCGGGCTGGTCCGGTGGGCAGGCTGATCCGAGCGAGGTTTACCGACTTCCTGGCTAGCTGCCTTGAAATTCAGCGTTCTTAGTGATTTTCCCTCTCGGTGACAACCCTTTGAGCTTATTGTGTGACTTCAATCACAAAAGAGCTAAGAAAAACGGACTTGTACCATTGCAATTAATGAATAGATGATTAATTGGCAGCCTCTTGATGTGTACTGTTCTTAATCTAAGCAAAAATAAGGCTAAGACATAGCACATTTATTCCAGCTGTGGGCTACCGGCGTTGACTAGTTGTCCGCAATGAAGAAATGAACAAAGCGCTTCCGCACTGATGAACGATTGGGTGGACTCGGACATGGTTGGCTACACTAATTCGGGAAAGTGCTTTTGAAGAACGAAAAGAATTTGATTAGTCAAAAAAGCCGTGAATTGTGGAGGAATTTGAGGAACAGGTGAAAAATCATCTCATCGCTCTAAAGTGGAAGATGACCGACGAAGGGACTCCGCCTCTCCAGTTCACGAAACCATTTTCGCGTGAGTGTAGCTCTGTAGAGACGCAAAATTAAAGCTCCAAGCTTTACAAACAAATTCAGCCGAACCTATTCTCAGCGCTTAGCACGAGCGAATAAAAGCGAACACCTGCACTTAGGATGACTTTAGCTCGAAAGAATGTTTTTCGAAGTGCGCTGCGTGAAAATTGAGTTATGCGTAGAAATAGCCTGATATTGTGAAATAAAAAAATGAATTTGCCGAGTGAAATTCAGGATTGAGAAAAAAGTGTATGTCCCGGGAATCCATCCTGGGACCAACACAAAAAGGAGGGAAAATTGCTAAGGCGCTATTCATACTACTCAACGCCAGCGCGGCACGCGCGTGCCGCGCTGGCGTGGCGTTTGTGTATGAGTGGCTTGACGGCCCGCCCGCGCGGCACTCGCGTCACGCTCGCCCGCTTCGCCATGGCGTCGCCGCTGCAGTATTCATACTGCCACCATGAACGCATTGGCGTTTTCATCCACTGATATTATTTATCGATCGTTTCATTCATTCCAGCTTCACCGCTCCGCCATGGCGTCGCCGCTGGAGTATTCATAGTCTCCGCAAGCGCGGCACGCGCGTCACACTCTTCGAAAGTATTTATACACAAACGCCACGCCAGCGCGGCACGCGCGTGCCACGCCAGCGCGGCACGCTGGCGTTTAGTAGTATGAATAGCGCCTAACCACTGCGGCAGCGATTCTCTTCCTCGCGCTCCTGACTTAAGCTTCTTCTCAATTTCACTTCCTATCCCCATTCCTTTCTTCCATTTTTCCCCTTTTCAATCTTCATGTCCTCCATCCTTACCTGATTTTCCGTTCTCTCATGTTTTTTTCTTCCCGATCTTCCTCCTCTATGTTCTTGCTTTGCAGGGAATCGCGATCGAAATCCCATCCCCTGCTAAGCTGTGGAATTTACTTCATTTTTCTTCGGCGTGAATATTAATCATAATAGAAAATTCGCTGCTGACTTCTAGGAACGAGAGACGAAGATATATCCGTAAACATGTTAGACGGGTTCAGATACATAGATATTTGTACCGATATCCGTAAAATGTATTCTTATGGATTGCATTTCTTCTTGTGTACATATTTGATGGATGACATGGACTTAATCAGCGAGTAGACAGAAAAACAATAACATACATATATATGTATAGTGAAGTAATGAGAAAATTTTAGTTACAGCACAGATAGTTTTCGTTGCTTTTTCTTTTGTAGCCTCATACTAAATATCTTTTTTTTTTGTTGGATGAAGGATTTTTCTGCTCAGAAACACGTGTCCGAACTATATTTCCTTGAGCGTATTTCCACGTGAAGAGGCCAGAACATCTAAAAATCAGCTCTTACAAGGAAGGCGCTATAAGTCATAGTAACCATTCCGAATCAAATTTAATTTTTTTCTAGAACCATTTTCGTACGATAAGACCTAAGATGCCCATCGCAGCTGCCTAGACCCACTCTGAAAGAAGTTATAGGCGTTTCTTCTCTGATTTTCGTACCTATTGTACCCTCCAAAAAGCGCATTATTTTTACCAAAATCCGGAAACGGACCTCATAGTCAAAACTTCCTCCCTAGGCAAAGTTCGGGTTAAGGAGTACTTTCCAAACTTTGCGCACACTGACAGCGTTTTGGACTTGTACGGATTTTCGGTTGCGCGTTTCTCTACACCATTTAGAGAGCTCTCAAAGCGTTTTAGAAAATTTAGAAAAATATTCCAGATTAGACGAAAAATTCGCCCTTGGGTTTTTTTAGGGTGCTGATCACGAATCTGAGGTTCATTTGTCGTTTTTTCCAAAGTTTTCGAGTAAATTTGTTCGAAGCTTCCATCCGGCAGAAAACATTGACCGCAAAATAGACTTTTGACGATTTTCTGAATGTGGCGACAGATGTAGCTCAAATCGTTTCCCTGAGGGTTATTCGAAGTGCTCAAGACGAATCTGATGTCAAGTTATCGATTTTTGACAGCTTACTGTAGATTACGGTGGGTATACGGTAGTTTGGTCAAAGTCTCAAATTTTCATGGGGGGTACCTTACCTTGCCGCGAAGCTTTAAAAACGCTCATAACTTCTTTCAGAGTGGGTCTAGGCAGCTGCGATGAGCATATCCGGACTTTTCGTCCGAAAAGGGCTCTAGAAAAGTACATTACATTCGGAATGGTTACTATGACTTATAGTGGTTCCCTTGTTAGGCAGCGTACCTTACGTAAGGCTCTAAGTACACATATCACAAAGTGTCGCGTGAGTGCGTGGAGCCTTTTGCGCTATTGAACGGGTAGTTCTGACGAGCGGGTCTGACCACCTAACTGTAAATCTCATGTTCGAACCAAGTCAAGGAAGTTCGCAAAGTTTGAGACCTCAATGTTGTTTGGCCACGAAATGTTCGGGCCCTCGAACAGCTCCCTGACCTAAAAAGGCGGAGTTTCTGGGTCGGTCATCTAGTACAAAAGATCCTCCAGCGCTCAACGTTAATAGCGTCTCTTTCCACTTTTTTCCCATTTTCAGTGAATCGATTGACTATGAAGACATGTTGAAGAGACTCAATCTTTTTCCAAAAATTTTTGGTGAGTGTTCAAACAAACGGTTAGACAAGTCGGTGAAATGGGAAAAAAATCAAAAAGAAGAAACGTTAATCACGCTCAGCACAGCGCAACCCAACTGAAAATTCGCTTACTTTTTTTGCTCTTACGCTGCCTTTTGAGTTGTGCCCTCAAGAAGCAATAATCGCCTCGAAATAGTAATAGGATTCGTATCAGGGGTGCGCGGAATATTAATTCAAAAGCTCGGTTCAGGCGTGACACGCTTAAAATGTGCAGAGGTGCTGGAACTTTTCGGTACGCGTAACGGGGAAGTTTCTTGAAACTATCCGCCGTCTTTTTCTGCCTGAATTGACTCGATATTTCTTACGTATTTTTAGATTCCCCACCGTTTTAGCTGTTTTAGGAATGCGGAATGGCCGAAAATAAGCGTAAGAGGCTGGTTCTGAAATGCGAAACACGGCACTCCGTTCATCCGTAGTCCGAAAGAGTGGGGTCATCTGCCGATTTAGAGTAGAGTATTGCGAGGACATTTTCTATCATTCTAAGGCAAAAACTCTGAATGAGTCTTTCTGAGAACTCAACCAGGTATGTGCGGCAATTGCTAATTGCCGTTTGCCGGCCATTTCTGGGACTTTTTTGCCGTTCGTCGTTTTCCGAAATATTTGTTATTTTTCCTGCAAAACTCGGCAAAACACATTATAGGGAAACTCCACCTATGCTCGCGGTTATATGTGCACTAGGGGTAATCCGATTATCCGTTGTTCGCTCAACCGTTATCCGGGGTTTTAAGTTATCTGGGGTGGCAGTGAATCTGTTTAGAAACGCGAGTTAACTCGCAGTAAGTTCGCGGTAGACTGCAGCTAAACGCGAGCTTTTTATTTGAAGTTTTTCAGGAATGGGACCGGGCATTGGTGAAACTACGCTCTCGCATGCCACGTTATGAGACACCTAGATTAGCATAGTGTAAAAAAATCCCCCAAAAATAGCTTCAATCTGTCTTTCTTGAAAAAAATTGTAATTAAAAAAAAATTGAAGATTTACTTTGAACTTTTCACCCTAAGATATGATTTTTGAGATTTTCGTGTAATTGTGTAGAAGACTCCTCCGATATAACACGTGCCAAATGTGAGATCTCAAATCCTCCAAATAGGCGAGATATGTATAAGCGACAACCACGGGCCCGACCCCCTTCCTGATTTTTGATCTCAATAGCGGCTAGCCGGATGGATGATTCTCAACCGAGTCGTCGTTCTTCACTCCCATTGCGATCTATCTCATCGTCCTGTTTCGCCTCGGGCCGCTACTGCGAATCAAGAGAAAGACAGGCCTGAGACAACTCGTCCACCAAATTTTCGCCTTCAAAACGCAGCCATCTTCAAGGAGCCATATCTCCGTTCAAAGGGGGTTTCAGACGATTTCAGTAATACCATTGTTATCAAAGTGCGACCCTCTCCAAGATAAGGATAGAACCTAATAAATCATATTCTGGTCCTTTGACGTCCCCTAGTCCTTTGACTTGAGCTGGCCGAGAAATTGGAACTAGTGTGTGAATGGGAAGAAAGATGGATAGTTTTCGAAAAAGTCCTCCGGAGAACTTTCTCTAAAGCTAACCATCTTTTTCGTCATTCACAATCTATTTCCATTTACTCTGTCAGCTCGCGTTATGCTGCACATTTACGCGGACTTGACGCAAGATCACCACAGTTGTATTAGGTCTCATTTTGTTTGAGTTACTCGCAATTGGTTCTAGTTTTGTCAGAGCGCGGTTACCGATCGCGGAGCCGCAGCGGCCCACCGCAGAGCCGTAGCTGCACAACCGCGGAGCCGCTGAGGCACTACCGCGGAGCCGTAGTGGCACTACCGCGAAGCCGCAGCGGCACCACCGCGGAGCCGCAGCTGCACTTTCGCGGAGCGGCTACGACATTGCCACTGCGACTCCGCGATAGTGCCGCTTCGGTGCCTGTAGAAGCCGAAGCGGCGATTTCTTTGATTTCCATGAGGTCCCTCTATGTCTTGTTTTTTGTTCATCTGATGTCTTGAAATGAAACTACTCCCTTGAAATAGAATCACTCGATTGTTGACATAATTATTGGAAAAAAGGGGAAAAAGTAGAGCAGCACATGTGAAAAACTTTTGACTCTAAAGGGTGAGTTTTTTTGCCGTTTGCCGATTGCCGCATTTTTGGGATTTTCTTGCCGATCGCCGTTTGCCGAAATCTCAAATCGTTTGCCGCACATCCCTGAACTCAACACCTAATAGACCGTGGGTCCACACAGCACACCCGTGGCTGTTTTGCTCCTGTTACCGCATATAGGTACACACTATTCACACATGTCATGAACTCGGTCTTTTGTTGTTCCTTGAAAAAAAAAAGATTCTCTGCTCTAGTAGGTGGAGGGCCCGTTCTAAGGACAACATAGGTATGTTGCTGGTGGGCGGAAACGTAGCACCTCAGAATTCGTTCACACGTGTTCAGTTATAACAAAATTCCTGGTTTGAGAGCCCACCGCTTCGATTGGTAATGGAGCGCGTGGTCGGTTGCGCACGTTAGCCGTGTAGCGCACGGTTCATCAGGTGTCAAGGCTTTATGACATTGCTCACCCGCCTACGTACGCGTCGCGGTCCGGCTAGTGTCGCGCGCGCGGCGAACGCTGATAACACACCACCGTTTAGAAGAGTCTTCAGCGCTCCATATGACTGAATGGCTATAGAATGTAACAAGAACTGAACGCAGGAAAGTTAATAACTTCCCAGGACATGCCAATTTATCTGATTCCACCTAAAAAAGTGGATGTCGCGTCTCCGCCCATCTCGTCGCGCGCGACGCTCAACGACCTCGACGCAGCACGCTCGGGTGAGCAATGTCCGTCTCCCAGGTGTTAACACGAAAGTTTTCAAGTGCTGTAAGATTCTTCGCTCGGCTTTCAATGATGTCCATATGTAGTACAACACCTACAATCTTCACATTTCGATGTTTCAGCCGCTTCTCATGGGATAACATGTAACGGTCATTCGTCGCCCTGGCGAGAGTTTCGTCAACGTTCAAGGTTAAGTGCTGTTACTTCAGCTTTCTTCGAGGTTAGCTGTTCTACATATGCCTAACTCGGCTCAGTTGAAATAGCATTCCTTTGTAGTACTTCAGATGAACTGTTGCTATATTTCGGGAACGCACCAAGCAAGTCCGCCGAATGATATGACAATAGGCTCAACTGTTCTTCCTTATTCCTATTTCAAGTGGATTCTTTTGTTTTGACAAGGATTTGTACACAGCAGTTGCTCAGGTAAGAATAACTCAGTTGTCGTATTGTTTGAAGTTGAACCGTAGTAGTTCTGTGTTGATGTCTTGTTTTCTGTCTCTTTACACGGAAATTATTCTGGTGATATCCTTAATCGGCAAAGATCACAAACAATTATGTAAATTCCATTATTGGAAAGATTAGGCTTTACGAAAACCGAAATGCTTCAGGCTCTTCTAAGGAATGTACAACAAATTTAAAAAGAAATATTCTTCGATGATCCTGTTTGATTTCCTATTTGTTTAATTTTCTACTCTTTTTGTTGTTCTTAACCGTCTGTATTTGATATTAATGCTCGGAAAAAGTTAATTTAGACAGAAAACGGGGAGAAATCTCAAACTCAGACATCAGTGCCGCCAACTACTCTGAGAGTTTTGGCCGCGATATAGCCGCAAAATAGCCCACCAGGCTCCGCAGCGGCTCCTGGTGAGCTATTTCCCGGTTATATCGCTGCTATTTCTCGGCTTCTCGTGGATAGGACAAGAAGTAGCCGAGAAATAGCCGAGATATACCCGAGAAATAACTAAAAATAAACAAAATTAACCAAGACGCAACCGTCGCCGGCTCGCCGAGCCACCATCTGGGGCCGCCAGCGGTTGGGCGGGGCCTCCAGAGGCTGAACAAAGTTCATGTACCTCAAGCTTGGGTAATTGAACCGATGGAGGTGCTGAAATCAGAATCAGGTCTCTGGATTGCGCCGTATATCTGCCTGGAGAGCATTATTTCTCGGCTATTTCGCGGCTATTTCGCGGCTAGCACTAATTGGGGGCTATCTTGCGGCGAGCATTATTTAGCGGTCATTTCTGGGCTATTCCGCGGCGAGCATTGTTTGGCGGCTATTTCGCGGCTATTACGCGGCAAGCATTCATTTTGCGGCTATTTCTCTGCTATTTCTCGGTCAAAACTCAGAGTACTACATTCCATGATGTTAAATATTATAAATGTACACCAATATTATCATTCACTTATCATGACTATGGAGGATAGTCCTGGAGAAACACAAAACAGACAACAACACAAAGGGCCACAGAGAATTTCAGAAAGACAGAAGTCAAAAAAAAAGTTTTCTTCAGGATATCAAATACCAACGATAACATGTCAATATTACAAAAAACACAAAATACCTATAATTATTGTTGTGAACAATGGTCGACTGACCAGAGAACAGCACAATCAATAGTCAATGGTCCACAAATGTCACACCACCCATGTGCATGGTCAACTGAACTTTGGTCTCCACTAATTACGCGACTGCCTGGACCGGAAGTCAATGGGGTCGAACGATATGGGACGGAAGTCACGTGATCACATGATACTTTGTACTTTGATTGTCCAGGCCTATAAAAGGCGATCCATATGTCATTATGTTGTTGTTCCTTGTCGACTAATAAAGTTCCCGAGAACTTCGTGTACCAGCTACAACAAGTGGCGATCAGCGATTGGAAGAAGACTCAACGGACTCAATGGATGCCACCACTCTACGTACTATTCTGGAAGCACAGGCTCAGCAGCAGCAGAAGACTCTGGATGCAGTCATGGAAAGAATGGAACGGTTATTCACGTCTGCTGCACCAACGCCCGCTCCAGCCTCAACAGTGGAATTCGTAACAAACTCACTGTCGACCAGATTGCCAACCTTCGTCTACGATCCAGAAACCGGCTGCACATTCGATCTATGGTTCAATCGCTACGAAGACGTGATCGCCAAGGATGGTTCCAGTCTGGACGAATCTGCGAGGGCCAGGCTGATCGTTTCAAAACTCGACGCAACCACGTACGCCCGGTTCACAAACCATATCCTGCCCAAAAGAACATCTGAAGTCTCTTTGGAGGATACAATCAAGACACTGAAGAATCTGTTTGGACACAACACGTCAGTATTCGCTCGCCGGTACACTTACCTGAGAACTCAGCGAAATGCTGAGTGCCTCCTCGACTATACCGGATTGGTCAATCGACGCCACGCCATGGCCGAATTCAATGACGTTACTCCTGAACAAATGAAGTGCCTTGTATGGATATGTGGACTGGCTGCTCCTGAAGACGCTGATATTCGTGCCCGTGCCCTGAGAAAGATGGAGGACAATCCAAACACAACGCTCAAGGAACTCAGTGCCGAAATACAGCAGTTTATGGACATACGGAAGGATGCGAAATTGCTCGGGAACCAATCGACAGTACCACAGCATGGAATCAACGCCGTCAAGGCTAAGAAGAATCCGTCAAGGGACCCACCCTCGCCCTGTTTTCGCTGTGGAGGACCGCACTGGTCAAAAGATTGCGAATACAACAACAGAAAGTGCCACGAATGCAAAATGGTTGGACACAGAAAAGGATTCTGCAAGAATTTCGCTCGAAAGACGACAATGGCAGCGAAAAAGCACCGAAATGCAAACAACGTAGTCATCGTCGCCTCTACAACCAGTGAGGTCAAACCTGCCAATCGAATCTACAGACAAGTGCAGATCAATGGAAGACCCATACGGATGCGCCTCGATACTGGAGCTGATGTTACCTTGCTGAGTCATGAGGATTGGATCGCAATTGGCCGCCCGAAGTTGCAGACACCACTCGTAACACTGAAATCGGCCAACAACAAATACATCAATGTACGAGGTCAATTCGAATGCAATTTCAATATCGACGGTCAGAAAGGGAGAGGAAATTGCCATGTTGCTGATACCACGTCGCTGCTTGGACTCGACTGGATCTCCCAAAACGAGCCTCTCTTCAAACAGCTCACGGAGAAGACAATCTGCAACATTTCTTCCTCCACGCTCAGCAACCTACGAAATTCTCTCACCAAGCGTCTACAGAATCAATTTGCTGCCGTATTCGCGCCAGGACTGGGATGTTGCAAGAAAGCGAAAGCAACACTTACGCTGAAACCGGAAGCAAGACCGATTTTCCGGAAAGCTCGCCCCGTCCCGTATACCGCACTACCACGTATCTCACAGGAGATCGACCGGCTGGTAGCTGAAAATGTACTCTCGCCCATCGACCATTCCGAGTGGGCAGCCCCTATCGTCGCCGTTCAAAAAAAAAATGGATCGATCCGTCTTTGCGCAGACTATTCTACTGGTTTGAACGACGCCCTTCAACAGCACCAGCACCCACTTCCAACTGCTGACGACATATTCACAAAGCTAAATGGAGGACGCTACTTCTCTCAAATCGACCTGGCGGAGGCGTACCTTCAGTTGGAAATGGAAGAAAATTCTCAGCCACTGCTGACAATCAACACACACCAAGGTCTCTACCGTTTCAATCGCTTACCCTTTGGTGTGAAACCCGCTCCCGGCATCTTCCAGCAACAAATGGACTCCCTCATTGCTGGCCTGGATGGATCTGCTGCCTACCTCGATGACATCGTCGTTACTGGTAGAACCATTGACGAACACAATTATCGTCTGGACGCAGTATTTCGAAGAATACTCGACTATGGATTTCGTGTTCGCCTGGAAAAATGCTCCTTCCTACAACCTCAGATCAACTACCTTGGTTTCGTCATTGACGCTGAAGGACGCCGCCCCGATACTACGAAAATCGATGCAATTCAAAAGATGCCGCACCCAAAAGACGTCACCCAACTACGATCTTTCCTTGGGTTAGTAAATTTTTACGGAACTTTCGTCAAGAATTTACACAACTATCGCGCTCCCTTGGACGCCCTCACCAAGAAGGATGTCACATTCACTTGGACACCGGAATGTCAGTCGTCATTTGATCTTATAAAGGACATTCTCAAATCGGATCTATTACTCACCCACTTCGATCCCAGTCTGCCGATCATCGTAGCCGCAGACGCCTCAAATTATGGTATCGGAGCAGTTCTGCTGCATCGCTTCCCGAATGGATCCGAGAAGGCTATTTATCATGCAAGCCGAGCCCTAACTCCTGCACAGAAGAATTACAGCCAAATCGAAAAGGAAGCCTTAGCGCTAGTTTTCGCAGTGCAGAAGTTCCATCGTTTCATCCACGGCCGTCATTTCACGCTGAAGACGGATCACAAACCGCTCATCTCTATCTTTGGAAGCAAGAAAGGGATGCCCATTTATAGTGCCAACCGCCTTCAACGTTGGGCTACCACTCTACTCAATTACGACTTCACCATTGAGTATGTCAAAACCACTGATTTCGGAGAGGCGGATGCGCTATCTCGACTTATCGCAGCACATCCAACGGAAACTGAAGACCGTGTAATAGCCGCCATAGAAGCTGACTTCCAAGCGGAATTTACCGTTAATTGCACGAATCTACCAGTATCTTCCGAAACAATCCGGAACGCAACAGACGCAGATAAACTCCTTCAACAGGTTATTGACTGCGCACGATCCGGAAAATGGCCCAAGATTGATCGCAGCTCCCCACTATGGCACTTCTACAACCGACGAGACAGCCTGACAACAGTCAATAACTGTCTGCTCACCTCCACTCGCATCATAATTCCCAAGTCACTTCAACGCCGAGTACTCTCAGCACTGCACAAGGCACATCCCGGTCAAACGAGAATGAAAATGTTGGCTCGCAGCTTCGTTTACTGGCCAGAAATCGACGCCGATATCGAATCGCTTGTAAAAAGTTGCAGCAGTTGTGCAGCAGCCTCAAAGGACCCAATAAAGGCAGAACTCCACTCCTGGCCGAAGGAGACTGCCCCATGGATGCGAGTACACGCTGATTTCGCTGGACCCCTGGATGGAAGGTACTACTTTGTTATCGTGGACGCCTATTCGAAATGGCCTGAGATTGTTCAAATGAGTGCCATCTCAACTTCCGCGACCATTAACGTCCTTAAGAAGATTTTCGCGCAATTCGGAAACCCGAAGATTTTCGTGACGGATAACGGTACCCAGTTTACCTCATCAGGTTTTGCAAATTTCTGCCGCTCACGTGGAATAACACACATTCGCTCCCCGCCCTTCCACCCGCAGAGCAACGGACAAGCGGAACGTTTTGTGGACACATTCAAAAGAGGACTCGCAAAACTGAAGGGGGAGGAACCCACGGCTGACGCACTGCAAACCTTCCTAATTTCTTACCGCTCTACTCCTTGCCCATCAGGACCTAATCACAAATCGCCTGCCGAAAACTTCCTGAACCGCCGAATACGGACTGTGCTAGACCTGATGGCCCCTGAAGAAACGAACAATAAGGAAGGATCCCGAGACATCTCAATGGAAGCCCAGTACAACAGACACCATGGAGCCCGCCATCGACACTTCGAAGTCGATGACAAAGTTTACGTAAAAGACTATCGTGGACAAAAGAGCACATGGATTCCTGGGACTGTCAAATGGAAAACTGGAAGCAGCACGTACACTGTGGAATGCGAAAACATGTTATGGACTCGACATGTAAATCAACTCAAACCAAGGAGTTCAATTTCAACAGCAAACAAATTGCTGGATGTTTTTGACTTACCACTATTCAACTGTGAAGACGACTCTAACCAATCATCGTCACCGTCAATACTCGACACGGAATCGACGTCTACCGCCAATCCGAATGCCTTGCCTGAAGTCCGACGATCCTCTCGCAGTCGACATGCGCCACCTCGTCTACACATGGATCCAGCCAGCAAGACGTACTGCCTCTAGCTTGAGAAAGGGGAGGTGTTGTGAACAATGGTCGACTGACCAGAGAACAGCACAATCAATAGTCAATGGTCCACAAATGTCACACCACCCATGTGCATGGTCAACTGAACTTTGGTCTCCACTAATTACGCGACTGCCTGGACCGGAAGTCAATGGGGTCGAACGATATGGGACGGAAGTCACGTGATCACATGATACTTTGTACTTTGATTGTCCAGGCCTATAAAAGGCGATCCATATGTCATTATGTTGTTGTTCATTGTCGACTAATAAAGTTCCCGAGAACTTCGTGTACCAGCTACAACAATTATGATGTGTTTCAAAATACTCATATTTGAAACTGTTTTTTGCACTCTCGGAAAAAAATTATGAGCAAGTTGGTCTCATAAGCAGAAGTACTTTTCAGTTGGCTCTTATTCAGGCTCAAGGAGAAAAAAGATTTCGGCTGCTCATAGAATTATGAGGCTTTTTTTTCAAGAATAAGCAGAACTATGGAAAGATTGAGGACGCTAATCGTGCCCAAAAAGGACTTTCTTGCGTGTAAACCGTTGCTTCTTTATCGCTAAAACCTGCCCTGTAAGGGTGTTAAAGGGCACCTATAGTGGGAGTCGCGGCGTAATATCAGAATCGTGTCATTTTTGGTGATGTAATATCGACTGTGCACGGCGTATGCAGCGACTCATCAAGTATTTTCAAGCGCCCTCTACAATACCAACCATAAGGCCTGGTGCATACTTGCGTCGCGGCGACAGGGTCGCGGTGTATGAAGTAACACAACCCGCCGCGGCAAGCGCGGCAATCGATCGCGCCCAGCACTGACAGTCGTCGCGCGCGGCGAAATTAGTGGGAGATGCTACGCGCGACGATGTCGTTTCTGTGTCCTGATGTCGATGGACCAAATCGTCTTCTTAAATGTGTTTCTTGACAAATCGCGTCAATTAGGAGCAAGAAACGGAAAAAAAGATATGAAAACAGGAAAAAATCGCGAAAAAAAAACGATGAGAGCTGCGCGGTAGTGGGAAAAATTGAGGTCCGGCGAGGGTCTCGTTCGTAGGCGCGACGATGCCGGTACACACAGAACATGTTAAGGGCCGACTATGCTGCCGCAAAGGCGCGGCAGCATACATTGGGGGTCGTTTATGCTTCCGCCGCCGAGCGGCGCTGCGAAGTGCATTTCTGTTATATTGATCACGCGGCGCGGCCCGATCGATATTGTAGAATTGCATTTCGCCGCGCCGCTCAGCGGCGGAAGTATAAACGACCCCTTGGGGGTAATCGTTTGTGCGGCGTCGCACGATCGATTCTCTTCCATTGCACGCTGCCGCGCCTTTCAGCGGCGGACTATATTTGGCTCCATAGACGTAACCGTAAGGTGGCGCAACTCATGGCAGCATTGCGGGTTTAATTCAACGCCCCTGATTAAGGGTAAGGGCCCATACCCATGCTAGCACTTGTTAGCCTCACCTCGCCAGCGCTGCCGAGTTGCTGTTCTGGCCCATCATATGTGCTGCGTGCTAAATTCACAAATCCCTTCTATTTCCATCTAAAATTCTGCCGCAATTCCTCTTTGCACCAATATTACTAGTAGCATACTGAGCTGCAAAGTCAGTGGAGAAATGTTGAACCCGGAAATACTTCCAGTCGCTTTGTGACTAGAGTCGGAGTTACTCAAGCGCATGAGTCCGCATCGGACAGCCTTATTGGACACATATACGTCATGCACAGGTGACGTTGCATGGCTTATTTGTTTGTGCTTTAATGAAATTGAAATAATTGTCACCTGTTGTTTTCTTCTTTTTTCTTCATACTTGCACATTTTGTCCTAATTTCCCTAAGGTATTGGTCCTACCATTCACTGCACTGGCGGCCCTTCACCTGCTAGCATAAAATTCGTCAAACATGTAGTGATGTGCTATTTAAAAATTGTGTTATTTTCTTAGGTCATGCTGCTGAATATTCTTGTTAATGCATATCGATGAAGGTTAAGGGTGCACCCACTGGCAGACCGTTGGACGGCTCGACTGGGTTGTATGACTCTCAAATGCAGTGTTTACGGTGCTTTTCGTTTCCGAGTTTTCACTTGAAACAATACGTTGGCCACCAAGCGTTACAAAAATTACGAAGAAGCAGCAAAAACGCAATAAAACGTTTTATTCCATTGACATTGTTTTATGACTTGGACTAGTTGTCCGGTTGGGTGAACATGTCCTCAGTGATTGTGACCGGTGAAAAGTGGGGTCAATCGGGAATGGAAAAATATTTTATGCAAAAAAAAAGTATGAGGAAGTGTTCGAAGAAAAGAACGGAGCAACATATAGTAGTGTTTTTCAGAGGACGGGTCCACAAAATATTCCATTCTCACAACAACCAGTTCCCCTGAAAGTAACGGGACAGTAGAGTACAGGGTTTTGTGTACTACTAAAGCGTTTTTCTCAATTTTGTTCGTTACTCAGCTCCACACGGTGGCCAAGCAATTGTTCTAGCAGATATTCTCGGCCTTACTTCGTTGGAAGCGTCAAAAACGAGTCAAATTCACAATATTTTAGCTTTGGGCCGCGATCGTCTATACTCTCAGCAGCCAGCTTCAGCCACAGCGTAATTCAAGCATATTGATTTTTGATCGATATGGATGGCAAAATTGGCGTCGCGTCGCTGGTGGCTGGAAGCAGGATTCTGGCCTTATTAACCCATTCACGACCGCGTGTCCCACCGGTGGGACACGCGTTGACTACCATTTCGGACCGCGTGTCCAACCGGTGGGACACTGTTTTCAAAAATCGATTTCTCCACCGCAAGAAGGAATTTCTAAACCTCCTTATGGTCAATGTATTTACCTATTCTAGAGTCGACTATAAACTTCGTGGTCCGCTGGCAGCTTCGCCGTTACAATATATCTGACCCTTCGAATGCAGCAAGGTCGAAAACCGCAATTATGAGTACAGATCGCATTTTTACAAGCACTTAATGGAGAATTTTATTTTTTCCCATTACTCGGGAAACAATCCTTACTTCTAAGAGTGGTCAGATCGTATAGCACTATTTATAAATATCACAGAAATATGATTACTGATATTTCTCACCATTCCCGCGTAGAGAATCGGCTTTTTTTTGCCCGTATGTTGTTCACAGAAAATTTTATACAAAGATCACCAATAGTGAGATCACTAGGGCCTTTCTTGAAAGTCCTGCTCGGTAACTGTTGGTGTACCATCGTAGACCGGGGCTCCAACTTCGTTGAAAACTACCTTGGAGAGAAGCGGACGAGAAAAATGGGGACGAGCCAGAGCAGAAAACGAGTGGAAATTTGAAAAACGGTTATTACACTAATCATTCCTAGTCAATTTGTAGTATTTAAACTATTTCCTACGTCTGAATGTAAAAAACAATTATGCTTTTCACAAGAAATCTCTTTGAAGAATGCGCCGAACCGGAGGATTGAAGGGGTGGCCTAGAAAAAAATGGCGAAGATCGAAAAAAAAGTCATTTTCAACAGCATTACCAGCCAATATGAAAATCGAGGAGTATTTTCTACGTCTAAATGTCAAGAAGATTGCTAAAAATGTTTACTACAGAAAAAAACTCCTCGGTATGCGATAGACCGCAAGAGCGAGGGAATAGCTAAAGTAAAATTAGTGCAAATCTGAAAAAAATATCATTTCACTAAGCATTTCCTGTCAGTTGAAAAACAGGAGAAAGTCTATTATGGTAATCTACGATAATTAATGTTTCGAACCGCTAGAATTCATCGAACTCAGGTGATTTGTGGATGGTCTTATCTACACCGTCAAAAATTTAGAAGGCCATTTTTCTGGAAGGAAAGAGTTATGGAAGCCGAAACTTTGGCATCATGTTTTTGACGTCGAAAGCCGTACAATAAACAAAAAAAAACGAAAATCGATTTTTTTGTGGCGTGCCATTCGAGCAAAAGTGGCCCACCGGTGGGACACTGTATACGGTGACGCAATATTGCACGCGGTCCGAACGTGCAGCCACCCAAAATTAGGCGTGGTCGTGAATGGGTTAAAGGCAGCATACACGCTCGCAAAAGATGTTCAGATAACTACATTATTGGGGTCTTACGGGCCCTAGAAGAGTTCTCACGAAGTTGGAAGAGTTGAAAACGAGTTAAAATGACCGTATTTGCGCCGTATTGAGTCACAAAATCATCCTTTCTCCGCCCATCGATACGGGCTCCGCCCCTCAATACAAATGTTTAATGCTCGATTGCGGTCATTTTGGCTCATTTTTACACTTACAACGTCGTAAGCGTTCCAGAAAGGGCCGTACGAGTACATTAGCGTCGTTATCCCAACAAATTTATCGCTAGCTTCGCTATTTCAGCCAATGCGGTACAACTCGTCCACTTCTGGGCCAATATAGAACGAACCGTTATATATTCATTTCAGTCGATTTTCCCCAGTTTTTCCGTCATCTCTGAATATGACGAGCTTCAGACCTTTGATTCATTCCATAAAATTGATATCATTTTTGAGCGTGTATGCTGCCTTTAAGCCCGGGAAACATGCGGTTCTCCCCCCACTTTCTTTGCAGTTCCCCCTTAAAGGCAGTGATCACGATGAAAAACGTTATCGAAAAAACTACAAAAATCAGCTCAGATCAAAAACAGCTCAAAAACTATGAAGGAAGCGCGGTGCAAAACGGGCTAGAATTAGAGTTATTAAGACCCTAAATTTCCAGTTCGTGCACACGTGCACAGAAAGATCACAGTCTCATGCCAAGCAGTCGAAAATCATCGACACTCAGAGGAAGAAATAAATGCAAAGTTACCTAATAAAAACAGTTGAGCAATAAAAGAAAGGACTTCAGTCAATGTTTTTGACTAGCTGTGAACATAAATCCGGAGGTTCATTGCTTGAAATTCGATTTCAAGCAAGCTGATGTTCTTGATATTAGAGATCATCGATGCCGATGATGTGGGGTTAGCTCGTCCACCATCAAAAGACAAGAAAGTTCAGGCTTTAAATTTGGCCCAGAACAGCGTTTTTTTCGCGATTTTTTCTTATAGGTTCTACTACTCTCTACCCAGAAGAGGGTTCAGTGAGGAAAAGAAGACGAGCTCTTTCTTGCGCGACCACTGCCTTCAAAGGCATTGTACACGATGAAAACCATATATTAGTTTTTCATGTTTTTCTACAGTTTGACCTCTCTAGTGAACGAAAATGTCGAAGAAGCCCGTGAAAAACCTCCATTTATAAAGATAAACCAGTTTGAATACAATGTAAAACAGGATTTGAATTTCGCGCCAAATTTGTTTTTAAGGGTTTTCTGCATTTGGAGACTTGATCACCACCATTTCTGAAGATTTCCTGCATGTAGAGTTTGTAGCACAAATGTTTCCAACATTCTATGACGGTCACATCATCATTCAACGAAAAAATGTTAGATGACCGACCCAGAGTGCTAGATGATCGACCCCACAGTAGTTTTTAGGTGGCCATAACTTTTAAAGGCAGTGTCTACGATAAAATCCATGTCTGATTTTTTGGTGGAGATCGGCGGCTGCGAGGCCTAGCGCAACCCTAAAGTTGAAAAAAACTAAGAAAAATGAGTTCGGAACGGTCCCCTACGGCCCCAAAGTTGGACACCCGTCAGCTCGTCACTCCCCAGATGTACTTCCCACGATCACCGACATGAACGAATGAATGCTCGGAATTGTGAGATGGGCGGTGGTTTCCGACCAAGAGCCCCGTCCTTCCCTTTATTCCCAACTTCTCTCTTTACTCAGGTCAGCTCGCATACATCGGCTGCAAAAGACGGAAGTTACAAGCCTAGGACAACTGGTCCACCATGCTTACCTAGCTCAATCTTTGAGAGACCATAACTCCGTTCCTAGAAGGTCTTGTACGATTCCAAAACCATCATTGGAATCAACATGGGATTGTCTTCAAGATAGGCGGAAAAGCAGAAAAACGATTCTTATCGTGAACACTGCCTTTAAGGAGAGCATTTTTGGAGCCTCAAGCCCGTGGGCAATGTCAACTAGCTCGAATTGTTTGATTTTACACAAAAAATCGAAAGTGATTTTCACCATGGACGATGCCTTCAAAGCAAACTCCAGTCCAGTTCGATTACTCGAAATAGGTGACTTTGCCAAGTTTCATGCTCCCAACGATGTAAGCGTTCTAGTATGGGCCGTAAGAGTCTATTGGCTTCGCTCTTTCAACCACTTTATCTTTGGCTTCGCTACATATTTTAACCGAGCGTGTATGCTGCTGTGTAACTCATCTACTTCCATTTCATTACAAAGACAACTCGTTATTTCTTTATTTGCATCGCGTTTTGTCGTTGTACTCGTCAGTTTAAAATACCACCAGCCCCAGAGCCCCGTTTTATGTCATAGAGTCGATATCATTTTTGAACAGGTATGCTGCACTTTAATTATCCATCTAAAGTTTCAAGAACTCAGAAATCATTTGAAGAAATACCTTGAAATATTTAATTATTTTGTTAAATAATTTTTTATTACACTTTACCGGCGTGAGCAGCAGGACATGAGAAAATGGATAAGAAAGAAATGGAAGAGATTTATCTGAGCCGCAAAATTTCCTGAACCATCCGGCATGTGGATCGAATCCACAGCGCGGCTTTGGCTAAGGAGCATTCCGGCTAGCACACGCGACGCGTGACGGAAAAACGCTGTGCGCGCTCATCATCCTTGGGGAGCGTTAACCGAAGACCTCATAAAAAAATAGTAGTTGTCCCATTGTAGCCGTCCCTCTTTATCATTTTTTTTCATTTTATTCATGTTTTTTTGCTTATAATGTGTTCTTTTAGACGCAGTGCTTCTCCTACCATCGCTTCGATGGAATTCGCACTTCTTATACAAGTTTTTCAGAGTTCTTTTTGTTTGCTTCTTGGAGCGGAATGGGAGACTATGATATTGATTACGACGCCGACTCTACGTCTCCAACATCAACCTGCATGAACGAAATGCAAAAAACGATGAAGTGGAGCGGCTAAAATGGAACAACAAAAGTTTTTTCGAGTGCCCTCGATTAACGCGCCCCAAGGACGATGAGCGCGCACAGCGTTTTACCGTCGCGCGCGTCTTGTATACCAGCCGAACTGTTCCTTAGCCACACACGCGGTTTGGATTCTATCCACATGCCGAATCATCCATTTCTAGCGCCACCCAAGTTTGGAAATGTTCCATGTTTAGAGCCACTCGGGAAGGGGGTACCCACAACTCACAAGGGACATTAGCTACCGACGGGGGTGTATCATTGTGGAACTTTAGAAGTCTAATGAAGTAGTAGTGCGGCGGATTGCGCAATTACATTGTCCTTAATGCTATGGTACTGACGTAAACTCGACAGAGGCTGCGACATGAGACCTGAAAAGAAACGCGTTGTCGTTCTCTGGTTATTCTCTTCATGTACAGTGGACTAATCGTAATCCGTGAGCTTTTTGTTGATATGATATTATACTATGTTGAAACGTACAAGCAGTAGACATTATAGAATATATTTCGGACCGAATTATATTATTCGAAAAATATTCAAATGATTTCCCGAATTTCGAATCATTCAAAATTCGAAAATTTTGGTTTTCAAATAATATTCGAAATTTGAATATTTCGGAAACGGGTTTTTCGAAACTATTCGAAACTCGAATACTTCGTGAGAAGCGGTTTCGAATACTAGTCGAAATTCGAATATTTCGAAACAGACTTTCGGGTTATGATCGAAAGCCATGTATTTTCAAGAGCATATTTGAATTTTCGAAATTCGAGTAATCGAAATGCACAATCATCAATTCATTAGAAGTTCTTTTCTTTCTGATCAACCTTTGGAAGCACACTCTATCACCATCTTGGCCTATTCACCCCACGCCCGATTTGGGGTCCTCACACGTTTGGATCGTGTGAAATATTGCGTCACCGTACAAGCCGCTCCATCGGTAGGATAGGCTTGCTTGAACGGCTAGCCAATTTTCTAGTAATTCAAAACGCTTTCTTCATTGTAGCTCAAAAGCTGCATTTTCCGCGGCGGCAAAAGGTAGTAAGGGTTTCAAGCTCGAGTGTTCAGACCTGACCCCCACCTGAAGTCGTGCAAGCTCGGCCGCAGCAAATTTGCCTAGGCCGCGGCGTAGCGTAGTAGTAGGTCTTGAGAGCGGCGTTAGCATCTCGGCGCTTGGATGGGATAAGGCGCTTCCCCAAAAATGGATAGTGGTGGTCAAGTCTCGCCTGAAGCCAAGTGTCTTGTGATAAAGGCGCGTGACGCGCTTGCGGAGACTATGAATACTCCAGCGGCGACGCCATGGCGGAGCGGATTGTAATGGGTCCTAACTCTGCCGAGCAAGCAAAATCTGTGCATGCTATCACTATCATACGTAGTAGCAGAAAATATTACTAAAATTATTTATTTTCAAACAAAATGAAATTGAAGACGGATTAATAATGAAAATGACGGAAAAGATGTTACGGCCGCCACCATGGTGAAGCGGGCGTCACGCGCGTGGGGCACGAGCGAGGCATCAGGCTATTAATACATCAGCGACACGCCCGCGTGTCACGCGCGTTCCGCGTGATTAGCGCCTAACATTGTGGTAGGCCGATGAATATTTCTAAAAACTGATAGCCACAGTAAATGACAGCTCAAAACTAATTTTTTAAATCGGACTATCATTTGTGATTTCGAGAAAATTTATCCAGAAAATAGAGAAAATTATTCGAAAAAAAATATTCGCAAATTCGAAAATTCTAATTTCCGAATATACTCGAAAATCCGAAATCCGAAAAAAATGATTTTCGAATTTATTCGAAAATTCTAAATTTGAAAATTTTTACAGTATTGCCCAAGTATTTTATAGAGGTACCATTGTTGAAGTCAGGTTGCGGAAAAGAGCCGTCTCAAGCAGAGGCTGTACAAAGGTAGTCTGGCTATAATTTGAAATGATATTTTCTTATGGATCGAGCAACTTTCATGCGTCTTCCACAGAGGGATGCAAAATCTTACAGTGCGCGACTCATTTCTAAATTGTATGCTAACCCTATTTTTCAGATATCTGAATTGCTTAGAAATTTCTTGCCCTGAAACGAGCTTCATCGTTTTTTAACACGAAAAAACATATAAAAACTCGTGATCAAACCACGTTTACTGCTTAGTTTCTCTTTTCATTATTTTGGGAGGAAATGCACCGCTTGAAAACTTCATGCCCACCCTGGGACTTTCACGAGATATCTGAGCCGCCGGGATGGATTCAAAGTCCAGAGTAGGCTCTTATTCACGTTTACCATCAAGGTTGTGCAAGCAACTGGGAAAAATAGCGGCGAATTCGCGAAACAGAGGAGTATATCGAGGAGTACTCTTATCCAGCTCACCTTTCAATCAGCTTTCTCGGGCTGGCTCTTCTTCTTCTTCTTCTCAGTCATGAACAGAGCATCGCATCAAAGGCGTAGGAAGCTAACTATTTTACACGGCTTGCACCATAGATTTCGAGCAGATAACATTGTACGTCTGGCCGGACATGAAAATAGATGTAATGAGTTATGTCCAGCACATTCACAATCAGGGCATCTATCAGGGACTGACTGATCAATCCGATGAGCGTAGGCCTTTAGATATGTGGAGTGGCCGCATCGCAGACCAGCGAGGATTGTTCGGGTGCGTCTCGGTAGATCGGCTTCGCTGTCGTCGACTCGTGGGGGCACGCCGCCATAAATTGAGTTGGGCTGAGCATCAGACGTACTCTGCCACAAAGCGCGTATGCTCAGCCATCTGGAGTCTTCTGCGGGAGAGCTCGGATGTAGCCCAGCGTTGTTGACCGACAGCAGACAGGGAAGCATTGAGCGGCGTTCGTATGTTTCTTGGTTGGAGGCCGGGCGACAGAAGATGGTAGTTTGGATGGGTCGGGCTCTTGACAATACTTATGAGAAACTGCTGAGACTGGAGTAAGCAGTGCTGTTTTACGGGGAGTAGGCCAGTTTCCTGATGAAGATGCGAAATAGGCGTCGACTTGTGACATCCAGTAATAAGCCTGAGGGCAGTATTCTGTGCTCTCTGCAGCTTGCACCAAGAGGATTCAGGGAGATGTCGAGTCCAAATAGGGGCGCCATATTCCAAGACCGGCTGGACCATGGCTGTATAAGTCGTACGTAGTACTTCCTTCGTGCTGCCCCACGAGGTTCCAGCCAAGGTGCGAAGAATGTTGTTGCGCGAGTTGGCAGAGGCAGCCTGTATACGCGTATTTTCATGAAATCGTAAAGAGGGGTCCAGGAAAACTCTCAGTAGTCTAGGATGCTTAGACAGTGGCAGCTCGTGGCCATCCCACATGAATCTGGGATGAAGCCGATGTTCAATAGTAGCCGTTGTACATAGTGTAGTACTTGATTTGGAGGCAGAGACAGTCAGCGACTTTGATTTAAGATACACTGCCAGGGTCCGTAAGAAGTCATTCATGGTAGCAGTGACTCGATCAATAACTGAGTCCGTGCTTACGATAGTGATGTCATCAGCGTACAGGCACAGATGAATACCAATTGGTGGAACAGGAATATCAGATGGAAACAGCGAAGAGAGGCTACGGGGATAACACTCCGCCTTGAGGGACACCGGCTTTCAGAGGAACCGAAAACGACGGATGTCCGTCGAACTTGACACGAATAGACCGGTTCTTGATAAAACTATTAATCCACCTTTTAGACCAACTGGGCATGTCCGATTCCAGAATGGATTTTGAGAGGAGCGGAAGTTTGACGCTATCAAAAGCCGCCGTAAGATCTATGGCAACGACGAGGCTTCTACCAGCCGGGGTCTAGCGGTGAAATCCAGCGATTATGTGCTCGGTGATCGACGTCAGGGCTGTGACTGTGGAATTCTCCTTCTTGAAACCATGCTGGTGGGTGTTGTGCTGTAGACTAATTTGGAGGAGCGGATTGAGGAATCTTTCCGCAAGTTTGGCAAGGGGGAGAGGAGGGAAATAGGGCGGTGAGAGGTAGCCTTATCCGGCGGCTTGCCTGGCTTGGCGATGGGGATGACGACAGCTTGTTTCCAGCGGGCCGGAATAACACCAGAACTGAATGACGAATGAATGAGATCAGAGAGCAGTTCGTAATAGGGATCAGGAATATGTTTGAGATGAACAGCCGAAATCCCGTCGGGTCCCTCAGCACGCGAAAAAATTCCCGGGCTGGCTCTAAAACCTTCTAAGTTCTTACTCCGATTTTGTAACATATTGGCCACCGGTGGAGCTGCTTTCCTACTTTCTATTCTGTGCAGAGCCTCAGCTGCTGACTCCTGGAGAAGGACGGCAGATGAATGAGGACACGCCGCTCTCCACTTCTATCATACCCTACCCTTTATCAATTGGGTATCAACGATTTTGTTTAGGAGAGCCAAATGAAGGGGGGGGGGGGTGCATAAATATCATTATTCTATATCAAAGGCTGTGACTTTAGGCACTCTCCCTGTGACTGAAAAGGTTCAGGAAGAGGACCACGCAATATTTCGGCAAGACTCGTAAAACCTGGTTCAGCTTCTCTCAAACTGCAGTTTGACGAACTACCTAAGCTATGTTTTTCTGATCGACTACCTCCCGTATAGCGATACAACCTCATCCGAGGTGCCCGAGTAGTAGTGAATAAAACGTTGTGAACCAAAGAGTGAAGAGCTCTGTAGGCATGGTACCAACAAACTTCCGTAACCTGTCTTAGTCTCGAAGAAGACAAAAGCGGACCTCAGATTCGTGTTCTACACCCTAAGCTACTCACCGGACAAAGTATTGATCGAAAAAAATTATTTGGGCCCCGAAAAAAATGGGATTGGGCTTCATGGAGCTCCAAAGATCCACAGTGTTTGGTTTTGTGATAATTACTTTGCTGACAGACCGTCGACTTTGAAACACTGAGCGGCACCCTGCGATCAGCAAGGCTAGATAGGAAACAGAATTTTTAGGGCATTAGTTTCTCACTCAAGAAGCTAACTCTCTGTTCGGGATATGACGTTCACAGATTGCAGAAGTGCGATAACTGGTGTAGCTTGCGGAGAGCATGGGGCTGAAGGTTGTTCTTCAACTGCCAGCACGGTCCCGAGAGCGATGGTAGGAACGTTGCATGAATGTTACTGGAACTGACTTTGAAGCATGAAATTTCTTGAAGATCTCGTTTTGGTTGCTAACCACTCTCTCCTTAAAAGAGACACTAAATGAGAAAGCCTCAGGAGTTATCATCAGGCAGAATTCATCTTCACAGGCCGGGGTGCTGCACCTAATACCTCAACCACCCTGTTTCAGATGTTCCCCTTTTGAAATGTTCTGTCATGGCTCCGTTATGGGGCTAGATGCTCTTTAACTTGTGTAGTAATTAACCGACTAGTTTCTTTGATATGCGACTACTTGACACCGGTGAATGACTCCCGTCCGCCCACCATTTCTAGTTTTTTTTGCCGTATTGACAGGTCATGCAATTTTTTGTAGCTTATACTCGAACACGAACCCATTACGAACAAGTTGGCGTTTAATGCGGTCACCTGGTATATTCAACAAGGTTACTTTATTAGCTAAATCAGCACGTCTGAAGCATTGACGTACTATAGCGCCGTGCGTTTATGATTAAAGGTAACATTGTATATAAGGAGTCGGCTTTCGAATAGGTAAAGAGCGGATCTGCGGGTGTGCACCAGGAAACCGTTCTTTTCATGTATTCCAGTAAGTTTGATTCTTGTTGGGTTAGCTTCCTGAACGTCTCTTTCTCTTGTATGCCTTTGCGAAGACCCAAGCCTGCATACGTCCGATTAAATGGAATATTCACAACCTTCGTCTTTGAATGAATTAGTTCTGTTGTCCGAAAGTTTCCTGTTCGAATTCAATGTGAACAGCATAGAGGGACGGCGAGCTGTTGCCGACTCGCGGACATCGCAAGGTGTTCCCCGTTTCCTGGTCAATTCTGACACGCTATCTCCGAATCTGAATTATAACGTCGCGCAGCGCCGCGATTGGACTCTGGACTTTGCTTGAGGCCGAATTCATTTTTCCAACGACGAGTGGCCCGACGCATTTTTTTATCATCCCTATTTCAAAAATTCGGTATGCCTGATATGCACTGTCGCTGCCGCTGATTGCGGAAAGTGTGATCGCGGCCTAAAAACTTGCTATTACGTTCAGCGCCCGCGACCAAGTGATGTAAAACTATACCATTGCCTTAAGGCGACGTTTGGAGTTTTTGCGGAGCGACGCGATAGCTTTTGTCGCGCAGGATTACGGGTGTGAACGCTGCCCGAATGCTGAGCGACTAGTGCGTACGTACTCCATTAGGCGTAAACAAGCTCCGCCTTTTTTTTAGCAAGAGTAAAGTTTTTTCTTTTTGTTAGGGCGCAAGTGATCATGAAACTGCTTACTTTATTACTTTCACTGTTAGGTTTGGTTTTATTATTCAAAGGCACCAAAAAAGCAGCAACGAACTTGCCTTTGCATCGCGTTGCATTTCAAGGCGACGCGAGTTTCATCACGCAACGGAAAATTGCTAGTAATTTCGAATGTATGACTGCTCTTCACAGCGAACACCTGGCGACCAACCATCGCTACGTCAATTGATCGATGCGTAGGCTAATCATAATGTCGCGTCGCCCCGCGAATGAACTCTGAACGCCGCTTGACAATTGAGGCTACAACAAAGCGTAGCAGGTGAGAAAGCAAAGGACGCACGTGATTCCTCATAAGAGATCAGTAGTTTGAGCTGCAAACCGAAAGGAAGAACATAATGGTCTTCTTTTCGATTTGATAGGAAGAACAGCGGTTCATCTCAGCTTAACAAGCAATTCGAGCTTAACACTTTAAAACTTTTATTTTGCTTTTAAAGCAATTTCTGAGAATTTCCGGACACTACTGACTACTTTGACAGCAAAATAATGGGCGGGTAAGTAAGCATTAATGAAAATTCCGTTAATTAAGGGGACGGCCGACACCGGTAATTAGCCGTTATACTTTGTTCTTGAGCGTGTTTCCCGCGAATTTCTGTTTTTTTAAAGGCAGTATTCACGATGAAAAAAGTTTTCGAAAATCCACTAGGATTGGGTAGTGGAGGGACACTCTGTAACGTTAACGTCGAAAGAACGCATGAAAACGAGCCAGGAAGAGCCCCAAAAGGGCCCGAAGTTGCAACTTCGAGCGCACTGAAAACCCCAAAAGCGCATCTCACGCCCACCGGCATGTTCAAATGAATGCTCGAGATCGTGAGATGAGCGATGATTTTCAATCATTAGCCCCGTTCTTCCTTTCATTCTCAGCTTCTCTCTTTACTCAGGTCAGCTCGCATAGATCGGCTGCAAAAGACGGAAGTTACAAGCCTCGGACAACTCGTCCACCATGTTTCCATAGCTCAATATTCGAGGGACCATACCTGCGTGCACAGAAGGTCTTGTATGATTTCAGAGACATCATTGGAATCACCATGGGGCCGTTTTCAAGATAGGCGGAAAAACAGAAAAACGATTTTCATCGTGAACACTGCCTTTAAACTTATTTTTACTTTTGTGATGACCAACTCTACATTCTCATAAAGAGAGCTCGAAAGTCGTTCTTATCGCGAACCCTGCTTTTAAGAGACCGGGCGTCCCACGGCTACTGTGCGCAGCCGACCGCGCGATCCACGGCTAGTCAGTTCAGTGAGTATTATAAGCAGGATTTTTCTTATGATAGAAGTCGAATAAAAGAATAACAAGGGGACTCATGTCTACTCATCAGTCAAAAAGTTCTTCTCGATGCGGGTCTCCCAGCTACAACGGGAAAGAATCTCGTTTTCACGGGGAAACGACGAGAAATCGAGTTCATGGCGTTGGTGCACAGTGTGGACAGGCGGTCCCAAGGGCAAAACAGCCGTGGGAAGCTGTCTTTTAGGTGTTTAAGGCAGTGTTTACGATAAATCCCGCTTTCGAGTTTTCAATCTTCGACCCTATCTTGTTTGCTTCAACTGTTTCTATTAATTCTTACAATAAGCTATCTTTTTTCGTTTTGCTAGACCCTTCACACCCTACCGCTAAGCGCGCACATACTGCTGGGCGCTGTGGGTCTGAGCCATGACTATTTTCTTCTTTTCCTTAAATCAATGGCCACTAATTTCCTTGAAGTATCAAAACTTCAGACCTTCCAAACAGAGCCACTATTTTCACAGACAGAAACTTCAGTCTGCTTTTAGAATCTTTCAGAGTCAATGTAAATGTATATTGATTACTTCCTTCGCTCTGTTCATCATTTATGATTGACTAATAAATTATTATTATTAACATCCCCTCCGAATCATAGGGGGGGGGTGGAGAAAGCGGTCCAAGGGGTGAAGGTTGTTTAGGATACCTGAGTGGGAAATGTTTAAGGTTCCTATTGACTTGCAACTTCAAAATTTAACGTTTTCTTGATCCTCTTTTTCTTGCATTCGGTATATTTCTATTTTTAATCATTAATTTTGGAACATTTTTTTCGTTAGATGACCTCCTTTAAAAATTTACTAATCTTAAAGAAAAGATTTGTCTAGGTCATGAAAAATTTCCTTTGAGCTGTCTTGGAGTCAAAAATTTAGGGAAAAATTTTCCAATCGATTTTTGAAAACGTACCTGTTCTTCGAGCATAACATTTTGCCCTTTGAGATGGATCTTTTAACGGAGCTGTTTTCGAAATCTGCTAAAATGAAATTTTGCGTCGAATAATGATTTCAATTCCAGAAAAAATACGTTTCTAATCTCTCAGCCGATTTCAATTTTATGAAATAACGTTTCTTTCACCGGAAGCAATCAGTTTTTTGTTCATAAATCTTTCACCCTAGAGGATAGCCCTTTAGTGAAGTTTGTTTTCGGAATTGTCATAGAATTCTGCATCGAATAGCGTTTTCAGTTTGTAAAAAATACATTCCCCTTCTTCCAGCCGATTCCAGTCTACAAAGTGAATTTTTTGTCTGAAATTATTGGTTTTTCGTCTATAACTTTTTTTGTGCTCAGAAGCAGACCTTTAGTGAAGGATGTTTTCAGAATCTCCATAGAATTCTGCGTCAAATAGTGTTTCCAGTTTGGAAAAATATTTTTTTGCTCCTTCAGCCTAATTCATTTTACGAAACACCGGTTTTTCGCCTATAACTCTTTAACCGTTGAAGATAGGGTTTAGCTAAAATTGTTTTTTAAATCTGCGTAAAATTCTGCGTCGATTGATCTATACATATGTTTCTTAGCTTTGCTTGCTCCATACCCCAGCAGGGCTGACTTATGGGGAAACCGGTGTTTCGTAGAATGAATTAGGCTGAAAGATAGAGAAAATATTTTTTTTAACTAGAAGTACTATTCGACGCAGAATTCAATCGAGATTCCGAAAACAACCTTCACCAAAAAGGTATCTCCAAGGACAAAAAAGTTATGGGCGAAAACCGATATTCTCAGGCGAAACAAATGCACTTTATAAACTGAACTCGGCTGGAAGATGGGGAACGTATCTTTCGAAACTGAAAACGCCATTCAGTTAAAGGCAGTGTCCACGATAAAAACCATATCTGATTTTTAGTGGAGGTCGGCAGCTGCGGGACCTAGCAAAACCCTAACGTTGAAAAAACTAAGAAAAACGAGCTCGGAACGGTCCCCTACGGCCCCAAAGTTGGACACCCGTCAGCTCGTCACACCCCAGATGCACTTTCCACGCCCACCGACGTGAACAAATGAATGCTCGAGATTGTGAGATGAGCGATGATTTCCAATCATTAGCCCCGTTCTTCCCTTCATTCTCAACTTCTCTCTCTACTCAGGCCAGCTCGCATAGATCGGCTGCAAAAGACGGAAGTTACAAGCCTCGGACAACTCGTCCACCATGTTTCCTTAGCTCAATATTTGAGGGACCATAACTCCATTTCCAGAAGGTCTTGTACGATTACAGAAACATCATTGGAATCAGCATGGGGCCGTTTTCAAGATAGGCGGAAAAACAGAAAAATGATTTCCATCGTGAACACTGCCTTTAGGAATGATATGGGGATTCCGAGAACAGCCTTCACCAAAAGTCTTTCTCTAAGCAGAAAAAAGTTATGGACAAAAAACCGGCAGTGACACCCACCCAATTTCGAAACAAACTTGCATGAGTGTTGGGACACTTTCATTCTTTTTCGGGGTGTTTCACCGGTTGCCAACCGTTTTCTCAATGGTGAAGGTTCCCCACTCATCTGCCCAGGGGTGAAGGTTGGTGGATTACATAGCTCCACCCAACGAAGCTGTGCTCCAAATGATGGAGGGGATAGGGTCGAAGAAAGTAGCGCAAACGGGCCAGAAATCGATAAGGACGGCGGCGAATTGGAGATTTCGTTAGCCCAGTACTGCCCCCAACGTTCTGACAAGCTTGTGGCGCCGCTGACGTTTTCGATTTCGAATTGTCTAGTAACTCCGCCACGTCCAGCCTGATAGATTCGCGCAAATTTCGCAATTAGCGCGCGCCTGCTGACACGAGCAGGGCGCGTAAACTCGTACGCGCTCTAAACCTGTACATACGTTAGAAACCAGTGCGCTGTTTCTTCACTATTCGTTAACTTAGGACCAAACATCCCCTATTTGGGGTCGAACTCGAGATTTATATTCATCGTGAACACTGCCTTTAGGACTCCTTCCGCTGGCTTCCGACCACTGAATTTCCGGAAAGCTAAATATGGAGAAAGATACGTTTAATGTTTTGTTATTCATTAGTTCCTCCGACGATGACCAGTTTGTACATGAATCTGAGACTACATGTCGTCGTAATAAGAAACGACTCAACCTTCCGAAGCAATAAGAGAGGAGTTTCTTGTTGCCTCAGCTAGCCTGTCTGCATCAGATTGTATCCGTGTAATAGATGAAATTCCTTCATTCTCATGATCGCTGGTTTTATTCAGCATAGGCAATTCATTGAACTCTGAGCAGACTTTTAGAACATGCCAGAATGTGTAGATGTCTCTGCCCTTGAGTCGTACGTATAGTCAGGAACTGATTGATGCAATATTTATCTTTATATCGATGCTACTATACATTATACTATACATTCACATTTGGCGAAGGAGGATATAATTCGCCATACGAAACTTTCCCTTCCCTGACAAGGGAAGTATACCAAGTGTAGGTGGGATCTGCCAAAACGGCTAGTATCGTTAGTATCTCTTCTGGCTCAATAGTAAAATTGCGCAGTATCCCGCCCCGTGCTGCAGGTTCCGTGAAGTTACAAGCTTGAGAAGGTCGTTTTTGTGCTTTTTGTACCTTCCAAAAAGCGCATCAGTCTTCGGAAAATCCGAAAACGAAGCTCCTAAATGTGTTCAGCGCTAAAAACTACCCCGGAGCAAAGTTAGGATGAAGGCAAATTTTCCATGCTTCGTCCAGGCTGATAGCGTTTTGGACTTGTACGGATATTCGGTTGGGCGTTTATTTAAAGACAGCGTTCACGATAAAAGTCGTTTTCTGTTTTTCTGCCTATCTTGATATCGGTCTCATGGTGATTTCAATGATGTCCCTGGAGTCGTACAAGACCCCCTGGAAACGGAGTTATGGCCCTCGAAATCCAGCAAGGGAAGCGTTGTGGACGATTTGTCCGAGGCTTGTCACTCCCGTTTTTTGCAGCCGATGTGTGCGAGCTGACCTGAGTAAAGAGAGAACTTGGAAATGAAGGGAAGAACGGGGCGAATGATTGGAAATCATCGCGCATTTAACCACAAATTCAGAACACGTGGGCGGAGTGGCCTAATCGGTTGGCTGGCCCACGAGGTTTTCACCCACTTACCGGCCGTTTTTCGTTGTATTTCCGTTCTTAATCTTTTCAGAGGGACCCAAAGCTTACGTTTCTGCAAAAAAAAAAACCTGCAACTTTTTCTTCGTGAACACTGCCTTTAAAGGCAGCATACAAGCTCAAAAATGATATCATTTTTATGGAATGAATCGAAGGTCTGAAGCTGTTAATATTCAGAGATAAAAAAACGGAAAAAATCGACTGAAATGAAGATATAACGGTTCGTTCTGTATTGACCCAGATGTGGACGAGTTGCACCGCATTGGCTGAAATAGCGGAGCTAGCGTCAAATTTGTTGGGATAACGACGCTAATGTACTCGTACGGCCCTTCCTGGAACGCTTTTGACGTTAGAAGCGTAAAAAAATCAGCCAAAATGACCGTAATCGAGCATTGAACATTTGTATTGAGAAGCAGAGCCCGTATCGATGGGCGGAGAAAGGACGATTTGGTGACTCAATACAGCTCAAATACGGTCATTTTAACTCGTTTTCAACTCTTCCAACTTCGTGAGGGCTCTTCTAGGGCTCCTAAGACCCCACTAATGTAGTTATCTCAACAACTTTTGCGAGCGTGTATGCTGCCTTTAAACCGATTAGAGGGCTTTGCAAGCGTTTAAATAAAATGTTCCACATTTGACTTAAAATTCTTTCAGAGGGGGTTTTTCGGGTGCTGATCACGATGCTGTGGTTTATTAGTCGGTTTTCCAAAGTTTTTGGCTATTTTTGTTCGAAGCTTCCCAACAGCGCAAAATTTCCCTTTTCGCGAGGCTTGAAAAATGGTCATAATTTTCCTAAACCTGCAGCTCGGGGCGGGATACTGCGCATTTTTACTATTGAGCTAGAAGAGATACTAACGGTACTAGTCGTTTTGGCAGATCCGACATACGGTTTGTATACTTCCCTTGTGAGGTCGTTTTCAATTCATAATTCCTTACCCTTGTGAGGAGAAAACACAGTTTAGTTCGTTTCCGCACATACTAGGCCATGGAGTATGTGGAAAAGTGCGGTTTCACAGGTGAGAATGAATGAACTAGCGTAGGGGCAACCAGGTGAGGCCTTTCAGTGGCAAAATATTTTCTTTAAAAAACGGGCCTACCGCTTTCGAATTTCTTATTCATCTTGAGTACCCGTAGATGTTCTAAGACAATCTCTCTGTTCTGATGGGGTCTAATCTAATACTGCGCACACCAAGTACACGCAGCGTGCTCGCTTATGATATCATTTCTGTAATCGCTTGATGGAAGAATAAATATGATTATGACATAGGTTGGACAAGTCTAATGTGAGAGATGTTTAAGGCGCAGTAACCTTTGTGCCCATAGCCCTGCGATGAAAGATGTGTCCACTGATCTTTTGTTCTCGAAAACTTCTCTTCCCGTTTCTTTTAATGCGGTTTTATTTTTCGAAACTCTCAAAGTCGATAGGTCCCTGTGTAAGACAACATCTAACCTTTGTCATTTGAGAAACCTTGCTTATTTCTCCTCGTTCGACTTTCCATAAAGTTCGGCATTATAGTATATCGTAGAAGTTTTCTTGAGTAGTAGGCCGAGCTTGTACAGTTTTACATATTCGTGTAACGTTTCGGCGATCACGTTTTCGTCAGAGCTTGGAAGTCAAAGATATATAGGGGAACTAGCTATCGGAGCGCTATTTCGGAGCGGAAAAAGTATGTTACTCTGGAAAACTTGCAGAAGCGGCACCGTATGGCATCTGAATAGGTTAACATCAAAGTGCAGACTGAAGCCTGCCAGGCAACTTCAGATGGTCTAACTAGGGAACTTCGCTAGTCATGTAAAGGGTTTTTGAAAATCTGTGAACGTTTTTGGGCCTAATCGGTTTGGGTTTGGCCATTTTTTTCCGATTCTGTCGCTAGATTTTGCGAAGAACCTCATGTTAACAAGTTATTGCTGGTTAAAAGTACTTCCTTGAAATTCATGAATTTTTGTAATTGTCGCGTATCGAGCGAGTGCTTCGTGCCTTAAACCGTAGTGCGCTGAAAAAGGTAGGAAAAATCTCTAAATGAAACCAGGGTAAACTCGTTCGAAAGCCTGTCCAGAGAACTCTAGCTTCTCGATCTACACCCCCATCCATCAGAAATTGCTCGAAATAGCTGCAGTGATAACCTTTTGCAGGCACTCTATATGGAGACAGTATATGTACAAGCGGATGATATCCTTATTCTTTTGTGGCAGCATGGGCCACGTGGCGCTCACCTGATATATCAAATGGTGGTCATTCATTAGTTGTCATACTGTGCTGACACCCATGTACGCAGAATATAGGCGCAGTTTGATATAACAGCAAATACTTCAAAATGTTCTCAAAGGCAGTAGTCGCGATCAAATATGCTTGTCGTGTTTTCCTCTCTAAACCCTTTTCTGGGTTTCGAGTAGTAGGGCCTACTAGAAAAAATCGCGAAAAAAACACTGTTTTGGGCCAAATTTGAAGCCTGCACTTTCCTGTATTTGATGGTGGGCGAGCCCACTCCACATCATCGCCATCGATGACCTCTTATATCAAGAACATCAGCTGGCTTGAAATTGAACTTCAATGAATTAACCTTCGAATGTGTACAGATCTAGTCAAAAACATTGACTAGAAAACTTTCCTTCATTGTTCAACTGCTTTTATGAGGTAAATTTGCAATTATTTCTCCCTCTGAATATCGATGATTTTTGACTGCTCGGCATGGGACTGCGATCTTTTTTTGCAGCGCTGTGCACGTGTGCTCGGACTGGCATCTTTAGGCCTTAGAAACTCTAATTCTAGCCCGTTTTTCACCGCGCCACCTTCACAGTTTTTCAGCTGTTTTCGATCTAAGCTGATTTTTGTAGTTTTTTCAATGACGTTTTTCATCGTGACCACTGCCTTTAATTTTTTTGGAGATTGCTTCAAAAATAAAGCAAATCAGTAGTTTTGCCGACCCAATCATAGAAGAACATTGCTATATCCATCTTTGAAAAAAATTGCAAGCGCATAATGACGGGAACCGAACCCCTGACCGTTTGCCTATAACCTTCGCTCTTTACCTGTTGTTCAATTCGTTCATGGCGGTGTGGGGTGAAATAGCGGTGAAGACTTCGATGCAATGGCTCATCACCTTTAGCGCAGATCTTCACTTTAGAACTGTTTATTGCTGGACATGGTGTGCTCAGCAGGAGTCTACCTACTAATAGTGCAGGAATTGGTGGAATAACCCTTAAATTGATAGCGAAATAGCAGAGTACAAGGTAGTAAATTTAGTGAGTAATGAGTTGTTAACTCAAGGTCCGTTGCGAAATCCAATGACAGAATCGTAAGGAATGTGTCCGAGTTGACAAGACACAGATTCTGAAAAGCCCATACATGACTAGCGAGATCCCCTAGTTAAATGGCGTGGAAATGAGTGGTTACTTCTTTTATCCCAGCTTTCACGTGGAGCAGGAGGTCTCATCCCAAAAATATGCTGTAGAGGTCACTAAAAACCAGGTAGTCGAAGTTTTTATTCTCGGCGTTTCTTGGAAGTGTTCTTGCTGTTGTCCACCTTACAGCGAATGGATGCCAGATGATCGACCACTGGCTCAAGGGTAGAGTTCACGATAAAAATGGTCTTGAGTACTCACCGGAAATCGAATATACCGGGTCCAATGCAAGAATAGTGGCGCTAGAACGGCTAAAAACGAGCTATAGATAGCCTTTCACAGACCTCAAACTTAGGTGTGCTGGGCCCGACCCGGTCATTCCCTCAACCGCTAACAAGGAAATCGGCGGTGTTGGTAGCGCATACAAGTTTGAGGTCTTATAAGGACTTTGTATGGCTCGTTCTTTCGCCATTATTCTTGCAAAAGTTTTCGAGACATTCAATTGTTGGTGAAAACTCGAAGATAGTTTCTATCGTGAACACTACCTTCAAGCCAAGTTTTTCAACCGCTCTCTCATGTATGACAAGCTGTGGGATCCATCCTGTACACCTGGCGTAACCAATCATCTCGATCTCTCAGATACTGAATATGGTCTGTGTTCGATGTTCGTCTTTCACATCTCTCCTGAGTTGTCTGGATAGTGATCCTAACACTTGTCGCTAACCTCTTACCTTGAACACTTCTAGTGGGTTCTGTTGAGACGTCCAAAACTGCCTATCTGTTTTTCGTCTTCTGGCGAGTCTTTCCTGGTATATGTAATGCATGTGTCGCTGATTGTCTCAGGTGAAAGTGTTGTTCGTTATCGAGGGTCTATCAGTATAAATTTGAGTTCCATCGCACCATCTTCTACAAACTGTATCTTCTTCGCGTAAAATTGCAGACCGGCTTTCTTCTTGTATTTTTCCACTCTGTGAGCATCGTAACTTCGCGAGTAAAGTCTAAAAAGTGAGGATATCCAGAGCGAAGAGAGCGTTAGAGAACTTCTCATCTACACTTTTGCCCTTTTCGTGCCAGTTGAGCGACTTCGTTATTCTCTGCTTTGTGTCAGTGAACCGCTTGAACGATGTGCAGCACCTCCTTGTCGAACTTCATCCTTCATTGGAGCTATAACATGCTTTTGAAGCTTTCTAAAGACGACCTCTCTAGCGTCAAGAAACTCCTCCTTGCGTTGGGAAACCTCAGCAGTCGACTTTACCTCTTGATGTGGGTCATTATCAGGTAAAGGCTGAAAGTGATTTTTTACCGGCATCTTGAAAATGGAACATACTTAGTGGCCACCCTATAGTAGGGTACATCCCGTATTTTCTCTTCTAAAAGTTTGTAATCTTGTATTTTTGGCCTTTTTTTGTAGTTGCACCTTTAATAGTTACACTTCAAATAGAGGGTGTAGTTCTATTTTTCAGCTATGTTTCTTAGATTCTCAGAGTTCTCATAGTGGAAATCTTGATAACAAAACCATGATTTTCGCCATCAACAACCATGAAACATTCAAGTCTGACTGAGTGATCGCTTGTACATTCGTTAACACTTAAAGGCAGCATACACGCCCGCAAAAGTTGTTGAGATAACTACATTAGTAGGGTCTTACGGGCCCTAGAAGAGCTCTCACGAAGTTGGAAGAGTTGGAAACGAGTTAAAATGACCGTATTTGAGCCGTATTGAGTCACAAAATAATCCTTTCTCCGCCCCTCAACACAAATGTTCAATTCTCGGTTACGGTCATTTTGGCTCATTTTTTACGCTTCTAACGTCGTAAGCGGTCCAGAAAGGACCGTATGAATACATTGGCGTCTTTATCCTAACAAATTTGCCGCTAGCTCCGCTATTTCAGCCAATGCGGTACAACTCGTCCACTTCTGGGCCGATATAGAACGAACCGTTTTATCTTCATTTCAGTTGATTTTTTTCCAGCTTTTTCGTTATCTCTGAGTATTAAAAGCTTCAGACCTTCGATTCATTCCATAAAATTGATATGATTTCCTAGCGTGCATGTTGCCTTTAAGAGACCGCCTGCTCCACTGCGAATTTCCACTGCCAACCGGTGCGCTCCACTGCTAATCGTTGCCGTGGATAACACGTGTGGACACGCGGTCCGCTGGGAACCATTTTGATCGGAGCAGGCTTTCTTACTCACACAACCAGTACTCCATTTCCACTCCAGCTGAGAGTACAGAGAGTAAATAGAGATCTGAAGTAAGGCTATAGTGAAGCAATGATCCACCGCTTTCTTACGGGCCTGTTTTTTCTTGTTTTTGGAACGTATTTCAATTTTGCATGCACAAGGTGCTTTGAAACGCTTTTCGCAAATTTTTGGGCATGCTGGTCACATAATGAACGTTTGTCTTTCGACTTCTAAAATTTTCTACAGGATACAGAATATGGTCAGAGCTGAGCCATGCTGAGCCAACCTAAGGTATTGAAAATTTGAAAAATGAACGAACTTCTACTATGCAATGTACCATTAAAGGCAGTGTTCACGATAATCTTCGATTTTGAGATTAATCGCTAAATCGATTGTTTGGCCCCCGAGTAGAACTGAAATGACGAAGAAACCGAGAAAAACGCACCAGAAGGGCACGAAATCCTCAAGTATCAGCCCGCCTCTTAAGTATCAATGGAACTGTTCGTTTTGACATTGAAATCTTATGTGGACCCGTCTTTTGCAATTCTCCATTCTGTATTGCTCCGTTCTTTCCTTCGGGCCCTAACTAATACTGTTTTGCCCAAAATATTCTTCCATTTTCGATTAGTCCCATTTTTTACCGGTGACAACCACCGTGAACATGTTCATCCAACCAGACAACTAGTCCAGGCCATAGAATAATGTCACTGAAATAAGACGAATTAGTGCGTTTCTAGCCGTTTCTTCGTGATTTTGGTGACACTTGGTAGCCAACGCATTGTTTTGAGTGAAAAACGTGGAAACGAGAATCATCGTGAACACTGCCTTTAAAGGCAGTGGTCACGATGGAAAACGTTATTGAAAAACTACAAAAATCAGCTCAGATCAAAAACAGCTCAAAAACTATGAAGGTAGCGCGGTGAAAAACGGGCTAGAATTAGAGTTATTAAGACCCTAAACTTCCAGTTCGTGCACACGTGCACAGAAAGATCACACAGTCTCATGCCGAGCAGTCAAAAATCATCGACATTCAGACGAAGAAATAAATGCAAATTTACCCAATAAAACCAGTTGAGCAATATAAGAAAGCTTTCCAGTCAATGTTTTTGACTAGATGTGCACATAGATCCGAAGGTTCATTGATTGAAATTCAATTTCAAGCCAGCTGATGTTCTTGATACTAGAGATCATCGATGCCGATGATGTGGAGTGGGCTCGTCCACCATTAAAAGACGAGAAAGTTCAGGCTTCAAATTTGGCCTAGAACAGCGTTTTTTTCGCGATTTTTCTAATAGGTTCTACTACTCTATACCCAGAAAAGGGTTCAGAGAGGAAAATAAGACGAGCATACTTGAGCGCGACCACTGCCTTTAAACCTCATGGAGAACTTTCGGCGGACTCATAAACTTTGACCTGCAAAATTGTCCGATGGTAACCGATGAAAATTTCATCAAAAATCTCAAAACGGGAATCAGATTTATAATCACCACCCCCCCCCCCCCAAATGATCACCTGAGCGAAGTCGCACCTAAACCTCAAACGTTTGTCAACGGATAACGTACGGCAGACAACAACGGTGCTTTTGAAATCTTGAAAAAAACATCATTTGATTGTTTTTCGAGGCTTCCAAATACACCTTATAGTGAAGTATCAACAAAATTTTGAGCATCGAACTATTCACAGGTTTTCACCCCCCTTCAAGTTATTTCCCTCTAGCAATTTGGCGAAATCTGAAACAAAGATGAACGATGGTTAACATACCGCAATCGGCGAAAATTTTACTGAAAATTGCAAAGTAAACACCGGAACCTTGTGCAGCAGCTCGAATGAACCTCGGGGTCAAGACAGCAAAATTTTAAACGATGACCTACTGCAGTTATCTCAGACACTGCTAATCCGAAAATCAACTACAGGACATCGGTTACGTGATTAGCATCATCTTAATAACCCCCTTGAGCAGAGTTTGGTCTCCTGATAGAAGCTCGAAAAATCGAAAAGTGCCATTTTCGGAGGTGGTAGTAAAATTACTAAGAACACTCAAAATGCTTGACCACTGTGAGTGTAGATAGTTTACATTATTAGGAACCTATTCGTGCTTTAGGAGGACTTCACGCATTAGAACTTCAGAAAATATTGAAAGTTTTATGGCGTGGATGCGCAGTGTGGACACGCGGTCCGAGAGGCAAAACAGCCGTGGGTGCGCATTAAGTGTTAATATTATCGTCTTTGTCTAAACCGTAACGTTGTTTTAGAGTCTAATATTTCCTTATCTTATTTTGAAATGTTCTGCTATTGGAGATGCACTTGAAAAAAGGGAGGTACTTCTAATTTTCAGCCCTCCCTTTTTGGTGTACTTCTATTAGAGATGTATATCTAATAGAGAAATTACGGTACTTGTTATAAATCAGTCGTTGTTTTGTTAGTATAAACAATGGATTTACTAACCAGCTTTGGTGGCCTATAATTTTGAAAGCCGAAAAAAATGTGTTCCTAAAAAGCTGAGGTGCTGCTGTAACTGGGGTAATTGGCTCCCTATACACCTTGGGAGAAGTTGTCTCACCTTTTACACTAGTTCCACTCGGGACCACTTCGCTTGAGTTCCTTAGTGTGATGTTTCGAACTGCAAAAACGGACAACTCCTCCCTTTGTGTGAAGAGGTGGCGGAGGCATGAACTTTTCCACGGCTGCAGACAGCTGACTGGGATATTATTATTATTATTATTATTATTATTATTATTATTATTATTATTATTATTATTATTATTATTATTATTATTATTATTATTATTATTATTATTATTATTATTATTATTATTATTATTATTATTATTATTATTAAGTATAGCAGGATTCCTGAGCTTCATATCAACATTATATGTAGGAATAAATTGATTAAATTGGTTTATATTGGCGAGACTGGTAGGCCTCTTCACAAGAGGCTGGATGAACATATGCGGGCCCTGAGATCACCGTCCTCATATCTCAACAATGCGTTCTCCAAGCATCGAACATCACGGCGTGCGTGTGAAGCCGCATCAGAAATGAGAGCAAGCATACTGTATAAAAACATTTCTGATACGGCCGAAAGAAAGATAAGGGAAGCTCTGGAGATACGGTTGCATTCACCGCCGATGAACAACCGGGAAGAAATGAAGGACGCGCTTAAGATGCTTACACTCCGATCTGACCTTACTGATTAACGACATTTGACGGTCCTCCCACCATTTGTCGTCTGTGCAGTGGTTGAGCCGGTGGTTCCAAGAAGACCCTACCCGCCACCACCCTCTCATTCACCCCTACCGCGCAGCGGTAGGTCAGATCTGTAATTATATATGTATGTTTCGCGGCCATATGATTGAATTTTAGCCGCCAGATGATGGGTCTATGACCCGAAACGTTGCGGATAAAGTGGTGGATAATTAACTGTCGCCACATAACGAATAGAGCTTCAATTTATTCCTGCACATAATATTATTATTATTATTATTATTATTATTATTATTATTATTATTATTATTATTATTATTATTATTATTATTTATTGACGTGGCAACATTGTCTTACGTTTAAATGGAGGTATAAGGAAAACAAGCAAACAAGAAAACAACACTGATCATGAAAAATTGATCAATCGCGTTGTTTCTGTGAAGATTGTGAAAGGAGAATCGATGTCTCAAATCTATGAGAAGACATCAACAACACCTCATCGTTTTGGATTAATAGAAGGTTGAATTTCCGTAGATTCCTGTAGATGAAAATGTTAGATTTGGCCTGAGACTTTGCCCTTGGAAAATATAGTCTTAACTGTTCTCTTCTATTCCTTGGCAAAGGAGAATTCGAGGGGATTTGTAGAGAGTTTTTCAGTGACGATTTTGAACATCATTAGAAGGTCAGCTCTTTTTCGTCTGATAAAAAGGGAGGGTAATCCCAGTTGATTCGATCTGACAGAACCGTTAGGTAGCTGTGAATAGCTAATATTGTGACACCTCATCATCAATTTTCGTGTAAAGTAGTTCTGTATGCTCTCTGAAAGGTCTATGTCTTTCTTTCTGAAGGGATTGAAAACGAAAATACCACATTCAACAATTGGTCTAACATATGCTTCATATGCTTTTAATAACACCTGGGGATCCTTAGATTTCAAAATTTTGAAAACATTATATGTACGGTAGTCTGCTCTATTAACTAAAGATATGTAGTGCGAATCAAAGTTCATTCACCACTTATGAGAGAGCCTAAGTCACAAACCTTTGAAACGATGTTTAGTGTGACTCCCTTCAGCGCGTATGTTGGGTGTGGCATTTGAGTTTGGGTTCCAACAACAAGACAACTCGACTTCTCAGCAGCGAAAGGAAGTTCCCATTTTCCTGACCATACGCTGATTTGATCGACTGCTCTTTGTATAGCTAAGGAGTCTTCGGGGTTTTCGATTTCTTAAAGATCTTATTGTCATCTGCATACATCTGGCAGCTAACGCCGAATCGTGAAACTTGTTCAGGTAATTCGGAGATGTAAAAAATATATAGTATTGGGGATAGTACTCCTCCCTGGGGTACACCACTGTATGTTGAGAGGATATCATTCTCTATTCGTCTGATATTCCTGCTATTCGAAAAACAATTTCAAAAAATGACTATACGAGGGCCACTGGACGCGCACGCCGACCGCGTATGCGGACAGTCTCATTCGGACTGTAGACTCAACCATTGTTCTTTCTCAACAGTGGCATGTGTATTGTAACAAGTAGCAGTACAGACTCTATATTTTCGATGGTAGCTTTCGAAGCTGCACTATTTGCAAATACGTGCCGTGGTGAAATCAAAGATTCATATGTTTGTGCGAGACTTTCAATCTGTCCCGCCGTATAATTCTATTTCTGCTGGGGGAAATGTGATTCGATGACGACATATTTAGCCTAACGGCGTTTTCAGTTGAACCACAAAAAAACTCTGAAGCGTATTCTCTAAGACCGTTTTCGTGTTTTGTCCCAATGAATCAGACCTTTTGAGGATGATTTGAGTGTCGAAACTCGCTCATTCAGTTCAACCTTAACCATTGGTCAGCTGATTTTCGCTCCTCTACTGTGCTTATCTGGGCCGAATTCCGGTTCGCAGTTGCGTCTTGACACGCTTTGCGGCCGCACGCTCGAGTCAGTCGGGCTTCCAGCGCCAAAGCCGACTCGATGTGGCTTTTTTAAACAATTTTCTCCAATTTTTCTTAGTTTCCAGGTTCCAAAACCCACCTAGAGTTAGCAGATCGGCGGCTGCGGCTCCGGAAGTTTTTCTGACTCGGGAGCGTGCGGCCGCAAAGCGTGTCCAGACGCAATAGCGGGCCGGAATTTGGCTCAGATAAGCACAGTACATAATAACGTTAATAAAGATACTGTACTATTCGCTGTTACTAGCTGTACTGACTCGGTGTTTTGGCTCAGAGGAACAGTGTCCAAAAAGTGATCAAAAGCTCAAAAGACGTACATTGAACGGGATAATCTCGCTCTACATGGGCAACACGGAGAAGGGTATGTGAGTTTGTCGCAGTCAATAGCACAAGCTCCGCCAATTTGTTTCTCTCTAGGACTCGCATTCTAGCATTGCGTTGGTTAGCCCAACACGGTACGTACAGGCCATAAAACGGCCAATGTCTCACCGTCGACTGCGTACCACGCGCTGCGCGACCGCACGTGCGTCGGAAGCAGACGAGTTTAGGCCGCAGCGCGGCGGCCGAAACGTCGCGCGGCAGCCAAAACTCGTCGAGCGGCGGCCAAAACCCGTCTGCTTCCGACGCGCGTGCGGTCGCGCAGTGCGTGGTACGCAGTCGACAGTGAGACATTGGCCGTTTTATGGTCTGTACCTCAGTGAGAACTTTGTTCCGCGCTGCCCGGTGCAAAAACGGCATTGCGGACCACTCACGCACTTGTAAATGAGGGCGTCGCCGCGTTTCTGGCGAGCCGCTAGCCCCTCGATTGCTGCGCGTCACCCGCATCACGATTTCACTCGACCCGCTGCAGTAAATCTCACAGTAGAAACCTCGACATGCGCCGCTTGCCCCATGATTCGACAACATGCGCGGCCCGCATTGCGATTTCAGGCGGCCCGCGCGCGGGTAACCGGACAGCGCGGACCCGGGCTCTGAGTATCTGCTTTGCTGGTCTCATTTCTTGGCTCATGGAAAGGGTTTGAAGAAGGCGATGCAGTCGAAAGCTTGGCCGATGAACTTCTATATGTGATGCGAACATCGGGTGAGACCAGGAGAACTGGTTGATACAAGACGACAAATGTTATATCACCTAATCTAAGCTTCCGCCCTATGTTATAACTACCGCGATAACTCTATTTTGAATATTGTCGTATGTTCAGTTTATAGTCAGTTCCATAGTACCTGCTATGATAAGGTCGCAGATCCTTGAAAGGCTAAATCCAGACGAGTTCCGTGGAAGAGAACACGGCAACGCAGCGCTACAAACGCTAACAATAGATATCACTGTGAAAACACAGTGTGTCATACGTTGGATTCAGACAGGACTCTGTATGCTGACTCAAGAAAGACAAGTATGTACATACAAGCTGCCACAGGAAGTTTTGTGGAGTTCTCAGTTCCTTTTGTTGTGCATGAAGGATCTGTGCTCTGTTTTCTCATTGTCACTGTGATAGATACAAAGTCTCGATTCCTGGAGGAGAGAAGTGAGGAAGCCTCCCGAATTGATGCGCGCATGCGGAGACAAGTTCGGTCTTGCGTAACATGGTTTCGATTTTAGGTTAAGGTGGTCCTAAAGGCAGGGTTCGCGATAAAAACTACTTCTGAGCTCTCTTCATGAAAATGTAGATTTAGTCATGACAAAAGTGAAAGTGGGTGATAAAACCCGGAAATTCGCGGGGAAAACGCTCAAAAACAAAGTATAACGGCTAATTACCGGTGTCGGTCGGCCCCCCCTAATTAACGAGATTTTCATTAACCGTTGCTCATCCGCCTTTTATTTTGCTGTTAGAGTAGTCAGTAGTCTCCAGAAACGCTTAAAAATTACTTTAGATGTGAAATAAAAGTTGACTGAACAGGCTTTTACACAAATCTCGATAATTGGGGGAGGGAGAACACCAAGCAGTAACTTCTTCCTCAACGTGTTTCCTCAAATTTTTTAATTATTTTTACTTTTGTGATGGTCAGGTCTACCATTCCATGGGGATAACACAAGAACCGAATTTATCGAGAACCTAGCCTTTAACAAAAAATCGAGCGAGCCGACGCTGCCGGGGTTGGTTTCAACCAGGGTACGCTTTTAACTCGAGGTATTTGCTGTACTGGAAGGCTTCTTCGCAGAAGCACGTACTGCAAGTGTGAAAAACTTTGGCCTCACCCACGTTGCGACTGTGGAAGCACGTTGTCCTGGAACAGGAGCACATGCTGCCAATGCAGAGACTTTTGCCGAAATCTCTTCACTATTGCAGCAGCACATGCTCCTATTGTGAAAGGGCGCTCGCCTCACATGACCACAATGTTCGGGCTCTGCCCCATTCGATAGGGATGGGCCCATCACAGAAAAAAGACGGTGCGTGTCACGCGCCGCAACCAGAAGTTGATCTCTGCCATGGTCAATAAAGGGAGGCTTTTATAGCTGTGGAACATGAGTTAGATCCCCCCTACAATCTTTCGAGGCGACTCCAAGTCACCTTCCAAGACTTGCAAGCCTCTCCGTGAGATTGAATTGACTCTGACATTGAGAACTCATCTTCACGGAACGTGGGAGCCTCAGCACAAGTTTCACTCGTCTCGTTTTCTCGCAATCGTTGCTTACGGAGGTGATATAAGGTGCGTCCGAATGAGAATGGCTGCCCATCCGGCCGGCGTGCCTAGCAGGCGGCCATCGCATTCGCCGCTCTCGGACGAGCATGCGAAAAGTCCCCATCACCATCGACTACGAACGGGGCCGGCACCGGCTGGCAGCAGGCACTGCGCCGATCAATCAGCTCTGCAGACGGGGGGAGAGGGGACGACCGTCGTTGAAATCGAACACTCGTCCGAGGGCGGCACATGCGACGACCGCCTGCCGAGCACGCCGGCCGCGTGGGCCGCCATTCTCATTCGGGCGCACTTCACTTCGTCTTGTCATACGATCACGCTCATTGAGCTGGGAAGTAAATGTTTGCTGCCGATGCTGCTTATTACCAGTCTCGACGAAAACATCTGTTCATCTAACATGCGGCCTCCATCGATGCTGCTGGCGTCAAATCGGAGTCTTTTCAATCGTTCTTCTTGTCCTTCTACCGTCGGCTTTCCTCATGACCTAACAGGCCTTTCAAAGTTTCACGGAATCTCGAAGAAGGGTATACTTTAAAGGTCCAAACAGCATAGTCCGGTTGGATGTTCAGAGCACCGGCTGTACTTCAGAAGGCAAAGCTAGAGCGCTTAGCGCGTACCTTGCAAAGGTCTTGACGTGACCGCTGTGTCGACCCACGTTTTGTCTGCATAGCAGAGCAAAGGGAGAAGTCTTGAGTCAAGCAGGTTAGCGCGAAGTTCTGGTTCAGCCGGTTTGTCAGTGGCGTCTTTGAGAGGTCCGGAAGCTGCCCATGCTGCTTCCTCTCTCCTCTTGACTCCTCTGTGCAAGCCGTTATCCATGTTCATCGAGCTTCCCAGGTGCACGTATGAATTGATTTCCGTGATCGGTGAACCTTGAACCCCAATCATGATTCCTTCGCGCCAGGCGTTCTTCATGACCGGGCTTTTCTCCGATTGTGACACAGTCCAATCTTTTTCCCTGCTCAAAGGCATCGTACACGATGAAAACCATGCTGGTTTTTGACGTTTTCTTGTTGTTACATCCCTAGTAATTAAAGGTTGCAAGAAGCCCCCTCAAAAACGTCAAATTTCAAAGAAAAAACCCGTTTTAATAAAACTCAAAGGACAAATTTGAAATTCTTGCCGACATCAAGTTGGGTTAGTTGCGCGGAGAACGCAAGGAACAGTTTTACGATTTGTTCCTTGGCGCTGCGTTGGAAGCAATTCACCAAGGAAGCCATTCAGACGATCGATCATTTTTTTCTTGAACGAAGTTGAAAAGGGTTACTGACATGCTGCTTCTAATGCTGTCAGCTGCTTTCGATCGATGTCGAACGTGAAATCGGGTGGCATGTGCTTTGCGCCCTACGACGCGTCAACGCACGGTCTCCGGGAACGACCACTCAGAACTTTCAAAACATCATGCGGTCACCATAAAATACCCTCCACATGTTTCCGGCATGTTATATGGGCGTGCACAGCTCACGATCATGCCTCGACCGCTGCTTCCCCGAAACGTCGATGGGCGATGCAATACTGAGTGGAGCGAACATGCTACGGTCAAGCTTCAAACATATTACAGGAGGATCCAGCTAGCGTTTCGAAAATCAGCGTCTGCCCCCTGTTATTGATTTCGCGCGTAGCTGACAACCGCTTTCTCCCACATGACTTTGGTGTATTCGTTTATTTCTTAATCCTGGCATTCATTAAGTGTTATTCCGTTATGTTACGTTACTGTTTCAAACGATGGTCGCAGGAACACTGCATCTTGTGATGCACAGTAAACTCCAAAACCATTTGGTCGCGGTTGATTTCTCGCGAATATATATTTAGGCGGCATGTAATCACTTTCAGTTTTCTATGCTCTGTTGACTTTTTGAATGGGTTAGATAGTTGTCAAGCCATCGTTTTCCAAAAACTAGGAATATGTAGTAAAGGGTTGAGAACGCAGCTTTGAAAACTGATGTTTCGTTACCAAACTCAGATTAACGGGATTTCTGTTGTCACAATCTACGCGAATGTGAAGTTTGTCCGAATTAAACTGTCCACTCACGCGGTTGGATTACGTGTCAAGTGGACGTGGTCAAGACATTATTCGCACCCGGAACTCGACAAACGGGATAATAAAACAAATATTGAATAATAACTCAGTCAGCTGTTTGCAGCTGTGGGAAAGCTTGTGCAAAAAACGCCTTCGCAATAGGCCGCTCGGCACGCCCGGCAACTGCTTGGGCGGACAGTCTCATTCGGATAGACTTTATAGCTTGTCTCGCTCATGTGAGTCCGGGCGAAGCAAGCAGCGGAGCGGTCGTTCGTGGCCAGATATAATAATGGTATACAGACTTCGACATGATTGGCCCGATAAGCCATACTTCGACCGGCTCAAAATAAGGAAGAGAGGCTGTACATCGAGCGATCGGATTGAAAAAAATGATACTTGTACAGGATGGAGCAAATTTCTTGCAAAAGCTGCGTTTCGCGGCGCCTTGCGCTCGAAATGCACCTCTTCGCCACATCTTGCTACAGAGTACATAGTCCTGTTCCAGTTTTGAAGTTTATTTTTAAATTGCTCTTAACAAGTTCCATACCGTCGTGTTACAAAAGAGTAGATTCAACTCCAGAAATTCAGCGGAAATTGCACATTTCCTCCTCAAAATGCCCCATTATGGACTGAACAGACGGTCATCATAGCAGAAATTTGTCATGTTTTGGCCTGTGGTCGATGGGAATTCAAGTGAGAAATACACATTTGCTGACAAAATTCCGGAGTCAGAAAGGCTACCGTACCATACCATTGCATTCACCCCTCTGACAATGAGAGGAACACAAAAAGTCTTTTGAAAATTCATTTCGTCAATTTTGAAGTGAGTTACGGCGGTGAAGCGCTTTATGCGAAAAAAAAACCAGAAATTCTGCAGAACATCGTTTTTGCAAAAAAAATAGCTTGGTACTGAAGCAAGCGGGGAAACTGTTCTGCTTGAGTTTCGTGTCTCCGACTGTTAATTAAAATCGCTTCTCTCGATAGTCTTCTTTTGTTCTTTGTGACATTAGAAAATTAATATCATCGCTCAGAATCCCACCCGCTTGGCGACAATTTTGATGTGAGCTTCTTGTTGACCATGTTGGTTTGTGAAAAATAATACTCAGCGTGGGTTTTATGAACTGAAAAGCGATCACTAGTCACTGAAAAATCAAACCTTCCTAGACAGAGATGAAAAAACTTTCTACATATTGCATAGAAGGAAATATACTCAAAATTATTCTGAAACTCCAACGATTTCTACCGCAGGTGCGGAAATTTTTTTCTGCGCGGTCAACGGTTCTAAAGGCAGTGTCCACGATAAAAATCGTCTCCGATTTTCCACCGGAATTTAAAATGTTTCGAGGTCAGTGGCAACAGCGATGCGGAAGAAACGACAAACCCTAACTTTGAAGTGATGTTTAATCCCATCAAAGACCTATTCGATGTGCTCTGAACACCTGTTGGTTATAGTTTTTTTTCGAAATTCACGAACTTACTCCAATTTTTATTTTTTCCTCCTAGTTTTTCGAGTTTTCTTTTTTCTAACTTTGTCTAATTGGGTTTTCTGTTTCAAACGAATATTTTCTGCACATCCCTGGAAGACATAAACATTTCCGATGGAGTTAATCGCGCTCAATAAATGCGCGGGGGGCCTACATATCAAAGCACATGGGTGGCATGTAGTGATCTTCCAGGGTTAGGTGCTACAGAGATGTAAAGATCGAATTTCAATGGAGAAAAATAATCTCTTGGGAAACACATTGTTTCTATCTCCTAGGGGGGGGAAGGGGGGAGGGGGGTTGGGGCGCAATCGAGATTTTTTTCATAAAAATGAAAAAAACTCTGGTATCGCTGCTGCTATGGATGCTTGTTATCGCTGCCAATTAGTGTTGTCTTACCAATTCCATAGAAATACTTTGCTTGTAGCGTTATCAATCCATCATTCATTTCATTTACATATGTGTGGAATCCTGAGTCCCCCGGTCCCCTAACCCCCTCCCCCTTTACGTCTAGAACAGTATAAATCCGTTGAAAGTGGGAATCTTGGAGAGCACGCCACCTACAAAATAAAGAAGTAGAGTAAGAAAGTTGAAAATTTTCTTATTTCATAACTACCAGGATTCGCAAAACGGACTTACCAAAGGTATTGTGCTGTAACAAAAAAAAACGTGATCCCAAGATATTAGAAATACGGGATATACAATACCCGCACTAGTTTTTTTAAAAAAGCCGCAAAAGTCGCGAAATCGCGACTTTTCGTGATAACACGGCTCAAAAATAACCACTTCGGGGAGCTAGGGGCATATTTGGAATCAGCATCGAGAGCTCTTCATTTTGAGCACAGGAATCCCTTAGCCTGGATCCGTTTGAAGCGAGAATGGACTTAGCACATGTGAAGGGGATGAAAAATCGGCTTCCCCGGATTGGGCTGCCGCAGTGCTTAATTGAAAGTGGATCAGAAAGTAAAGTCGTAGGCCAAGTCCCAGGTCGATTGGTCCCGTTTGAGCTGAGAACGGGACGTCGGTGGTGTTTTCGTTCACTCGATTTTTCTGTTAACCCTATATGCCTTGTTTGCAGATCAAAAATAAGTGTGCTCAAAATGAAGAGCTCTCGATGCTGATTCCAAATATGCCCCTAGCTCCCCAAACGGGCCACTTTGAGCCGAGTTATGACGGAAAGTCGCGAAGTTGCAACTTTTTTTGAGTAAAGTAGTGCGGGAATTGGTATTAGAACGGCTATCTAAGGGTGAGGAAGCAAAGCATTCAGATTTTCAAGGGAAGAAAGTCAGCATCATGCATTTCATAGCCTTGATAATGGCATAGAAGCATTCATTATAGTCAATCGCTATCAACTCCTGATCTACTGTTTGGTTCCCGCAGTCTTTCTCTAACAGCTACCTTCAAATTTGATGGCAAGGAGTACAAAGTGTGGTCTCGTAGCCGCAGAGATAAGGTATCGAAATGCAGAACTATTTTGAGGTTTCTATCAACGCGGTTAGCACGCATACTCAACAACCTTCCTCCATCCTTCTGCACTGGTATCGAACGTGCATAGGAACAGCTTACCACAGCTAAGGCAACATCTAACGGAAGACTTGCGTAACATGTTGGATAAGGTGTTCGTAAGATGTTTCGAAAGTTCTGAGCACGAGTTTTATTCCTTGTGACAACGGGTCGACCCCAAGGCCAGCCCCCAAACCCAGTAAGCCCTTCTGAGGTAAGCAAATCTTCATCCAGAGGTGATTCTGAAACTCTAAACGTTCTGAGTGACATTGTTATAGCCCACTAGTCCGACTGAACGCAAAAGCTGAAATTTGGTTTTCATCGTGTACGATGCCTTTGAGCGTTTCAATAGGAGGAAAGCCCAGTCATGAAAAACGCCTGGTTCGAAGGAAGTACGATTGGGATTTCAAGATTCTCGCAAAAGGGTTTTTTTTTATTAGTACCAGCGTCGCCTCTGCTTCGTTGGTACTAATCGCCACACGTATGCTCTTTTCGTCCCAGTCGAACGACTCCACTATTCACTGCGAAACGGCGGTCAACAGCTTGAGCGATACATAATCGCCTTGTCAAATCCCCTCATTTCAACGCGAATGATGAGAGGGCAATGGATGAGCTGTATCGTCGTAGCATAGGTACGATTACTTCATGATAATAGGAGCTTTATATACCTGCCTTGCACCCGGATAAGCACGACGCAGTAAATTTGAGAACGTGATAGTGACGTATCCTGTGGGGAGCACGTAGCCCTATTGTCTTCCAGAATGTGATATGGCCAAACTGGAACTCACCAGCGTCTTGGTTGGTTAGACTACACATCACTAAATAATTTTCTTAGGCCGGGATCATACTTACCGCGGCGAGCGACCGCGACAGTGCATACCGGGCATATCGATTGTCAGTCGATATACAGTAGGGTCGTTTATACTTCCGCCGCCGAGCGGCGCGGCGTAGTGCATTTATATAATTTTGATCACACGGCGCGGTACGATCGATGTAATGGGATTGCACTTCGCCCTGCCGCTCAGCAGCAGAAGTGTAAACGATCCCTTAGAAATATTGCGTCGTGTCGCTGGTCGCGAGAAGTATGATCCCCGCCTTAGTAGGCAATTCAGTTCCAGACTTGAGAGAATATTTGTTCGCTTCCTCTCATAAAGCCGCAGTATCGTTTGTGTTCTTCAATATTTTCTTTTTCGTTTCTTTGTCGGACGCTGGCCGATACAGTGGGGCTCCATAACATTGCTCAGTCGCGTGCGTACGCGTACCGGTCTGCTAAGTGTAGCTCGTGCGACGAACTCAAAAAAACCCGCTAGTGTTTGTAAGACTTTTATAAGAAAGTGGTCCTTGTTAGTGGTATGAAATGGACGCAGTAAAGTAACAAGTACTTCAGGACAGACATGTCAGTGTATTTGATTCCTCCCGAATGCAGGAATAGCCCTTCGATGGCCATTTCACCGCGCGACATCCCCCCCCCCGCGACGCAGCACGCAATACATTGGAAGGGACTCAGTTATCGTAGTAGCCTATTTCTTTGCCAGGGTTTAGGTATGTAAAGCAGTCTTCCCCTGCGCTTTGGATTTCCACGGCCTGTTCAAAAATCTTCACATCAAAACTATTCGAATGTTTGCTTCGACATGATAATTGAATAGAAGAGAAGCTGTTTGTTACCATTGCAGTCAATATCCGTCCTGAATTGCAATTTCCGAGTTAGCCAGCTCAAAAAGCAAATGCACAGTCTGTCTAGAATTTTCAGATAGATACCTACCTCAATGAATATTGCGAACGACGCCCCCCCCCCTCTCCCCGAGATTGCCATTCTGTTGAAGTGTATATTGGCAGTTACATAGTTGACCTCCTCGGATTCGCTTTTCGCTACTAGGTGATCTGGCCATTTTTCGCATCATCTAATAGTATCAGTGCCTACTTTTGTGTAATTACATACTACTAATGCTCGTTAAATGTAGATGTTCATTGTTTTTCATCCGAGTTTTCGCACTTTCATGGTACGGCGGTGTCACAGTCGCGAGCCAGGTGGAATCATTTTGAGCGATTCGCTGATGAAAAAGTCATGTGTTCGATTGCAGTAACAGAGCCTCTGAACTGGGGATAGAATTCTGACTAGAAAGTCAGCACATGTAAATCAACAACGAAGTGCATTGTGCCTGTGCTACGTTCATATATCATTATTCCGATTTTCTTTTGAAGTTATGAAAACTTGAGCCTCACCATACTCACAACTACAATGCGGCATTATCTGATTCAATAGTTGACGCAGTGAGATCAGTAAAATTTGAAATCCTCATAAATATCTATCGCTCCACAATGATAGCGTGTAATGTGCATAACTCGGTCCCAGTTGTTGATCACAAAAAGTTACAAACGCGATACGGTAGATTACGGTAGCTAAATATGGCTTAAAGGCAGTGTTCACGATGAATATCGCACTCGAGTTCGACCCGAAAATGGGATTGTTTGGTCGTGAGGTAACTAGTATAGAAGAAACAGGGAAGAAAAACGTCCAGAAAAAGTCAAAATAACGGTTTCCAAATTCAGGGCGTGGACGAGAATCATGGGCCTTGCTGATTTGGGCAAGCGCGCGCTAATCGCGAAATCTGCGCGAATCGATAATGCTAACTGCGGCAGAGTTGCCTGGCAATTTGCCATCGAAACCTGTGCGGCGCCACAAGCTCGTCCGATTCGGGGGCGGACCGGGATAGGTAGGCGAACCGGGATAGCTTTCAAAGCCGTTTTTATCGATTGCTGGTCAGTTTTCGTTGCTTTCTTCGACCCTGTCCTCTCCAGCGTCTGCCAACTTAGTGTTTCACACCGAGACCTCGAAAACGAGATTTATCGTGAACACTGCCTTTAAATAGCTCAACTACATAAATCTATCGAGACGTGCCATAATACTATATAACGAATGCTCACTCTTGTTCTGTTCCTGGGTTGAAATTGTGTTTTATTAACCCGTTGGATTTAGAACAGAAAGTAAGTTGCTGTTATTCTAGAAAAAAAACTTTTCTTCTGTGACCGGGACAATGCGATTTGGAAAAACGCGTGTTTTCGAGAAAATTCGCTTTTCCTTTTAATGTCGAGCTTGAACTGCTAGAGTTGTCCAGATGTTTCTACAATTACAAATCACAGTTTCCTTGTTCCCTCCGTCTCTGGGACGGCCCTGACACTAAGGCGCCTTATCACACAAAGAGCTGGCCACAACGGATCGAGTTTTCTGTTGGGAACAGCAATGTGAAGTGGGAGCCGCTGATAGAACCTCATAAAGTACTCACGCCACCGCTGCACATCAAGTTAAGCCTCACTAAGCAATTTGTCACTGCTCTTGACAAGGAAGCAGCAGCATTTCAATACCTCCAAGATCTGTTTCCAAAAATGTCCGAGACCAAGGTCAGGGCTGGTATATTCGTCGGTCCACAGACCAAGAGGATCACAAAATGTTAAAATTCTGCAAAGCTGTTGAACAGGACGGAGAGAGCGGCTCGAATCAGTTTTGCTGCAGTTGTTCAGGGTATTTTTTTCAGTAGCGCATGCCCTGAACTCCTCACCGTTAACGGCAGTTTTCACAAAAATCTCAAATTTCTGGATCATTCGCTTGAACGATTTCTTGATCACCGGATAGAGCTGAAACAATGATAAATCTGAGAAGAAGGCGGGAAGTACCTGAAAAGCTGTACTCTCACTCCACCTGTTTACTTTCACAGGAACTGTTTGTTGTGACAATGGAATCTTTTCTGAACCCGTCCGTAGAAATTTTTAACTTGCTATTATTCCGTTCCTTTCTTGTGACCCTAACCAATATTGGTTTCATAACATATTCTTTCATTCTAAGTTGACCCCGTTATTTACCGGTAACAACCACCTAGAACTCGTTCATCTTACCGTACAACTATGCAGTCCACGCCAGAAAATCATTTAACTTAAAGGCAGTGTTCCAGACGAATTTCGTTCCCGAGTTTCCAATTTAAAACAATGCGTTAGCCACCAAGTGTTCTCATAGTCACGAAAAAAAACGGACGGAAAAATAACGCACTAAAACGTCTCATTTCAGTAAGATTATTTTTTGATCCAGACAGGTTGCCCGGTTGGATGAACCTCTTCTCGGTGGTTGTGACAGGCGAATAATGGGACCAATGGAAAATGGAAGAATATGTCATGCAAAACAGCATTAGTCAAGGCCCGATGGAAAGAACGGAGCAACAGAGAGTAGAGAAATTTAAAGGAGTGGTACACAACAGATTTCATTGTCACAACAAACAGCTCCTCTGACATTGCGGGAGCGGAGTGCAGGAGCGGAGTGAAAGCCTAGAATTGGACAAATGGTATCTGTCCAGGGATGAGCGGAATTCCGATTTCCGAACTCCTAGGGGTTCGAGGTCTCGAGGTTCCGATTTCCGATTTTCAATTTTTTCTATTCCGCTCATCTCTGTACATGACGTGGGAGGGGTGATCCAATGAGTCGGCTGATTCACCAGATTTAACCCACTTCCTGGCCGTTTTTCGTCGTCCTTCGTTCGTTGCTCATCTTGAAAAGACCTCTAAAGCCTACGGTTCTGGGAATAACGGGCAACTTTTCCATCGTGAGCACTGCCTTTGAACGCCACGAAACATGACTCGTCTGCAAAGATGCGAGTAGCCTTTCCGACACTTTCCGTCTACGTTTTTTCGTTTTCCGAACTCGTGCATTACTCCGAATCGCCCTGGTTCATTCATAGATCTCTGTATTGAAACGCATTCAGATGTAATTGATTTATTGAGCCAACACGATGTTATCCTTTCTGAATTGCGTTGTATCTTTCTGTTTTTCGAAGAATCGACTTTCCGGCACTATCCTAAACGGGGGAAGGGCACTAAAGTAAAACTCAGAAATGAAAGGAGCCGCCGATCTATACCGCTATCAATCGAAGTACATATTTCTATAGAAATTCGTCAACAACAATGATTGATAGCAGCATCAAGCATCTTTTATCAGGTTTTCCATTCATTTCTATGAGGTGGTTCATTTCATTTCTGACTTTTACTTGAGTGCCCCCCCCCCGTTTAGAATAGTTCCGACTTTTCAAAGGACCCATACTTTAACTTTTTCGGAGAAATTTATATTTGGATTATTAAACATGACATCAGCGACTTCAATAGATGAAGAATCCTGGCTTATTTATCAAACACGCCGACGGGGTGGAGCCTCGGGCTCCATTCGGCTGAGCAGACTGGTCGCGATGAAACTCTGTTGAGCCCCAAGGTGAACGCGAAGGTTTTCTCCAGCGCTAGGCCGCCGAGCCGGCTCTTCAAGATCAATCTCTTCGAAAATGTCGACAAGGTTTTGGGTGTGAACATCTCTAGCAGCGCGTAGCAGTTCATGTCCAGGATCTCCAACTTCTTTTCCGTTGTGAATGCCTTTCTCTTCCTCGCACTCAAGCTCGGCAAATCAGCTCCAACAGAGGAATGTTCAGAGTCGCTCATCCTGTATCGAACTTCAATCGATATCGGAATCGTCTATCGGCATGCCACGATGGAAGATTAGCTGTAGAAGCCTCTGCGTCCCTACGCCTCTGGTTACTCTGCCATTGGCAGAGAGCCACTTTTCACGTTCTGCGCAGTTTAACTCGAACGCTAACGTCGGACATGGAACGAAATTCTCATGCCGTAGAATAGCGTGTTCTGGTGTATCGATTGCGTACAACACTACTCATTGTACGACATCATGGAAAAAAATTACAGCAATGCTTTCTTTTAATTTGTCTGTACACACCGAAACTCAGCCTAAATTGCAAATGCTTTGTCAAATTAATCTCCTTATACGTACACTATCATATAACTTGAGTTTTCTTCTAGAATAAAACAAGGAAATCTAGGAATGAGTTTCTCGAGGTTGCGGAAATTTTCATGATATCGTAGAATGAGTAGTGTTGGACGCAATCGACACATCAAAACACGCTTTTTTTGCGGCGTGAGAATCTCGTTCCCTATCCGACGTAAGCGTTTGAGGTCAAAGTACATAGGTAGATGAAGGATTGGCAAACCCATATGCATTGAGAAAAAAGTATGAGACAGAAGGTGGATCCCAGTTAAAAATCCGCATTTTCAGTAGAATTCAGACCCGTCCATGCTCGAAGGTCGGATGTCCAGAAAAAATTCGGTCTCCTCAAGTATTCCCTAAACCCGTCGCATATGAATCTTGCGGTTTTGCTGCGTCTATGTGATTGACTTTTTAGTAGACCAAACACTGGGTAGGACATCGAACTTGCTACCAAGTAAGCGATACGGAATGTAATCCTAAAGCGTAGTACAGGTCCACAAACACTCGAAAAAAAAAGATCCAACGACTCATGGCACGAGGAGTGATGTCACTCTATCAAATGTGATATTAGTACCACCCGCTGCTGCCAAGGACTAAAATTAGCCGCTGGAGGTGAATAACTTATGAGGGTTGCTGTGATATTAAGCAGAGAATCAGTGTTTGATATTTTGCGAAGTGCAAGAAAATAACTCGTTTCGAGTTGAAACTTGCTGACTTCCGCGAAGACCTTTTTTCTTAGGAGTATTGTTTAGCTCCGTACACGTGCACTTCCGTTTTTCACTCAGAGATATGTTTAGGGCTGGGTGATAACGGGAATCTCTTGAAAAGTATCCACTTCTTCTTCTGACGCATAACTCTTGATGACCTCTTCTGATGAGACATGAAGGACGCACATGTATAATATACCCTTTCGAAGCCTTCAGTTTACTACATGGGCTTCTGAATCTTGCTAGTCTCTTTCCAGATGAGCAGTTACCTTACCACAATTCTCACTTGTTTTCACTTTCTGTCCTGAGGTCAGCGAGCAGATGCTCGGTTCCGTGTTGCGAATTGAAGTTCCCGTCTGCGTTTGGTAATTTAAAGTTCATGCTCTAGGCTGGAACTAATTTGTAGCTAGCCCTTTAATTGTGCCACTAAACTTATTCAAACACACTCTTCATTGCAGTAAGGTTCATCAAAATATCCAAATGTGAACATTGTTTCGATATCAACAGTGACTACTTCTGTGCATATTTATTTATTCATAAATCTCAGAAGGCTAGCACAAAGCGGTATGCAAACAGAGAATAACAGACAATCAAAACTGAACAGAATTATCAACAAAAGAAAAAAACAAAATTTTGACGGTTTTGCATATTTAATGCCTCTTTATGGCATGGTGTATAATCACAAGATATCACAAGGTAGCTGAGTTGAATAAAAAACTTGGGTTTCAGGCAGTAATCGAACCCGCATCGCATCGCTTTGCGGGCGAGAGTGTTACCATCACACTACCGACACCGCTCTGCATTCCTCAGCTTTACTCGATGTAATGTCGATTTGTGCTTACCAGATCATACTCGTTAACGGGTGACTGCTGTTGTGCCTGAACAGTTCATGTGTAAATTAGCGATGCGGGTTCTATTCCCGCCTGATACCTGAGTTTTGAATAAAAAAACACTTAATTTTTTTCAACACTCCATGTTGCCTGTATGTGTGGAGAAGTGTAGTTTAAAGGCACTGCACAAGCTTGAAATTAATTTTCTGCTTTTTTGATTGTCATAAAGATGGCCCCACGTTCGTTTCAGAGATACCTCTCAGAACGAAGAAAGTCCCCGGGTGACGGAGTTATGGCTCCTTGAAAATTGCCTGAAAGGCAGTGTTAACGATGGAAACCGTCTTAGAGTTTTCACCGGAAATCGAAGCTTGCGGGGCTCGTCGCAGCAATAGTGTCGGGAAAATGACTGAAAAGAGCCCCTAATAGGTTGATGCAAAAGTTTCCGAACTTTTTACGACTTTGAAAAAAAAACATTTATTTCCAAAACAAACAAGGCTTACCCATTGAAAACAATTTCCATCACATTCAAGGATCCTTAGCCACCGATTGGGCAGATCATGATTTCCCGACGCGTAGAACTCTGGCTGCTTAGAGTCGAAGTACTCTTTTGAGGCCATTTAGACTTCGTCGTCGTTAGTGAACTGTTTTCCATCCAGGAAGTGCTGCATCGAGCGGAACAGATGGTAGTCGAAAGGGGCAAGATCTGGGCTATATGGAGGGTGACGAAGCACTTCCCAGCCCAGGTCCAGCAGTTTCTGTTCGCCTTCTTCACGACAATGCTCGACCACACGTATCTCGGATAACCCGACAGAAACTGCTGGACCTGGGCTGGGAAGTTCTCCCTCAACCTCCATATACAGTTCGCTTCCGCACTGCCGTTCAGTCCGCAAAGTGCACGCTGATTGCGAAATCGTGCGGCGGTGCGGTTGCGAGTATCCTCAGACAGGGATATGGAATCACTCGGGCGGTTTTCGCCTTAGGTGCCCGGGTGATCCCACCGCCCGGCTGATCCTACATCTCTGTCTGAGGATACTTGCAACCGCGCCGCACCACGATTTCGCAATTAGCGTGCACCTTGCGGACTGAGCGGCAGTGCGGAGGTGAAGTGTAGCTCAAATCTTACCCCTTTCCGACTACCATCTGTTCCGATCGATGCAGCACTTCCTGGATGGAAAACAGTTCGCTTACGATGACGAAGTCAAAATGACCTTAGATCAATACTTCGACTCGAAAAAGCCAGAGTTCTACGCGTCGGGAAATCATGGTCTGCCCACTTGGTGGCGAAGGATCCTTTAATGTGATGGTGATTACTTTGTTGGGTGAGCCTTGCTTGTTTCTGGATCAAATGTTTTTTATTCGAAGTCGTGAAAAGTCCACGAACTTTTGCATCAACCTAATAGCTCTACACGGCCCTGAACCTCTGTATAAAGCGCGATCCCCGCCTCTGATAGAAACAAGCAACTGAAAATCGACTTCATCGAAGAAACAATATTTAAATCGGGTGAATTTGTTCAATCCATGCATCATGAGGAACAGTTCGATCATTTGATGATCGTATGTTTTGTTGAAGTCGATTTTTCCGTAGTTTGCTTTGATCAATAGTCGTGGAGAGGAGTGTGTGGGGATTGCGCTTTGCACAGAAGTTCAGAGCCGTGTAGGGCTATTTGGGACTCTTCTTTAGCCGGCGCGGCATCCAAAATTCCAACCGCACCAGTGCCATAATGATCCACGAGACGACCGCACATGGAACCGAACTCAACTCCGGCACCAAAACCCAATCGAAGAGCACAAATCCAAACGCAATTCACGAAACGAAGATGGCTTGTGCTTGCGAAAACATTCCTCAAAAATGAAGAGGGGAAGATAGAGCAACGATCCAGAGCCCAGAACCGCAGTAGACTGATTGAAAATCGTTCTATACTGTCTTGCAACGTAGTGATTCCCCGCAGCGCTAATCGTTATTTTGGAATGGCCGATTAGGCGCTATACTTTTACATTTTCAGATTTTTTTCGAATATTCGACTTTTCGAATAATTCGGAATTCTGGGGTTTTCGAATATTCGACTTTTCGAATAATTCGGGATTTTGGACTTTTCGAATATTCGACTTTTCGAATAATTCGGGAATTTGAACTTTTCGAATATTCGACTTTTCGAATAATTCGGGATTTGAAGCTTTTCGAATATTCGACTTTTCGAATAATTCGGGATTTTGAACTTTTCGAATATTCGACTTTTCGAATAAAAAGTCGACTTTTTCAATCGACTGTCGAATGATTTTTCGAATTTTTTCATTCGACTTTTCGAGTAGGTCAAAAAATATTTTGTCATTCCCACTACTTTTCAGAAGAAAAGGTGTATTACTTTAGCTAGCATATTCTATCTTTCCTCTGGGATTGAACCTAACTTTCGAATAGGGAAGCAAACAAACTATTCACGGGACGGTTGGCTTTATCAAAAAATATACGAATTATTAAGTTTGTGCGGCAAATAATGCAAACAACTGCTTCTCATTATTTAATTCCGATAGGAAGTAAGTATAAAACAATAACTCGGGCACCTGTTTCACAAATGGACTATTGAAACCCGCCGCCGTCTTAGGTGTCGTTTATACTTCCGCCGCCGGGCGGCGCGGCGAAGTGCAATCCTACACTATCGATCACGCGGCGCGGCACGGTCGATACTACAGAATTGCACTTCCCCGCACCGCTCGGCGGCGAGATACAAACGACCCCTTAGGCATCTTTCACAGTCCTCGCCGCAAGCGTGGCACGTGCGTGACGCGCTGGGAGCGCGGTGGACTAAGAAAGTTCTCACCGCGCGAGACGCGCGTGCCGCCCATTCAGCGCTGCCATAGCGGTACCACCCGAACAGCCATAACGTTTTCGCCATTTCAATCAATGCTTCCTTCTCAGTTTAGGTCCACTCCAACATTGCAGGCAGAGTTCACGATGAATATCGCACTCGAGTTTGACCCAAAAATGGGCTTCTTTGGTCGCGAGGTAACTAATATTGAAAAAAAAAAAGCAGCCAGGAAAACGTTCAGAATAAGCTAAAATAACGATTCCTAACGGACCGGGGTAGGTAGGCGCACTTGGATAAATTTCAAAGCCGTTTTTTATCGATTTGTGGCCCGTTTTCGCTGCTTTCTTCGACCATATCCCCTCCAGCATCTGCCAACTTGGTGTTCCGCACTAAAACCTCGAGAACGAGATTTATCGTGAACACTGCCTTTGAGAATTATGAGACTATCTTACGGTACCGTATACGCAAGTGCAAACCAGAAATTCCTGTGCATGTCACAGTTAAGGTCCATCTTTAACCCGCGCGGTGGCGCCGGAGATTTCATATCCTCTGTTTTCGAGTGTGATTTGGTTCCGTTCGTCGCGTGCGTCTGCGTGCGTTTGCTGCGTCTCCTTCTCCCCACAATTTCTCGCTGTCTCTCCCCTCGCCCCGCACAAGCGCGCGAGGAAACAGAGTAAATCTGGCTCGGAACCAGAGGATAGTTGTTTCTCGCGCGTGCCACGCGGTGAGATGTTTCATAGTTCACCGCTCCTCCCGCGCGTGCCGCGTTTAGGCCTAGTGCAAACTTCGTCGCGGGTGCGAATGGGTCGCCGCAAAAACGACGGGGCCGTCGCGGGTGCAACGGGGTTACCGCGACAGAGAGTCCTCTGGCTTTGTGCATACTTCGTCGCGTGTGCGACGGCGTCGCCGCAACAGAGAGTCCTCAGCGACATGATCGCCTGCAAATAGAGTTGACGCAATATTGCGCCCACTACCGAATGCACATATTATATTCTTGGTAGAGTGCACCTTCATCTCCTCTCAATGATAGGGCTTAATGTTCTGTAATCTAAAACAGGTTCATTTGTGGGTGCTTAACTTGGAGCTGGACTTTGTTTTCGTCCTGCCCAGGGTACGGCGCGGGGTGTGGATGTTCACACCGGGGGTCTGAGCTGCGCAAGGGTGGAGGGAAGGGGTATAAGGCAGTAGAGAAGACTGGAGGCGATGAAGTGAATGGCAAAGGCGAAGACGATCAGAAGTATGAAAGAATTAAATATGTTTTTAATAAAATACGAGTTCGCAAATTTATTTTGCAAGTCAAAACAGAACTGGAACACTCTACTAACTACTCCTACCCTTTTTAATTGGTTAAGCTGTGTGTGAGATGATTTTGTTCAGTTGTAGAGTGGACTGAAATTCTATCTATGCAGGCTTTCAAGACACTGATCACCCATTCTGGCTGAGTGACTTTTTATACACCAAAAAAGTTCGCGATCCACGAAAAATCTTGAGCCGATGGTGAATTACATCTTGATCAGCACTCAAAAAGACCCATTCTAGGCAAGGTTGCGCCTACATAAATCCAGCACATTTAGCTACCGATGAAGATATAGACGTTTCGGTGTGACCTTGCACACTCTTTTGAAAATCGCCCAACAAATCTCATATTTGGATTGACCACCCAATTCAATCCTGGCAGCAGTCCCGAGCGAACAGTTTCAACTGAATTTCAAAAAGTGGAATAGCGCCAGTTTTTGTGAAATTTATTGTCATTTTTCTATTTTCGCGATTTTTATTCTCAAATGGAGCGTATCTTTTTATCAATATCAATGCGAACATCACTTGGACAAGGAATAGTGCATTGCATGAAAAAATCATGATAAAAAAAGAGAATTTGAAATGATCGAAATCACGAAGAAACCCATGGTAGTACTCGGGAAAATATAAACCTTCGAATGGCCGATGGTCGTTACATTAAAAAAAATTGAAATTAACATACCCTCGATGCCCGAGAAGCTTGCAGGGCCTGCGTTGGCCCTGCGAGCATCTCGGGCATCGAGGGTATGTTAATTTCAAAAGCAGCAGCTTGGCCTGCGTTGCGGCTCGTTTTGATAAGAGGTGTACGGGTGGCTGTGTGGTGTTCCGGCCCCAGCCCGGGCACCTGGTAATCGATGCGGTGATGGCTATCAGCAACGAGCCGCAACGCAGGCCAAGCTCCTCCCTGCGAGCTGCTAGGGTATCGAGGGTATTACTGCCTCCCAGGGCGGATGTCTGTCGCTTGCGTCACGGTGTGTAGTGCAGTGCACGACGGCTCGACACACCGTTCAATGGTGGCATGCATGAACGCTTATGAGGGGGCAGGGAGCCGCTCCGCGTTCGACGTGCGAAGCGTCGAGTCAGAGGTGACCCAAAAAACTTTCCGTCCCCTTGACGTCGGGACGCGACCTCACCACGCACAGCGAACCCGCCGCCTAACAGCTGTTTTTCGAATCAATCCTTATCTAAAACAGCTGGATTTCTGCAAACTCCTAGAACCAAACTGGAAAATCATTAAAAGATTCATTAACTTTGTATCAGGAACAAATTAAAAAAAAGGTAGGAGGTAAGCAGGATTCAAATTTGAACAATAACAGGTGGGCGAGGAGTTCATCGTGCGTCGTAGGGTTGAACAATGGGGACGGCATGTTCTTCGGGTAATGTCTGGCTTGACGCTTCGCACGTAGAACGCGGAGCGGCTCCCTGACCTCCTCATAAGCGTTCATGCATGCCACCCCAGCTGGCGCTAAACAGCGCGCACATTGTGGAAAGGTGTAAATTGGCCGCGACACAGGTGAGACACCGCCGCGCATAGCAGCTCGCACGGGATTCGCCGCGCGCGATGACTGTCAATGCTAGGCGTGATTGAGTACTGCGCTGGCTGCGGCGGGTTGTACAGGTTCCTACAACGCGACACCGTAGCCGCGACGCAAGTACGGACTAGGCCTTGGGCGACGTTCACAGTTTTCGCGTGGCGCCGCGAATGAGCTCTGAACGACGCCTTATGGTGAGGAGTTCTTCCGAGCATAGCTTCGTTGGGTGGAGCCATGTAGTCCACCAACCTTCACCGCTGGGCAGGTGAAGGGGGGAACCTTCACCATTGGGAAAACCGCTGACAACCGGTGAAACGCCTCGAAAAAGAATGAAAGTGACCCAACACTCATGCAAGTCATTTTCAAGATTTGATGGGTGTCATTGCCGGTTTTCCATCCGTAACTTTTTTGTGCTTAGAGATAGATCTTTTGTGAAGGTTGTTCTTGGAATCCCATAAAGTCCTACGTCGAATGATGTTTACAGTTTGGAAAAATATTCTCTCAATCCTTCAGCCTAACTTATTTTACGAAACACCGGATTTTCGCTCATAACTCTTTAAGCATTCAAGATAGAGTCCTGGTATTAATGTTTTTGAAATCTATGTGAAATTCTGCGTTGATTGATATATGGGGTTCCTAATTTTGCTCGCTCCATAAGCCAGCCAGTTCGATGGAGCCGAGTCCCGTTGTTGGATCCAGCAGAATTCTGCGTCTCTTATTTAAAGCATAGAGGCTAGAGCACCCTATGAAGATGACTGTGGAGCTCGGCTTCATCGACCTGGCTGGCTTATGGGGCAAGCAAAGTAAAGAACCCGATATACCATTCCACGCAGAGTTTTACGTAGATTTCAAAAACTACCTTCACCCCTAAGTTCAACGGTTAAAGAGCTATAGGCGAAAAACCAATGTTTCGTAAAATGAATCAGGCTGATGGATCGAGAGAATATTTTTCTAAACTGGAAACATCAGTCGACGTAGAATTCCATAGGGATTCCGAAACAACCTTCACCAAAGGTCTATCTCAAAGCACAAAAAGTTATGGACGAAAAGCCGATAATTTCAGGCGAAAAATGCTCTTTATAAACTGAAGTCGGCTCGAAGAGCGGAAAACGTATTTTTAGAAAGTGAAAACGCTGTTCAATGCAGATTTTTATGGGGATTTTGGAAACAGTCTTCTTCAAAGCGCTATCTTCTAGGGTAAAAAAAGTTATGGATGAAAAAATGATTGCCTTTGGTGAAAAAACGTTATTTCATAAATTGAAATCGGCTGAGAGATTTGAAACGTAATTCTCTCACATTGAAAACGGTATTCGACGCAAAATTCATGAAGATTTCGGGAACAGCTCCGTTCAGAGATCCATCTTGTAGGGCAAAAATGTTGTGAGCGAAAAATTTGTAGTTTTTCAAAATTCGCTTGGAAAGATTTTCGGGAAAATTTTGACTCCAAAACAGCTTGAAGGAAATTTTCCCATGAACTAGGCAGATCATTTGATTAAGAATAGTGCGTTTCTAAAGGAGTTCATCTAACGTAAAAATGTTTTAAAATTAATGAATAAAAATAAAAATATATTGAATGCAAGAAAAAGAGGATTAAGGAAACGTCAAATTTTGAAGTTGCAAGTCTATAGGAACATTCACAATGCCCCACTCAGGTATTCTAAACAACCTTCACCTCTCGGAATTCTGTCTCCACTCCAACGAACCTATGCTTTCGAGTCGCGTGCCACATGAGTGAGTCATCATTGAGAGTTTCGCTCCACCTTGATTTTGGAACACACCTATGATTTGCGTCAGTGTGCGCAAATCATAGGTGTGTCATCCTTGGCGCGCAACCTGCTCGTGGGTCATTGGAATGTTTTGGAAAATCAATTTATTCGAAATAGTCGACTATCGAATTCATTCGAATGTTTCCGTAAATTTTCGAATATTCGACTTTCGAATAATTCAGGACTTTACACTTTTCGAATATTCGACTTTTCGAATAATTCGGGATTTTGAACTTTTCGAATATTCGACTTTTCGAATAATTCGGAAATTTGACGTTTTCGAATATTCGACTTCTCGAATAATTCGGGATTTTGAACTTTTCGAATATTCGACTTTTCGAATGATTCGGGAATTTGCCTTTTTCGAATATTCGACTTTTCGAATTATTCGAAGTCGACTTTTTCAATCGAATGATTTTTCGAATCATTCGATTCGGTCAAAGTATATTAGGCGCTACTGCAAACGATTGTCCGTAGAGCGCGTTTAATTTTGCAACCCAAAATGCACTACCCACTTCACGGAGTGCCTAATCTGATTGTTTTACTTGTGACCTTACTTTCGATCGGTCTTTCGTGGCGTTGCATTAGACGGAACTTCTATAAGTCATACTAACCACTCCAAATGAAATGTGCCTTTCTAGAGCCATTTTCGGACGCTAAGTCCGAATATGCTCATCGCAGCTGCCTAGACTGACTCTGAAAGAAGTCATGAGCGTTTTTAAAGTATCGTGGCAAGGTAAGGTTACCCTCGCCATGGAGTTTTAGGGTTGTTCAGAAAAATTCCGGATTTTGCTAACAACATGTGTGTTGTGGTAATCTGGGGTGCTGAACACGAATCTGGGGTTCGCTTGTCGAAATTTTAAGGTTTACTGTAGGTTACGGTAGGTAGCATGCCACTCAGAAGACGAAGCCTACCTCAATATTTCAAAAATCGACAAATGGACGTCAAATTCGTATTCAGCTTCCCCAATGACCCCCACATAGAAACTTCGAGTCAAATGTGAGACTTCGACCAAACTACACTTTACCCACCATAATCTACCGTAAGCTATCAAAAATCGATAAACTGACAACAGATTCGTGTTGAGCGCTCCAAATAATCCTAGAAGAACCATTTAAGCCACATCTGTCATCACATTCCGGAAATTGTCAGACGTCGATTTTGCCGTCGAATTTTTCGCTGTGAAACTTTGAACAAATCAAGTCGAAAACTTCAGAACAACGACAAATAAACCTCAGATTCGTGATCAGCAACCCCAAATAACCTCCCAGGGCGAGTTTTAGGTCAAATTTGAAACATTTTTCTAGAACGCTCCCAGAGCCTTTTAATTGCATAAACGCTCGACCGAAGTTCCGTACAAACCCAAAACGTACAGTCTGCAGATAGTTCGTAGAATGTGCTCTCACCCAAACTTAGCCTAGGAGTGTTGTTTTGGGCCCTGACCACGATTATTAGGTCCGCTCCTGGATTTTCTCAAGATTAATGCGCTTTCTGGGGGGTACAATAGATACAAACATCAGAGAAAAATTGCCTATAATTTTATCCACAGTGACTCTAAGCAGCTGCGAAGAACATATTCGAACTCTTCGTCGAAAAACAATTCTAGAACAGTACATTTTAATCGGAATGGCCAGTTTGATCAATAGTAGTTTCCTTGTAAGATACAAAAAGATAAAAAGATTAAGGTAAAGACTTATCTTCTTCAATCCCTGATAGGATGGGCCGCACGCACATTCGACTTTGTATCATATGGCTCTCGGGCCTATACAATGGCCTGCGGGGCCAACCAACTTTTAGGTCAGTGCTTTCATCTTCTTAGATTAATTTTATCCTCATTCACCGACCTCGGAGAGATGGAAGGCTCGGTTGGTCTTGAACGAGGATCAAACCCGACCGTGAACAGCGAAAGCAGAGCCTTTAGCCACTTCGCATCACTCGCCACTAGATTTTTGGACATGGAATGATGCGAGACGCAGTCGCGATCGATATCTACAATCATTCTGGTAATATATTGCTGAAAGTATAAACCTGGTTCAATAGTGGGGGACGATATGTATAGCTGTTGCTTGATAATGACTTACTGTGCGTTGACGTATTACACCCAAAAGTGCACTGTTTGATGAAAGAATCTGGCGAAAACTTATTAAATGCTCACTAGATGATTTCCGTTCCATAGAACAGAATATGATATTTAGTCTGTCAACAGGTTATCCTTTCCATAGAATCCCTAGGCGAACTGTAGGCGTGTTCTCACACGGAACAGACGATTCTCTGTATCTCTGTCCCTCATCAACCTCTCATGTTATGAACATTTTCTGACGAATGTGACATGTTTTTGGTTTTACTTCTAATTATTATTGTCAGTGTGGCCCTATGGGACGAAATATCATTGCGCCGGCCTCCTCCGCCTCCCCCTCCTCCTGGCATCCTGTTATGGTCGCGGTGTGACTTTCTGACTTCGAGTGCGACGCGTTTTCTATATGAAACGTCGCATTGTGTGCTATTCGTCATCGCCTTATCTAAATGGTAATTTGTGACACTGAGTTAATATTCGTGCTAATTTCTCAGCATCTATCCTCGCCCACTTGAATTCAGCCAGACGATTAACCCTTTTATTCTGCAGACTTTCGACATCAGTCCTGCCCTACCTTGGATTAGTCGCTATTCTGGGTTTCCATCAGGGTGTTGCCCTCGCTCTAAGCACCGAGCCATTTGCTCTGTCATACTTAAGCTATCTGCATGTTGCTGTTACGCTGGCGTTCAGAATAGGTTAATGAGATTTGCAAAAGAAGGCATAGATAGGATGTTTTCGACCAAAACAGAGCAATTTGTAATGAACTCTATTTTGCCTTTGAGAACTAAGCTTCCGCCTGTCTTCAAGCTCGGATGAAGACTTCAATTTTAGCGACTTACTTCGCTTCCATCTGAATTCGTTCTGCATGATCGAGGTGGTGTCGCCTTTGAGGCAGCGCACACGCTCAAAAATGATATCAATTTTATGAAATGATTCGAAGGTCTGAAGCTGGTAATATTCAGAGATATCGAAAAAAAACCGGCAAAAAATCAGCTGAAATGAAGACATAACGGTTGGTTCTATATTGGCCCAAAAGTGGGTGAACTGTACCGCATTGGCTGAAATAGCGAAGCTAGCGACAAATTTGTTGGGATAACGACGCTAATTTACTCGTACGGCCCTTTTTGGAAGGCTTACGACGTTAGAAGCGTAAAAAATGAGCCAAAATGACCGTAGTCGAGCATTGAACATTTATATTGAGGGGCGGATCCCGTATCGATGGGCGGAGAAAGGATGATTTTGTGACTCAATACGGCTCCAATACGGTCATTTTAACTCGTTTTTCAGCTCTTCCAACTTCGTGAGGCCTCTTCTAGTGCCCGTACGACCCCACTAATGTAGTTATCTCAACAAATTTTGCGAGCGTGCATGCTGCCTTCAAAACTACAGATCAACTGCAGAGTCGAGAAGCGTTTCGTGTTTTATTCGTACCTAGTAAATGATATCAGGCACATCGTGGACACACAAAACCTCTCCGGCTGGTAGCTGGGGCATGGGGAAAAAACTACGACCAGATTTGAGTCGACAAGGGCAAATACTTGATTACCTAGTGCGCCCAAGTACTCAAATCGAAATCTTCAACCCAACGGTCTGGGCTTTCGCAGAAGAAGTCCGATATTTCAAGATTTTCCCAAACATGTTCGATGGAAAATTTTAAGAAGTCAACATGCACGAATCTCGAGGTTGTCCTGATACCTTGATGATCCATCTTCATTGGACGTCGCCGCCGTGTGGATCCCATCTCAAAGGCAGTGTTCACGATCAAAAAAGTTTTCGAAATTCCACAAGGATTGGGTAGTGGAGGGACACTCTGTAACGTTAACGTAGAAAGAACGCATGAAAACGAGCCAGGAAGAGCCCCAAAAGAGCCCGAAGTTGCAACTTCGAGCGCATTGAAAACCCCAAAAGCGCATCACACGCCCACCGACGTGAACAAATGAATGCTCGAGATCGTGAAATGAGCGATGATTTCCAATCACTAGCCCCGTTCTTCCCTTCATTCTCAACTTCTCTCTTTACTCAGGTCAGCTCGCATAGATCGGCTGCAAAAGACGGAAGTTACAAGCCTCGGACAACTCGTCCACCATGTTTCCATAGCTCAATCTTTGAGGGACCATACCTGCCTTCACAGAAGGTCTTGTATGATTTCGGGGACACCATTGGAATCAGCATGGGGACGTTTTCAAGATAGGCGGAAAAACAGAACAACGATTTTCATCGTGAACACTGCCTTTAACCCGCTCGACCGATTCCGAGAAAGGGACAATTTCCGATGACGGGGATTTTCTGGAAGCCCTCGATCGGGGCAGAACGTCTTCACTCTGCCTGATAATACAGAGTTCCATCTTGTGGGAGGACGACCTAGAGGCCGGCGGCAATCACGGGGTAACCAGACTGTTGTGCGGAAGCTCCACCGGTCATCGTAGCACGTGTCCTGCCCATCGGTGTTTGGACTGGGCTATGAACAGGAGAGGATTCATCAATAGCGACTGGTTCTGAAGATCAGTTCTGCGTAGGCCAGCAGTTCGCTCAGAACGGCGATTAGTCTTGAGTAGTCTGCGTTCCAAGGCCCAATGAGCTGTCTTTATGGCCTGTATTGTCGCCTTCGTTTCTGCCCATGTCTCGGTTTCATAGCACAACGCAGGTAGCACCGTGGTGTTGAACAAACGTGATCGTGTCTTCACATCCCGCATTATGTCTGTCACCTCCACTATCGATCCAAGTGCAGAACACGCGGCTCGTCGTCTCCGTCCGATCTCTCTAGACAGTTCGTTTCCCATGTTCACCTCCTTTCCTAGGTAGACGTGCCCGTTCGTAAGGAGCCGAATAGATTCTCGCCGCTGAAAGGAGCGGCAACATGCAATGGAGGAGTATCGATCATGCCGCGCCACACGGTCGATTTCGCTCTATTGCAAGCTGCCGCGCCTTTCAGCGGCTGGAGTCTATTCGACCCTTAATGGCTGGGGGAACGCCAGAGAGACGAATGGGGCCGTCGTTGCACCACTGCTTGCGCATTACTTAGGTTTTCCTCAGATTCATTGTGAGGCCGATCGCTTTTCTTGCTGCGTGCAGTTCGTTGAGCAGTACTTCGAGTTCTGCGGAAGACGAGCCCAGCAGCACAATGTCGTCAGCAAAGCGCAAGTTGGATAGTCTGCACCAGTCTATGAGGATACCCTTGCAAACCCAGTCAATGTTGAGCATCACGTCTTGTAAGGCGGTCGTGAGCAGCTTCGGCGAGATGTAATCTCCCTGTCTGACACCCTTTCCAATCAACACCTTTAGTTTCCGCTCGAATAGTTGAACAATGGTGTTATTTCCGTTGTTCCTTTTCTCTTCCAGTATTCTGATGCACTGGGCGTCTACACCAGCGAGGCTAAGAGCGTGAAGAACAGCCGGGACTCCAACCGAATCGAATGCCAAGGTATAGTTCACGAAGACGAGCGCTAGAGATAGCTGGTACCTTCTTGTCCGTTCAATGACTTGCGATAGCGCCTGAATGTGATCAAGACAGCAGTAACCCTTCCGGAAGCCGGCCTGTCCCCTGGGATGGAAGTCATCTAGAGTCTTCTCTATCCTGTTGAGCAGAATCTTCGTGAAGAACTTGTACGGTACTGAGAATAGAACCATTGACCTGTAGATGTTGCTGTCATCACGATCACCCTTATCGAATAGGAGTATCGATCTTGACGATTTTTACTGCGCGAGAACGGCTCCTTGCACGAGGTATCTGGAGAGGTGTTCCGCGAGAAAGTTCCATTAAGGTGAGGTTGTCCTTCTTCCACATAATTCATGGAGGAACCATAGAGATTGCTATTCTATTACTAATGCAATTACTACTGAAAGTTTAGCCACACTTTGCCGCGCGCGACGTTTTTGAGAAACAATCGCAAAAGCAATTTCCTTCAAAAACAAAGCGATTCTAGAAAACTTTGTCCCGCAAAGCACACCATTAGGTACTATGAGCTGTGAATATGACAGTTTTTAGAATCCAGAAAAGCTTCCGTTCAAAACGGCTACATGCATCGGACGTTTTGTCGCCAAGTTTGGCAAATGCTCCCTGTTTTTCCAAAACTTAGCGCGGGTATTGTATCCCGCGATACTTCGATGCAACTACCGTTTACCCACCGTAACCTACCGTAATACATCGAAAATTGACAAACGGACCTCGTTTTCATGTTCAGCACCCCAAATAAACTCTGTGGAGATGTTTTGAGGCAAATCTGTCTCAGCGTCTGGTAAGTCACCAAAAGTCCGCTGTTTGCCCCAAAAAATTGTCCCAGGTGGGAGGCTTCGAACCAAACCTGCCGAAGGTTTTCGAAAACCAACAAATGGACCTCAAATTCGTAGTCAGGACTCCGAATAAACCTCAGAAAGGTGTTTTTAGTTATGTGCAAAACATTTTTTCTCACCATCTTTTCAGACTACATTTTTTCACCTGCTTCCTGGTAAACAGCTGGACCCAAATGAGAAAGCCCCTCTGCAACCCGACTCGAAGACCTCCGTAGCAGCTACAAACATCCATTAAGAAACACACTACATAGAAGTTCCCCCAATTAGAGAATATTCCGTTGAAAACTGCAGTGTCGCCCAATACTGCATCCCTTTTGAGAAAAAAATAAATCTTCAAAGATTGCACTTCACGCTCTTAATGAGTTCGAAACAGTCCTACGTGGACGGAGCCTGGGACTTCCTGTTTGCATGGTTCCAAGACATGTCTTCATTTTCTCGCATGTTTTGGTGAAGAATTGAGAGTTTGCGTTAGTCGAAAAGAAAAAGCCAGAAGTGTCGGACTACAGCTTCAATTAGACCAGGTCCCTTTCAATGAAGATTGTTCCGAGCTCGTTATATGCCACACTCAGGTTCTGAAGGCTATTTATGGTTGATGCGTGAGAAAAACTAGCTCCTTTTCATGCTTCAGTTAGTATCAAGTGTCCAAGATGCGTAGTCTATCATTAAACCTTCCGGTCATTTCACCCTTGCTCGTTTTAAACTCTTTGCTGTTTTTCGTTAATCTTTTGAGCTTACATTCCAAAGTCCTAGAGTAGTCGCCTTTCTTTTAATCTCACGAGGGAAGTGTTTATAGCGATAACCGCATCTGCGTAAACAACTTGCATTGTTAGTCTCCTGTACCTCTATAGTAAAATTGAGCAGTATCCCGCCCCAAGCTTGCACCGGCCGTTTTTTCTACTTTTTGTACCTTCCGAAACGCGCATTAGTCTTCGAAAAATCTGGAAAAGGATCTCATAATTGTGTTCAGCGCCTAAAACTGCCCCCTGAGCAAAGTTCGGGTGAAGGCACATTTTCCAAACAGTGTACCATCTGATAGCGTTTTGGACTCGTACGAATTGTTTGTTGGCCGCCTCTTCTAGCAATTTGAAGGTTCTAAGAGCGTTTGAATTACTTCCCTCAGATTTGATTTAAAACTTCCTAATGAAGATCATTTGGTGAGCTTATCACGAATTCTAAATTTACCTGTCGTTTCTCCAGAGTCTTCGACTAAATTGGTTCAAGGCCTCCAATGGGGGGGGGAATTAGGGGGCAAAACACGGCTTTCGACGATTTCCGGTACGCTACCATAGAAATGGCTCAGAATGCTGTTTAAAGGGTCATTTAGAGTGCTAAACACAAATCTGAAGTTCGTTTATCGATACCAACAGCTCACGGTAGATTACGGTGGGTATACGGTAGTTCGGTCAAAGCCCCAGAATCAACTCAAAATTCAGTTCCTATGCGGGGTTTATTTGGTTTGCTAAAAACGAATTTAACGCCCATTTGTCAATTTTCGAAATGCTTAGGTAGTTTTTGCCCCAAAATGTCATTGTACCTACAATAATCTACATTTAACCTAAGAATTTGGAAGCTGGACCACAAATTCGTTTTCAGCACTCTAATTAAACCCCATATGCAAGTTTTGAGCAGAATCCGAGAAAATTCTTCTTGGAACACCCAAAAATGCGAGGTCTTTTCGTGAAGGTTTTAAAACGTTTGTAACATCTTGGAACCTGCTGCTCGGGGCGGGATACTGGTCAGTTTTTCTATTGAGGACCAAGTGATACTAACAATACTAGTCATTTTCGCAGATGCGTTTACCACTAAAAACACTTTACTTCTCAGTCTGAAGATCTTGGATTGAAAAATAGTTTTTCACTATTGGTCAGTAGGCTTGAGGGAGTAGAAAGTAGTTCTGTTGATCATGACCCGGAACGTTTATTCCGTAAACAGGCGCTCCAAGCGAATGGAGACGTTCAGCTCGGATTACTTTTTGAATATGTACGAGTAGCCAGAGCCAAATTCGTAATATGCAGGAGCAGCAAGCAGTAAGCTGCGGCCACAAATAGCCGCCTATCGGATCGGTCTCTGTTGTTTCGTACTGCTAATTTTATCCGCCTCGACATGTAAATCATGTTTCTCGGCAAATTGTGTATGTCGCTGGTCGGATAATGTTTGTTCCGCGTAAGCTCATGAAGAGTGAGTGAAACGTCGTCGACACGTCTTGATCTCGTTGTGACGCTCTGGAGCTCCAGATTGCTGTTGCTGCGGGGGAGGAGGGCGTCTCTATTGCTTCTTGAGTGCAATGCAACACTGAACATGCTCTCTCTCTCTCTTCTGATTCATTTCTGCAACATTTGTATTCTTTGGGCCGCTGCATGAATTTCGCGGTTTTCGGATGCTTCTCATGGAATAGTTGAGACTTCAGGAAACTTCAATTGGCAAACAAAGTGTTTTGCGTAGAGGGAGTTCCCAATAATCTTCCTATCTCCCTTGTTTGGTTTCTGAAATTCCGCGCTCTCCCCCGCGATGTCTGCTTGGCTAAATTCTGGTATTCGTGCTCTGGATCCTTCCAAAGCCCCTTTGGTTTGGCAGGACGCAGCTTTCACCTTGAACTTTTCTTGACACTAAATCATGGATAAAGCAAGATCAGATATTATCAATCACGGTCACGCCGCGAAGAACCCTCAACAATTTCCTGGAAAAAGGAAGAATTTTTTGACTAGTTCTATTCGCGAGATCTAGCAGAATCTGAAATTTGTTCGACAAAGACTGTCCGTCCACGTGGTCGGTGTGCGTGTTTATCGGGCCTTGCGAACATATTTTTCGAACCTGTGAGTCGATTACCATGAATATAAGACGAGAAGCGAACCACATTCAATTAAAAAAGAATACTCTTTTTGGTTCCGTTTCTTAATTGTGTGTTTATTTTAAACAGTAATAGGATGATAAAATTTGTAGAAATTTTTCTGAAAATTTTATCATATAAATCAAGCTGTATCTCCGTCATAAGAAGGCTCACCCAGAACAGCCATCGCGACAGTCGCTCGACACGCACGCCAACCGCGCGGGCGGACAGTCTCATTCGGACAGACTTTATATCGTACGATGTACTGTGCTTTCCTGGGCTAAATTCCGATCCGTAATTGCGTCTCGACACGCATCGCGGCCGCGCGGCTCTAGCCGGTCGAGTTCCCAGCGCCAAATCCTATTCAATAAGGCTTTTACAACGTATATTCTTCAATTTCTTTTAGTTTCAAGCTTCCAAAACTCACCTAGAATCAACAGATCGGCGGCTGCGGCGCTGGAAGCTCTTCCGACTCGGGAGCGTGCGGCCGCAAAGCGTGTCGAGACGCAGTTGCGGACCGGAATTTGACCCAGAGAAGCACAGTATGAATAGTAGCCGAAGCCGTCAAATGATCTCAGCAATATGGCTAGTTTGTAATTTAATCTCTTATACATTAACTGAATAAACTAAACAAACAGCTCTCGAGATAACGCATAATCATTGAATGCGAACTTTTGCAAAAAAAGAAAAGAAATTATTAATAAGCAGTTTTGTTTTCACGCTTTTTGAAGTTTTCTCTTTTCAATGTGCTAACCATGGTACTGACTAGGGATATGGGGAAAAATTGGAAACAGAAAACAAGAAATTCAGTTCGACAGAAAACAGAAAATAAAGAACCCTATCCAAAAGTGGGCCGAGAATATAAAATAGAGAACTTTTCAAAATTGAATAAAAAGTGTCTAGCATACAATATTTGGGATTTTTACAGCATTTAACTTTTATACATTTTTATGTGATAAATGCTTCTTTTGCTCTATATTCGAAACCCAACATTTGGCATAGGCAAGGAGTGTAGACGTCCAAGAAGGGCAGAATACAGGTGCAAAATGTCCCTCTAACTTCCCTTTTCCTGAGACAATAACACTCAATTACATGATCAGACTGACTACATTATAGTGGGAGCAGACTTTCATGAAGTACATATTTTGACGATAATTTCGGAATTATTGCTGGTTCGAAGACTGTGCTACTCTCCGATGAACAAGAGTCATGCGCTGGCGTGCCTTTCGAGTATAAATGACCTAACGCGCCATCATGGCAGAGTTGCTCCTTATTCTGTTACAGTTTCACAATGTAGATCATGGCCTCATCATGAATTTCATTGCGCATCATCCCCTTCAAGTTTTGTACGCTCTGATGCCATTTCGAGGAGCCCGGAGGCATAGTAGGTTCGGTTGACCATGGGCGAGAATCGAACCCAACCGTGTTCAGCGAACAGTAGCGCCCCCTGTCACTACACCACACCAGCTCGGGCAACCACCGTAGCGAGATAGGCGTGTTTACTATAGGCGACTGCAGAGAATGCGGGTTAGGCTTTCTAAACCTATGGGTTTACCGTTAATGAGTCAGGCCTACATATTGTCTCTGGAGAAAATTTGCCACAAATCGCCATTTACAATTTTTTTTTTAACTTTCTGCCAGTTCTCGCCTATTTTTACATTTTTACAGGAGTGAAAAATAATGACCGAAAATGGGCAGAAAACAGAAAACGCCGCACACTCCTGGTACCGACGTCTTGAACAATAGGCCACTTGAACTTCATCTCCCCGTTACATACAGTATTCTTATCACTACGTGAGGAATTGGAGGTTATTTCCTTCAGTTCTGACGTAATCATTCCCAATCCACTTAACAGGATACCAACAATTTGTACAGATTTCCTACATCAACTGCATATCGCACTAATGACATACCTGCAATTATAATAAAAACCATCAAGGCAGCTCGATGCCTGAAACGATGAACTCCACCAAACAATAGGCGTCCGAATCGAAGAAGTATGAATGTACTGTGACTGTGTATACCATTTTTATACACGCCTTATCATGATTAGGTTGAATGTATTGTATACTACCTGTAGGGTCCCAGATTTCTCACAGAACTCGTCGCTAAATCGGCTTTGGTGATTGTTTCTCCTTTCCGCATGCAGCCACGAAGGAGTGATCAAATAGGGTCATTTGGAAGCAGATGGTAGGGTGCTTACTCCAAACGTATCACGGCTGAAATCCTCGGACCCACTATCAAAGGAACGCGAGAGCAAGATGCCGAAATTCAACTTTGGGCCAGGACGGTCTTCAAAATATCTGCATTCGTCCCAATTTTGCGTTTCTCAGACATCGTCAAGGTGTCAAACTTTCTTGTTATCGATCTGTACACGTTTTACCAACCCTTCCCCGAAATAGATGAAATCAATCCATTATCGATTTTCTTGAAAACCTACAAAGTGCTACACTGGGGAAAAGATGAAGGGAGCGAGATAGGGAGCGGCCACAGTTGGTTGTGGCAGGAACGGAAACTGACACCACCGTTGGAACCAATCCGACGCTTGCGGCATGCGTGCGCAGTTATCCACTGCGGGACCCACTGCTACGCAGGATTCCTTATCATTCGATATCTTAACGCTTTCGCGACACACTATCTTCTCAGGCGTTTATCGGCCCCGAGCCGCCTGACAGTTCGGCTCGTTTTTCCAATCCGCGAGTTGGCTCACAGTTCCGCTCGTTTTTCCAATCCGCGAGTTGGCTCCTCTTGCTTTCCGGGCCACTGCTGTTGCTGTCCGGGCTATTCCGGTTGGCCCGAACAGCAACAGCAGTAGCCCGGAGATTGGGAGAACGAGCCGAACTGTCAGGCGGCTCCGATTCCTATTCGATGCGGCTCGGAGCCGAGAATCGCCTGAGTTGGAAGCGGATCGCTCGCTTTTGAAAACTGTGTAATCGAAATTACAGGCATCGTTCGTGCTGGAAACCATTTTCCATTTTCAGGCTCAATTTCATGAATTGGCTCGGTAGACCACACCGGTAAACTTCGGCACGTCAAAAACGTAGGGTTATGAGGTTGGAAAGGGTTAAAGACGAGGATCCGCCACCAGTTCCCACCAGTCATCTAGCACTTTTTCAAAAGAATGTTGTTGCGAGCGTAAACAACATGAGAACATTAAGGCACACACTCCACATGCAGAAAAACCTCGAAAATGACAGTGACGAGATCTCCAAATGCAGAAAAAGTTCAAAATAGATTTTGGCGCAAAATTTAAATTCAATTTTACGTTGTGTTTAGGCTGACTTTTCTTTGAAATTGAAAGTTTTCCATCGGCCCTTTCGACATTTTCGTTCACTAGAGAGGCCAAGCTACACGAAAGCCTGCAAAAATAATATACGGTTCTCTGCGCATACGATCCCTGTAACATAAGAAAACTTCCCGAGTGACCGTAACACTCCGAAAGTATTGATACGAAGTCTGTCCGGAATGGGGAGAACGATAGTAGTTCAGATGTGGTTTTTGATTTTTTTTGCTGAAATTTCTCCATTTATGATTCTGAGCATAATGCTCATTGCCGCTGCTGAGTGTTGTTGTTTTACACTGCAGTAATTGCATCAATTAGTCGCATAATTTGATTGTTAATAGAATAGCATATGTAGCCTTGTAAAGAGTACTTGTACATGACTTACTTGACTTAATCGGTTGGCTTTCGCCTGACGCGGTCATTCCGCATCTTCACCGAGGTGTGCCGTCCTAGTAGTCAGCCGTGTCCATATTTCACGGTCTTCATCCACAATTTGAACACATTCCACCAATTGTCACTATTCCATTTCCTGCGAAACGAAACATCGCGCCTGAACTGTCTTTCGATGCCGAGTGACTTCAAATCCTCTTTAACCACATCCGTCCAGAACTTTCGCCTACGCCCAGGTGGCCGTTTCCAGACAGGATTTGGAAGCATACTTAAAGCGTGCTGTACGAGACGATCCGACGTTCTTCTTAGTATATGCCCGAGCAGTCGAAGTCGACTTTCCATTGCTGCTTGAGATGGCGTTAGGAGATGCTGGCACCTCCCTCGTGTCAAGCGTTGATGTACTGCATCGATTTCCTTGTAAAGATCTTCGTTATGGCATACACGCGGCCAGAAATGTCCAAGCAAACGCCTAAAAAGCTTCCTCTCCGTGCAATCCAACCTTTCTATCTGCGTTTTCGGTGCTGCCCACGTCTCCGATCCGTACATCATGATAGGGCGAATAGCGGATAGGTAGATGCGCAACTTTACTTCCTTCGCGATGGTGGTAGACCACAAACACTTGGTTAGAGAATTAAATGCAGACGTAGCTTTCGCACATCGTTGTCGAATATTCGCTGCATAACTACCATCGTTTTTCAGCAAACAGCCCAAATAAGAGAAATCGTCCACCAGTTCGATACGTTGTCCGTCCACACAAACTCCCGTTGAAGGCCTCTGAGAGACCCACATCTGCTTGCATTTGTCGGGACGAAGACGAAGTCCATAGGCTGCGGCATACTTCGGAACGAGGTTCACAATCCTTTGCAGTTTTGCGTTGTTTTCAGCAAATAAAACAATGTCGTCGGCGTACTCCAGGTCGACAAGGGAGCGTCCTGATGGTGTTAGGATCACATCCGCAGGAAACTGTTCTGCAACTCTACGCATGATGTCATCAACGGCGAAGTTGAAAAGAAAAAGTCCTGCAACGGCTCCTTGCCTTACTCATGTTCTCACCTCGAAAGCTGACGTAAATCCGACAGGTGTACGAACTGCTGCTGTTGTTCCTTTGTTCATGTCCTCGATTAGTCGAACATACTTTTCCGGGACTCCGTCGGCTCGCAGAGCGTTGAGCGATCGATCACGATGGAGAGAGTCGAACGCGGCTTCAAAGTCCAAAAAAGCAAGCTGTAATGGCTGCGAATACCGCTGCCACGATTCAATTGCTCTTCTCACGACGAACACTTGGTCGATGGTCGATCTTCCAGGTCGAAAACCGGCTTGCTCATCTCTGGTCGTTCCTTCACGATGTTTGATAAGTCGCTCGAGAATGATACGTTCTAAAACCTTGTACATGACACGAAGTAGAGAGATTCCTTTGTAGTTCTTAGGATCCGTGACGGATAGCTTCCTGTGAAGAGGTAAGATGATCGCATGTCTCCACGAATCGGGTATCCTTTCGCTCATCCATATGGCATGGATGGTGTTGGTCATGTCACGAATCCCAGACGGAGGAAGAGCTTTCAGCATTTCAGCAGTGATGTTGTAATCTCCACCAACCTTTCCATTCTTCATTTTCCGGACACAATCCAAAACTTCAGACTCAGTTGACGGTTCCTCACTGACATCGTAATGTGCTCTCTGAACATGCGGGAGCTCAGGTACTGATAGCGCTGGACGATTCAGTAGTGAACTGAAGTAATCCTTCCATATTGGCAGCGTCGCATCACCAACTGCAACTCCATTGGTAGTGTTCAAGACAGGAGAACATCTCTTCATCTTCCCGCTATACTGTCGCAGCAACGTGTAGGCTTTCCTCGGATTTTTCTCCTCCCAAGCGTTCTCGAACTCCTTAGCTCTACACGTTCACTCTCGTTCGCGGTCACTTTGAAGTTGGCGAAGCAACTTCCTCCTCAGACGCTTCTCCTCCACGGAGTTTCCTGCAGTTCGGAGAGCACATACTCTGTTGTAGGTAGATGTTGTTACTTCTGAGACGTCCGCGAACTTCTTCTTAGGCTGTACAACCGGGAGTGCCTCTCTCGAACCGTCCCGGTTGCACTTGACAAAAGAATCCGCGTCGCAAAGTTTCTTCTTAGTCCGTACTCCGATGTGAATAGAAACGCGTTGTCGAAAATACCTTCTGCACTCTTCATCTCCGAGACTTGTCATGTCAATCCTCTGGAGAGGCTGAGCCCCTCGTTCCCTCTTATGAATCCTCGCAGTGAAGTTCAACAGAACAGGACGGTGATCCGAATCGAATGCGACATCCCACACAGCTCTAGATCTTCGGATGTCCGATACTGGAATATTCCTCGTCAGGACATAGTCAAGCTGTAGTTTCAAAGTTGTCATCTTCCGCTTCCGCTGCTCTTCTGGAGATAGCCGGGTTGGTCCCTGCCATGTAAGCTGATGGCGGCGATGATTCCTCTTGAATGTCGATGCAATAATCAGGCCACTGCGTTCACAAAAGTCGACAAGGCGGTAGCCATTGTCCGACGTTTGCTCCACTGGGTAGAACCATTTACCGAGTACTTCGGATTCCTGATCAAGCCCCATCTTCGCATTTGCGTCAACCCCCCCGACAACAGCATGTTGACAAGGTATCCTGGCCAGCAACGTATTGAGTTCCTCATAAAACGCATCCTTCGAATTGTCTTCGGCGGTTTCAGTGGGCGCATGAGCACTCACTATCCACAGATTGAATCCTCTGTGATCCCGCAGTCGTACGAATGCATTCCGGCACGACGTTGAGCCAAACTCCTGGACCATACCATTGAAATCCTTCCTTACAGCTATTGCACAGCCTCCCACTCTCCTATCGTCAGCGTTACCGCAGTAGATGGTGTACTCTCCGACGCTGATGACGGGTCTATCCTTGAGGCGGGTTTCCTGCAAAGCAGCAAACGGTGCATGAAAATAGCTTAGAAGTCTGGATAGCGCAGTTTTTTGGATATCACTCGACAGCGATCGACAGTTCAGGGTGGCGAAACTGTGGCTTGTGACCAAAGACTTCATGAACTTCCTAGGTATGGATCCTAAGGTGTTATGGACCAGAAGCCTTGGTGTGCCGGACGGCGACACCTTTATGCAATGTGCGGGATACTTTCGCGATATAGTTGTGCACGCTATATCGCTCGAACGTTCCCTGTGTACACTCAAACGTCTGCTGGGTTCAGTAGAAGCCGGGGCAACAACGAGCAGGGCAGTATGGGGCTATCTATGCCTCGTTTTCAGTCGTTCTTTTGTCATTATCACTGCAATGGACCTAAGTACAATCGATTTCTGGTGGACAATCGAATAGCTTTCCTATCGTGAGTACTGTCGTTGAGCTTCGTGTAGTATGCCAGTCATTTGCTCCTTACTAGAAGATCTGGAGAGGCTATCAGAGTTGGGAATGGCCCACCTCCAGCTCGAGGCTGTAAAGGGTTTTCTTGGCTCGGTGTCCCTCGAAGGACATCGCAAACCTGTGTCTGTGCACATGTACAGTACTTCTCGTATGAGCCACAGTCCGCGAAAAGTCGATCCAGACATGCTCGTGGTCCACAATCTCGCCACTGCTGTACATAAAGGGCAGTAATTCGCCACAAACTAAAGATAGTCTGCTCTCTAATAGAAGTACAGTCTCTAGGAATATCGGTTTATGAGGGGATTGATGACACCACTGGCCTAGATCACCCAGATCAACCTCCTTGATGACGCATGCTCAGCACATTGCGACTGGCGAGGAGTTGCGTAACAAGGAAATTTTTTCGATATTTGCGTAGACCCAACATTTTCACACTGATCAGGTTTATTCAGCCGAAAAAACCCTTCTATTGTTAGAACTAAACTTAGGCATTCAAATCGGTCTGCTGTCAACTATGAATATTGGAGGATATGACGAGCATTGGCAATGACGATATCACATATTATGACTAAACTTGTTTTTAATGAGATAAAGTGCATGCTAACCTGAAACTAATCGAGTGCGATTTTCAAAGTAGACTAAAACAGAACTCTGCGTGTACTCAAAACAAACGGCCTAATCTTCTAATTAGCCTCGTCCCTCAACCTCCGTACAGGCCTACATAGTTGATTAAGTAGGGCGTTCTTCTATAGGAGAAATAAAATCGTTTGTCTTTCCTCTCACGTACGTACCTACATATTTACTACTAACAAAGCGTACCGGATATTTGATAGTAACACCCACTGCAAATGTTCCGCCTATTAAATAAGTTTTGTTATTGTATTTGAAGTGAGTTGAGGAACTAACAGTTGAATTAGTTCTCGGAATATTATAGGGCATTGTTCTCGGCCGCCTAATAAAAGGCTTACCTTCTTCATAACGCTGTTCTTCTCCGTTTTCCATCGCTACTATTGCGCCACATTTTGATTATTCTTTGCCTTTTTTGCTACATTCTTTCGAATCTTATCATGCGTCATATTCATGCAAAAAATATGTTCCAGGCGACAGCGACAAGCGCATGCCAACTTTGGATGACAGCTTAGGTCTGTCCGATTGAATCTGTCCGCCCACGCGGTCGGCGTGCGTATCGCGCGGCCATCGCAAAGGCTTTTTTTTTGGATGATGCTCGCAGACAGCCAACTGGGATATCATTCGGTAGTTGTCTGCTATTCCGACCAACCAGTTTGCAGGTCTGAGAAATGTCTATGCCTCGGTCGCTCAACACGCACGCCGACCACGTGGGCAGACAGACTTTAAGGGCACTTGTCCTGGTTTCATTTCACCAGAGCAGCACGCACCGATTTTTCGGTTGTGCTTTATCGCGATAGGTGCTAACATGCAGTAGCCCATGTTATTTTTAGAAAGTTTTCGATACAATAAACAGAGAATAAAGTCACTTACCTAAGAATTTTGAGGCGGGGCAAACCATTCCCGATTACAGCTTTGACGCTTTGTCTGTAGCCTCCCGAAACACACCAACAGGCACAATTAAATTTTCCAGAGATTTCTTTAATCGCCTTTTCTCCGGTATTTGAGTGTTCTCTGAGGACTTTTCCCTATTAACCTTTACTTATTGTTAGTGGACTAACCTACTCAGAAACATCGAAAACAAGAACACGGTTTCTTATCATGGGCACTGCCTTTAATGTGACACAAAGCAGAATGTAGTTAAGGCGTCATGTTATTTCTTGAATATGATGCAGTAAAAACGAACAAAAATTTACACTTCAGTGGACGTAAGGGTATAACGTGTGGCGTTCGATCACAGAACAGTACAGCAGTGAGAGCATAAGAAGCGGAAAATTTTCCCTCATGCTGCTGACGTGAAAATGCTTCATCAAGCTGAAACCTCGAGAGTCTATTCTTGCTCGAGCGAATGACTTCTGTTCGTGTATGTTCCCTGCAGACGTTCTATGAGCTATCACCTTTTATCTTTCATCAGGATTCAACACACACTGAGGCAATCCTTGCTACGATGTCATTCAAAGGATGCTCTTACGAAGAGATACTACATTATTTTGAAGGTGTAAAAAAAGGTAGCTCGGAGTTGTTTCACTGCGCGAGAGACTTGATATTTTTTAAAAGTCGTATTTGCGACTGGGCACCTTTCGGTTATACTGTTTTGAGAGGGCCGTGTTGGACCCTAAGCCCCCGTGATAGTCGGCCGATCGGCTGTGGTCATTCTGGTTGATAAGCATTTACTGTGCTTATCTGGGCCAAATTCCGATCCGCAATTGCGTCTCGACACGCTTTGCGGCCGCACGCTCCCCAGTCAGTAGAGCTTCCGGCGCCACAGCCGCCGATCTGTTGACTCTAGGTGGGTTCTGGAGACTGAAAACTAAGAAAAATTGGAGAAAATCGTATAAAAAAGCCACATCGAGTCGGCTTTGGCTCCTGAAACCCGACTGACTCGAGCGCGTTCGGCCGCAAAGCGTGTCGAGACGCAACTGCGGACCGGAATTTAGCCCAGATAAGCACAGTACATCATGCGAATCGGGTATAAAAAATCTACTCGTTGTGGTTGAACTGAGCACGCCTGTCTCGTCCGTGACCGTCCCGGTCGGTACGCACCCAATACATTACAAACTCACTCAGATTCGAAATTTCTCCTATGTGGCCAGACTAAGCCGGCGACAGTGCGCTCGAGTACGCCTGCATATTCGATTGAAATGCAGCCGACACACCGGCGCAGGATCATTAGGGATGGAAGGAGACGGCTCAGTCCGGCCTCCGACCGACTATGACGGAAGTCCTTGGGATTTGCAGAAAAGATAGAAAGAGAAAGTTTTGAAGCTTTTGGTCAAGTACGCGCATCTGCTGTAATCGAAGAAATTGTACAGGGTTTTTTCTAAGAGGAAAAGGGCTGAAAAATAAGCATGGGTATCAGGGATGGGCGGAATCTCCCGTATCGCGTTTCGTCACCAGCAGATTCGGGCGTTTTTTTTTCGCTCTCGGACAACCAGTGTGTTGCGGAACGCGAAAGTATCGAGTCTACTCAAAGGCAGTGCTCACGATAATCTTCAATTTTTAGATTATTCGCTATATTGATTAAGTGGCCCCCGGGAAGAACTTAAATGACGTAGAAATTGAGAAAAACGCACAAGAAGTACACGAAATCCTTAAGTATCACCCCGCCTCTTAAGTATCATAGGAACTGTTTGTTGTGACAATGAAATCTTTTGTGGACCCGTCCTTTGGAAGTTTCTACTCTCTAATGTTCCGTTCTTTCCTTAGGGCCCTAACTAATCCTGCTTTGCATAAAATGTTCTCATATTTTCGATTGACCCACCTTTCCACCGGTGACAACCACCATGGACATGTTCATCCAACCGGACAACTAGTCCATGTTATAGAATAATGTCACTGAAACACAACGTTTCAATGCGTTTCTTGCCGTTTCTTCGTAATTTTGGTGACACTTGGAGGCCAACGCATTGTTTTATGTGAAAAACTCGGGGACAAAAATCACCGTGAACACTGCCTTTAAGCAGAGACAGCTAATTAATAATTTCAACAATATTTCATCCAGCGTTTCCTTGAATTTTTGACAATTTCGCACCCCGTCACCGGAAACCGGGAAGAAATTTGGGTGTTGAAACTCGAAACTATCAGTTTCTCCGACTCCGTGATCATATCAGGCTTTGTTACTCTAAGGCTTTGTCCACAGGTACATAGCTACCAGCAGCAAGACTCGTGTTGCTGAAACGCTAGTGCGCAGTGCGGAACGCTCAGACGCTGGCACACGATGCTAAATTGCTGGCGTATGCAGCGTGTCCTGAGACGTCGTGGGATTTAGCTCCGTCCGTAGCTAGCGACCATCGACGAGCGTCATGTCGCCAAAGCGCTGACACGCTCAAGGCAACGCTCAAAGCTCGCGCACAAAGCTCACTCGCTAGCGCGTGCAGCAAGTCTGAAGACGGCGAGGGGTTAGTGATGGTATTGATACAAATAGTGACAGTTGCAGCAGCTACGATGCCGTTAACCTCAGCTGCCTGCCGGCTGCAGAGGTGGCTGTGGGGTGGATTCAGGAACAAGTGGTTATCTTGACGCTCGCATCTACATGGCTATGAACGCTGCCTCAGACCCCTTTCAGAGTGCTATCGTACCGCGACGCGATCATATAGAAACCTCTCACAATGACCTGGGGCGGAATTCATCAACGGGTTCCTTGTGTTTGGATAGGGGCAAAAACGTCGGCACGTTTGATGATTACCCTACCAAAGCGGAAGATCGCTAACCGATCGTGCCCTCGACCTACCCAGCAACAAGGCTAGGGCAGCTGACATATTGCTTAGGTGGGATACCACTGGCCCTCACGGAGTAATCATCAAACGCTGACGCCGTTACCCCTACCCAACGGAACGCGCTGATGAATCCGACCCCTGGGGCCGGATTCATCAATGCGTACCGTTTGGTAGAGGTGAAGGGGTCGACACGTTTGATGATTACCCCGTGTATCTCAGCTGCCCCAGCCTATTAGCTGGGTAGGCTAAGGGTTCTGTCGCTTAGCGATCTTCCGCTTTTGCAGGGTAACCATCAAACGTGCCGACGCCTTTACCCCTACCCAACACTGCCGCATTCATGAATCCGGCCCCTGATCGCGTTGCACGACCAGGTCGCAGCATGTTTAGACACAAACGGCTCAAAAAGTGCTGGAATCGCAAAGTTCAGAGACTCGATGTCTCGACGCGTCGCTGTGCATTGCACGGTGAGGCGATGGTAGCAGCGCCGTGCACACGATCGCGTCACGCTGCGATCGCACACTGAAAGAGTCAGCTAGAATCGAACTATCCTTCTGACGACGACAGATACGCAATTTTACACTGAGCCACGCTCTATATGAACTTGAAATGAAGAACGTATAGGTATGGGGCAAGTTACTTCAATTCAGATAATGGTATTTTCCCTTGAAGGCAGTATACACGCTCGCTAAATTGGTTACGGTTAGAGTGGTCAAGGACCTTGATTGGATTATACGGCTCTTAATAGTAGACTATTCACGTCGTTGGAAGCCTCAAAAACGAGTCAGAATTACAGTAAGTGAGCCTTAACGTCGGCATGGATCGTGAAGAGACTTCGCGTTCACTGTTGACGGTTGGCGCAAACTCGTCGCCATATGTTATAACATAGGTGCACCGAGTTTGCGCCAACCTTCAACAGTGAACGCGAAGTCTCTTCACGATCCATGCCGAAGTTATGTAGCCAGCAATGTATGCAGTCTCCGCCCTTTTTCTATACTGTTCCCTCCCCTCAATACAACTCGTCCAAATTCGATGTTCAAGTACGGTCAATTCGGCTAGTTTTTCGTGCTTGCAGTGACGTCAGCGTTCTACTGCAGGTCATAAGAGTCTGTTGACTTTGGTACCTTAAACGTTTCGCAGCTAGATTTGCCATTTTAATCGGGTGTGCAAGCTGCGGTGTAACTCGTCCACCTTCACTCCAGTATAAAGATAACTCCTCATTCCTTCATTCGCGTCACGTTTTCGTCTGTGTTTTCGTCAGTTTTCAATACTACCGGCTCGAAACCTTAGATTTATGTCATATAATCGATATAATTTTCGAGCGTGTATACTTCTGAAATCGGTTCGTAATTTCGTGCTGAGCTTCAGTCTCCCGTTCATATTTTTGAATAATGTATGCATCACAAATGCGTTGAGATGAATGTGCATTAGGAGCTCCTTAGTGTGTTGTTGTTAGAGTTGTGGACTGAGTGGTGATATTTTGTCATTCTATATGTCTACGCAGTTTCAAAGATTAATGGCCAAGGTTGAAGTGGGTTTTCGTATCACGTGAATCGAGTAAGTGTTTTCGTTTGCCAAACATCTGATTTGCTCACTACAAAAAATATATGTATAGCGTAGTCGTGTAACCTATGTCAATGTTGATTACTTTTTTTTTTTTTTTATCTTTTATCAGAATTCATATCTCACTCGAATGATACAGAAAAATTCCTGTTATTTTTGTACCACGATTTACTCATGTTTTTTCTGTGGTCAGGTCACAGAGGTAACACTAATGTGAGAGCCCAATCAAAAAATACTCGAATATCGAAAAATTATCAGTGATATATATGTATCTTCAATCCTTTGCTAAGAAGTTCTCCATAGGCTTTGTGACGCTTACACAAACTATCTAACATCGGCAGGTATCCTGAAGAGATTTTGCGTTCCCCATTGGAGATTAGCTCACACTCGGTGCACCTATTATTATAGCATATGGCACCGAGTTTGCGCCAACCTTCAACAGTGAACGCGAAGTTTCTTCAGGATCCATAGCGACGTTATATGGTGTTGTGAGGATGTGCAAAAGTCTAAATTTGACCTATTTCACAACTACAGAATGCATGTGAGTAGATAAAAAAAGCTAAAAAAACGTGACTCAACCAAAACAAGCAGAATCACTATGAATTCAGACTCACAATTGATTACGAAATCATGTTAAGAATTTTCTGAAAGGTTAACGAATAAGTTTTTCTGACATCTCAGGATATACTGGTAAGCTGCGCGTTTGTAAAAAATGAAGTCAACGCTCCTGGAGGAAGCAGCCGGTGGCCGGGTGGGTAGTCCTACAGATTGTCGCGCAGAGGTCATGAGTTCGATCCCAGCTGGATGAAATTTTGATTGGTTTGATATTATTTGCCGCTTTTTAAATATTCCCTTCATGAATAGTTTGCAAGATGAACTGATGAACTATTTGCAAGTCTCACTACAGTCTAATTGTGTTGTCTGCACATATCAACAAAAGCCAAATCAATTCAGCAATTTCACTACCTTTAAGAAATCAATTTTGAAGCCAAATCTAATTAAACAATTTAACGACATTTCAGAGCAATGCCACATTCTTAACCTTTTCTGCGGAGCACAACTTTCAGAAATTTGCTTATAATTTTCGTGCGAAAGAGTCTAAATACAATATTCCAAAGGGTTTATCCCATACTGGGCGGTTTTGGGGTTATTTCGGCGGACTTCTACGAATTTTTTTATCGTTTTTTCGTAGTAGAGAGTCTGGAAAATTGGGAAATCGAAAAATAAAATATGATAACAAGACGTATACGTATGTCTTCGAAGACTCATTATATTAGTTGTAACATAAGTCTTGGAAGATTTTTTTTATTTTTTTTATCTTTATTGCTTCACACATTCAATCCATAATATAGGCACCATAACTATCTACAACCTTGCTCCATGTAATAGGCAAGTCGCTGATTCCCTTTTTCCACAACCCAGGAGTCTGTGCATCGAAGAAGTCAGCGACTACCAGAAATACATCATCAAGTTTAGAATATTTTTTCTTGGCTAGGAACGATTTGAGAGGGCAGAACCATTGATAGTCAGAGGGAGCTAGATCAGGAGAATAGGTTGGGTGAGGAACCGTATCCCAGCCTAGCTCTGTTAGTTTGTCCCGCGTGACATGAGAAATGTGCGGTCGAGCGTTATTATGCAGCAGGTGTACCAAAGTCTTTCTCAGCCGCTTTTCTCCTATTGCTTCCTTATACTTCTCAAGTTGCTCACTGTAGACTGTTGCGCTGTAACTGTCTTACCTTCCGGTAGTAGCTCATAGAAAGCATACCGTGGGAATCCCAGAAGCAACAAAGTAAAACCTTCTTGGGATGAAGGTCCGGCTTTTACTGAGTTGGCGGCTGTCTTCTTCGAGGAAGCCAGAAGGCTCTGCGTGCGCCCGCGTCGTATAGTATCCAGCTCTCATCTCCAGTCACCACATCCTCCAGAAAGTCCTTCCTGTTGGAGCGGAGGAGAAGAGACATAGACAGTTGGGTCATCCTTTGACCGTCGGTGAGAGCATGAGGTATCATTGTGCGAGTACTTTCCGATATCCAAGATTCGAAAGACGACGATTGATGGTCATATGGCTGCATCCGATCTTCGTCGCCAGTTCCCGCACACTCGCTTCTGGATTCTATTTGATGACTTCAGGAATGGTCGAGTCTTCTACAGCAGTCTGCCTTCCGGATCGCGGTTTGCCTTCGAAGTCGGTATCTCCTTCCTCACAGCGAGTAAACCAGCGGTGGCATGTGGATCGAATCCACACCGCGGGTGTGGTTAAGGAGCAGTTCGGCTGGTACACACGACGCGCGCGACGATAAAACGCTGTGCGCACTCATCGTCCTCGGGGCGCGTTAACCGAGGGCATCAAAAAAGTTGTTGTTGTTCCATTTTAGCCGTTCCCCTTTATCGCTTTTTGCATTTCGTTCATGTAGGTTGATGTGTCAGACGTAGGGTCGGCGTCGGAATCAATATCATCATCTCCCATTTCGCTCCAAGAAGCAAACTAAAAGAACTCTAAAAAACCCCTTTGAAAAAGTGTGAATTCCATTGAAACGATGGTATGAGAAGCGCTGCGTCTAGAAAAACACATTATAAACAAAAAAACATAAATAAAATGCAAAAATGATAAAGGGGGACGGCTACAATGGAACAACGACTACTTTTTTCGAAGGTCCTTGGTTAGGCCCTAGTTATACATCGGCGATTCGGTGCCGCTGGTTTTCGCGGGACGTCTGCGATTGGTCAGGTCTCGAAATTGACCAATAGCAGACATGCCGCGGAAGTCAGCGGCGGCGAAGCGCTGGTGTTTAACTAGGGCCTTAACGCCTCCAAGGACGATGAGCGCGCACAGCGTTTTTCCGTCGCGCGTCGCGTGTGCTAGCCGAACTGCTCCTTAGCCACACTCGCGGTGTGGATTCGATCCACATGCCGATGAACGGTGGAGCAGTTGACAGACTCCTCGCTGAAGACAGCGTTGATATTGGCGACTGTAGTCACCGCCGAGGTGCCGCGGCGCCACTCGTAGAACGCAAGGAGTCGACGGTGGAGTGAAGAAAAAGAAAGCATATTTCGGCGTTGAAGTGAGAGCCCGTGTTTATAATGGTTTCGCTGAGAAGCTTCCACTTACTTCTCTCACTATCATGAGTTAGTTGATCTATATCGACTAGGAATGGAAAGTTCTAGAATTTTGAACAAAAAATCTTCCAAGACTTATGTTAAAACCAAATAAATTTCAAGCGATTTCGAAACGACTTAGAGCGAAGATCACCCATGACCAGAACTATGATTGGCGTGAAAACTTCGTGCTCCTCCTTGTTTCATTGACTACATACATATTTCAAAGCTTTGTGTGGAACATAAACTGTATTATGAAATCAGGTTTGGTTCTACCTTCAGCTAAGCGTTACTATTGATCGAAGTTTTATGCATTTTGTGGGATGCTGAACATGAACACTAACGCCGACCGACCGCGCGGAAGGACACACTCCTTCGGGCAGACCTTACAGTCAGCAATGTTTATCGTTCTAGAAACACATTACGGACCCCATATGTGTTCAGCACCCCAATTAGCTCTCCTGGGTGAAGTTCAAGCGGACTTTTTTTTTCTTCTGGCGGCTGAATAGTGGATAGGAAATACCGCCTTGATTTTAGGCTTGATAGGTCGAAAAAATTTCCGCTCATACTTGGATCAGAGTGGTTAATTCAAGTGCTGAACACGAATAAGAGGTCCAACTACAGTTTTATGGGAACTCACTGTACGTTACGGAAGCAAAACGGCCTTTTTTGTAGAGGTTATTTAACCCCTACATTTAGGGTGCTGAACACGAGTCTGGGGTCCGTTTGTCGAAGCTTGAGACTTGTTGTAGATTTCGGTGGTACCATGAATTTTGAAGGCGAAACTCGCATGAGTATTTTGAAAATTCATAAATAAACCTCATATCCGTGTCAACACCCCAACTTATCCTCGCAAAAAAGTTTGAAGCCAAGTCTGGGACTTTCACCAAACTACCGTATACTCACAGTAATCTATGAAACTCGTTAGACGGACCTCAGATTTGTGTGAGGCATTCCGAATAGATTCCAGGGAATAAACCACCGGTTTGATAAAACTAAACGCTCAACTAACAACTCACAAGCCAAAAACGCTTATACTCTGTTTGAAATTCGAAAAAAGTGTTCGCACTCTAAATTTAACCAGGGAGGGGATGGTTTTGATCGCTTAACACGATTATGGGCTCCGTTTCCAGTTTTTCTAAAAAAATGACCCGCTCTTAATTTTCCCTTGTAAGTATATCGCAAAGGTAGTCACGACAAACGAAGCGAGAACACAACATCATTCTGCCCAAACAAATCCAGCGTGATAATTCCATAACAATCCGTGTGCCGCATTTATTCTTTGCGATTGAATAGAGACGAGTTGCCTATCCGTACTAATCCCGAAAACGCATCATTACATCGCCCAGCCCGTCAAGCTCTCATTCTGGGGCGTTTCCAAATGACCAGTGACGTCATCGCTGATTAAATGAACTCGAATTTCGCGCTAACCTACCACCCGAACTGAGGCCGAGCCGCCAACGCATTTACATTACATATGAGACGGACACTGAACTCGTGACCGCGGCTATTTTTGACCGCCTCCACGGGACATTATTCATCTGATTTGCTGACCTCTATTACGTACACCTGGCTGGTCCTGCCAGTGTACTTATTAATCACCAGATTTTCTTTGATTAATGAAAAAAAGAAACCTTGGAATCCTTTATCATTTTCTGGGTCTTTATTTATTTAGTCACTTATTTATTTGTTGAATTATTATTTTTATTTATTTTTTATTTGTTGAATTATTTATTCATTTATTTTTAAATATTATTTGTTTATTTATTTATTTATTTATTTATTTATTTATTTATTTATTTATTTATTTATTTAATTATTTATTTAGTTATTTATTCACTTATATACTTATTTATTTCTATATTTATGGACTTAGGATAACTTAAGTGTTAAAAGACAACACGTATTAATGAGGCTTTACATATTTCACCAATAGACGTTAGAAAGGAACCTTCAAATAACACGGAAAAGCCCACTGCTCCATCTTTAGGAAGCCTCTGTTCCACCAGTTTCCTAGCCTTGACCTTGGACCTTAATAGGTAATAAATTTGACCTTAGGTTGACGTTAAATTTAGGTAACGAAATCTTGAATTCAATCCTATCGTATCTTGTCCTGCGGTACACATAGGTTTAAAAAACCGTACGAGGGAGGGGAACTTTTTAACCACTAACTTTATAACCATAATGACATCTACATAGTGTGACAACCACAAAGAAACGACTAAAACTCTGTTTTGAGGAAGGGAGCACAGCTATAAAAGTCATTTTTATGTTTTCCGTCGAAGATTATTTCTAGTAAGTTGCATTTCGTTTAGAATGGTCATTTTCTCCTAGTGACCTCCCCTGGTGAGCATTGCTGAGCGAGTTCTTGAGCGAAGTTGTTCTGCTCAGTCTCTAAATAGTAAATGTTTTTTCTTCCTGTAAGGTAAAAACTCACAGGTGCACGATTCAATAAGTGGCCTTACATACGTTTTGCAGGCTTTCAGAAGCGTAATAGCAATCCCACATAGTATGTATATGATAGTATATATATATATATATATATATATATATATATATATATATATATATATATATATATATATATATATATGTATATATATATATATATATATATATATATATATATATATATATATATATATATATATATATATATATATATATATATATATATATATATATATATATATATATATATATATATATATATATATATATAGAATGTATGTTCGGAGAGGAGCAGCGGAATTATATTTCTGTAGTGACTAACTAAATGCAAAGTTGATATCCTTAGAGGCAGTGTCCACGATGAAAACGTTGCCCGTTTTCTGGCAAAAACGTAAGCTTTGGGTCCCGCTAAGGAGATTGAGAACGAAAGTGCGACGAAAAACGGTCGGGATGTGGGGGAGAATTTCGTGGGCCGGCCAACCCATTGAGCCACCCCGCCCACGTCCTATAACAGTTGTCCTGCATTCGTTTTACCGTAAGAACAGGCACCGAATTTTGAATATTCTTTATCGCGAAAAGTTCCAACATCCCAGCACGTACATTGGCCTCTCTTCTTTTTAAAGATTTTTCGGTACAGGAAACAGAAAGGAAGACCAACTACCTAAGAATTTCGAGGCGCGAAACTCGACGTCAGGTTCCATGCGTTGTCTGTAGTCCCCGAAACACGCAAAAAGGCATAGTTATTTTTTTCAGAGATTTCACTATACAGTTTTTCTGCGGTATTTGGGTATTCTGTGGAGACTTTTACCTATTACCCCTACTTTGTAGACTTGCCTACTCAAAAACATTGAAAATTATAGTACGGTTTTTTACCGTGAACACTGCCTTTAACGTGCGATTGCCACGCGATGCGACGGCATTGTTATCATGAGTATCGATCATGATCGCGTCACATGCCAAATCTCATTCAAAGCATTCCATCGCAGCGATCGGCGAGGGAACTCTGAAAGTGGCCATAGAGGGCCATGAGACCGAGCCTCACCGGCTGCGGGCGGTCGCGCCGCGTGCTCACTTTTGCTAGATAGCCTGCGATAGCATAAGCATCCTTTCTTAAATGCATTCTGCGACAATTCCTAGTATTTTTCAACTTCTGGTTATTTATCTAATCTCAGGTTATCTAGCACAAGCAAGCACTTTGCGCGACCGCACGCAGCCGCTAAAGCCGGGATCATGCTTGAAGGGATGAGCGACGCGACTCAATGTTTCCCATCAATATCGACCAAAAATCGATATGCTCGACATGCACTGTCGCTGTCGCCAGTCGCGGAATGTATGGCCCCGGCCTAAGGCTCGACCATAGCCCAATGCGACGGTGCCGGGTTTAGAACAGATAGCATTCAAACGGGATGTTTTTAATAGCGATTCTGATGTGTACATCAAAAAGGACCAAAGATAGTACCCCACCCTATGACATTCCGTTTGAAATGCTGTGTTATGAGTATAGTTCTGTACCTACAGTAGCGGTCATGAAACTACTGACAGCGGCTTTTCACGAATAATGTTTTATACATATCTTGGTTTGGCCTTAGCGGAACTTGATGAAATTTTAGTTTGTTATGGGGCATCGCAACCCTTGCTTTACACATAGACAATATTAGGTATTGAGGGTGCAAGTTTTAAATATGGAATTTATTTATGATTCTGTGATAATATTTAAAATTAGGACTATTTCTTCAGAACATGGCTGTTACAATTCCAAACTCGTAGCAGTTATTCGCCATTTGAAGGAGCCGTCACATAACCTTAAAAAAAATTGATCTCTATCAAATTTTTTTTTAGAAATAAATTCGAAACAAAATTATGCGGTATTGCACCTATAGAGTATCTCTCGTTGAAGTTATCGAAAAAGAGCGAAATTTAAGTACAATACCCGCGCTATGTTTTGTAAAAACGGGGAGCATCTGGCAAACTTGGCAAAAAAGCGTCCGATGCATGTAACATTTCTGCATGAAGACTTTTTTGTATTCTGAAAACGCTATCATATCCACAGCCCAAATTGCTTCCTGATTGTGTGACTTGCGTGCCGAAGTTCCCTAAAGCGCTTTGTTTTTTTAAGGAAATTGTTTTTGCAATCGTTTTTCAAAAACGTCGCGCGCGGCGAAGTGCGGCGAAACTTTGAGCAGTAATTGTACAAGTAATGGAGGAGCAATCGCTGTTTTCTTCAAAAATTAGGTGCAAGTGAGAGAATCTAAAGGTTTGTTCAGGTTGAATTTCCGAAACCCTAATTAAAGAGGCTTGAGAACTACCTGAAAAGCCGGAGTTTTGTTGCGAAATCCCCGGACTCATAAATGAAAGATTTCAAAAAATTAGCTTAAACAAACCTTGAGATTCTCCCACCTGCACCTAATTTCTGAAGAAAGCATACAGATTGTTCTTCCATTACTTCTACAAATTCTGCTCAAAGTTTCGCCGCATTCGCCGCGCGCGACGTTATTTGAAAAACGATTGCAAAAACTATTTCCATCAAGAACAAAGTGCTCTTAGGGAACATCGCCACACAAGTGACATAATTAGGTAGCAATTTAACCTGTGAATATGATAGCGTTTTCAGAATTCAAAAAAATCTTCATTCAAAAAAGTTGCATACATCGGACGCTTTTTTGCCAAGTTTGCCAAATGCTCCCCGTTTTTACAAAACTTAGCGCGGGTATTGTACCAGCTGTGCTTTGTCAAAGCTATGCACATATTGTGAAATGGGTCTCGGGCGAACGGTTTCATAAGGATGAATTTCCAAAAATTGACCTCAAGCTGTTCAATTTTCGGTCTTTAGAAATATTCTGATAGAGACTATTTTCTCACATGTTTATATAACGGTTCAGAAGATCTTCTAATGGCAAATAACTGCTATGGGTTTGGCATTGTAATAGGCAGGTTTGGTGGGGGGCAGGAAGATAAACTAATTTGAAACAATACCACAAAATAATAAATAAACTCCATATTTAACAACTGCACCCCCAAAACCCAATGTTGTGTATTTGAAAAGCAAGGATTTTGACGCCTTATAACATACTAAAGTTCCATCGAATTTCCCTCAGGCCAATCCAAGATATGTATAAAAACATTATTTGCGAAAAGGCCATGTGAACAGATTTATGACTGCTGATGTATATGTATTCTAACCTGATTAGTACGATTGCCTAAGAAACAAGTAATCCACCGAATTGCAACTGCTTCCAACTTCCTAACTAATTCGCCTGTCGGCACTCTGTTGAACGCCTGAACGCCTTTGCGATGTCAAAAAAAGCGACTTGGCTTTCTTAAGGTTGTCAACTGCCATAGACCAGTCATTGAAAGATGAAAGCGAAGCTGTCTCACAAGATCTTCCCGTGCAAAAACTATGCTGACAGCGAGGGATGACATCATACATGTTCAAGTGATCACTCAGTTTGTTTATGACTAACTTCTCAAACGTTCCAGCAAAAAGGGAGGTAATACTAGCGGGAGTCTCTAAGTGTTTGCACGTTCGACCGGTCCAAAGATTTTAGTTGCTTTTATAATGTTTGATGCAACTGCAGAATGATTCCCCAGGTTTGAGGGCATAGGCTAAATTTGAGCAAGACCGGGGGGAGTCGATCGCCAGGCATCGCCATGTTGTCACCTAATTATGTAATATATTTCATCAACATTCACTGATTTGTCCTATGTCATTTGTTGGTCAACTCCTTTCTTTTTACATTTGGTGCCAGATGACTACTGTAGGAGGGCCGGCTTTTTTTGACGGACTTTGAGGCATACGATCTCCCATATCTTTACTATATATAAATCTTGACAATAATGCGTGAGCGACCCAACAAACTTTACCCACGTTTTCAGGCGGGCCTTACCAATGATTCAAACCCAGAAAACGGTGAGTGGTTTTTAACGCGTACGATGCCTTTACCTTGGGAGCGGAGTTTTCGCTGTGGTGTTATGGTGAAAGGGTGGTAGTTTCTCGAAAAAAAAAAACCATGCTGTGCAGATTTTTGATCGGGAAATCGTAAAACGGCTCAAAGTTGTGCGGTTTATTTGAAGGCTTTCTATAAGTGTGGAATGGGTCCCTAAATATGGGGTAGTGTTCATAGGTGAGGAAGACAACGGAAGGGCCTCATTTTGTGCAAATTCGTCGTTTTGTACATATGCTTTACCGGCATTTGGGAAAACAAGTCAAATCTTTCCTTTAGATTCACTTTCTCTGTGTTTTTGTAGAATGGGTGCTCATCTGCAAGGTTAGGTGTCAAGGTGTGTCGTCGGCGAAAGGGTCGTATTCTCATATGTGTGTCATTTTTCCCGAATGCTTGACCAAAAACTCATAGAACCATGTGTTGCATTGAAAATTTCTATATGACTTAGAAATGGGCCCCTAGTCTTGGCAACGATTTATTGAAAAGGGGTCTACGGGAGGGTCGTTTTTTTTTCGGAAATGTCATTTACGAGTTCTGACCGGATTTTCATAAACCAACTCAGAGACTAGGACTTCATCTAACTTCTTCTATATGAAGGTGGTCAGTTGGGGGGAGGGGCGCTGAGTTTTGAGACAAGAGGTCTATGTGCTGGGGTAGAATTTTGAAAATGCACCTAAATTCGCCCAAACCACGTGTTTGAAGAGGAAAGTTTGTTGAGACCTCAACTTTAATCTGTCTACTCCTCAAATACCTGATATTTCCGAGCACGCATTTCCGAGATATTTGAGTTGGATCTATATTACTATTGAGTATAATTTATTCCCAAAAATGTCAAATCTGGTAGCGACTTACTCGGTAAACATCGCGTTTATTTGATACTAATTAATACTCGAAAATTTCGCGGTCTTCGATGTTTGTACCTCACAAGTTAGAGAGATTCAGACCAGCGAGTTGTTAGCTTAACCACCACCATAAGCTTCAGGTATTTATTGACATGCGATCTATGATTAATTTGGATTTCATCTTAGTTTCTGCAAACCTTATTGGAATTGATAGCAACTAAATGTTGTGTTGGCTCACAGAAGTTTTGTATGTTCAGTGATCATTTTTCTTTTGCTCCCAATTTCTTTTTACATTACACATTTCATTTCAAGATGAACATTTCGTAACTGTATACACTTTCGATGTCGCCCAAAAGATTTCGTGAGAAAATTAAATAATTTTTTTTTGAAAAAATTCATCTTCCATTCAGGCGTCTTACTAACGTTGGGAAATCCTTAGTTTTTCTTCCTGCAATATGGGCCAGTGCAGTGGGAGGCATTCGTGAATGAATCTGTACTGTCATTTATGTATGAAAGGAAACACTTTTTACCAAGTCCTTTTCAATGATTCTTAAGGCATAGGCGATTCTCTTTCTCTCCAAATTTCATAGTGAGAAAAAAAACGGCAGTGGGTGGATTCATTGTTTTTTATTGAATCAACCGAAATGGGTTTTAGAAGGACACATTCACTAAGCTGAAATATGTATCCGTCAGCATATATGAATATGAGATAAATATAAAACCTTGGGAGTCAATTCTACGTGAATAAAGCGCAACTTTAAAAGTTTCTCGAGACACTGTCATAGTATAGAAAACTAGAAGGGAGCACAGTTATACTGTTCATCAAGATATGTACAAGGACAAGGAGTCCAATTTTAATGAAATGTTCAAAAAATCTAGGACCGTTTTTTGATGTACGTAGAGTTTGAATTTTCCTTCCTTAGCTGCGGATTGGTCCCCTAGGGAAACGCAGAGTGTCAAAACGACTGTATAAGATTTGCGCAGCCCACTTTAAAGACACAGTCCAACCTCATAATCGATTTCTTGCTTGTAAGTCTGTCTTGGAGAAAACTTCACGCTGATCACAATGGTGTTTCCAAAATCGCTCAGAACTCATTATGAACGGAGTTATGACCCCTCAAAAACTTTTGAATTTGAACGGGGAGATGTTCACGGACGAGTTGTCTCGAGCCAGTTTTTTTCTCCTTATTCGCAGCCATCGTTGTGAGGTAGGTCACAATATGAAGGCAGACCGAAAACAAATAGAAGAACATAGATTTTGAAAAAATTCAATCGCGCTCCTCCTCCCTAGTGAGATCGGAAGCTTGTCGGTGGGCGTCACCCATTTTTTCGTACAACTTTTTCCTCGCTTTCTCTCGCTTATTTGAGCGAATTGAGATTTGCGCTTGGTAGGGTTGCTATATGCCCGGCGGCCGGAGTATACAATCAGAATTTACCCCTGAGCTTGGACTGTGCCTTCAACGAAATAGATTTGTTCACATCTTGAAGTTTGTGAGTTCTGAAGTCGAAGGATATCTCAATGTGTATAAAGTCTGTCCAAACGAGACTGTCCGCCCACGCAATTGGCGTGCGTGTCAGGCGGCAATCACGAAGGCATTTTTCTGACGGGCATCCTCACCGCTGCAGACAGCTGACTGCGATGTCATTCAGTTTTCGTGTAATATTCCTGATAGTCGATTTACTAGTATGAAAATGTCTTCGCGAAATCTCCTGCTCGACACGCTCGCCGACCGCATGAGCGGAGCGCATGAGCGCATATTCAGACGGACTTAAGAAGCAGCTCAGGCACGCGCACGCACACATTGCATCAGAGTAAGCTTGGCTTCTAAATAGTGGCTAACCTTCTTATCTTGAGCAGAAAATCCCGAACTCTCTTGTAGTGCGTTACGAAAATTAACGTTCCATGCAAGTGTGAGGTCATGTTGATATTGTAATATGATCGAAATTCTTGATCCGTATAGCGATGTCGTAACGCATGAAAAGGTAGGGAGACTGAACCAGTGCCAGGAGACTGTCCTGGAGTGGCCCGAATAAATGCTTCGGTTGGGATAGTGACGCGCCACGCAGCACGCGTGCGCCACAATTTGAACTGAAATAATGACGCGTGCGTGCGGCGTTGCGCTCCCTAACCCTCGCCACCGTCTTGATGCATGCCGCTCGTGGAAGTATGGGTATCTTCTGAATTCGCCTTGCAAGGAGAAGGTGCTTCTGGCCCTATTATAATGATTAAGTGTCTGGAAAGGTTATCATTCCTTAGTGTAATTGTCGACGGCTGTGGTCCACTACAATCAGCCACATCTTGTGAAATCGTGAACCTACTGAGAGTGAACTGTACTTTGAGTACTGAACTTATTCCGATAGAATACTTCCTGTGAATGTGATCAAATGCTCACTCTTTTTGACGTCCATGTGCTTTCATTCTCAATCGAATAAAATAAAATTGGCACCATAGATGCGTCAGATGACTGTACCTTCACTAGAGAAATCCATGATAACTGCAGTAATGAAGTCGATTCAGTCGCGTTTTTTTTCTTCTTCTTTTCATGTGTGAAGAGGCAGGTGATACCGTCATATTTCCTTTCTTAATGGGTAATGAACGCATGTATTTCAGTGGAATAAAAATATCAAAGCTTTTCGCTTTGAAAGGCGTTAATTGCGTCGTGAATTCTGCGCTTCAGTACTTATCCTTCCATCAAAGGACACTTGCCTCGTGTTTCGTGGTGGCCTTGGTCGTCTACTGCTTCACACAGTTGAAGTTATCTGAGCTTGAACTTCGCAACTTTGCCACATTTGGAACCTCACATTGCATTGACCTATCTAGACACATCTTAGTTCTGCCGTTCCCTGGGTAGATATCACGTTTGTTCGATTAGGGGTAGGGGGTCGAATTATGTGGTTCTTTGATATCGTGTTGATGTTGTTTTATATATTTGATATATGATATGTTAACTGAACCAATCCATAGGTTTCAGTCAGTGTTCTCGCCGAATGGTTGTGTATCCTCTGTTTCGGAGTGAAATTCATTTCCGTTTACCGCGTGCGTCTGCTCGCGTCTGCTGCGTTTCGTTCTCCCCCACACTTTCTCGCTGTCTCTTTCTCTCGCAAATTTAGCTCCGAGAGAGAGGCGTTGTATTTCTATGACTACGTCTACCAAATATTTATCTGATTATTCGCCTATGGGGTTTTAGGGTGATTAGTTGGATCCAGACTTACCCGCAGTCGACGCGGAATTATCAGTCAGGTCGATGGGTCTGCGTCTCTGCGTTTCAATCTGTGGTGGTCGGTCTCTGTATTTCCTGCAGGAAACCCGACGAACCATTTCGCGCCAGCCATACACAAATCATGAGTTCCAGTATAATGCCAGGAGTGCTGTACATTTCCAAATTTCACCTTCACGACGACCGAAATAATTTCTACTTAAAGGCAGTGTCCACGATAATCTTCAATTCTGAGATTATTCGCTCTATCGATAAATTGGCCCTCGTGGAGAAAGAAAACGACGTAGAAATTGAGAAAAAAACTACTGGAAGTACACGAATCCCCTTTACTCTCATCCCGCCTTTTTACCCTCACAGCAACTGTTCGTTGGGACAATGAAAGCGTTTATGGACCCGTCTTTTGCAATTATCTACTCTCTATTGCTCCTTTCTTCCCTTAGGGCCCTAACTAATCTTGCTTTGCATAAAAATTTTAAAAAGAAACTCGAGAACGAAAATAATCGTGAACATTGTATTTAAGAAACCATTTGATATTTCTAACTGTACCTTTCGTTGACTGATTGTATTGTCTCTGTAGGCCTGAGTCTCGGTTTTGCTGTTTTAGGATCATTTTTCGCGCTTGGATCCGAACTTGACTTCTCTATGATAATCTACTTTTTAAGAGCGAGAATATCTGCCCCGGTAAGGATTGGAACTCGTACCTCATTTCTCCATCAACAGCGCTCGCTCCCCTTGCGCCAAGTGGTCATGTTGGCTGCGGTATAGAAAGGCCCAATCTGAACGCGCCCTTTCGCTCATCATTACGACATATTTTCGTGTACAATCACATTGTAGGATGAGCTCTTGTCCAAGGTTGGGATCGGTGCATCACAGGGTGTTCTAGAGATCCATAAATTGCGCGCTGCGTTGCGTCCGTGACAGGGTTAGGCTCACGCTGTGATGACCACAGAGGGGGGCCGCAGCTATGGGCGCTGGCATGTGGGAAGGGGCAGCTGATTTCGCTGGTCAGCGGCCAGAATTTGTTACTATTAGTCGATACAGAAGTTCGTGAAAATGAGTAGAATAATATTGTAAGTAAAGAATAATTTGAAAATTAGTCTGGAATACAAAATAAACTTTAATTTATTCACAAAATCATCAGATCTCGCTAATTTCTTTTTAGTCACACTCATGACTCATCTGAGAAGTCACAAGAATCCTTGTCCCGAAGCTAGGGGGCCGCAAAGACTTCCAGGCTGCATAGGTGGGGGGGGGGCACCCTCACCAAGCTATCACAGCGCTATCCATGAATTACCCTGGTCCGTGATTCAAATGCTGAAAACTGGTATAACTCCCTTCAGAGAAACTGAGAGCAGCTGGAAAGGCCAAGATTAAACTTTTCGTCAAAAATCGATTCTTAAAAGGTGCATTTTGTTCGGCTTGGCCACTTTGTGCGAGTGACCTTCTGACTCATTTTTCTTTGATTCACATCCCATGATTGTCTGATCCGTCACCTGCATTACTAAAACCTTAATAGCTAATCCTTCCCCTGTGGGATAACCGCGAGGTATGTGTATTGGTGGATTTAAAATATATAGTTTTGAGCCGCTCATTAATGCTCCGTTTTCAGTGGATGGGGCTTTGGGGGTTCCAAACCCTCATGCTGCAATTAAGTGGAGCAAACGCTGAAAGAACAACAGTATACGATGAAGTTCCTCCAGGACATCAGCTGAGTGCGTGCCGTGAAACATGTTTTGGTCATTTCTCCTTTCGATCAGCACGTGTGCAAGCAAGTCGGACTCATGATGCGCCTAAATTGCGTCAACCCTCTTCTTAATCGAATTTCAGCACTTCAAATTAACACATCCCGCGTAATTGACGAGGGTCAAGTGTCGAATGGAAGGCTTGCTGTGGTTGAATTTGTTTGTTTTTTTTTCTCTTATTCGACAGTTACAAAAATATTCCATTGTATGCATGACTATGTACATATCAAGTAGCCATGTTGAGTAAAGTGCTTGAAAGTTTTATACGGTAGCCTTAATCAGATTCTTGATTGTCTCCTTCATTCACATTCCTCGGGGAATCCAGCCAGACATGTGTCTACATAAGTAATGCTTGGAAACAGACACGAAATTAATAGGCTCCAATTGCGGCCGATTCTCGTTAATGATTTGTTTTGATTAAGGCGTTTTTTTTACAGCGAAGACTACTCAATTATTAGAATTCATTCGCACACATTTTTTTTTTGTTAGAATACAATACAACATGATTAGATTCATAGACCATCGGCCCAAGGCCTATAGAGGTAATGCTACTGAAAATGATTCCTCTCAATAAAACTTCTTTATCAACTTTTTTTTCAATTTAGAACATTATTTAGTACATATGATTATTTTACGCTAATTTACGAAAGAATGTGGCGGCTGAATAATGGATCAACTCGAATTTTTCAGGTGAATGACTTTTTTGTCCGTATCAAACCTTTTCGAGAACCCTTAATCAATAAAAACTCTAAAATTAATGCTTGTGGATACTTTAAGAAATTATTTTTTCCCGAATAGAACCTTTTTGGAATTCCTAATTTGATATATTTTTTGCTTTCACAGATTCAGTTTTTTTTTTGAATGAACGAACTTATTCGAGAAGCTGTTCTCTACTCGATCCGAATAAATATTTGGTAGTTATTTGAATATTTACCCAAACTTTTATAGAGTTTTTTTGAATTGAACGATGAAGCATTTCTCTTACTATTCAATGTTCAAAAATCATCGCCTCGAATGAGCCGAAAATTCGGATTTTTTTTTGGGTAAACCGAATATGGTTATGTACATAGGAGTTCGAGCTGCTGAGTCTACGGAATGGACCAAATATACGAAAAACGGAAGCAATTCGAATTTCCAAATAAATTTCATTATCAAAAAAAGATAATCTATAAACCCGAATAAATCGATTATTCAAGTTAAGTCCAAACTCTAACACATATTTGAGAAAATTCGGCTTAAAGGCACAGTACACCCTCAGATATGAATTTTGAGATTTCCATGTAAATGTGTAGCAGAACCCTCCTGTATAACACGTGCCAAATGCCTGATCTCATTCCTTCCAAATAAGCGAGATATAAGCGACCACCACAGGCCCGACCCCCTTCGCTCACCACCACAGGCCCGACCCCCTAACAGAATTTCGAACTCGATATCAGTTCGATGGATGGATGAATTTCAACAAGTCGTCGTTCTTCGGTCCATAACCGGACTATCTCCTTATCCTGGCTTACTCTCACGCGATGATTGCGAATGAATAGAAATACAGGCCTGAGACAACTCGTCCATCAATTTTTCACCCTCAAAATCTAGGCATCTTTGAAGAGCCATAACTCTGTTCAAATGGGGTCTTGGACGTTTTCAAAGATACCACTGTGATCAGCGTGTGACTCTCTCCAAGATAAGTATGAAATCTGAAAATTAATTTTTTGGGTGCCCTGTGCCTTTAATCGCAGGGTCTAGCGAACTGTTGTCCCGGATTTTGATGAAGCAACGTCCCCTTGTTTGATGACCAAAATTTTTTTAATAACGTTGGACACAAATTTGACGTATCCTCAATCAAAAAAATGTTTAAAATTTCCAGTCTAACAAATTATTAGAAAAAAAATTAATCTCTTGTAATGTTTGATTTTTTTTTCTGCTTTCAATATTGGACTCCTTTTTTCTTGGGGAGCGTTTTTAGTTTCTGGCTCAAAGTTTTGAAGTGTTTTCCTTTTAGGCCGAAAATTTTTACGTGTCTTCTCCCGAAATTTAACGTCATTCCCTCCGTCCAACTGGATATTAATCGCTTGACCCTGGTTATTCGAGTATTACTCGGATGCTGAATTGTTCGACCTGGTTCCGATTTGAGTTGCAAAGAATCCTTCATTATTGAATCTACAAAGTTCGAACTTCTTAGGGTTAATTACTTCTCCGGTTCGTCACTCTGTCCTCTCAACTTTCTGGAGGACGTCAATTCAATTGTTTCGCAAAGGCAAAAAGGCTCCGAAGGTTCAAAAATCCAAGAGCTGTGCATAAAACAGTTTTCCAAACAAACATACATATGTACGTAAATAAGAGTATTCAATCGTAATGTAGTATAAATGAAAAACTTTGAACAGCACATTTTCAGAATATAACAAAATAATCTATATTTCGAATGGCGAGTGTTGGGAATTTCAGTTAGAATACGCTTTTCGGATCAACCATTCGCACAAATCCAGGAATCAATTACATTTTGTTCTGATTTTGCTATTGAATCATTTTTTATTTGCATCTTAGGAAAGCTTCACTTGTGAAATTATTTCTCGATATTCCAGATTCAGTTGCTTGGATGGTTGAATATGTTAGGAATTCTGTTTTCTTCTAGATTAGAAAGTTCACGAAAACAATTTTTCAAGTGGTGATTGCATTTAATTTCCGGATTTTCAAAGAAATCGTATTTCGAACTGAACTCAAAACGCAGTTTTGTACGATCAGATACACATTTGAATATTATTCCAGAATTCCATCTGAGAGTGATCGGATAGTGGAAAAACCGACTAATTCGAATTCTGCTCTGTACCAAGCACTCGAAAAAAGCTAATAATATGTAAAAATACGAATGATTCGAATATTTGATCTACCTTGAAACTGGAACCCCCCAATGAATCCAATATTTGAATACTCGTCTGTGAAATTCATTTGGAAAAAAAACTTTTCAAATCGACCCCAGGTCTGTTATGTAGGCCATGTTTGTTTACCTTCACCTTTTGCATAATGTATCGTTCCAATTTCTATTCAACACGATTATTCACCAGTCGCCGCTATCGAGGACAACTGGTCCACTAAGCTTTCCCGGAAAGCGGGCGTCTTAGCGCGTTTTTTTCCTGTTTCATCTTGATTTTATAATCGCATTCTGGCCAACGCTTTGTTCTTGGAGGGAAAATCGTAAAGAAAGGTCGTGAACAGGACTATCTAACTTAACTTACTTTGTAACTAAATAAATTTTGTAATTTCGTGAATCGTAATTTGTAATTCGTAACTGATAATGAGCAACAAACGCACACATAACCCAAACCTCATACGATGTGGAAACACCTCCGCACTTCAGTGATGAGGTGTTTCCATATCGAAAAAGGTTTGAGGTTGCGTTTCAAAATAACACTTCTTTGAGCAGTACCTCAATAAATTTTCAGTGCTCATACGTGAGACACAAACGGCTTATCGACGAAATGGAAACTCTAAGCTTGCTCAAGCATCGAACCTGTGCCATGTTTTTTCCAACTGTTGATTACGAAAAATAGAGAATCATTGTCTTACTGAACACTGTTCAATGAAATTGAAACAGTAGTTTGCGTTTTATATGTGAAAATTATAGAACTTTCACAAAATAACTTATTTTTATTTTATTGTATTATTTTATTTTATTTTAATTATTAATTTGTTTTTTCAACTTTTCAAAATATAATCGCTATGTATATCTTAATTTGCTTTATATAACTTGCGTTATACTTTTTTTTGTTTTTTTACATGAATTGTTTTGCCCCTGTCTTCTTCGATGACAAGGAGTGCAACACTGTAATGATGAAAAAAGTTGCAGTTAGAGCTTGTAGGGGTGGAGACAGCGGTCCCGAAGGTGGTTTTTTAGAAATCTGAAATCAAGGGACAAATGTTTCCTCCAAATCTGTGATTTTGAAAATAAGCAATTTCTTTATCATCTTTTCTTTTGCATCTAGAATTTGCTCGATTTCTCGATAAAAATTTTTAACCTTTTTGGGAGGCAAGTTACTCTAGAGGCATGTTTTTGTTGAAATGTTTCAAACTGACGTTCAAAAGTACCACTTTTCCTCTCGTAGCTTCATTGTCTCTGGAGATGGACATCCATCAAAGGTTATTTTGGAAATCCTGGTCAAACTCTCCGCCGAATAGTGTTTTCAGGTTAGAAAAATATTTCCCCGATCCTCCAGATTTCAAATCACGAAATACATGATATTCGCTGGTAACTTTTAAATAGCTGAAGATGGATGCGTGGGGAAGGTTGTTTTCGAATTCGTCGTGAAATTCCGCAACGAAATCTACATTGAGTCTCAGCCCCGAGTCCGACATTTAATGTCTATATCGGGGGTGAAGTTGTAGTCCGCATTTGCAGACGACCGCTTTTGCAGCCTGCAGCTCAAAGATAATCGTGCTCGAACTAAAATTATTCGTGCCAGGACCTCGTGGTCCCACCACGATTCTCTTTTCACCCGATATAGACAGTGGCTCCACCAAATTTCGGCGTCTCCCGTGTTCATCATGGGTGCGAGAGCAGTTCGTGAATATAAGAAACTCGGGGGCTCGGATCCACCGACCTGGCTCGCCGATGGAGCAAGAAATGGTTGGAACCCAATGAAAAGTTTGACGCGGTCCGTGTGAGAAACGGAGCGGTCAATCATACCTGATTCTCGTTATGAGCAATTATATTTTGCCATAAACGACCTGCTGTAGACTACACCCGACTGGGAACTCCAGGGTAAGGTTTTAGCGAAATTTGACATTGGAAAGAATTATCAAATTACAGGAACTTGAACGAAGTGTTAAGTTTGTCTATATGACCTAGACCGCAAACTTACATTGTTCTATCAACCGCATTCTCACAATATGATGCGATTTGTTACGATGCGTGAATTTGTTAGGAATTCTGTTTTCTTCCACATTAGAAAGTTTACGCGAATACTTCTCCAAATGATGATTGCATTGAATTTCCGGATTTCCAAAAAGTCGTATTTTGAACTGAACTCAAAACGCAGTTCTGTGCGATTAGATACACATTTGAAAAGTATTCCAGAGTTCCACCTGAAAGTGGGCGGATAGTGGAAAAACCGACTAGTTTAAATTCTGCTTTGTACCAAGTACTTGAAAAAAGCTAATAATATGTAAAGAATACCAATGATTTGAATATTTGATCCGTCTGGAAATTGGAACTCCCCAATGAATCCAATATTTGAATACTCGTCTGTGATATTCATTTGAAAAAAAATTCAAATCGACCCCAGGTCTGTTATGCAGTCCATGTTTGTTTACCTACACCTTTTTGCATAATGTATCGTTCCAATTTCTATTCAACACGATTATTCACCAGTCGCCGCTATCGAGGACAACTGGTCCAATGAAATTTCCCTGGAAACGGGAGTCGTTGCTGTTTCATTTTTCCCTGTTTCATTGTGATTTTATAAACATTTAATGGCCAACGCTTTGTTCTAGTCGGGAATGTCGACAACGAAAATCGTGAACACTATCTTCCAATAGGGATTAGGCGAAAAATACAGCAGTGCACAATATTCGACATTGGAGAGATTTTGTTTCTGTTTTGAGAGGTTGTGTAAACATTTTTTTTCGATTTGTCTTGGAATAATTATGCCTGAACGAAGGTGAAACTTTCATATGTTATATGTCATCAAATATGACTAGCAAACAATCAAACATCAAATATGTCAAATTGAATTTGGAAAGTTCCTTAAAGGCAGTGGTCACGATGAAAAACGTTATCGAAAAAACTACAAAAATCAGCCTAGATCAAAAACAGCTGAAAACTATGAAGGTAGCGCGGTGAAAAACGGTCTACAAATAGTGTTTCTAGGGCCCAAAGAAGCTAGTTCGTGCACACGTGCACAGCGATGACAAAACAGATCGCAGTCTCATGCCGAGCAGTCAAAGATCATCGACATTCAGAGGACGAAATAAATGCAAATTTAACGAATAAAAACAGTTGAATAATGAAAACATCACTTCAATCAATGTTTTTGACTAGATGTGTACATAAATTCGAAGGTTCATTGATTGACATTCAATTTCAAGCTAGCTGATGTTCTTGATATAAGAGGTCATCGATGCCGATGATGTGGAGAGGGCTCGTCCACCATCAAAAGACAAGAAAGTTCAGGGTTCAAATTCGGCCCAAAACAGTGGTTTCGCGATTTTTCTTATAGGTCCTACTACTCGAGACCCAGGAAAGGATTTGGAGAGAAAAAGACGACAAGCATATTTGATCGCGACCACTGCCTTTAAATACTATGCTTATACGGCCCAAATTCCGGTCCGCAATTACGTCTCGGCACGCTTTACAGCCGCACGCTCCCGAACCAGAAGAGCTGCCAGCGCCGCAGCCGCCTACCTGCTGACTCTAGGTGGGTTTTGGAAAATGGAAACTGAAAAAAATGGAGAAAATTGTATAAAAAAGCCACTTCAAGTCGGCTTTAGCGCTGGAAACCCGACTGACTCGAGCGCGTGCGACCGCAAAGCGTGTCGAGACGCAATTGGAGACCGGAATTTGACCCAGATAAGCACAGGATAACTTAAAGGCAGCAGACACGCCCGGAGAAGTTTTTGAAATAACTATTTTACTGGGTTTTTATGGACCCTAGTAGAACGCTCACGCCGTTGAAAGCGGCAAAAACGAGTGAAAACTACTAAATTTGAGCAATGTCGGGTTGAAAAATTTCGACAACTCCGCCCTTGAGCTTTGACAACTTCACCCGCAAATACAAGCTCGTCACATTGATCGTTCGAATACGTGCGGCAGTGTAACTCGTCCACTTTTACCCATAATGGATACATCTTTATTTCAACTTTATTAATTTTTTAAACATTATTCCTCTATCTGCGTACAGTTTTCGTTTTTTTTCTGTTAGTTTTCTGTACTACCAGCTGCATTCCTTTGAGTTATGTGATAAAATCGATACCATTTCTGAGCATGTATTCTGCCTCAATAAAAGTTCTGCAGTAATAAATCAATTTAAGGTTATGCCCTCAAAACATGGCTTCAAAAAGTCTAAATCCGTAGCACCTTCTTGCCTTTAGAAGGTCATCAAAACTATTTTACATCACTTAGAGACTGTAAGCTCTTGGTACGTATTTCCGAAAATCAAATTTCCTCCAGATTTATCAGCTACAGAACCATTTTCTCACCTGCTTTCCTTTCCACCAACTTTCGGCGTCATTTCGCCAAAAATCGCTTTGTTAGCGGGTCTGCAGAGTGGCAGCGGGCGGCGAGTTGTCGCCGAGTTTGACGCGGCGACAACAATGCTTTCAAACATAATCGACACCGCGCTGGTTGCCGCTCACTGGCAGTGACGCAGGACCATCGCAGCGTCAAAGCACTTTGCGGTGCACTCGCCTTTCACGCTGCGTCGGTCGCCCCCGTCATCAAATGTGATCGATATTGCATCACCCAGCGCTATCCGTCGCTGCGAGCCACGCCGCGACTTGAACTCTGCAGTCCTCTTTGGCGTCGAAAGTGCATGAGCCAGGCTCTGAGCTCGTCCTTGTTGGCAAACAGATTTCAATGACTTTATCGTCATATTTTGAAAGAGAATTTTCTCCATACTTTATGGTGCAGCTAAATTTTGAATCGAGTTTTGCTTATCGACTTTCGGACCCATGAAGCGGCGCCTCTTCCTGATTTGTCGATCCGAAATTTAATAAAAAGTGACTCTTTTCAAAAAATTATATAGGGTTTTCCAGAGCCGGTTACTCTCTTTCCAACAATCTCAATGACTGCTCAATTAATCGGCACGTATAATCCCTTCTTAGTTCAGCATTCATGTAAAGCATTCAAAATTACTACATATTCATTGCTGTGAACTTCTATACGTTCCCCTAACAATCTCTATACATCTAGATCCAAACACTCATAAAAGTTGAGTTGTTTCCAAAAAAAATTTTCCGTCTTAATTAGTGGCCAAAAGTCAATTTTTTAACTAAAAACCGAATCGATGTTCAGAAACCGGTGGAAAACGCTCTCACTTTCACTGGTATCTAGCTGATTTAGGTTCTTTGCTTCCTGAATTCTGAAGTGTGGGCTTCATTGAGGTACGATGTTCCTTTTAAAGGCAGTGTTCACGGTAAAATCCGTATCCTAACTTTCGATGTTTTTGAGTAGGTAAGTTCATTTAGTAGAGGTCAGGAAGGATGAGACCCCACAGAACACTCGAATACCAGAGAAAAACGGTTTGAAAAATCGCTGGAAACTCAAATATGCCTATTGGTGTGTTTCGGGAGACTGCAGACAGAGCGTTAAAACTGACGCCAGAAATTTTTTGCCCTGCCTAAAAATTTTTAAAGGCACTGTTCGCGATAAAAATCGCTTTTCTGTTTTTCCACCTATCTTGAAACCGGTCCCATTCTGATTCCAATGATGCTTCTGGAATCGTACAAGACCTTCTGGGAATGGAGTTATGGTCCCTCAAAAATTGAGCTAGGGAAAATGGTGGACGAGTTGTCCGACGCTTGTAACTTCCGTCTTTTGCAGACAATGTATGCGAGCTGACCTGAGTAAAGAAAGAAGTCGAGAATGAAGGGAATAACGGTGCTTTTGATCGGAAACCATCGCTCAACTCACGATTTCGTGTGTTCCTTTGTTCACGTCGAGGGGCGGGAAGAGGCGGGACTCGCCCACAGCAGCAGGGTTTGCCCACTTTTCTAAGCCGTTTTGTGGCTCCTGGGTAGCTTTTCGTCCCGTTTTTTTCGACGCTGTTCTGCTTCTAAGAGCCACGAGAAGCGTTTGTCATGAAAAATTCGAGGATGAAGTTTATCGCGAACAGTGCCTTTAAGTGAGCAAATTCACTTCCTGTTTCTAATAGTAAAAACTCTTTAAAAATAAGATGAGCCAATGCACATGGTGGAATGTTGGAACCTTTTCCGATAGAGAATATTTGAGAATTCCGTGCTTGTTCCTCTAGTGAAACGAACGCAGGACAACCGTTATATGACGTGGGCGGGGTGATCCAGTGGGTTGACTGGACCACGAGATTCTCACCCACTTCCTGGCCGTTTTTCGTCGTACTTCCTTTCTAACTCTTCTTGGAGGGACCCAAAACTTACGTTTTTGCCAAGAAACGGGTAAATTTTTTATTTGAACACTGCCTTCAAAATGCGTTCTGCAAAAATGAGAGGCAATTATTTTACCGCCTACTCACCTCCTGATAGCATTTATCCATGAACTAACTATGTATGTATATGTATTCCCCGTGGACCAGGATTTTTCTTGTCGTCAAACGCAAACGTCAAAATCGTGTGCGTTCCATCAGATGGCCAGCTGAGCTTACGTACTTCGTGGGCACTTTGATTGAAATGGCGCTTCATTTCCAGGACTCTGCCATTGAGCCAGTTTCCTGTGTGATTCTACCCGTTTCATTAGTTCAATGTTCTGAATGACGACACCTGCCACTGGAAAAAATCCGTCGCTCCATCCCCCAAAAACAGGACACTTCCAGTATTCAGTCTTTAGGTCGAAGAGTTGCCAACACCTTTCCCTCTTCCTTCTTAAACTTGCATTTTTCACAAATTTTAATGATTTTGAAATTCCAGAGATAATTATCGGTGCAAAAATTTTGAATCTGTTCGGTTGAGAGCTTTCCGTCTGTGGCGCGCGCGTGCGAGCTGGGAATGTATAATTTTTGCTGCGGAATCCGTCACGTCAAAGCCGAGTTAATAGCCGGGTTAGCGTTTTCTAAAATGCCCAGATGACTTTTTTTGCGGTGCCGTGAGCATCTACCCTCTGGTTCCGGGCCTGATTTAGTGTGTGCGAATGCGGACTTGCGTCGTGGGAGCGTAACGCATCGCTTTCTTACGAGCTTCTGCGCCGGCCCTTCATCAGCTGATCGTGTGAGAAACCCAGCATGATCAGCTGATGAGGGGCGTTCGCGGAAGCTCGTACGAAAGCGATGCGTCGCTCCCCCACGACGCGATTCCGCAATTGCACACACCAAATCACGCCCGGAACCAGAGGTTACAGTTTCATGACAATGTCGAGGTAGGAGCGCAACGGTGCCACGGACAGTGGGGGAGAGGGGGTCACAGTCCCCGTTAGTAACGTCTCGGGACCCCCTTTTCGCCCAAAAGCGACGGCTTTCCACTGAACATGTTCGTGGACACGGGCTGGTGTCTGCGGGCGCCCAAGCGACCCTGTACCAGGACAATAGTGGCGGTAGCGAGGCGAATTTCCGTTGCAAGTCCGCAGCAGTGCCGCTGCGGCACCGATCCGGCGTTATCTAGACAATGTCGAGGTCAATTTCCTTAAAGCTCTATCGTTCACCGTTTCATTCAATTTCCCATTGATCAGTGTTGCATTTGAACCTTTTCCTAGATCAATGTCGCCACGTTGATTATTACGTTCCTTGGCGTTATAACAAGAAATTATCAGTAATTCAAATATTTCAGGAAGGTATGATCGGCTTAGCAACACTGCAATCAAGTTGGGCCAGTCGCAACGTGATTTTCGCCGCCCTATTATGTTTCCTCGTAACAGAGTCCCGTACGGTTGTACGGGATTTCAGCACGGAGGAGGTATTGATTGGTTGATTTGGTGTCGATTTTTCGTTGAACCTTTAAGCCGTGTTCATATTAACGGCGACGCGCAACAGCGACAACGTACATATCCTCTCGTTCCGAGCCGGATTTACTCTGTTCCCTCGCGTGCTTGTGCGGAGCGAGGATAAAGACGGCGACAAATTGTGGGGAGAAGGAGACGCAGCGTACGCACGCAGACGCATGCGACGAACAGAAATAAATCACACTCGGCAACAGAGGATGAATATGCCAGACGCACCGGCTTTCGGTCTATATGGTTTGCCGATACTGTGTCGCGTCGCCGGTCGCGGAAAGTGTGAACCCTGTCCTATTTCATATTTTTTTCAATGTGTATTAATTGGGCTCTACTTCACTTTTTCGGTTGCAGAAACAGGGAAAAATCCTATAGAATATATTGTGGTCGAATATGCTCTATGACCGTGCATGTGGCTGGTTGCCTAGTTGTGGTCATTGGTGTCCGCCCGATCCCAATTTTTTAAATTTTCCATAAATGCCTATTTTTCCGTCTTCTGTTTTGCATGTAAAGCATTTACTGGGCACTTTAGGGACTACTGACTACAAATAAATGATGGACGAACAGGCATCCATGAAAATTTCATGTTTAGGGGCGTGCGAACACCTGTATTCGCCGTTAGAACTTGTTTTTGTGTTTTTCCTGCTAATTTTCTTTTATTTTCACTTAATTTCGCTTTTGCGTTTACCAGATCTACGTTTTTATTGAAAGAGCTCGAGAATCGTTTTAACGCGAACTCTGCCCTTAATGTTAAGCTCGATCAGTTTTGCATTACACACTTCAATATAGCGTATGGTCAAGGTAGTGGGTGCATCAAAATATTCATATTTGCTTCTAAATGAGGCACTAATCCAGTATAAAACGAGGAAACATTTGGCTCCTCCGAGAGTCAAATAATCTCACAACTCTCGGCCCCTAGCCGCACAAAGCAGGAGTCAGAGCCGACTGACAGTATGGCTCAATCTCCTAATCTCAGCAGCTTCTTCAGTTCGATCGGAAAACAACAGCAGTGGTCAGAACAGCAGCAGAAATGGACCCGCAGATTGGGAGAACGAGCTGAACTAAAAGGCAGCTCTGGGCCGAAAATTCTCTGAGATAGCATGAAAACAGGCTTTCGGAAATCCTTGAACGGGGATGAATTTGCGTTTTTTTTGCAAAAAATCTAATTTCTGCAGTCTCTCGTCTATACAAAGGCTTTCAAGCACGTATTTTAGTGTTGTTTTGAGTTCTTAATTTAACAATGTTCGTCACCGTAAGGTTTGGAAGGACGCGCTATTACGGACCAGAATTTCTTCGACATTCGATTTTGCCAATATTTTGCTTCTCCATCGTACATTTTTTGCAAAATTCTTTTCTCACTTTCGCTATGCTCATGCAATTTCTCTAATGTTTTACCAAATTGGAAATAGGCTGGTAGAACTTCTCAAATCTCCAACGAGGTATGTCCCGCAACGAAACAGTCTGAGAGGCGGTGGCGTCTGCGACTGCTCGTTGTAGCTTTCCGCTGTGTTTTTTCTCTAACAACTGTTCCACAGTGAAAATTTCTATTAGTGATAGTTGTCTGGTCATTCAAGTAGCTTCTCACCGGTGTATAACTAGGGCCTAAGTCGCAAGAAGCATTTGACAGAGGAAAACGCGCTCTCAAATTTATAAATCTTTCACAACATCATTTTAAAAAAACTTCAAAACGGAGAATCGTGGGAACGTATTCTTCCAACCAGTTAAAGGCAGGATACACGCTCGTAAGCATAGTCGAGATAACAGCATAGATAGGTCCGCACGGCCCGTACTATGTCGTCAACGACGTTTAAAGCGCTGAAAACTGCCCAGGATGACAGTATTTGACAATGTTTGAGCAATCTTGCCTTCCACGCCCGTATTTTCACACCCCTTTGAGTAACAGAATGAGAATCGATACTTGTGAAAACGTGTGATAATTTAGAGTGATAGCACTATCAAATGGGAGTGCACGAGAGAAATGGCTTGGTTCCCTTGAGTATAACATGTTTGTGCACTGATAAAATCCTCCATTTCAAGAGGTCAGCCACAGTAGAGCGGCATTCTCGAAAGTGAACGAGAGTCAATAGGTATGCAGACATGTTAGACTCAAGTAAACCAAGCTATTTCTCTCATGCACTCCCATTTGATAGTGCTATCACTCTCAATTATCACACGTTTTCACAAGTATCGATTCTCATTCTGTTACTCAAAGGGGTGTGAAAATACGGGCGTGGAAGCCAAGATTGCTCAAACATTGTCAAATACTGTCATCCTAGACAGTTTTCAGCGCTTCAAACGTCGTTGACGACATAGAACGGGCCGAGCGGACCTATCTATGCTGTTATCTCGACTATGCTTACGAGCGTGTATGCTGCCTTTAAATGGATTCGAGTCATTCGTTTTCAGTTATCCATTCTAATGATTCGGAATTGTGACGACTTAAAATCCGACTTTCCAAAAAAAAAAAGCGCCGAATCAAAGTGACCTTTGATTTCGATTATTCGAAATTTTAGATTCGATCAGTTGTTTTTTTTTGAATTTGAATTCAACCCTTTACTAGGTTTTGGTCATGCTAAGCACCAGAGGCCGGATTCGTGAATCATTATACCCCGGGTATAGGGGCGAATCAAGGTGTAATCTTTAACATTCCCCATGAAAGTGCAGATGATTATACCCAGCTGCACTCTTATACCAAGGGTATAATCGTCGGAGAATCCGACCTCAGTTTGCCTGTGCCGAATCCGATTCTTCGGTGAAGCGCCATTTCTGTATCAATCTGACATCAAGGAATTTGGAATCCGGAAAATTATAATTTTGATTCAACCAAGAAAAGTCATTTTTGAATCATGTCGATTATTATCCATTGCTACTATTTTGAATACAGTCGAATGAATCGGATATCCACAAATTTACATAGTTCTCAGAATAGATCGGAAATCCGATTATTCGGAAGTTTTGGAATTTTGAAGGCCCACAACGGCAGGCATTTTGTATTCTAGCTCTCATGATCGACCTTAAAATCGGAAAATCCTCGGCTCGTTTCCTCAAGAATAAACAATCAAATCTCATTCGCGCCTGGCGCGGGAGTAGTTTAAATATCACCGGCGGCTGGCGGTATGGTAAGCTGATCAGCTGCGCTCTTCTGTCGGCCTGAATCGATTAACGGGCCGGCGCGCGCGACCACCGCGCCAGCCGTGGGTGAGATTTATCCTTCTTCCTAGAGAAAACAAGCTACGGACCTAACTATACAATTAAAGATCAGCACCCTAAAACTCATGAATAGAGATGAAGTCAGTTGCTGTGCACTATAGCGCTGTCCTTTGATAACCGAAAGCAGACCATGTCTAGCGACTCGTGAAATTCAGCTAAGGCCTAGTGCATACTTTCCACGACGCCCGACCGCGGCAGTGCATATCAACAATATCGACTTTCGGCCGATATAGATGAAAACATTATTTCGCGTCGCTCGTATCATTAAGTATGCACTAGGCCTAACATCGATGTTTGAACGGAAAATCCAACCTCTGCAGACTGCAATTTGTAGATACCCCTTCGTTCATTGTCTTTGTTTTCAGCTTTCGCCACAATCCCTAGATCTATCGAGTTTCGTACGAGTTCGAAAAGGTGAATGGGCGCCAGACTCGGTGAGTTGTACGCTTATCTATTGTCAGTGACATTTTCGAAGTGGCATGCGTGCGGCGCGTACATGTGGCGTCTGCTTTGAAGGATTTTCCAAAGGTTTTTGAGTCGAATTTTATTTTCATCTCGAATTCTAGGAATGCAGTGTACATCAGCATGAAGTCTTGCATGCAGTGATGGATCGGCTATGTGAAGTTTGTCACGAGATGTTCTTCCATGAACAAGGGACTCTGCGATCTCAATGCAGGTGGGTAATGTTGGAAGCAGAATAAATCAATAGATCACAAAGTTTATGACTTTTTGGTTGTCAGGACCCGTTCCGGTCTCTGTCGCGGTGCCGCCCGTCTCACGACAAGGTCAAGTGCATACTTCCCGCGACGGGCGGCACGACATCGTGTTTGAGATAGATATCGACAGGAATTCGATATGGTACAAATGCGCTGTCGCTGTCGCGCGTCGCGGCTAGTATGAACTAGGCCTAACCTGTCATCAATCTTGATTGCTGCGATGCCATATTTGCTGCGATCAATTGTCAGATCAAATAATGTATTGTTAGGACAGTGGCTTGCTTTTACTTAAAAAACATTTAACTCTCACCCGCGATTGGTGCGACGGTCGCGTGCGCCGGCCCGCTCATCGGTTCAGGCCGTGAGAAGAGTGCAGCTGGTCAGCTTACCATGCCGCCAGCCGCGGATGAGATTTAAATGTTATTTATTGAGGAAGCGAGCCAAGGATCGAACTCTGCTGTCTTTGTCGTAGCGGAACTCCGGTCCGAATTAGCGGGCCAAAGCTGTTACAACACGCGATGTCATGGTGATCGTGCTGGGACGAAGCTTCATAGTGCTGGAACCGCCTGGTCCCAGCACGATTAACATAGTGTTGCGTGCTGCGAGAGCGGACCGGGATTTCGCTCCGAAAAGGACAGTATCAAAGGGTTCTCGTAGAATAAGCTTCGTTTTGTTCACGCGACGATACACAGCTGGTGTAGTACCCCAGTCTTGAATTATGACATGATAATGTATGACATGATAATGCCGGCATTGCTCCGCACGCGACTTCTTGCGGCGTCGCAGTATGCTCCTTCAACCAGTTTCTGTACAAATGCATATATTTGACTTTTCCGGAAAAACCTTTCTTACCTATAGTGGCATCTAGAACTTCTCTGCTGTTTTGTACTACTCCGAGATTTTTTTCCATTCGGATTGTTCTATTTCTCTTCTCTGAAAAATATTCTCTCGACAATCCCAGATTTTCACCTTGCTTCGCCTTCCCCACCTTCGATTTTTCTCTTGTTTTTTTGTTTCAAGTTATGTTTCCAGGAAAAATCCTTGACTAAAATAGGAGGAAAGTATTTTTGATTTCACAATGTGGTGAAACAATATCCGTCAATGTTCGTTCTATGTTTAGAGCGTCAGAAAGGATTGTAAAAATTCAGTTCATCGGGAGCCTTGGTAGAAATTTTCGGACGGTTGGGAACCTTTTCATTGGAATTTCTCTTCAGGTTTTATCACAATTTTTTTTCGGTATTGAAACAATTATTGATTAAATAGCTATAAGCTCAAGCAGCTACATTTAGCAAAAACACAAATCGTGATGGAAAATGTTTTTTTACAGCTTCAGGTTTGAAGTTTTTACAATTCCAAGTTCTGAAATATAGCTTTAACGATTTTCGCTTTGCGTTTAGTGTCGTTGGACCCTAAACGTCAGAAAGCAGAAGAGTCGGCATTGCGTCGTGTCGCTCATCGCTGGATGTACATATGATGCCGGCCATATGTCTTATACAAAGGTAACCCACCCCTTTTGAAGGCAGTGGTCGCGCTCAAATATGCTCTTCTTCTTTTCCTCTCTAAACCCTTTTCTGGGTATATAGTAGTAGAACCTATAAAAAATTCGCGAAAAAAAACGCTGTTCTGGGTCAAATTCGAAGCCTGAGCTTTCTTGTGTTTTGATGGTGGACGAGTCCACCCCACATCATCGGCATCGATGATCTCTAGTATCAAGAACATCAGCTGGCTTGAAATGGAATTTCAATTAATGAACCTTCGGATTTATGTACACATCTAGTCAAAAACACTGGTTGAAGTGCTTGCTTTCATTGTTCAACTGTTTTATTAGGTAAATTTGCATTTATTTCTTCCTCTGAGTGTCGATGATTTCTAACTGCTTGGCATGAGACTGTGATCTTTTTGTGCACCTGTGCACGAACTGGAAATTAAGGGTCTTAATAACTCTAATTCTAGCCCGTTTTTCGCCGCGCTAGCTTCATAGTTTTTGAGCTGTTTTTTATCTAAGCTGATTTTTGTAGTTTTTTCGATAACGTTTTTCATCGTGACCACTGCCTTTGAGCATTTGGAAAAAGAAAACTCGAGTTCCGAATATTTCCTTAGGTTTCCAAATAGGCCAATTCGAACAGAGTTATGACAGAGGGGCAAAAAAAACCTTTCCGCGTTTTTTTCTCTCCCAAAACGCAAACATTTTGGACGGTACCGTACGAAAGCGCAAATTCTTGTTGTCTTCCCATTATTTATTGCACTGAAACGGTTTTTTTTGCATTTCATTTTCTGCATCTGACAGACGTCATCCTTGACTAAAACGGATCTGCACTCCAACGTCACTTTGGTGGCAATGTTCGCATTCAGTTAATTAACTGAGCGTTTCTTGTTGGTTAAGGGACCAGAGTACTGGAGGGAGCCACGTGCGTATGTAGGAACCTCATAGATTCTAGTGATAAGTCTAGTGTAGATTTTCGGTTAGCCATGTGATGTTATTAGTGAACAATTCTTGAGGGCAGCATACGCGACAAAGACCGTAGCTTACTTTCAAATCTTTTGTGCAGGTATGTAGTAGAGGAAAGTGGAGGAATGCTTGTGAAGCGAGGAGTTCTTCTAGTAAGTCAGTTTTTTGAGAGGAAACGAACCTCGAAAATGCCACAAAAAGCGATCGCATTCTCGTTAACGTCTATTTTGTATGTGTTTAGTGTAACAGAGTTTGTAAAGCCGTAAATGGTTTTGCGGTGCTTTGCCTTAGCTGTACACCAGCGGAACGAAATTGTCCCGCCATGAATTTGCCACAGCTTCATTGGTCGAAATTGTCGCTTCGACTCCTACAGGCACCGACGCGGCACTACCGCGGGCCCATAGTATCTCATATGAATTTAATTGAGAATTCCAATACAACTAGATTGGCACTACGAACAAAAATACTCACTTGCGACTTTTACGTCCTTTGTCTGGTAAGGAGAGAGATAACCACCGTTTTTGCGAAATACGGGACTCGGCTCAAACTTGAGTAATTGAACCGGCGACAATTTCATTTACCACACAATACAGTACATCGTAGTCGACGCGGGTTCGCTGTTGTATCCTCACAAAGCCCGCGAGGTTTGAACGCGGAGCCGCTGCGGTACTATCGCGGCAATGGCGAGGCTCAAGGCACTGCAACAGAATAGTCTCGGCATAGTGATCATCACGAAGCCGCTGCGGTACTATCGAGGCACAGTAAAAGGCCGCGAAACTTTCCCGGCATTGACGCGGCAAACTTTCTCAGGGTTGCGTGCACGACGCTGTAACGCAGGCCAAACATTTCTGGGCTTTTTTTAAAGTTTTTGACTTTTCTTTTCTCCAGGAAAAAAAATTTAAATCCATACTTTCCAATCATTGTTGCGCTGCTTGCTTCATTGCTTCATTTTTGTAGTTTTACCGAGTTTAACTAGAAAATATATGAATTTTGTGGATTTCGAAAAAAATGCAGTGGCTCCACACAAAATGCCACGGCTTGTATGATTGCCCGATATGTCTTTTCACCGCTTTTTCCAGTGACAACTGTTCCTCTTTAAAGGCAGTGTACGCGCAAAAAATCGTGTTCAAGTTTTTCACTATTTTGAGCAGGTAACCTCACCAGGTTGTGATATATCGCGAAAAGACCACCCAAAACACTCAAATTCTGGAGAGAAATTCGTTTGAAAATTCCGAAGCATTCACCTTCCTTTTTTCAACGTCTGTCCGGTGTGTCTTGTGTAATACACAATTGTCGGAAATGCTGGACGTCTGAAAGTGTTTAGCCCCTGTAACTTCTTAAATTGATTATTTCTTTTGGCCTTTTTAGTGTCAGGAATCCTATTAAAATAAGAAGCTTGCGATACACACGTTTGAACGCGAGAATTTCTCGAAATAAAGATTATGGACATTGGGATTTGCCGGGGCCTGTTGTGGCGCTTCTGCTCCTTGTGCTAGATGATCGACCGGGAAAACGCCTTTTCAGACCACGGAGCGGTTTTCGAAAGGCTGTAGCATTACGAGTACCCAGCTTTGAGGTCTCAAGCTTTGCCAACTATCTCCACTGGGTTCAAACATTGGATTGATATGAAAAAACCAAGTGCGGTTTTCTGCGCGGACGCTGCCTTTAAGGCAGCATACACGCTCGCAAAAGTTGTTGAGATACCTATATTAGTGGGATCGTACAGGCACTAGAAGAGCCCTCACAAAGTTGGAAGAGTTGAAAACGAGTTAAAATGACCGTATTTGAGCCGTATTAAGCCACCAAATCATCCTTTCTCCGCCCAACGATACGAGCTCCACCCCTCAATACAAATATTCAATGCTCGATTACGGTCGCTTTGGCTCATTTTTTACGCTTCTAATGGCGTGAGCGTTTCAGAAAGGGCCGTACGAGTGCGCTAGCGTCGTTATTCCAACAATTTTGCAGCTAGCTCCGCTATTTCTGCCAATGCCGTACAACTCGTCCACTTCCAAACCCATATAGAACGAACCGTTATATCTTTATTTAAGTCGAATTTTTTTCGGTTTTTTCGTTATTTCTATATACTAACGGCTTCAGGTCTTCGATTCATTCCATTAAATTGATATCATTTTTGAGCGTGTATGCTGCTTTTAAAGTGCCTCAGCACAGTAAGGGTTTATTAGTGACTGTTGTCTGGTCATTTCCGCAGCGTTTCGCCGGTGTATGACTAAGGCCTTATAAGTACTTCTTACACCGAATCAATCACTCTCTATTGTCACAGTCAAATTAGGGTGCTGTTTCAATACCGAATATTCTGAATGTTTAAACTAGTGCACTATCAAAGCGCGCAATTTGTTAGAGCTGAAAAAAAAAACACTAGGCCCTTCTAAGAACTAGGTGATAGCACTAAAAAAGCAGACACATGGGGAGTCTCTAATTATGTGAATTTCGAAGCTTTCACGGTTTTCAACTTTCGGAAAGAATCGACACGCTGCGGAATGGAGCGCTGCATTTACCCAGCCTCACCTATACTGATTACCGTTATAAAAACGTGCTGTTTCCGTAGCGCGCTTGATTATGCTTTGGTAAGTTTAACAAGAAGCCGTATGAAATTCCATCTTTGTCTGTCACTACTTATCGATAGTTGGTCTATGCTTAGCCGCCAAATCTTGTTTTTAGGCATTCCATTACGTATACATTTTCTCATCACTTTAGAGTTTTCTGCTCCAAGTCATTTTCTAAAATATTTCAGGACATTTTTTTTTGTTTCGAATTTTGACATCTGAATTTTCGTACCAGGTTGTTCAATAAGTTTTGTCGTTCGATAAGACAGGGCGTTGCTACTAGCCCATTTTTTTTGTTTTGTTGGTACACTCTTCATATGAACGTATGTGAAGTTTCATTCCAATCTGTCAATTCACTCTTTGTTTACAAGCCATTTAGTGTCGCCGTGTCACAGCAATGGAAAAAAATTGAATATTGTGCAGTGATGAAATTCTTACTTTTGGAAGGTGTAGCACCAAAAGAAATTCACAAACGAATGTTAAAAATGTATAATGATTGTTCACCTACAGATAGAACAGTAGAAATATGGGTTGCTGAATTTAAACGTGGTCGTACAAGACTTGAAGACGATCCGCGTGAAGGATGTCCAAAAAGCGCATAAACACCAGAAATCATAGCCAAAATACAGGATATGGTTCTGGAAGATCGTCGATTGTTTGAGAGAAATTTAGTAGAGGCTCTACACATCTCATTAGGCAGTGTGAGCCATATTTTAAGTGAAATTTTGGGTTTTAGAAAGCTGTGTGCACAATGGGTGCCGCATTCGCTAACAATGGAACAAATACACATTCAAATGCGACTCTCTCAGCAACATTTGGAGCGTTTTAAAAAGGATAAGATGGATTTTGTGCGTCAATTCATTACTATGGATGAGACTTGGGTCTATCACCATGATCCTAAATCAAAACAAGAGGCTAAAGAGTGGTGTGAACCTGGTTGTTCGGCTTCGAAACGAGTTCGTGTCCGGAAATCGCCCAAGAAGGTTATGGCATCAATTTTTTGAGCTGCGAAAGGAATTTTGTTCGTGGATTACTCGCAAACTGGTAAAACAATGAATTCTGAATATTATTGCAACCTTTTGGACCAGTTGAAGGAAAATAATTCGTGAAAAAAGACCCGGTTTGCAGAAGAAAAAAATCCGTCTTCATCAGGACAATGCACCGTGTCACAAGAGCATTTTGACAATGGCTAAAATTCATGATTTAAAGTTTGAGTTGTTGAAGCATCCACCGTATTCACCAGATTTGGCCCCCAGCGACTTCCACTTATTTCCAGAACTCAAAAAATATCTATGCGTGGCAAGCGTTTTTCATCAAATGAAGAGGTCATAACAGCTGTTGAAGCGTATTTTGCAAAACTTCCGGATCAGGGATGTGCGGCAATTGCCGTTTGCCGGTTGCCGATTGCCGTTTGCCGGACATTTTTGGACGATTTTTGTCGATTGTCGTTTACCGTTTTTCTTCTCACTTTTCGACAAAATTCGGCAAAAAGTGCGCAATAGAACAAACGCCGCGATGAGGACACGCATTGTAAACTCGATAAGCCTTGCAACGAATGCAGAGGGACAGACTATACGTACTCTAAAACTTCAAGCCAGTTGATGTAATCTGCCTTGCGGTCACGTCAAAGCAATTGCTAGTACTGTAGTGTCACGCTCGTCCGGGCCCTCTTGTCTTGAAGAGCACCGAATTCCCCACCCCCTACTTGTTGGTGCTTGAGCAATTACCGTAGGGCTGTTCGGGACAAGAATTACCATCCTGTACATTTCCAGGAGAGGGCACAAGGGTTCAGAAGAACGCTGAATGGCTCAATTTCTTCCAAATATTTTTCAAAGCGTCGTGTAGAGGATGTTGAACTTCACTGGCAGCTTGTGGGCTTATGCTTTTTGCCATCTGCTATGCTTACACTTGCGCCGAAAAACATGCAACCAAGTTGAAAGTTGGAGTAAACGGCGTGAGGAACATCCGTTTTGATTAAATTCGCTGCTTGACTATAAACTGGATGCACGGAGGCGGGGGTGATCAGTTGGGAGCAAGAGGTGGCGTACAGTTTGGGAAGGAGTTGGTTTGAGGTAATCGTGGTTTTTCAGGACTCGTATTTTTTGGAAGCTTGAAAAACTGCTCAATTGTATTTGAGTTATCTGCGTGCAGTTGGGAAGAAATTTGAAAGGTTGGAGGGGGAGAGATGCCAAAGATGGAGCAGTTTTTCAGGAACGCTTCCAAGACTGTCCGAAAACGTGCGTTTAATTTGCATTTGTCCACGTAGTTATATTTTATCTAAATAATATCAAATACTAAACACACCGTGAGGCACGCCGAAGAGTACGCCGCAAACTCTGAGAAAGTTTGCCTCGGCTGTGCCAGGATAGTAAGCGACCCTCAACTGTGCTGTGAGAGTTACGCGGTAGTGTAGCAGCGGCTCCGCAATCATCACTGTGCCGATACGATTCTGTTGCAGTGCTTTGAGCCTCGACAACGCCACGACATTGCCACGATAGTACCGCAGCGGTACCGCGTTAAAACCACACCGGCTCCGCGAGGATACATCAGCGAGCCCGCGTCGACTACGATGCACTGTCCTGTGTAGTTCCGCTTGTTCAGTTACCCAAGTTTCATTACCCACGTCCCGTATCTCCTTGCCCGCAGCAACGGGGATACCCTCTGCTCCTATAAGACAGAGGAACTAACAACCGTAGGTGCGCATTTTGTTCGTAGGTCTCTCCCAGTTGTACTATGACTCATAATTAATTTCATACGAGTTACCCTCAGTTTGTAAAGGCGCAGCCACCAATCCAGAGCTGCAGCGGCACTTTCGCGGAGCAGCTGTGGTGTCTGTAGGAACCGGTGTGGCTTTATCGCGGGTCCGCCGCTGCAATTTCTACCAGAGAAGCGGCGCGGCTGCCACACTCGTTAGGAAATAATCACCTAAAGTAGGAGCACAGTGAGCCCTTCATCTCTTTGAATGAATTTCAAGTGCTCACCCTCTTGAAGGCAGTGTTCATGATGATCTTCGTCACCGAGTTTTTCACATAAAACCATGCGTTTGCCTCCAAGTGTTACCAAAATTACGAAGAAACGGCGAGAAACGCATTAAAACGTCGTATTTCAGTGACATTATTCTATAACATGGACTAGTTGTCCGGTTGGATGAATATGTTCACGGTGGTTGTCACCGGTAAGGAATGGGGCTAGTCAAAAATGGAAGAATGTTTTAGGCAAAACAGTATTAGTTAGGGTCCAAAGGAAAGAACGGAACAATAGAGAGTGGAGGATTGCAAAGGACGGATCCACAAGCGATTTCATTGTTACAACAAACACTTCCTGTGATACTTAAGAGGCGGAGTGATACTTAAGGATTTCATGTACTTCTGGTGCGTTTTTCTTAATTTCTGTGTTATTTTAATACTACCCGGGGGTATGTTAATCAATATAGCCAATAATCTCAAGATTGAAGATTATCGTGAACACTGCCTTTAACTTGGATTGCGCGATTCCTTGAATTTTGTGAATGGAATTGAAACACGAAGCAAATGAATGACTACTACATATTTCGAGAAAGGTTGACATTCGAGAACCTCGAAAAATTACTATTCTTTTACCACAACGTTTTTATTACCAGTGTTCAATAGAATGCTCTTTAATTTTTATTACCAGTGTTCAATATAATGCTCATTCCGGTGCCCTTTTTTATATCAGGTATTATACCAACGTTAGTGGTTCAGCTTCTTGTGGTATTATTGAAACACCATTTCTTGTCTGGTTATTGAAATACCGAATAAGCATGAGAACAAAGTATTTTTAACCGGTACATTTAGAACATTTGTATTGTTTTTGTACAAGTTTTTTTTTATTTTATTTTGCCGTTTGTCGATTGCCGTTTGCCGGCCATTTTTGGACAAATTTGGTCGATTTCCGTTTGCCGATGTTTCAAAATCGTTTGCCGCACATCCCTGTTCCGGATTCTCACTTCAGGGATGGGATCCAGAGATCGGAGGATTGTTGGAGCAAGTGTATTAATGTTCAGGGAGATTATACTGAAAAATAAAGTGTATTTTGAATCATAAAATTGTGTTTTTCTTATCGAACGACAAAACTTATTGAACAACCTGGTAACTATAACACTGCCATAGCACTTCTTTTGCGTGGGAGCTAAACTTTCAGAAGCCCCTCGTTGGATACTGTTCTTCATACGATTTTTCGTCGTGAATTTCTGGTAATTCGATTTTGGGACTTTGACAATATTCGGAATCCCAACCAGAGCGATTTTTGTTGCTCTGTTCGAGAGCAGCTGCAAATGTCTCTTATGTGTACAATCATTATGGTCGCTTCAAAAACAATCTGGCGAGGGGTGGGGGTATTCCTGCACTTCTCCTGTTAGTGGCGGGTGCGTTCTTTGTCTATTCGGGCTCCTTTTGTCACTTTCCGGCACCCTACTCGACATTTTTTTCTCGACAAAATTTTGCAAGTCCTGCGATGTTCTCTGATTAGCTTAAATTCTAATTGGACAACTGCAAGGCAGGCGGAGGTGTCTGGAAATGGCGTCTCATAGCGGGAGGGAACAGGTTTTCGAAACATGCCTAATGGAGCGTGATGAGAGTTTTTGTCACACTATGTTGATGATGTCCGTTGTCGTTCTTGCGCAATTGAAATGAAGTTAGTTGGCAGATTCTTCATGGTGCCGTATGGATGTTGTCAACTGTGATTTGCAAAGGTAGTGAACTTCTTGCAGTTTAATGGAAGGAGGGGGGGGGGGGGGAACAACCTTCTTTCTTGAAGAGTTCATGTCCCGCCTGGGGCATATTTTCTGACCTTCAACCCACGCGAAATTTGATGTGAAATAATCTGAGAATGGCTCTTGGTCTTTCGGCTATGTCTAATTGTGAATGAGTGAACCTGGGTCTATTTGTTCTGGTAGAAGCGTGGGGGGAAGTGGATTCGAATTAACTGCAATGAATTTGGGACTCTTTTATGGGCATGACTGGAGTTCTGTCTCGAACACGTCATCTATATGTTTCAGCTAATTTCACATCAGAATGGTTCGGGCAATTACAGAGTCTGCATCACGGTTTAGTGTCTTTAATTTGGGCAAGCTTGAATAACATAAAGCTGATTGAAGTTTCGGGAAGTTACACTCGGTGCCTAACACATTAGGGCTGACGGAATCTGAAACTGAATTCTGCCACGATTGTACCCCTTGTGTAAAGAATTATCAGGGTGTATAAAGGCTTCTGCACTTTCCTAAGGAATGCAGAAAAATAAATGTATCTTGAGTCATCTTCATACCAAAGGTATAACTTTTGACAAATCCAGTCTCTGAACGCGAAAAAGCCAATCTGGGGCTTAAAATTACTTTCTCATAGCTGCCAAGAAACGTTCAAATAATTTTATTGGAATATGACTCTTTTAATGATGGAAGACATGTGAGCACCTTTGAGAACTCAGAAACAAAAACATCTATTAGGGTGAGTCATAAGTTCTTGGAATTTTTCAAAAATTCATATTAATTCGCGCGCGAATAGATCAAATGCCACTCGTGCGCGGTTGTTTGCTAGGTAGATCAAACCTCGTTAATCTATACCTGCCAGCCCTCGAAACGCCATTCGTGGCTCAGTAAAATGTCGGAAAAAGAGCACGCTCGCGTACTGATTCTTCACTACTTGGAAAGAGGTTTCACAGCTGCTCAAGCTGTTAAGGAAATAGGGGCCAACGAAGGAAGGTATCGAATTGCTGCCAGTACTGTGTACAACTGGTATCAAAAGTTTCGTTTCGGCAGCTGCTCTCTGAAGGACAAGCCGAGATGTGGAAGGCCACGAATTCACGACCCCACGTTGGCGGCGAATGAGCTGGAGAAAAACCCGCACCTTCACAACAGAGGGCCCGCCCAGCTTACAGGGAGTTCGCAGTCGACCGCAGTTCGCCAGCTACACAATATGGGACTGAGGCCGAGAAAGCCGTCGGTGATTCCTCACACTTTATCCGACACCGACAGGAATCGCAGGATGGCCATTTGTCAAGAACTACTGAAACGGCACCACAAAGGAAGTTTTTTGTCGCATCATTACATGTGATGAGAAGTGGTGCTCCTATAACAATCCTGACCTGTCTGTGCAATGGGTTAAGCCCTTTGAGTTGCCAGATCCTGTGCAACGTCGGGATATCCACGGAAAAAAGAGTCTACTGACCGTTTTTTGGTCCACTGATGGAGTTGTGTTCTGGAAATTACTTCCGCCAGGGAAGACTATAGATGCTGACTACGTCTGCCATGAACTAGAGGAAATGGTCACCAATGCGGAGAAATATGGACGAAAACGTGACCAGATCCTACTGCTCTGGGACAACTGCCGCCCACACATAGCGAAAAAAACTCAAGAAAAATTGAAGGAGCTGCAGTTGGAAACTCTCCCTCATCCAGCCTACAGTCCAGATATTGCTCCATCAGACTACCATTTACTCAGAAGCCTCGAACACTGGTTGAGGGGAAAGCAGGTTAAGACCGAAGAGCACTTGAGGACCGAGTTGCACGCTTTTTTTGCATCGAAGCAGCGCTCATTCTACGTCTACGGTATTCGAAGTCTCGCTCGTCGTTGACAGAAAGTTGTTTGTTGTAATGGCTCTTACTTTGAATAAATTTGTTACTTTGTGTTTAAGAAAAAAATAAAAATAAAAATTCCAAGAACTTATGACTCACCCTAATAGTAAAAAAATGGTGGCTTCTTCTCCTTGTTAGAAGTATGATTGTATCATTTTTTTTCCATTTTTATGTCTCCTTTCTATTCTTAGTCGTTTCAGTTTTTTTTTCTGTTTATGTAATATCGAAAACCACCTCAGGGGTGGTTTTCGATATTATACTACGGCCGCCATGTAAGGCAACCTTGCCAAGCGCGAAATCTCAGCTCGCTCAAATAAGGCCCTAGTTATACATCGGCGTTTCGCCTACGCTGGTTTTTTTTTCAGGATGTCTCCAATTGGCGGAATTTCGAAATTGACCAATAGCAGACCTACCACGGAAACTGCCGACAGCAAAACGCTAATGTGTAACTAGAGCCTAAGCGAGAAAATGCCGGGGGCGAAGTCGGCCGCGCTCCCAGAAAACAAAGAGTGGGTAACGCTCATCGACAACATTTTGATCCCAATAATAAGGGGGGGGGGGGGCTTCTAGAGTTCGATCGCAGGGCGGCGCGACGTCATGTTTCATAAGTTAATCGACGTGCGGCGCGTTGTCGATCGGTGCCCACAGATAACATTTCATCGCGCCGCGCTGCGATGTCACTCTGAAATAGGCCTAAAGACAGGACGCAAAATGGATTCTGAACAAAATCTCTGTTATTCCGGGTGTTATTGGTTTTGATTTATATTGTGATCGGCTTGAGTGCAGGCTCCGAATGACGAAAAAACAAGCCCGAGACAACTTGTCTACGAAATTCGTGTGGTTTATATTCACAATTTTCGAGTAGCCATAATTCCGTTCGTTGTGGGTTCTAAGCGATTTGGGAAACATCATAATGATCAGCGGAAATTCTTCTCCAAGCTGAGCAGAAAAACTAAAAACGATTCTGGGGTTGTACTGTGCAAGGACAGTGTTCTCATCTGATTTCATTTTCGAGTTCTCCACGGTGTACGGAAGATCTGGTGCCCTATATAGCAAGTCGTGGCTAATCCAATCAGGACCACGCCTATTCTTGGGTGACCGCACGTTTGGACCGCGTGCAATATTGCGTTACCGTATACCGTGTCCCACCGGTGGGACACGCGAGCGCGAAGGGCACACCACCGGAAATCGATTTCCGTTTTCATGTTCATAGCGCGGCTATCAATGAAAGAAACGTACCAAAATGTCCGCTCTTAGAACTCTTTATATCATGAGAAACAACGGTCTGAAGTCACGGCACAATCAAGCAGAAATAGAATGCGATTTAGAAATCTGCTATTTCTTTACAAATTCTGTAACGTATAGGTTTGGTCATGGCGGGTAAAAGAGTTTAATTTCAAGAAAATCGATGTTTCGGAGGTCATTGTAGGTGCACACATGGTAGTTTCACGTTTCCAGGTGAACAGAACGTGATTCCAACTAAGGTTCTCTGCTGATAAAGCTAAGAAACGTCAGTCAAAAAAGAAAGGATTCGTAATGCGCTCGAAATTTAGTTGTCGCAACGATTTTCTTTCTTATTGAGCCCCAGCTATTTTCACAGAAGTTTGAACATTGTGCTACAGTGGAGCTGCCGACTGGTCACGACTTTCGTAGTCGAGTCTAGGATTAGTAGATGCAATGAACATGAGAACGTTTGGAAATTCGTCCTTGTGACGATGAAACCGATTTTTGAGAAGCGTGTCCCACCTGTGGAACACACGGTCCGAAGTGGTAGTTAACGCGTGTCCCACCGGTGGGACACGTAGTCGTGAATGGTTTAAAGGCAGTGTTCACGATAAATCTCGTTCTCGAGGTCTCCGAGTGAAACACTAAGTTAGCAGGTGCTGTATAGGATAGGGTCGAAGAAAGCAACAAAAAGTGGCCAGAAGTAAATACAAACGGCTTTGAAAGCTCTCCCGGAGCGCCCCCTCTATCCCGGTCCGCCCCCAATCGGACGAGCTTGTGGCGCCGCACACATTTCGATGGCAAATTGCAAACCAACTCTGCCGCAGTTAGCATTATCGATTCGCGCAGATTTCGCCATTAGCGCGCGCTTGCCGAAATCAGCAGGGCTCATGAATCCGTCCACACCCTGAATTTATAAACCGTTATTTTGACTTATTCTGGACGTTTTTCTTCCCTGTTTCTTGACTATTAGTTACCTCACGACCAAACAATCCCATTTTTGTGTCCAACTTTAGTGCGATATTCATCGTGAACACTGCCTTTAAAGAAACGAGAGAGCCGTGTTCCTTCGCCATTCCTGGTTCGTTTTCTACTTTTCTGCCGACACTGTTAGCCGAGTTTCCTTTTCGCCTTTCATATTACTGAGAAAAGTCACCGATAATAATCAACGTGAAGGCTACCTTATACGATTTGCTTTTAAGGCCATTATTCTTTGTCATGCCATTTATTCTACTACTTCTACTGTTGTTGTTGTTGCTTATTTACTTTCACTAAACATTTAGATTTTATATTATAGTTCTTCGGTTTTTTCGCGACGAGGACTACTTCGCGAACACAACGTTCCAAAAATTTGCTCTGCGTTGTGTTCAAACGATACTATGTGTGTATGTGTGTATGTGTGTGTATGTGTGTATGTGTGTATGTGAGTATGTGTGTATGTGTGTGTGTGTGTGTGTGTGTTTGTGTGTGTGTGTGTGTGTTTGTGTTTGTGTGTGTGTGTGTGTGTGTGTGTGTGTGTGTGTGTGTGTGTGTGTGTGTGTGTGTGTGTGTGTGTGTGTGTGTGTGTGTGTGTGTGTGTGTGTGTGTGTGTGTGTGTGTGTGTGTGTGTGTGTGTGTGTGTGTGTGTGTGTGTGTGTGTGTGTGTGTGTGTGTGTGTGTGTGTGTGTGTGTGTGTGTGTGTGTGTGTGTGTGTGTGTGTGTGTGTATGTGTGTCCACGGATCTCAGCAATGGCCGATCAAAACTGGAATGAAATGATACCAACATTTGGGTGGGTAGGACATATATCTGTTACCAAAAAATCAGCGTGAACCACCTTTCGCGCGCCTCGGGGCAACCGAGTTTTCAGTGGGGCGCAGTTTTGGCCGTGGGTCGTGAAAACCTCCATGAGCCATCTAGCGCTAGAAGGGCTACGCTCTAATCGTAGGGACAGGTATTCCGTAGTAGTGTACGGGACGCTGTACAGAATCACTAGGATTTGGGGAGTGTGCAGGACGTCATATAAAGTGTTCAGGACCCCAATGGGAGTGTGCAGGACGTCATATAAAGTGTCCAGGACCCCAATGGGAGTGTGCAGGACGTCATATAAAGTGTCCAGGACCCCAATGGGAGTGTGCAGGACGTCATATAAAGTGTGCAGGACCCCAGTGGGAGTGTGCAGGGCGTCATATAAAATGTGCAGGACCCCAATAGGAAAGTGCAGGACGTCATAGAAAGTGTGCAGGACCCCAATGGGAGTGTGCGGAACGTCACATAAGTGTGCAGGACCCCAGTGGGAGTGTGCAGGACGTCATATAAAGTGTGCAGGACCCCAGTGGGAGTGTGCAGGGCGTCATATAAAGTGTGCAGGACCCCAATGGGAGTGTGCAGCACGTCATAATAAGTGTACAGATCCCCAGTGGGAGAGTGCAGGAGGTCATAGAAAGTTTGCAGGACCGCAATCGGAGTGTGCAGGACGTCACTAAGAGTGTAGAATTTGGAAAAAAGAGATTTTGTATTTTTTCATGCTGATTCTTAACCGTTTCCAGCGAAGAAAACAGGTAGGAAAACGTGTATCTTGAGAAGCGTGCGACGCGTTTTGTGGAGGGCGCAGAACTCCGGAGGCATTTCTTTGCCAATCTCAGGAAACAAGCAGCAGCTCCACAGCCGCACCTTCACTGTTCGTCACTCATTACACCCGCTCAGTCATTTCGATTTGCCAACTTCCATAAATTACTTCATATACGCTGAAGTCTGAGCTTATCGAAATCTGCTTCTCGAAAGATAACCATCCACCTAGGTACATATTTCATTTATTGTGAACAGGGGCACAGCCTTGGTCAGTTAGGGAAATAACACGTTTTTCCTTATCATGACAGAGCTAGTAATGCGAGAATATTCGCTTGGGAGCTTAACAAATCAGAAGGAAGGGCAGAGGTTGCGATATAAAGGGAGGGACGGAAGGGGCCGTAAATGTGATGCCAGTAGCAACCGACGATCTACCGCTGGCTTCTTATGTTTTGCTTTTTTTATGCCACTTTTTTTATGCCCTATGCCCTGCTATGAATTTCCGGCAGCCAGTTCTGCTCAGGAGAGTTCATACGGACAGCAACTTTCGGTTATACGGAAGCCAGTCATCACCGTTTTGACAAACTGATTTGCCTCAGGAAGTTGGCGCACATAAAAGTTTTCTTGAGCGAAAACTTCGCTAGGTCTCGCTAGTTATTATTACTGTTAATATTTTTAATATCATTATTGTTATTATTATTATTATTATTATTATTATTATTATTATTATTATTATTATTATTATTATTATTATTATTATTATTATTATTATTATTATTATTATTATTATTGTTATTATTATTATTATTATTATTGTTATTACTATTGCTATTGCTATTACTCTTATTCTGATTTTAATATCATAATCTGTTGAATATTTCCGCTAATGTTGTTCTTTCTAAGTACATTGTTTTTACAAAGTTAAATATTTCTGTTTTCAGCAATGTTGTTAGATCTACTTCTCATTCATATTAAAACTGCATTTTTACTATAGTTTCTAATCAATTATTGCTATTACTCTTATGATCTTGAAACTGCTATTGTTTATGTTTTCTGAACTATTGCTTCTTTCCTCCGCATTGCTATAATGTCTAGTCTTCTATCAATCCTGTTTCTCTTTTTCATTCCTCTTATTCGTTCTGCTACCATTTTTTATTAATAAATTCTATCATTGTCATTGTTTATATTTTTTATCTATATAATGAATTAAGTATTCTGTCATTATCCATACTTCAAACCAAGTTAGAGTCGACACGGGTCGTCCTGATACTTAGCTTTCCTTATTGTGCGTTGGCGCACATTCGGTGCGCATATGTTATAACATACATACAGTCGGCATGGATCCTAGTGATACTTTGCGTTCCCCGTTGGACGTTGGCGCAAACTCAGTGCAACTATGTTGTAGCATATAGCACTAAGTTTATTCCAACCTTCTATAGGGAACGCGAAGTATGTATCACTAGGACCTATGCCAATATACGTGCCCCGAGTTTGCGCCAAGCAACAAGGAGCGCAGAGTATCAATGTTACCCGTGCCTTATCAATGACATTGTACATATATTATAGGAGCTGTATCAAGCGGGCATTATGTACCCGTTCAAGTAACCTTATGAAACAAGAATGATTCGTAATTGCGCTAAACTCAATTCTTCATATCAAACATATGTATGACCCACGTACGTAGTCACAGGGCCCGTCAATAGTCTAACTTTTGTTCAATAACATCCTCTCACAAATCTGTTCTTCGAGTGCACCACCCTAGAAGCTTTGTGCAATTCCCTTTTTTTCGATATTCTATGCATTTTTTTTTGAAAAATATTCTTTGAATATTTGTTGATCTTTGTTTTCCCCATATGGTTTGTGCAGCAATGACAGCGATTTATGCCGTGATATGTGTTTACTTGTCTATCTGATGAAGCAAAAAGGAGATCTAATTAGTCCATAAATCTGCATGCTTCACAAACAATATCAGAGCTAGTTACCGATGGAGTTTAAAAGGAATGGTTGAAGTATGTAAAACAGGAAAGGGAGGAGGAAGTCTCACATGGGAAGTCGCATCAGGGGAAACAAATAACTTTGTTGGTTTTTCTTGAACATTCATAGTAAAGGTGCGCAATATCCTGCCCGAGTTGCTGGGTAAAAGAAGCTATAATTATCAGCCAGCCGGCGGTGAGATTTAAACCGCCGCGCCAGCCGCGCTTTAGGTTTAAATGTTTTTCCCTAAGGAAACAAGCCACCCACCTAACCGTTTAAGGTCGAGACCGTTGTTTTCTTTACATATTGTACCTTCATAAACTAGAAGCATTTTCTCGGAAATCTGGAAGCGGACCTCATAATCATTCGCAGCGCCTGAAGCAAGCCCCTGAACAAAATTTGGGTTGAAGCACATTTTTCGGGCTTTGAACAGAGCAACACGCTCTCGACTTGTGAGGGTTGTTGGTTGAGCGTAGACATATGTATTTCACGCAAGGGGTTCTGGAAGCTTTCAAGAAAATACTCCATATTTGACTCAAACTTCTCCCAAGGGGGTCATTTGTTGTGCTCGTTACGAATCTGTGGTTTATTTGCCGATTTTCTTTTTTTTCAAGTTTTCGAAAGTTATCAACTAAATCCGTTGGATGCTTTTTTTGATTCGCAAGCGCTCCACTGCCCTTTCTTGGAGCGCATTTGCTTCCAAAATTCAGCACCTTTGGACGTACTCGACCCCATGATCGCGGTATCGACCCGGCTCCTCTTCGTTCTGAGCGCTATTTCTCTTTCCTATGCGGCGGTGAGCGAAGTCCCCACCTGTTTCTTGCAGTCAGCCACCTCACAAAAGAACGCTCACTGCTGCCAGGTGCCTGACTGCACTGGTCATTAACTTGAGCGCCGCCTGTGCATTCATTTCTATGCCGGCCCGTTCACATTGATAGCCGAATCAGTGATTGACACAGTCACCACGCAGTGAAAGCCGGTAGCTGCCACCTTCACGGGGGGGGGGATCGCTACAGGCCCACAAGTCGCTTCTAGCCAGGAAAATTTCCCCCATTTTGAAGCTTCGGACCAAATCAGCCGGATATTCTATAAAATCGTCGAATGGACCTCAGATTCGTGATCCTCACCCAAAACGACCTCTAGATAAAGTTTTGAGCTCAAGCTCCAAGGCTATTTTTTGAACACCCTAAACATTGCCATTAGTGCACCCATCAGGGATGTGCGGCAATTGCCGTTTGCCGTTTGTCGTTTGCCGGCCATTTTTGGTATTTTTTTACCGTTTCTCGTTTGCAGAAATTTTTGTTGTTTTTCCGGCAAAACTCGGCAAAACATTGAAAGAATACGCCGCCCATGCTCGCGGTCATGTAGGGTTAGGGTTGCGCCCACTATCCAGTGTTCGATTAACCGTTATCCGGGGGGTTTGACTTTTCTGTTTTCCACTTCGCCGCATGGCCATTTCAGAACAAGATAAGGGATAAAAATTTGTTAAACATCTCACTATATGTATTATGCCAAGCAAACGTGCATGTGTGGACGCGTGAGTGAAGCGTTCACGATAAATTCTGATTCCGAGTTCTCGCAGATACAAACTTTGGATGAGATCTAGTGGGCTCTCAATCGCGATTATAACCGGCAGCGTAGCGGTGGGCCTTGGAGAAGTATAACATGGCATGAGGATGCTCTGATGAGAAAGCGACCCCTCGCTGCTGTTGGTGGTCAAAATCAAGTGCCCCAGGGCTCAAGAGTTCTAGTAAACTCTAGATAATCTCTAGTGAGCTGCCAATTTTAATTATCACCAGCAGCGGAGCGGTGGGCTTCGGTGAAATATAACTGGTGATAAGGAGATTCCGGGAAAAAAAGCGTTCGCTTCTTACTGTGATAGTCGAAATCCGAAGCTTTCTTGAAATGAACCAGATCTTGACTTGCATAACATAGACGCTGAGAAAACCCTCCAAAGATAGCGAAAACCAGATTTTCAGCCTATAGTGGGCCCGCCTTTCATTCTGAGATAGGATTCTATGGCCAGTATAAGCGGAATAGACCTCTCAGTTTCAGTGTAGGGTAATGCATTTAGCGGTATCGCTTTCGCTTCTGTTCCAGAGTTTTGACAGATTCTGGTGTAGCTAAAAAAGCAGGAAGCATTCGTGTGACACACATGTGCAGGGACTCTGAGAAAGCTTGCCGCGGCAGTGCCAGGAAGGTACCGCGCTCTCGATTAAATCGCGATAGTTCCACGGTAGTACCGCGGCTGCTCCGTGATGATCACTGAGCCGTGAAGATTTTGTTGCAGTATCTCGAGGGTCGACAACGCGGCCACATTGTCGCGACAGGTACGCGGTAGTTCCGTGTTAGAGCCGCACGTACTCCGAGAAGAGGCATCAGCGAACCCGCGCCGACTGCAATGCACTGTACTGTGAGGTGGAACGAGATTTTCGCCAGTAGAGTAGCCCAAGTTTGAGATTCGTCCCGTATCTCCTAGATCGCAAAAACGGGGCTACCCTCTGTCCCTATCAGACAGATGACGTAGGGACCTGAGGTGTGTCTTTTTGTGCTTGGGCCCACCCAGTTGTATCAGGACTCTTTTCATATGAGTTACTCGCAGTCAGTCCTATTTTTGTTGGAACTCGGCCGTCAATCGCGGAGCCGCGGCGGCACTTCCGAGGAACCGCAGCGGCACTATCGCGGAGCCGCCCCGACATTGCCGCTGCGACTGCGCGTTAGCGTCGCTTCGGTGCGTGTAGAAACCGATGGGCCTCCCTCGCAAAGCCACAGCGGCGATTTCTTTGATTTCCATACAGCCCCACACGTCTTGTTTCTGTTCATCTGATGCCTTGCATTAGAACAATTCCCTCGGATTGGAATTATTAAAATGTTGACATAAGTATGTGAAAAAAAAGGAAAAAAAGTAGAGAACCACAAGTGAATAACTTTTGAGTCAATCTAGGGGATGAGGTTTTTTGCCGTTTGCCGATTGCCGTTTGCCGGCCGTTCTTGGGACATTTTTGCCGATTGCCGTTTGCCGAAATCTCAAAATCGTTTGCCGCACATCCCTGGTACCCATCTTCTTTTCGTAAAGCTGTGAAAATGCCCACTTTTGAAAATTTTCTGTAAAGTTCTGAAGCAATTTGGAATTTTCTAACACGGATTATTGATACACAGGACTACAACTACAAGATTCAGAACAAGGTTTTCTAAATCGTCGGGGTGTGAAAATACAGGCCCTAGTAGGGAAGAAGAAAGGAAACGATTGCTCACGTTCTAAGAAGACCAACTGTGGGATCTTTTTTTGAATTCAGTGAGCAGTAATTGAATTTGTATGTGTTTCAGAATGCGATGCTTCGACAATGACGTGTTCCGTAAATGTCTGCACGTGTTTTCGTCAATTGATGGCAAAGACTTGAAATCACAAGCCGAGATGAACTAAGCGTTGATATGAACAATGAATTCGCTTGATATGTGATCTCTAATCCACTCATCCATTCCACCAACTATATCCACTTAATATACGTTGGTACAAATTCTTGTGTGACTTGTTTACGTAGTGAATTCTCCGATCTCTATTTACGATCTCATCACCATTAGATTTGTTTTACTTGATGAAGTGTTATGAATAAGATTCAGATGCGACAGTCTAATGTTAGTGTTTAATCATCAACTGACTGGTGCCATGTTACTATGTTGTATTTCGTCCGAAAATGTACAAGGTACAGACGACATTTTGATATATTCATGCTCCGCCTCGATTAGAAATGATTTCGTTCTTTGTTTCTTCATACTCGTTTTCCACACTTATCTTCTTCTTCTTCTCCTTCTTCTTCATTCTATATGTGTATGTGTGAATGTTTTCCGGTGCACATCAGCCTGGATCTATGTTCACGTTCTTACAACCCTGAATAAATATGCTATCAGGGAAAATCTGTTGCAGCTCTGTGTATTAGAACAAAGCTGGCCGCAGCCTAAAGGCAGTCCTGAGGACAGCACTCGCGCAGCAAACCACAGTCTGGTTGTTTTTTCTTCACAGTCTTCTTCTTGAACCGAGTCGAGCTAGCTGGAAAAGCTTAAAGGACGTGTCCGCGATAAATTTCGTATAAGTTTTCCGCCGGAAATCCAAAGGCCGGGGTCTCATTGGAGCAGTGCCGGTGAAAGAACGAACAAAAACGAGCCCGAAAGAGCTTTAATCGGCTCCGAGATCCGCTCACGCTAGCATTTTCCGCTTGCGGTCGAATTTTCCGTGGACGAGTTTGGTCCACTTCTCGATTAGCATTGGAGCGCGAACGCGGCTGAGCTTTAGCATTAGGGCGCATCTGCGCACGCTGTCTGGTCCAGGCCCATACCCGCGCAACCCATCCACCGCTGAGATGTGGCCTTCGAGAAGAAGAGCTAAATTTAGATGTTTAGCAGCGTTTTTCATCATTCTTTCTTCACTGATGAAACAATAAGACACTAAACTTTCGTTTTCTAGTGAACACTCGAAAACGATTTTTCGTCGTGGACTGCAGTATGACTCTTTGGCGCCAATTCGGAGGTGTGTCGAACGCGGAGCGGACGGGAAACTGAAAGCCTGCACATTCCTGGCGGTTTTGCCGAAGAGCCGTATTGTCGACGCTACCTCTTTTTCGGATTTGCGCAGCCGACATATGGCTATCGCGGGGCCACTGCGTCACACCACTTTTCTACGATCGCGGAGAAGCCAATCAACTGCCGATCAGGGCTAGGCACGCGTCCCAGTTGACCTTAGGGGGGTGCATATAGGACGTTGCAGAGAGGGCGAAGGGTGGTGACTAAACCGAACACCAAAAAAAGAACGAAGTGCCTGTTCTGTCGAATTTCAGGAAAAAAAATAATACACACTATTCTTCTGATTTGCCATATCTTCTTCTCCGCTTTTTGAGTCGAACACTCAAAGGATTCAAATGAATGATAAAGAAGCAGAATGTGTTCGCAATAATTCATAGTTGCTGACGAAGTTTGTTTTGATGAAGGAAACACCACTCTGTTCTCTTGTAGCAAGTAAGGACTGATGTGGGGTCATGCTTCTTTGGTGCAACATTCCTTGGTTACGCGTGTGGCTACCGATTAGAGGCAAAAATAAAAGACAGCGCCCAGGAAAGCCATCGTTCAAGCTCAAAAAAAATTAGCGAACTGATGTATAGCCTAGGTCGCTCATTTTGAGCCGGTCGAAGCAAGGCTTATCGGGCTTATCATGTCAAAATCTCCTTATAACTGTTACATTTTGCCATGACCGACCGCTTCGCTGCTTACTCCGCCCCGACTCATCCGAGCAGGCTAGGCTTTATTTTGACAGTTTGAAAGTACAGACAGCACAGTCAGTATCACAACTAGTCAATAGATTTTAATTCATGAGAATTTGACTCATGAAGAGTGCCAACTGTGAAAATTGAAGACTGCAAGCTACTATGGAAGAAGCGAATGAACGTGCCGTCCTCATTGAAAAAAACGAGTCTTATCCAGCTTGAACGCCGTAATCCCTCATAGACTAGGCTGGCCGTGCGATAAGGTGTTTGTCCGCAGCTACACAGCGCGCACTGGAGTGGACGCGCACACAATATTGATTAAAAAATGTATTTTATTACAGAACGGGGCGGAAAAAATGATTGAAACTGAAGTAAATGGAAGAAGGCAGAAATAGGATGCTTTCAATGTAACCACTTCAGAAATTTAATGTAAACAAACTAAGTTGGACCAGAGTGAATTTTTGGACCTGATAAGGTTCATTAAAATGAACCTAGTTGATTAAAAGCACCAATAAACATGAGAACTAAGAGCATTGAGAGAGAGGAGAGTCGGGCGAACATTTTAATAGCAATAGGTTTAATACTCAATGTGATTTAAGGACCTTAAAACTCGTCCCGGTTTTGTCCCGGTTTTCGGGGTAAAACCGGGACGAGATTTAAGGTTCTTAAATCACATTAAAAATCGATCCTTATGAAACTAAAATGTTTGCCAGATTCTCTCCTTTTTCACAATATCTTTTGCTCTCTTTATAATGCTAAAATCGATAAACTAGGTTCGTTTGAATGAACCCTGTCACGGCTAAATATTCACACCCGCTCTAACTTTGTTTATTTACATTAAATTTCTGAAATGGGTACATCCAGAATGGACTCCATTTACCATCTTCCATTTCCTTCAGTTTCAATCCTTTCCTCCTCCCCGGTCTGTAATAAAATACATTTTTATTAATATTGTGTGCGCGTCCATTCCCGTGTGCGCTGTGTACCTGCTTACAAACACCGTATCGCACGGCAAGCCAATTTTTAAGGGATTGCGGCATTCTAGGAGGGTAAAACTCGTGTTTTCTACTCCCTACGCATCACATGAGTCCTAACACAAAATAGTTCTGATTTCCACATCAGAACAACGAAACACAGATTAACTAATCTTTCATAGGTTTATGAAAACATTCGACAGGAAACATTAATTATCGCAATAGTAGTTGTACTGTTGTTTGTAATTGTTCAATTGTTTTGTAATGAAAAGTGTTTTATCTTTTGTCATAACTTACTGTCTTACTAACAAATTTTCCTCAAGTGATTGTTTTGAAGTTTAAAAATTACACTACCTTTTTTGTTGCCATTTTCGGAATTCTCTCTATTCAGTGCTTTTCTATAATCTTGTTTATCAAAATTAGGAAGTCAAGATCATGGCTGTCCAACTATTCGGAAAACAGCCGATTTCGATTTCCTAAAGTGGGGTGCCTAAAAATTACCGAGCTAAGGGGGGTGCATATTCAGAATCGCCATGCCGGGACGCGTGCCCAGCCCTGCTGCCGATACCCATCGCGATACCAGCGAGAATCTCGGGGCTATCGCTAAACCAGTGATACCGATTTTCTCAGAGTACGGATCTGAACAACTCGTGGTTGTGTAATAGAGTGAGGACTTTTTAAAAAGAGACCGAACGAACGAATTCCGAATAAATTCGTTCATTTTTTATTTCGAACGAACGAATTTCGAATAAATTCGTTCATTTCTTATTTCGAACGAACGAATTTCGAATAAATTCGTTCATTTTTCATTCCGAACGAACGAATCTCGAATAAATTCGTTCATTTTTTATTTCGAACGAACGAGTATTCGAAATTCGAATATTCGAATGACGAATAATTTAAGCATCCATAGCAATATCGCGCAACTACGAAGTGAGCGGCAATAACAAGTTGAATTTTTCTTCTAAACCTTTATTTCCACCTACAATTGAAATTAATAAGGCACGACTCGTCTCTACACCTGTACGGGCTACAACGCAAAGAATGCTACAAATTCAACTTTTCCGCTCAAGCTCAGCCTAAGGAGCTTATTCGAGGAGCCTAACTAACTTTGCTTGCCCCATAAGCCAGCCAGATTGATGGAGCCAAGCTCCATAGTTATCTCCATAGGGTGCTCTCGCCTCTATGGTTTAAATGAGAGACGCAGAATTCTGCTGGAGCCAACAACGGGGCTCGGCTCCACCGACCTGGCTGGCTTATGGAGCGAGCAAAGTTAGGAACCCGATATATCATTCGACTCAGAATTTGATGTAGATGTCAAAAACAACCCTCACCAGGTTAAAGAGTTATAGGCGAAAAACCGGTGTTTCGTAAAATGAATTAGGCTGAAGGATCGAGAAAATATTTTTTCAAACTGGAAGCACAAGTCGACGCAGAATTCTATCTCCAAGCACAAAAAAGTTATGGACGATAAACCGGCAGTTACACCCACCCAATCTTGAAAATTACTTGCATGAGTGTTGGGTCACTTTCATTCTTTTTCGGGGCGTTTCACCGGTTGTCACCGGTTTTCCCAATGATGGAGGCTCCCCACTTCACCTGCCCAGGGGTGAAGGTTGGTGGAGTACATGGCTCCACCTAACGAAGCTAAGGTTGGTGTTATCATTGCGCGGCGGTATGAAAAAATGGGCGTGGCCAAGTTTGATTGGCATGTGGCTCCTGTTAGAACCGCCCTAGTAGCCTCATCAGACGGTTTGGGGGAAAAATTAAGCTCTTGCGTTGGGAAAAATGGAACAATGGAGTAATGAAGAAAATGACATCAGCCTTGAAAGGTATGTCGATTCCTTCATACATTAGAGCTGATTTTCATATTTTTTGTTAAATCAGCTCGGGTATTCAAATTCGAATAACGTTCGAATATTGGTCTCTGCGAATAATCGAAATTGAATAATATTTGAATATTCACCTTTCCCGAATAGTCGAATTCGAATAATATTCGAATATTCACCTTTTCCGAACAGTCGAATTCGAGTAATATTCGAATATTCACCTTTTCCGAACAGTCGAATTCGAATAATATTCGAATATTCACCTCTCCCGAATAGTCGAATTCGAATAATATTCGAATATTCACCTTTTCCGAATAGTCGAATTCGAATAATATTCGAATATTCACCTTTCCCGAATAGTCGAATTCGAATAATATTCGAATATTCACCTTTTGGGGGTGTGTATACAAGTCTGTTGGTACCTGCTCGTTGGTGCCCCTGCTTCTACTGAACCCAGCAGACGTTTGAGTGTACACAGGGAACGTTCGAGCGATATAGCGTGCACAACTATATCGCGAAAGTATCCCGCACATTGCATAAAGGTGTCGCCGTCCGGCACACTAAGGCCTCTGGTCCATAACACCTTAGGATCCGTACCTAGGGAGTCATGGAGTCTTTGGCCACAAGCCACAATTTCGCCACCCTGAACTGTCGATCGCTGTCGAGTGATATCCAAAGAACTGCGCTATCCAGACTTCTGAGCTATTTCCATGCACCGTTTGCTGCTTTGCAGGAAACCCGCCTCAAGGATAGACCCGTCATCAGCGTCGGAGAGTACACCATCTACTGCGGTAACGCTGACGATAGGAGAGTGGGAGGCTGTGCAATAGCTGTAAGGAAGGATTTCAATGGTATGGTCCAGGAGTTTGGCTCAACGTCGTGCCGGAATGCATTCGTACGACTGCGGGATCACAGAGGATTCAATCTGTGGATAGTGAGTGCTCATGCGCCCACTGAAACCGCCGAAGACAATTCGAAGGATGCGTTTTATGAGGAACTCAATACGTTGCTGGCCAGGATACCTTGTCAACATGCTGTTGTCGTGGGGATTGACGCAAATGCGAAGATGGGACTTGATCAGGAATCCGAAGTACTCGGTAAATGGTTCTACCCAGTGGAGCAAACATCGGACAATGGCTACCGCCTTGTCGACTTTTGTGAACGCAGTGGTCTGATTATTGCATCGACATTCAAGAGGAATCATGGCCGCCATCAGCTTACGTGGCAGGGACCAACCCGGCTATCTCCAGAAGAGCAGCGGAAGCGGAAGATGACAACTTTGAAACTACAGCTTGACTATGTCCTGACGAGGAATATTCCAGTATCGGACATTCGAAGATCTAGAGCTGTGTGGGATGTCGCATTCGATTCGGATCACCGTCCTGTTCTGTTGAACTTCACTGCGAGGATTCATAAGAGGAAGCGAGGGGCTCAGCCTCTCCAGAGGATTGACATGACAAGTCTCAGAGATGAAGAGTGCAGAAGGAATTTCCGACAACGCGTTTCTATTCACATCGGAGTACGGACTAAGAAGAAACTTTGCGACGCGGATTCTTTTGTCAAGTGCATCCAGGACGCTTCGAAAGAGACACTCCCGGTTGTACAGCCTAAGAAGAAGTTCGAGGACGTCTCAGAAGTAACAACATCTACCTACAACAGAGTATGTGCTCTCCGAACTGCAGGAAACTTCGTGGAGGAGAAGCGTCTGAGGAGGAAGTTGCGTCGGCAGCTTCAAAGTGACCGCGAACGAGAGTGGACGTGTAGAGCTAAGGAGTTCGAGAAGGCTTGGGAGTAGACGAATCCGAAGAAAGCCTACACGTTGCTGCGACAGTATAGCGGGAAGATGAAGAGATGTTCTCCTGTCTTGAACACTACCAATGGAGTTGCAGTTGGTGATGCGACGCTGCCAATATGGAAGGATTACTTCAGTTCACTACTGAATCGTCCAGCGCCATCAGTACCTGAGCTCCCGCATGTTCAGAGAGCACATTACGATGTCAGTGAGGAACCGCCGACTGAGTCTGAAGTTTTGGATTGTGTCCGGAAAATGAAGAATGGAAAGGCAGGTGGAGATGACAACATCACTGCTGAAATGCTGAAAGCTCTTCCTCCGTCTGGGATTCGTGAAATGACCAACACCATCCGTGCCATATGGATGAGCGAAAGGATACCCGATTCGTGGAGACATGCGATCATCGTACCTCTTCACAAGAAGCTATCCGTCACGGATCCTAAGAACTACAGAGGAATCTCTACTTCGTGTCATGTACAAGGTTTTAGAACGTATCATTCTCGAGCGACTTATCAAACATCGTGAAGGAACGACCAGAGATGAGCAAGCCGGTTTTCGACCTGGAAGATCGACCATCGACCAAGTGTTCGTCGTGAGAAGAGTAATTGAATCGTGGCAGCGGTTTTCGAAGCCATTACAGCTTGCTTTTTGGACTTTGAAGCCGCGTTCGACTCTCCTCATCGTGATCGATTGCTCAATGCTCTGCGAGCAGATGGAGTCCCGGAAAAGTATGTTCGGTTAATCGAGGACATGAACAAAGGAACAACAGCAGCAGTTCGTACACCTGTCGGATTTACGTCAGCTTTCGAGGTGAAAACAGGAGTAAGGCAAGGAGCCGTTGCAGGACCTTTTCTTTTCAACTTCGCCGTTGATGACATCATGCGTAGAGTTGCAGAACAGTTTCCTGCGGATGTGATCCTAACACCATCAGGACGCTCCCTTGTCGACCTGGAGTACGCCGACGACATTGTGTTATTCGCTGAAAACAACGCAAAACTGCAAAGGATTGTGAACCTCGTTTCGAAGTATGCCGCAGCCTATGGACTTCGTCTTCGTCCCGACAAATGCAAGCAGATGTGGGTCTCTCAGAGGCCTTCAACTGGAGTTTGTGTGGACGGACAACGTATCGAACTGGTGGACGATTTCTGTTATTTGGGCTGTTTGCTGAAGAACGATGGTAGTTATGCAGCGGATATTCGACAACGATGTGCGAAAGCTACGTCTGCATTCAATTCTCTAACCAAGTGTTTGTGGTCTACCACCATCGCGAAGGAAGTCAAGTTGCGCGTCTACCTATCCGCTATTCGCCCTATCATGATGTACGGATCGGAGACGTGGGCAGCACCGAAAACGCAGATGGAAAGGTTGGATTGCACGGAGAGGAAGATTGTTAGGCGTTTTCTTGGATATTTCTGGCCGCGTGTATGCCATAACGAAGACCTTTACAAGGAAATCGACGCAGTACATCAACGCTTGACACGAGGGAGGTGCCAGCATCTCCTAACGCCATCTCAAGCAGCAATAGAAAGTCGACTTCGACTGCTCGGGCATATACTAAGAAGAACGCCGGATCGTCTCGTACAACACGCTTTAAAAATGCTTCCAAATCCTGTCTGGAAACGGCCACCTGGGCGTAGGCGAAAGTTCTGGACGGATGTGGTTAAAGAGGATTTAAAGTCACTCGGCATCGAAAGACAGTTCAGGCGCGATGTTTCGTTTCGCAGGAAATGGAATAGTGACAGCTGGATGGAATGTGTTCAAATTGTGGCTGAAGACCGTGAAAAATGGACACGGCTGACTTCTAGGACGGCACACCTCGGTGAAGATGCGGAATGACCGCGTCAGGCGAAAGCCAACCGATTAAGTCAAGTAAGTCATTCACCTTTTGCGAATAGTCGAATTCGAATAATGTTCGAATTTTCACTTTTTGCGAATAGTCGAATTCGAATAATGTTCGAATATTCACACTTCTCGAATATTCGAAAATTCGAATAAAAGTTCGTTCGAAAAATTCGAATATTTATTCGAACTCGAATATTCGGTCCTCACTCTATTTTGTAAGAAACATTCTGCGGTGAAGCTCAGGTGAAACCGAAAAAAAAATAGAATTGAAAGAATCCGGCGGTGCGACCTTCCAATTTTTCAAGTATGGTGGCGACCCCCCCCCCACGTTGGAAAATTCACTATATTGCTTGACTCCGGTCCGGGCGGAGCAAGCAGCGGAGCGATCGATCATGACAGAACACATGTGATATGGAAATTATGACGTGATAATCTCGATAAGCTTCACCTCAACCGGCTCAAAGTGAGGGAGCTAGGCTATACATTTTTAGAGCGTGAATTGCTTTCTTTTCAATGCCTCTTCCCAACGGAACAAAATCTGGCGATTTTCGAGTTTTTAAGTTTTTTTAGTGGAAATCGTCAGTACTGAGATTTATTGAGGGCTACTATTTTCTTTCAATCAAACCATCAAAATTGCCAACGTTGATAGGACATTTGAACACACTGACGGTTAGGTAATAGTGGTCTCGAAAAATCTCGACGAAGCGTTATTATTAAATCTTCCGTCTTTTCTGTCCTGCAAAACGAGTTCAGTAGCGGAGAGAAACTTGTTGAAAAAATGATCTAGTGTTCTCATCGGAGCGGGAGTCCGCTCCGCAGTTGTAGCGCGCTGCACAATAGAAATCGTACCGGGACCACTAGGTCCTATCACGATTACCCTTTTTCCCAGAACGACTGTTATCACGCTTCGATCGGCAACAGCTGTTGTCCGCAACTGCGAAGCGGAATTTCATTCCGATAAGGACAGTAGCTCCATCAAAAATTCCTGAGGATACGAATCATTATCTAGTCCATGGAGGGTCCAAATTCCCTATCGAATCCAACATCTCTGGTGAGTTGTTAGGAAAATGCTGGAAACGTTCTATGAGGCTCTGTCGAAACTTTGGGTTTCTGTCAAATCTATAACTGAGCCTTGCTAACGCTTCCGAGAGGGCACTCAAAGAACGATCGCACATCTAGAGCCTCGAATAGCATTTAAATTGTTTCTACATGACCTATACAATAACAAACCAGTGAAGCAAGCAGGCCGGCCGTGACGGAAATTAGTTGAGTAGAAAAACTTCTAACTATTTTCCGACATTGAACTTTCAGTCTGTCTTTAAAGAAGAAAAAATAGTTGACTAGACGTCGCGAAAAGAGGGGAACTATTTTTGAAACTCTAAAAGAAATCACAGACTGCCTTCGAGAATAATCATATTCCGCCTAGAGTAGCGACAGTGACAGTCCGACTTGCCATTATACTGTGCGGAACTGTTCCGTTTCCGATTCCGTTTCCGACTTTTTCGGCTTCGGCTCGGAAACTGAAAGGCACAGTCCAAGCTAGGGGGGGGGGATCTGAGATTTCCACATAACTGTGAAGTAGACCCACCCCGTATAACGCCTACCAAGTGCGAGCTCTCAATTCCTCCGAATAAGCGAGATATAGGAGGAAGCCACCCTGGGGTGCCCACACCCGGAAGCCACTTTGGCACGCCCCTTTTACGATCTTTCGAGCTCAACAGTGGCGAGATGAGCGATGATTTCCGATGAATAGCCCCGTTCTTCCCCTCATTCTTGGACTCTCTATCCATTCAGGACGGCTCGCGCACAACGGTTACAAATGACGGAAGTTACAAGCCACGGACAACTCGTCCACCATGCTTCAGTAGCTCAATTGTTGAGGACTCCCTATTTCGTTCCTAGAGGGTTTTGTACGATTTCAGAGACATTGTTGAAATCAGCGTGGGGTCTTTTTCAATATAGGGAGAAAAATGGAAAAGCGATTTCGAGGTTGGACTGTGCCTTTAAGAAAATAGTGCCACATAGGTATTGGGGTGTTTGGAGGCATCATGATTGGCTGAAAATCACCCTGAACCTCGTGAACCTCGTGTTTTATCGAGTATCCGAGCCTGGCTGAGATCCTCGACAACGTTCGGGGTTTCGAAATTGTGGCCCCTCCCTAAAATGATGACACAAAATAAGCGTGGAATAGATCTGATCGCTTTTTGAGAGATTTTTTAATAGCCTGCCCTGTAACAATGAACGATTTTTGTGCAGCTTTCCACTCAAATCCTTTTATCTATGTGTAGGCAATGAGAACCGTGACACTCTTTTTTGTACACACAGCCTGTCCTCCAAAAAGAAGTCAGAGCGGAGGCAGCAGAAGGTGGCCATGGGTAGCGGCACTGCATGTTAGAGACGGATCACAAGTGATTTTTCTCGTTCTCGTCAAAGAGGTTTTTGAGGCAGTCTTCACAGTAAAAAACTTTATTATCATTTTCGATGTTTTTGGGTAGGGAAGGCCTGTTCAAATGCTACTGTCCGCCCACGTGGTCGGCGTGCGTGTCATGCGACAGTCGCGGAAGCAGTTTTCGGCAACGTAAATCGATAAGCAGGCATATTGGACGAATAATGAATACTATCTCAGTCAACTGTTAGCACTCGTGGATAGGTTCTTCTGAAAAAAAAGGCCTTCACAAGGGCCGATCGACACGCACACTGACCGCTTGAGCGGACAGCCTCATTCGGACAGATTGTAAGTTCACCTAGAAGAGGTTATTAGGGAAAAGTCTTCACCTAAACTCAAGTACCGGGGAAAACTGTTCAGAGAAGTCTCTGAAACATTTAATTTTGACTTTTTGCATGTTTTGGGAGACTGCGGACAACGCATCGAATCTGACGTCGCGGAAATAGTTGCGCGCTTCAAAATTCTTAGGTAAGGGGCTTTGCTTTCTGATTCCTGTACCGAAAAATCTTCAAAAATAGGAGGGGTCAATGTGCTTGCTGGGATGTTAGAGCCTTTCACCATGAAGAATATTCGAAAATTCGGTGTCTGATCCTACGGTAAAACGAAAGCAGGACAACTGTTATAGGACGTGGGAGGAGTGACCCGATGGGCCTGCCGGACCGCGGGATTGAGACCTACTTCCTGCCCGTTTTTCGCCGTTCTTTGCTTATAGGCTTGCTTAGATAGACCCAAAGCTCACGTTCCCGCTAAGAAATGAGGAGTTCCTTCTTCTTGAACACTGCCTTTAAATGTAATCGTGTGACATTCCCTCAGGTACGCGAATAAGGTCCGCAAAATCTAAAAACTCATTGGTCAGAATCTGAAGATTGACCTATGATAGGCCCTAAACACGCAGCGCAGCCGCCCGCTTTCATCTACGCCTGGCACAGCCAGGTCTCCTTTCTGGAGAACAGGCTGTACACTACTTTGAAAGGGCAGCTACATATACTGAGTAATTGCTGAGACTTCCCTTCCAGATTTGTCAGGAGCGAGCATTCGAAGTCGCGATACGCCTCACAGTGATTATATGTACATAAGTTCTGATAATTACTATTTTATTGACTGAAACCATGGAATAGAAATGAGAGAAAAAAAATGGAATGAGAGCCGCAAGTAATGAGCAGCGACGAAAAGTGAGAACGAGACAAACTTAATTGTTTGGTATCTTCCGTTACCGAATTTCCGATTCCGGGTTTTTTGGCCATTTTCCTTCCGTTTCCGTTTCCCAAATTCTCGTAAAAGATTTCCGCACAGCCTTGGTCTATATACATTCCTTAACATAAGTAGATGTACGAACAACTCGAAATTGCGGATTTTAAAACTTGCAGTGATTTCTGAGCTGTAAGATAGGCACTACTGTTTTCCAACCCGGAAAACCATAGTCCCATCCATGGCTAGGATATGATTTTCGTTTGTTCCATGAACATACGAACACTTTTAAAAAACCGAAGTTTCAGTGGCAAATACTGATTCACGTTCAGCAAAAGCACTCAATACAAAGTTCAAATATCATTGACAGGATTGACTTACTTGAACTAATGACTTAAAGGCACTGCTTACGATGAAAAAGTTGCCTGTTTTTTGGCGTAAACGTAAGCTTCGGGTCCTTCGAAGAAGAATAAGAACAGAATTGCGACGAAAAACGGTCGGAAGGTGGGTGAAAATCTCGTGGGCCAGCCGACCCACGGGGCCTCCCCGCCCACGTCCTATGACAATTGTCCTGTTTTCGTTTTACCGTAGAAACAGGCACCGAATTCTCGAATATTCTCCATCGCGAAAGGTACATCCCAGCATGCACATTGACCCGTCTTTTTTTAAAGAATTTTTGATACAGGAAACAGAAGGCGAAGCCACTAACCTGAGAATTCTGATGTGCGAAACCATTACCCCGACGTCAGATTCGACGCGTTGTACGCAGTCTCCCAAAACACACAAACAGACATAATTAATTATTTCAGAGGTTCCGCTAACAGTTTTTCCCCGGTCTTCAAGTGTCCAAAGGATCTTTTGCCAATTAAAGGCAGCGGTCACGATGAAAAACGTTTTCGAAAAAACTACGCAAATAAGCTTGGATATAAAACAGTTCAAAAACTATGAAGGTAGCGCGGTGAAAAACGGGCTAGAATTAGAGTTATTAAGACCCTGAACTTCCAGTTCGTGCACACGTGCACAGAAAGATCACAGTCTCATGCCAAGCAGCCCAAAATCATCGACACTCAGAGGAAGAAATAAATGCAAATTTACCTAATAAAGCAGTTGAACAATGAAAGCAATCACTTCAACCAATGTTTTTGACTAGATGTGTACATAAATCCAAAAGTTCATTGATTGAAATTCAATTTTAAGCCAGCTGATGTGCTTGATATTAGAGATCATGGGTGGCGATGATGTGGGGTGGACTCGTCCACCATCAAAACACAAGAAAGCTCAGGCTTCGAATTTGGCCCAGAGCAGCTATTTTTTCGCGATTTTTTCTTATAGGTTCTACTACTCTATACCCAGAAAAGGGTTTAGAGAGGAAAAGAAGACGAGCATATTCGAACGCGATCACTGCCTTTAACCTCTTCTTAGTGGACTTACCTACCCAAAAACATCGAAAACCATAATACGGTTTTTATCGTGAACACTGTCTTTAATCGGCCGGCTTGCGCCTGAGGCCCCTTTTCTGAAAGAGGCCTGACGCGGTCGGGCCGCATCTTCGCCGAGGTGTGCCGTCGTAGTAGTGGGCCGTGTACCCAAATTTTATCGTCCTCAGCCACCATTTGAATACAATCCATCCATTGGTCGCTCTTCCACTTTTTATCGAGTAAAATATGAAGCCTGAATCGCCTTTCGATGCTGAGAGGTTTCAAACGGTTTTCTTGATATGCCTAAACAGTTGAAGTCGACCTTCCCTTGCAGCTTGAGATGGCTTTAGGAGATGTTTGCACCTCCCTCCCGTCAAGCGTTGAATTACTGCGTCAAATTTGTTGTAGAGATCTTTGTTATAACACATCCGCGGCCAGAAATAGCCAAGCAAATGTCCGAACAGCTTCCTCTTCGTCCAATCATACCTTGTCACCGTCGACTTCGCTTTCCGGAACTCATGAATCCCAATTCATGAAATTGCGGGAGCCTCCCGAGAGGGTTCGGAGTCAGCCCACCGAATACATCGGCTGTCTCTAAAACTTTTCCGTGAGGCTCCGGTGTTTTCATGAATACGGTCAAAGTCGATTGGCCTCATTCGAGGGGACGCGCACCTCTCACGGACCGATCACACCGCCACACCTTGCCCTAGGCCATAACCGGCTTCAAAAGTGACGTTTTTTTCCTCTCGGTGAGGCGAATACCGTTACATGTGAAAGTAGCTTTTGGAATTTGCTTATTAGTTAAATGTAGGCATTTCCTTCTGGATATATCGGATTGGTCTTTAAACTTTGTCTAGAGGTTGTTTTGGGTGCTGATTACGAATCTGAGAGCCAATTGTCAATATTTGATAACTCCGTCTGATTTGGTCGGAAGCTTCAAAATAGGTGAAATTTTTATGCCCAGGGCGACTTCTGACGATTTCGAGAATGTTACATTGAAATCGCCTCGTATCTTCTACTTAGGTGTTATTTGGGCTGCCTAACACAAATATTTGGTCAGTTTATCAATTTTACTTGACTTACAGTATGTAGCGGAGGGTGTACAGTAGCTTGGCGGAAGTCTCAGAATTGTCTCGAAACTTCTCTGTGGGTGTTAATTGGGACGCCGAACACGAACTTGAAGGCCACTTTTCGATGTTTGAAATCTTAAGGATAGTTACGCCAGGTAAATGGCATTATGCCTCTCGTCCCCAACATTAACCATAATTCCAACGACAAATAGACTAGCCTAATTAACCCCCAGTTGAAAGTTTTGGGCCGAATCAGAAGAATTTTTTGCGGACACCTCAAGAATTCTCTGATGGGTACCCTGTTCGTGGAGCAATGAAAAAAGCCTTTTTCGGGATCTACGGAGGCATATAGGGAATCTCAAGCATGGATCATTTATACTGTCACAGACTTACAGCAAGCAGAACATGGTTTTTCAAATACTCTGTGTCAAATTCCGTTCCGCAATTTCGTCTGGACACGCATTTCGGCCGCACACGCTCGAGCCAATCGAGATTCCAGCGCCAAAGCCGACTCGATGTGACTTTTTTATACAGTTTTCTCCGATTGTTTTTAGTTTCCGGATTCCAAAACCCATCTAGAGTCAACAGATCGGCGGCTGCGGCGCTGGAAACTCTTCCGACTCGGAAGCGAGCGGCCGCAAAACGTGTCGAGACGCAATTGCGGACCGGAATTCGGCCCTGAGAAGCACAGTAATCGCGGTGCGGGTAAAGCAGTCCCCTGTAAGAAAGGATTACAGTTTACCGCAATGTTGAAAGGACATGGTGCGGTTGCGGTCACACACCAAAACAGCGGTGGAAAACGCCAGATTTCACTATCGATTGGCAGCACAGCTGATTCTCTGGGTGAGTTACGGTTTTTCTTTGTTTTCTTGTTTGTTTCGGCATTGTTTTTGTTTCTGACTGTTTAAATAATGCGACTAGGAGGTGTACTTAGTGCGTGAGGGAAATTAGCCGTTTATTCGGGCTTCGAAGTTATTTTTTCCAAAATTCTGTTTTGAAATCGAAAAAGACGATAAATTCTTTCTCGTACACCAACAAAAGCCCCTATTCGTAATATTATAAGAGTCAGAAACAAGAATATTGCCGAAGCAAACTAGAAGAAAAAAGTAACTAACCCAGAAAATCAGCTGTGCTGTCGATCGATAATGAAATCTGGCGTCTTCCACCGTGGTTTTAGTGTGTGACCGCAACCGCACCATGTCCTTTTAACATTGCGGTAAGCTGTATGTTATCATAGTATGATTTTTTTGTCGTTGTGAATGAACGGACCTGACGGAAAACGTATTCTATCAAACACGTTTAGAGTTCACTACAGCTCCTATATACAAGCACTGAAAAGCCTGAAATAGAAAATCCGTATCAAATCCAAAAAATCATCCCATCTCTGAATAATTTGTTCATTTAGCTTCCTTTCCTGCTATTCGGCAGCATTATGATGGAGCATTCTAAAGCTTATCAGCTGTAATCAATTTAATGGGGTGTAAAATTAAGATGAAAAACGGCACAAAAAAGAAGAAAGCCAAAGGAAGGCTAAAAATAGGAGAAAACGTGAGTTTGGTCAGCCTGATCGCTGTGGTCAAGAATTACACGAAAAATCCGTTATCGCTGGGTAAGCAGTTGTCCTACGGCGGACCTAATCGGGTGCTAGAAGATCAAACCTTTTACGATTTGTTGGTTGTTCGATTTTTGAACCATTTGTATTGGGGCACAATCACTGCTCGACGAGCGTGATATCAGGCGGAAGGTGTGAAAGCCTTCCGTTGGACTCTGATAGCACGCCGTCAGACCAGCAGCTCTCATCAACACCGTCGCGCGCGCTTCTGATGGGTCTTTTTGTGGACAGTGATTTTCTCTCGAGGAAAAACGCTTAATCTCCTGATCTTCGAGAGCCTTTCAAAGACTTCTTTGGCTTTATCCCATTTGAACTGAATGCATTTATTTGTGGGTTTTGGGTGGCCTGATCTCAGCTTGATTTCGTTGTAAACGGCTCTTTAAAAACTAATCTCTAATATTGTTCTCAATTTCGTGCATTGCGCGTCTACGATAAAAGTCGTTTTCAAGTGAAGTATCGACAATGTCGAAAAAACGGCGGAAAAAATATCCCGGAACAGCCCTCTACGGCGTTAAAGGCAGTGGTCCACGATAAAAAAACCATATGCTAGTTTTCGATGTTTCCGAGTAGGTAAGTCCACTGAGTAGACGTCAATAGTGGAAAAACCCCACAGAACTCTCAAATAATACCGGTGAAAAACTGTTTTTTTAGGAAATCTCTAAATTATCTAATCATGCCTCTTGGTGTAATTTGAGAAACTGCAGACAAAGTGTCAAACCTGACGTCGGCAATTGATTCTGCCATTCAACATTCTTATGTAAGAGACTTTGATTTCTCTTTCTTGGACCAAAAACTCTTCGAAATGAGATGGGTCAATGTTCATGCTAGAAAGTTAGAACCTTTCGCGACAAAAAATGTTCAAAAATTTCGTGTCTGTCATATGAAGGACAACTGTTATGTGGAGTGGGCGGGGTGATCCACTGGGATGGCTGGTCCACGAGATTTTCACCCACATCCTGGCCGTTTTTGGCCGTACTTTTCTTCTTACTCTTCTCAGATGGTCGTAAAGCTTACTTTTTTGCTAAAAAACGAGTAACTTTCTCATCGTTAACACTTCCTTTAAGCTTCAGTCAGTAGCACGCGCTCCTCAACTGTCACTGATCAAAACAAACAACGGAAAACTGACTTAAAGAAAACGCCTGGTGATAAAATGACTATAACTGTTCCCCATGATCCCCAGCTTGATCATGTAAACCCTATCGATGTAATTATTGATTTCTTAAGGTTGATATCTAAGTTGTTTGCATTGATTGAGAAGAGTGCGTGAAGCGTGCGCTCTATATTGAAGTTTAGGGCGGTATGAGGACATTTTGAGCTCGGGTTCAGCAGTTTTTTCGACATTGTTGTTGCGACGGGCCCCGGACCTCTCAAGTGTCGGTGCGAACTTACAGATGAGTTCGGTTATTTTAGAAGCATTCTATGTGATTCGGGCGTGTTTTTTGCGATTCTAGGCTGTCTCATTTCCTCATAGGGCGTAAAGCGAAATCAGAAAGTGTGGTCAACGCTGCTTCTGATAATTTTTCAATGCGAGTATCTCCTCTCTATAATTCTAGTCCAATGAATGAGGGCTGCGTAGCTTGCTCCAGTTCTGGCCCAAAGTTCTGGGCTCATAGACGCGCATGACCCATTATCTTGACTAAAATTAACAATACGACTATAGTTCTTAAACTCCATGCTCTGACAGGGGGGGGGGGGATTTATCGTGACGCCGAATAGGAACGAACGCGGAGTCAACGGCGATCGGCTCGCTACTTTTGCGCACGGTCACCTCTAAATGGGCTCGCGATCAGTACGCCTGAACAAAAAAGGACCGACCACAAAAAATCCGTCTAGCTTAGTTCTTTATTCTTTATTAATATTCTTAATCGCAACGGCACGTAAAAATTTTGCCTTCTTGCGAAGATTTCTGCTCTCTTCTTGGCGTTGCCCTCCATCTCTAGCTTAGTTATCCTTATACTTAAAGCAGTTATGTCCCGATCTTTGTATGTATGTATGTATGTATGTGTGTGTGTGTAATTGTGTTTTCCCGCGGATCTCCGGAATGGCCGATCAAAACAGGGATGAAATGTTACCAACATTCGGGTAGGTAGGACACTCATCGATTACCAAAAAATCGGCCTGAATCTCCGATTCCGCGCCTCGGGGCAACCGAGTTTGTTCGTGGGGCGCACTTTTAGCCGTGGGTCATGGAAACCTCAATGAGGAATCGCGCTAAAAGGGTTACCCTCTAATCAGAACGAAAGGTCTTCATTGGTTCTCGGGGCGCCGTACTGAATTGTTAGGGCTCGCGGAGTGCGCAGGACGTCATAGAAAGTGAGCAGTACCCCAGTGAGAGTGTGCAGAACGTCGTAGAAAGGTAGCAGGACCCCAGTGGGAGTGTGCAGAACGTCGTTGAAAGTGAGCAGTACCCCAGTGGGAGAGTGCAGGACGTCATATAAAGTGTGCAGGACCCAGTGGGAGTGTGCAGAACGTCGTAGAAAGTGTGCAGGACCCCAGCGGGAGTGTGCAGAACGTCGCAGAAAGTAGGCAGGACCTCAGTGGGAGTGTGCAGAACGTCGTAGAAAGTGAGCAAGACCCCAGTAGGAGTGTGCAGAACGTAGTAGAAAGTGTGCAGGTCCTCAGTGGGAGTGTGCTGGACCCATATGGGAGGGTGCAGGACGTCATATAAAGTGTGCAAAACCCCAGTGGGAGTGTGCAGAACGTCGTAGAAAGTGAGCAGGACCCCAAAGGGAGTGCGCAGAACGTGGTAGAAAGTGTGCAGAGCCCCAGTGAGAGTGTGCAGAACGTCGTAGAGAGTGAGCAGGACCCCAGAGGGAGTGTGCAAGACCCGAATTGTAGTGTGCAGGACGTCATATAAAGCGTGCAGGACCCCAGTGGGAGTGTACAGGACCCAAATGGGGGTGTGCAGAACGTCATGAGTGTGTGCAGGACCTCAATGGGAGCGTGCAGAACGTCGTAGAAAGTGTGCAGAACCCCACTGGGAGTGTGCAGAACGTCGTGAAATGTGTTCAGGACCCAGGTGATATTGTGAAGGACGTAACAGACAGTTAGCAGGGCCGCAGTGGAAGTGTGCAGGACGTCGTAGAGAAATTAGAAATGAAACGGCGAGGTTTTGTCAATTTTTTCATGTGAAATTTTAGCCTTTGTGTAGCGAAGAAAACAGATAGGAAATCATGTAGCCGTCATTTCCCCGCTATTCGCAGCCGTATTATCACAATCGTAGATGCGAAGCGGTTGTTTTCGAGAAACTCAACTATGGAAATGCAGATATCACTCTCAAAACCGCGCCACTCTTTGTGATAAAAATGCACAAAACTGCGAGTAGCGGGGAAATGGATGTTATCTTGAGAAGCGTGCAACGCGTTTCGAGCAGTACGCGAAACTCTGGAGACACTTCCTCGCCAGTCTGGCGAAACAAGCATCGGCTTCACTTCCGCATCTTCTCTGTTCGTCACTCAATACAACCGCTCAGTCATTTTGATTCACTAACTTCCGTAGACCAGTTTTATATATGCTGAAAGTCTGAGCTTATCAAAATCGCTTCGCAAAAACACAAACATCCACGGACATATTTCATTTATTGAGACCAAAGGCATGGTGTTAGTCAACAAGGGAAACCACATCTAATATGCGAGTGTTTTTTTCTTTACATGACAGGTATGGTAAAGCGAGAATAATAGCTTAGAAACATTACAGACGGATGGGGTCGTAAATGTGATGCCGGTAGCCACCGACGATCTACCTCTGGCTTCTTATGTTTTGCTTTTTATTCCCTATTTTCACACCCGATGCCCTGCTGTAAATGTGCTGCAGCCTGCTCTGCTCAGAAAAGTCTATACGGACAGCAAATTTTGGATAGACGGAAGGCAGTCAGCACCGCTTTGTCAGAGCAATCTGCCTCAGGAAACTAGCGCTCGTGAAAATTTTCTTGAGCGAAAACTTCGCTAGGTCTCGCTAGTTAATTATAATACAACTAGGCGGAGCTTAGAACCAAGGTTAAGCACCTTCCGGCGTTACGTTCTCAATCTCGGAGAGACAAAGTGTATTCTCGCTAGTGCAACCAAGGACATACTAGATGTAACTCAAACTTGGGTGATTGGGCCGGCGACGATCTCGTTTTACCACACAGAACAGTGCATCATAGTCGAGACGGGGTCCGTCGCGGTTAGTCCGATATGTGCCGTTGCTCGCAATCAGCCGGAATACGATGCGGGTCGTTCGCGATCAGTCCTAATTGCATTGTAGTACGCGATAGAAACTATTTATGGTCGCGGTAAATCTACTTACCAGTAGCTCTGCGCGATAGGTCCGCACTACTTTCGGACATAAGCCGCAACTTGTCAGCGATCAGTTCTACTTGGATTTCCACTCGCGGTAGAAACGGCTCCTGAGCTATTCGACAATTTCTGTGCGCGATAAGTCCGCCCCATTGCCTGAGTGCTTACTGGAATTTTTTTCTGGAAGTGAGTGAGGAGAAGTAAATGGTGAGAGGGATTTCGAAGGCGAAAGTTAGTCCGTGTAAAATGAGACCACACCAAATGTTTTGGTTCCTTAGGCAAACCGCTTTTCTGAAAGACATCCTACGCAGGCACCTTTTGTCTTATTTCATCTGATCCTTACATACAGAACATTTCACACAATATCAGAATTTTTATTCTGTATTGACCTGTAAGGATTTCACAAAAATTACATGAGGAAAAAATTGTTGTTCCAGGATGTCGACGACTGAAAACTACACCGCAGAAATAATAGAACTCAAACATGAAATCGATCAAATGCAGGAGGATTTCGCCCAAAACAGCAATGCATTCTTCCTCTGCTCAATGGCTTTGATTATCTTTTGTAGGTGATCATTCTTATTCTAATGATATAGAAAGATGGTTCTACATACCATCTGTATTTTACAGTAATGCAGTGCGGATTTGCATTTCTTGAAGCTGGAGCGGTACGAAGTAAAAATACTACAAATATTCTTATCAAGAACTTGCTCGACTCATGTGAGTTTCCTGGTTTGACCACAGAATTCTTGTATTTAGAGAGATAAAAAAATCAACGAAATTGAGTTGTTCGAAATGTTTTGGCGGTTTCAGTGAGCCTATCTTGGCATCATACACGCTCAGCATGGCCCCGCACAAAGTTTTGAGAGTCGACAGAGCTTCAATTTCGTGCTTTTGCATTGGTTTAAGCGGCACTCAGAGTTCACCCGCGGTGCGAGGCGAGGTTACAATTAAGCGTCGTTTACGCTTCCGTCGCTGATTGGCGCGTTGAATTGCAACCCTACAATTTTGATCACGCGACGCCACAGATTTGATATCACTAAAACGCACAAAAACGACGCGCAATTCATCTTCGGACGAAGTCATTCTTGTCGCCTTGCAATCCCACGCGATGCGATGGACGAGCGCGATGGCCAGCCTTTTGATTGTAACAATGAAAACATTGAATTGAGCCGAGTAGTACCACTTTTACGACAAGGAAACTTGCCACTGTTATTAAAAAATTCTTGTTGCTTCTTTGCTCGAAAATGCGTACATATACAAAAGCGCGTAGTCGCCCCCACGTTCGCAAGCGTTCATATGAACTCTTGCGCTGCGCCATTTACGCGTCGCACTGACAAGTGCCATTGCGCGAACCCGGAGAAACTCTGAACGCCGCTCTAAGCCGAATTGACACTTGCCGCGACGCGCGGCGGTGACAGCTACTTTGGAAGTTAGGGTCCGTCTGATTGGGACCGCATACGCGGTCGGCGTGCAAGTCGAGCGACCGCTGTGAAGGCAATTTTTTCAAACAAACTTTCCCACAGCTGCCGACCGCCGACGGGGATAACATTCATTATTCGTCTAACATTCTCGCTAACCAAGTCAGAGGTTCAGAAAGTGCCTTTTGATGGCCGCTTGACACGCCCGCCGACCGCGTGTTCAAACAGCCTCCTTCGGACTGACTTTACCTGCTCTTTTGATGCAATAGAATCTGTGGCGCCTATAAGTAACTTGTTCAAAAGTTTATAGTCTATTTGTAATGTCTTTCAGGTATCGCTGTTATCGGGTACTGGGCACTCGGGTGGGCGTTTGCATTTGGTGACTCATCGAATAATGTCATTGGATTATTTATTGGGCACACACAGTTCTTCCTTGCTTATTGTACAGATTATCCAAAGTAAGGAATCCTTTCCCAACCTTTGTAACTCAAAGTCGGTCTATGATTAACTCAATGAACACTATGCAGGTTCTTCTTCCAGTATGTGTTCGCTGCCACATCAGCGACAATCGTCTCTGGAGCGGTGGCTGAAAGATGTGAATTTGCCAACTATATTACTTACTGTACAGTTATATCAAGTAAGTGTACATACCCACATTTTGTCCTGTTCATGTGTAGTTGCCATGATGCTGACCGCCCGCAGCACGCTTGCAAGTGACGTCATTCATTGATCTTGCCTAGATTGATCGACGTTGCTGAACACGGACTGGCTGTCGGTGTAGGCGATTACGCAAGCACTTCCCCATAAGTATGTACCGTTAGGCCTGACTAGGCCGGGCGGCGCTGAGTTGAAGCGCGGCGCGGCCGCGCAGCGTGTATCAGATTGCCCCAACCACTATTATTAAGGTGATTTTGCCAGCCTTTATCTCGCATTCCTGTTAATTTAAGGATGAAGAGGTCGAAATATGTTAGAGTTATGGGCAGCAGGCTAGCAGAATAACCTGAATTTCAGTGGCGGAGGCAATCTGATACACGCTGTGCGGCCGCGCCGCTCCCGCTTCAACTCAGAGCCGCCCGGCTTAGTCATCGCAGGCTTGACGGTATATATGTATTTCTGAAATTAAGTTGATATTTTAATCTCGACAAATATTGTGTCAGTTGCTTTCAGCATTTGTGTATCCGATTTTAACACATTGGGGATGGCATCCGCAAGGATGGATGTATCTGGGTATTCAAACGTCTGACATCCACACTACATACTTGGTAAGAATTTTTTCAGCTATCACAACGTCGCTGAGTTGAATACAAAACTTAGATGTCAGGCAGGAATCGGACCCGCATCTCATAGCTTTCTGAGCAAGAGTGTTACCATTACACTACTGCCACACCGCTCAGCATTCCTCAGCTAATTTACACAAGAACTGTGCAGGCACAACAGAAATCACCCGTTAACGGGTATGATCTGGTAACCACAAATCGGCATTAACTCCAGTTGAGCTGAGGCCTTCATGAAGACATAAATGTGATGTTTTTGAATATTTAATGCCTTTTTATGGCATGGTATATGATCACAAGTTATCACAAGGTAGGTGACTTCAATACAAACTTAGGTGTCACTCAGGAATCGAACCCGCATCGCATCGCTTTCCGAGCGAGAGCGTTACCATTACACTACCGACACCCCGCTCTGCATTCCTCAGCTAATTTAAACAAGAACTGTGTAGGCACAACAGCAATCACCCGTTGACGGGTATGACCTGGTAAGCACAAATCGGCATTAGATTAGGTTAAGCTGAGGCCTTTTGAAGACAGAATTTCGATGTTTTCAAATACTTAATGCCTTTTTAGGGCCGGGATATAATCTAGAAACATCTGAACAAACCACCAGTGACTCTAGCGGAAAATACTTGGGTGGGGAATAGGTTACCGCGCTTTTTTTCAAACGGAAATTAGGCAATGATGTTTGAGAATTTTAGTCAAGTGTTGTAGCTCAATCGAAAGAGCATGATTTCCTTTACAAGATAGCTGAGTATCCATTTTGAGAAAAAAAGCTATTTTATCGACTTTCGGATCGGTAACCAAGGGTGGTAAAAATTTGACTATACTCCACTGACCAGAAAAACAATGAAAATGAATTTGAACAGAAAAATAATTACACTATGTTGTTAAGCAAAAAAAATTCTTTCGAGCGATTCATAACACTGTGCCTAAATTTCTTGAAAAAAATGTGCACAGCTCAAGGAATAGCGCAAGCGCTTTTTCCTCAACTTTTGATCTCAAAATGAGTTCTCGTGTTTTTGAATATCAGCAGTTGTTCACGAGAATAGCATTTTTGATAAACATTAGTTCAATAGAACAATTATGGTTGCTCATAACTCCTTCTTCCACCTCTCTTCGTTGGCGCAATCGGTGCATGTATGTTATGAGATACGCCCACCGACTTTGCACCAACGCACATTTAAGTACGTAAGGTATCTGTGGGATCCTGAAGATTGCATTATGTTTGAGATTCTTCCATAGTGGCACGCATGCGTGACGTGGAGGACCGAGGGCCATTAGCGGATAGACTTACACCCACCTTCCGGTCCGCGCGCCGTTAACCTGGGATCAGTTTAGGTTGAAGAAGTTACTGGGTTGATCCCGGGCTGACTAATGCTTCGAAAAAGTTTCAATCTGTTTTTTATCGAGCACACCTTGAATGCGATTCCAGCAGATAATAGTCCCAGATTCTTAGCTCAAGAAGCCGTTTCGTTGAACTAATTGCACCAGGCTGGGTTCATACTTGGCGCGATAAGCGACACGATGCTTTGCACGTCTTTCATATCGACCACAAATCGGTTGGCGTGTTACGCATGCTTCGGAAAACGCCATACATCTGCGAGCACCTTGGAGAAGTTGCAAGCGTCCCCGGTTCGCTCGGCGTCACTGTCTGAGTATTTTGTCATTTGTGATCTAATGTAGGCTCAAGTTTTTCCTCGAATCTGTGGTCAAGAATTAATCTTACCATCAGTATCAACCGAACAAACGAGACGGTTCAGGATTTTGCCGGTGCTGGTGTGGTTCATCTTTGTGGTGGTACAATATCGCTGGCTGCAGCCTATATCATTGGTCCCAGGATCGGTCGATTTCCCGAGGATGGAGAAGAAGAATCTATTGAAATCAAAGGACACAGTGTCCCGGCAAGTACTTTCAAAGAGCCTAGTACATAATTGTTCAAATCTTAGAATGTCTTCTTATCAGTGTAAGTTGTTAGTTTGCGGAAACTCTTTGCACCCTTATCAGCACTGTTTGCATTCTGAGCTGTGATTGTTTCGCCGCGTGACGAACAATAGGAAGCCGGCACGAACTAATAAACAGAAGAATATGGCTCATAAAATGCTATCAGACAAGCTGCTTCAGTTGCGGATCGTTTTCGGGTACACTGCGAATCCAATAGGAAAAAGGCAAATGAAAAAGGGGTAACAAAAGCGAAAAAGCTAGTTGAAAATTTGGATTTCAGTTCGCTGCTCTCGGAGGTTTCATCCTGATGTTCGGTTTTCTCGCATTCAACGGAGGTGAGTTATTTGTTAAGGGATCAAATAAAAATTTGTTCAAAATTTACACTTTTCGGAAAACTGGGATAGGCTGCAGTGGGAAAACAATTCTATCGTACCGTAAAGCAACAACATAACACAAAAACTGACTAAGGACTTTATATTCGTGTCCAGCATACTAAATACACCCTCTACACGATATTTGGGATTTTAGAGAGAGTCAGGCTTCGTAAGTTTTTGGAGCGCCAGAAAACGAATTTTTGTCCCGAAGTTAGTCTTGTGGGTTGTTACGCGTCCCGAATACGATTATGAGGCCTTTTTTCATTATCAAGAAGTATCACGGTATCGTTCGCGCTAACAACCACTATCCGTTTTCAAGCTCAATATCATGAATGAGCCCGGTAGACCACAGCTGTGAAGCTTTGTGCGTCAAAAACGTATGGTTCTGAAATTGTAGAAGTCCAAAATGAGGATCCGCCACCAGTTCTCACTAGTCACTTGGCACGAGGAGCAAAAGCGCCATGTCGGGCGCAAGCGATACAGTATTAAAGACTATTTTCTCGGTGAATCCTAACATGTAGACTTGCACAGTAACAGCTTCTTATTCGTAGGTAATTTATGGTTGAGGAAATACCTAATCAATTCACCTAATCAATTTAATCCGACGTTTTGAAAAACAAAGATCTGAAACCGACAGAAGGGGCGGGAAAGGAGTGGCTTGAAAGGTTCTCAAATTAGTTTTTTTTTCTCGGAGACTTAGGTTTCTTAGGGGCTTCTTTGCTATTACACTGTACATCAAGAGCTTGCCTACTGGAAAACTTTAAAAAATTAGACACACTCTCTGCGCGCACGATGTTCAAAGGCATCGTACGCGCACAAAACCGTATATTATTTTTCATGTTTTTTGTGTAGCTTGGCCTCTCTAGTGAACGAAAATATCGAAGGGACCGATGAAAAACCTTCATTTGTATAGAAAAGTCAATCGGAACACATTGTAAGTTAGGATTTGAATTCTGCGCCAAAATAGTTTCTGAACTTATTCTGCCTTTGGAGGCCTCGTCACTCTTATTTTCGTAGTTTGTCTGCATTTGGAGTTTGTTCCGTAACTGTTTTTTTTTCATATCGTTTGACGGTCGCATCAGCATTCTATGAAAAAGTGCTAAATGACTGGTGAAAACTGGTGGCGGATTCTCATCTTTGACCCCTTCCAACCTCATAACCCTACGTTTATGACGCGCAGAAGCTGACCGGTATGATGTACCGGCCCATTCATGAAATTAAACCTAAAAAATGGAAGTTGGTTTCCAGCGCCAACGATGCCTTTAAATGCTCAGTACACCCTCAGATATGAATTTTGAGATTTTTATGTGATGGTGTAGATGACCCCTCCTGTATAACACGTGCCAAATGCCAGATTTCATTTCCTTCAGATAAGCGAGATATAAGCGACCACCACAGGCCCTTCCCCCTTCGCTCACCACCACAGGCCCGACCCCCAATCAGGTTTTCGAACTCTATAGCGGCTCGGTAGATGGATGAATTCCAACAAGTCGTCGTTCTTCAGTCCGTTACATGACTGTCCCCTTATCATGGCTTTCTCTCACGCAACGATTTCCAATAAACAGAAATACAGGCCTGAGACAACTCGTCCACCAATTTTTCACCATCAAAATCTAGACATCTTTGAAGAGCCACAACTCTGTTCAAAGGGGATCTTGGACGATTTCAGAGATACCACTTTGATCAGCGTGTGACTCTCTCCAAGATAAGCATGGAACCTGAAAATTAATTTTTTGGGTGTCTTGTGCCTTCAATGGCAAGATCCGGTCAAATTTTGACACTTCCGAAATTTGGGTTGAATAGATTGGGCTGGCCTACCTCAACATCGTCTGAACGTTTCACGAACTCTGATTCCCTAGTTCTGGAGAAAACAGCCTCAAAGTCAGGGATTACGGTATTTACGGCATGATAATCATGGCTCGAATGACCGATATTTACACTGCAATTTTGAAGAATGCGTGGACGACCGCTAAAATATGGACGATGGCCACACTTTTCTCACTTTTCTGACACAGCGGTTGACGGAAGCTGCTGGAATAACTTGAAGGAGACCGGTTTTCACGCAGTTTTCGCATGTTCCTTGGGACTACCTGTAGCAAGAGCACCGTATCAGCGGGAAATCTCAACATCGAAATTCTGCCCCGACCCTGCCTTTAAGGTAAGTTACGGTGGCTATATTGGCAATTGACTATGGTAACCCAACAATAAACGCCTACAACTCCGTTCGGGGAGACGTAGCGCGGCAGTGAAGATAAATTTCGTAGTCCTTGTTGAATACTGAGTTTGAAAACTCGGATTTTAATCATAATGGCTACTTTCTTGAAGCAACCTTTCCTTGTGAGATATAGCAGAGTGCGACTTCTCTCTCTCAACGCCCACCCCGACTACGTATGAAGAATGTTCACCTAATTCTTTGCTGAAGCTTAAAAGCACTTCATCGTCGTATTCCAAACCATTCAGCATAATTGTAGCGTTGGAGGGTGTACCACACAATCGCTCGCTTCTGGTGGAGTTCAGACTATGGAGGTCTCAGAGAATGCCCCAGGCTAAACAAATACGATTTCGAGAAAATACGCTAGTTTTTTTTTCGCTAGACTGAGTGAAGTAGCAACTCATCAAAACTATACAGAAACAGTGAGAAAACTTTAAACGCGACGTTGTGTTAACAAAATTATTTGAGACTTATTAGATGGCGGATGAAGCTCGGGCTCCGAAAAAAACCGCAGGAGGGAATTTCCGAAGAGAGATGAGCAAATATCACCCAGCAGTATAGATAAGTATAGCGTAAAAGTGTAGCGAGCGATAGTCTGTAGGTATCGAAAACGCGGTGGGCCAAAAAAGGGAGGAGTGAAGGGCTGTTATTGGACGGCAACTATGCTGGCGGCTGTCGTACCTCTCCGCGATCGGTTAACGTCGGCCATGGCAACGTCATTTTCGTCAGTGCGACAATTTCTTCAGCGTGTCAGAGACGTAAAGGCAAACAGTCCAACACTGTAGATGCCGCGTTTCGCACTTTCAAATGCCGTCACGCGGCGGGGTCACCGCACTAACGGCATTCGCGGCGCTGCTGGGCGATGATTTTCGCGACGCACGGTGAAGAGAGCGCAGACAGTGGCTGAAAACAAAACGATGGGCACACTTTTCTATTCATGGTGATTGACACTAAAGTGGTTTTCCGATTAGGCCTTAATAACTCAGAAAAGACCTTTTTCACTGTGGTTCTTGTATGTTTTCTGGGAGCACCTGTTGCTTTTGCCCAGATTCAGCGGGGGGTCTTGAAATGGAAGCTATGCTTGAACCTGCTCTGCGGAATGACCGCTAGCGTCTAACGAACTTTGAAAAACCTGTCCCAAATCTCAGGACGGATTTATCATTGAGGCCGCTTGGCTATCAGGAGACCTCCGGTTCTCATTTAGATCTCTTGTTTTGAGGAAATTACTCGCCCTATTTTCCTCCGCTGACCTATCACAGGAGCAGCAAAAGTTGACATGGTAGATCGATGGCGAGAAAATGGGCGGATAGTCTACTTCCAGCAAGAGATCTAAATCAGTACCAGATCTCCTTCTGAGTTCATCCCACAAATGCATCTTCCAGAAATAAATCTAAATATCCGACAGATATGACCTGACCTTTTTACAGGATCAATGGCCGACATCGTTAAGGCTGGAGAGGGTCGCATTGTTGCCCTAGCTATGATCAACACCATTCTGTGTGGTGCTTTCGCCGCTCTGACATTCCTAATCATTCATTTTCTTACAAAAGGAAAATGGACTCTTCTTCTGACAATCAACGCTTGCCTCGCAGGTACACCTACTGCCCTCATGGGTAGGAAATTCCGACTCGCAGTTGCAGTCAACCGCTGTTGCTGTGCGCACCGCCTCAAAAACAATCGTGCTGGGATAAAGGTTAGTTATGTAGGTACGTCGTTGCCCCAGCACTATTATCTTTAAGCTGCGTGCTACAATAGCGGTTTTCTGCAATTGCGGACCGGAATTTCGTTTGGGCAAGAACAGTAGTATGATACAAATCTGTTTTTGCTTACTTCAGTTCTTTTTCATCTGAGACGAAAGTTTAGGAATGGTATCTTCATGTGCCGGATGCAACCGTATGGAGCCATGGGCGTCATCATTTACGGGTATTGGCGCAGGACTCACCTACCTTTGCCTAAGTCACCTCATGATCAAGTGAGTTTGCTCGTTCAACCAAGAAACAGATGACGCATTCGATGTATCCAAAAGGTTACTTCAATTTAAGAGTATCACCATTCTTTTCTTTTCCAGGATAAAAGTCGATGACCCTCTGGATGCTTTCGCAGTGCATGCTGGAGGAGGATTCTGGGGACTCTTGTCCACGTGCATTATCGCTCACGGAGGAATCGTCTACGCGTTCGCCGATGCTATCGGCAATAATCACGGATCGCAATCGCTGCGACAGGCATTTGCGGTGAGGATTTCACAAGATTTTGTCGAACTATATTTTTACGGATTTTTTTTAACGTTTTTTTTTCAAAACAAGAGGTTAATAAGACAACGATGTCATTCAAGAGAGCATAGCTCTGGCAGATGATCTCACCAAACGAATATCCCAAGTACGGAATCGCTCTAAAAAGAAACCATTCTTCTGGTTCCAAAAGGGGCGGGATCGCGCGAATCGCTCCTCAGTGTTGAACAAAGAGCATGCGAGTTACCCTGGGGTCATAACCATGCAGAAGAAAGGGAAAACACCAACTTTTGCATTTTTACTCTCATTTCAGATTTTTCTGTCTCGATTTGCGTGAATGGTTTACATTCCATCCGGAAATTTTCGTTTTTTTTTTCTCGGCTTATTCATTTCATCTCTGGCTTTTGGTTCTTACGGGAGAACTTTTGCAATTGGCAATCATCTTACTAGTCGTGTAATGCCAGTTTTGCAAACAATTTATTGTCGAGTGCTCATAGAGTTCTGAGTGATCCTAATCATCCATTATTCCTATCAAAAACTTCAACTCAAGCCATACTTTCTTATTACTCTCACACAAAACTTTTATAAAATTTGGGAATGATCTGCTGCTACATAATTCTACCCTGACGCACTTCAGAAAATGTCTTCTGAGGCCGGATGCGTCAATCATTATACCCCGGGTACAAGGGACCAGGGTATAATCCTCCGCATGTCCTATGAAAAGAAGAAAGACTATACCCTGCTGCGCCCTTACGCCCGTGGAATACTCGTTGGAGAACCCGTTTTCTGGATTCAAAATAGGCAAGCAAAGCCCAGAGAATCATTGTTTCAAAAATACACCAAAACTCTTTGAATGGTGTAAGTCTTGACTGAATGGTGTCAGATGATCTCCTACCCAGTCAATGTCGCTGAAGTGCAGGCAGGTTAAAAGTATTGTCCGCGCGAAAAACCAAGCTCAGCGAAAAGAGGCGACACGACAACAGCAACACAATCCAAAAATGTATTTTCTCTATCTCGACAGAATCATGCATCATAAGGCCCTAAGTATACTCCGGCGGAAGCTGCTGAAATCACAAACCGCGTGATCAATATTACAGGAATGCACTGTGCCAAACCGTCCGGCGGCTGGAGGAACATTCGCAGTCCAGCGCACTTAAGAGCTCTGCAGAGTTGCGCCGCCCGGCGGCACGCCGCGGAGCGAGAGGATTGGGGCGTGGCGGAAGCATGACGCGGCGGCGCACTTCGATGCCTCGCAGAGTGGCAGCGTTGCCTCCGTCGTTCTGCATTTTCATACATTACGTGCAACCTCATTCATTCCACGCCAAAGTTTGAATTTTTCCGAAATTTCGTCATCACTACCTCGCTTGCTTTCATGTGTTCATTATTGTATTTCATTTCGAGAAAAAAAAACTGAAGGAACTGCTCTCAGAAGCGGAAAACATAAAGGGCTGTAGTAAACCACCCCTATCAGATGATCTGATATTATTTCGATAAGATGGTCCGATATTCTTCCAGACAAGTTTCAGATCGACATAATTCCGTATTGATTCATAATTATCGCTATCAGCCACAACTGGTCGCTGATCTTAGGCCCGTATTCATTTCATTAGCGGTGATTCGCCCTAAAGCGGTCGTCCTCGCATATTCATGATATGATAGCACATGATTATACGTGTGAGAATAAGAAAAGCCGGACCTCATTCTGCAGGTGGTCATTCTCTAATCGACCAAATCCATGCTTTCTTTCTCAATGAATGAAATGAGATGTTTGTTGTTTTGTGATAGCTGATAATGATAACTGGTATTTCATCTGAAGAATAAGAGGCGCTCCGGGGTTACTCTTAAAGATAAGACGAGCTTCTGCGGGAGTGCGTGCTCTCTCGCTTTCCTCTGTCCAGATGATCTGTAGAAGTTCAGCTAACCTGATGAAATTAGCATCATCTTAAAAATGTTCATCATCTGAATGATGCGCTTACAGATGAGATTCATATCCTTCACCATATCATCAAGATAATCTTACAGATCATTCCAACATTTCTTCATACGATCGTTTAAGATCATCTTAACTTCATTTTGAGGGGGTTTACTACAGCCCAAAATCTTGTGGCTACGTTAATAAGGGTTTCTTGAAATTCTTGTGAGAATTGGTATCACCCTACAAAAAAAGAAACTGTGATGAAATCAATTAGAGTGAATCGGGATAGATCACATAAAAAACCACGAATGAATGAAAAAAGTGCTCAAGCGTTTACGGAAGGGTGCGATCAATACCTCAAATGTGAGTGAAAATAGAAAAAACGCATAGATGACTAAACAATGAAAAAATCATTGAACGGATCGATGGCGGCACTCCTCGCCGACCGTAGAAATGGTCCAGACCATTCCTCGCCGCCGCCCGCTGGCGGCGTCGCTTCGGGAACCGCTGCTTTCGCTGCGACGAAAACACTGCGAGGTACCCGCGTCGCCGCTCTCGCGCGGCATGTCGCCGCCCTCGCCCGCTGCGTGGCGCCCCCACTCTCCATCATTGCCCCGCCGCAGCGAGACTCACGGAGGCGCAACTCTGCATAGTCCTTTACCGCGCGTCACGCGATGCCGCGCTAGCGGCGAAGACTATGAAAGACACCTTAGCATTTATGCACGCGGACGCACCGGTCACTGTGTCGTTGCGGGAGCTACCCGCTCAAAAATTTGCCGACTTCCACCAGCTATACACAAGACGGCAGAATCCACACGACTAAATTACCTGAAAGGAACATTTCAGCAACTTGGATGGCAGCTGATCTGTGCGCTGGCTATAATTATATGGTCCCTGTTGTGGATGGTTCCCATTTTCCTGTTCCTCAAAAAGGTAAACCTTTTTGTTGAGAAACACAACCTCTAAATTATCATTCTTCTATAGGAATACAGTGTATGAAGCAGTTGCAATAGCCAAGACTGATTAAGACCCTTTACATTTTTTTTCAGATTGGGAAATTACGTGTAACTGCTGAGGTTGAGATTAATGGACTTGATATCTACAAACACGGTGAAGCGGCATATCCTTTGCATGCTTATGGCCATGGGTGGGACGACTACGAGCCTATCAAGGAGAAGAAAGGCACTGTGCCTCACAAGGGCCGAGATTTCCCTGACCATGCTGAAAGTAAGTCGGAAAAACCGGTAGTGGTTTCCAGAACCTACCATGACGCCGTAAAAACGGCTTGGCGCTACACACACGCACTGTGGCATGCATCAGATATGAATCAAAAATTTTGGCCAACTAGAGTTTTGATCCATAAGTTCTCCCCCAAAAGGGGGTTCACTCTGAGAAAGTGACAATTTTCATCGAAATGCAATTTTCTAGGATCGATTTTTTTCGCGAAAAAAAAATCGCATTTGACCTTCATAGCTGAGCTAAGTTTCTCTGCGCGGAGTTATAAGCATTGTTAGCGTTTGAGTTGCAAGTGCATCGCAGCTGTAAATGGTGGATCTCTAGAGCACCTAGTGATGCACCGGTCTCAACCTTGGACCAGAAATCTTCCCACAGTGGGATTGTACGCAGAGATCTGTTGTACACATGGACGAAAGCTTTTACTCTGATGAGGCCTTCCGATGCCGCAGACAACATGGCCACTTGGTGCAGTGAAATTGAGCGGTGTTGATAGAGGGCGGGAGTAACGAGTTCGAATCCTTGCAAAAGTTTTTTTGCATTTTGGCAAAATACTCATATTCATCATCTAATGTGATGATGAGCAACAAAATTACCGTGGAAGAGTTTTTCATTGAGAAGTGACTGTACGGGTCGTTAGTGTCTGATCTCCCCAAATAGTTCCGTAATGTGAAAAAAAAACTAAATCTGCAGCAACTTCATGGCTATAATAATTGTTCTACGTGCATTTATGATGATTTCGACAGCAATGGTGGGAGCAAAGAAGCCTTTACAATGAGATAAACGAATGAAATAATTTTTGACAACTATCAAAATCATCAAGGTACCAAATGAGCGCGGGGGATGAGTACCGAACGGAAGTTTCGCGTTGAATTTGAAGTAGGTAACTTACATTATCGTACCGTAACCCTACAACATGGCCCCAAAACTCACAGAGACCTCATATTCGTGTACAGCCCCCTCCCTAAATAACCTCTGTACGATATACTTAGTATCCGAATCACTCCATTTCGGATATCCGACCGGATATCCGAGATTCGGATAATCCGATATCCGAAAATTTGAAAACACGCATTAACTGAATCGAACCAATATCCGGGAAATTTGAAATCGGCATTATCTGAATCGAACCATTATCCGAAGGGTCGAAAATTTGGATAAAATCGGATAAAACGGATGAAAATCGGATAAAATCGGATAAAAACGGATAAAACGGATAAAAATCGGATAAAATCGGATAAAAACGGATAAAACGGATAAAAATCGGATAAAAACCGGATTAAGCGGATAGAATTTGCGTAGAATCGGATAAAACCGGATAAAATCGGATAAATCGGTTCATTTTAGGTTGAATGTAGTAAACCGGTCCATTTTTTATATCAACTATTTGACTCACTTTTGTTTCCTCATTCGTGTAATTTATGTGTATGTCCATTTCTCGTAGCTACAATACCCACCCTAAGTTTTGGAAAAAAGGCGAAAAAAACGCGGAAAATCGCTTTTTTCGTCTTTTGGTCATAACTCGCTACAAAGTGGAAGTTTTACAAACTTGAAGACATCTTTGGAATCAGCATTGATCACTCTTTCTTTTTGATCTATACATGGCTTACTCTCAAACAAGGCATATAGGGTTGACACAATCAATCGAGTGAGATGTGGGACAGTATGAAATGCTGAAATGTGTGACTGTGTCTCTTCTTGTACCTTTCAACTTGTTTTCATTCGGGGTCTTTCATTTACGAGTTTTATAACTTTAGGATTTTTATTTTTTTTAAATTTAATTCCATTTCTCCTCTGTGTATTATTTATTAGCTATTCATTTAGTTATTTGTTTACTATTTTTGGTGTTGTTTGTAACATTCCTTTTCATTTACTCTATTTTTATATGAGTTTTCACTATAATTTGAATACTTATACAATTCAATTTCATTCATATTATTCTTGCTTTATTACAAAAAGGTTTTGCTAAGAACGTTAAATAATTATTCAGAAAGCAACCGTTTTACCTCTAACCTCAGGCAAACAATTCACAACAGTAAACACCTCAACAATGGAGGAGATGGACTCTGTTTCATTTCAAGTAAGCTCCTGTTTCCCATTATCACAGCGCGAAGCGGTGGCTTCTTCGTCGGAAGCTTCTTATCACTAATTATATTTCACCGAGATCCACCTGCTGGTGATAATCGAAATCGACAGCTCACTAGGGATTTAACAGAGCTTAGTTCGAGTTACAATTACTTGTATCAAAACTCAAAATTTCTGGGGTTATTTTCAGAACTCGAAAATAACATTCGGCATCCCAATTCCAAAAATGTTCTCAAATTCAAGAAAAAAGTTGTTTCTTGAAGTGGTTGTAACACATTTCGCCCTCCCAAAAAGTTGAAATTCTTCAGATTTGACGAGACTTCAACCTGAAGAACGATTCTTGTTGTATTGCTGACTTCGAGACTGTCTCTATACCTGGGGAACAATTCAGATTTACTTCTAATTGTGCCTAGTCTTGGATGAACTTCGTTTTGACGATGGTCCCCTTCGGCTTCCCCGTATCTCCACTCCTTCCACTCTATCTCTCTCCCTTTCTCTCGACGACCTGACGCACTCCTCGCTCGAAAACAATCCCCGAAGTGGATTGAAATCGCGCAGCGAGGATGGACTGACGAGTTAGACCACCCAGCAGCCAGCGCGCGCGGCCGCGGCGCGTCACCGCATTGATCGGAGGTCTGTTTTCAATCAGAAAAAGAGCCAGAGATGAGATTCACTTATCGAAAGAACTATATATGCTAAAACCCAACCAAAAAACCAAGTAGAAATGAGCTCTTTTCCGACAAATTGAGATCTCGGCATTTCAAACTGGGCTCTTTTTCAGGGAGATTTGAGTCTGCCCATGATTTTATAGATTCTAGTAGGGGTCTCTGCCGCATGTTTTTGTGGAGCTTACTATCAGAACAGAGTGTACATATGGCCTCTCCTTAGAATGAAGTCTAGTGAATGGATGGGGCTACGACGTTAAACGCACGATCGCAAGTCCTCTAGCCGGTGGTGTCACGAAAGCCGCACGGCCCGTCGCAATGAGACTCTTCCAAACTTGAAATAGACTTCATATTGCGTTCGGCGTTCCAAATATCTTGCCCCACCTCGTACAGAATTCAGGCTGAAAATATTTTTATTTCTCAAACCCCTAAAAAATCATTCCTGATCTGCCCATTGGCGTTAAGAACTTAGCGAAATTCAAATTGTTTCTTTTTAGTTCCCCCACCACAGTACAAAAAGACAAAATTTTGCAACTTCTGTTTATGCTGGTGTCAGTCTCTTGTCAGCTCGTTCGTCCGTAATCTGAAAAAGAGACGTCGAGTCTGCAGGGCTGCTCTGCAATTTTTATTTTCTTGATCAAAAGTAGTTTTTTTTAGAAAACTGGAAAAACCAAAAAAATCCATATTCCGACCCTATTCCTTGTACTTTGACGGGCCGTCGATTGGTTAAGCCAGACTTTTCGTTTAAGAGATTAATCAATGCGGTGACGCGCCGCGGCCGCGCGCGCTGGCTGCTGGGTGGTCTAACTCGTCAGTCCATCCTCGCTGCGCGATTTCAATCCACTTCGGGGAGTGCGTCAGGTCGTCGAGAGAAAGGGAGAGAGATAGAGTGGAAGGAGTGGAGATACGGGGAAGCCGAAGGGGACCATCGTCAAAACGAAGTTCATCCAAGACTAGGCACAATTAGAAGTAAATCGGGATTGTTCCCCAGGTATGTATAGAGACAGTCTCGAAGTCAGCAATACAACAAGAATCGTTCTTCAGGTTGAAGTCTCGTCAAATCTGAAGAATTTCAACTTTTTGGGAGGGCGAAATGTGTTACAACCACTTCAAGAAACAACTTTTTTCTTGAATTTGAGAACATTTTTGGAATTGGGATGCCGAATGTTATTTTCGAGTTCTGAAAATAACCCCAGAAATTTTGAATTTTGATACAAGTAATTGTAACTCGAACTAAGCTCTGTTAAATCCCTAGTGAGCTGTCGATTTCGATTATCACCAGCAGGTGGATCTCGGTGAAATATAATTAGTGATAAGAAGCTTCCGACGAAGAAGCCACCGCTTCGCGCTGTGATAATGGGAAACAGGAGCTTACTTGAAATGAAACAGAGTCCATCTCCTCCATTGTTGAGGTGTTTACTGTTGTGAATTGTTTGCCTGAGGTTAGAGGTAAAACGGTTGCTTTCTGAATAATTATTTAACGTTCTTAGCAAAACCTTTTTGTAATAAAGCAAGAATAATATGAATGAAATTGAATTGTATAAGTAATCAAATTAATGTGAAAACTCATACAAAAATAGAGTAAATGAAAAAGAATGTTACAAACAACACCAAAAATAGTAAACAAATCACTAAATGAATACCTAATAAATAATACACAGAGTAGAATTGGAGTTAAACTTTAGAAAAATAAAAAATCTAAAAGATAAAAAATTCGTAAATAAAAGACTCCAAATGAAAACAAGTTGAAAGATACAAGAAGAGACACAGTCACACATTTCAGCATTCCATACTGTCCCACATCTCACTCAATTGATTGTGTCAACCCTATATGCCTTGTTTGAGAGTAAGCCACGCATAGATCAAAAAGAAAGAGTGATCAATGCTGATTCCCAAGATGTCTTCAAGTTTGTGAAACTTCCACTTTGAAGCGAGTTATGGCCAAAAGACGAAAAAAGCGATTTTCCGCGTTTTTTTCGCCTTTTTTCCAAAACTAAGGGTGGGTATTGTAGCTACGAGAAATGGACATACACATAAATTACACGAATGAGGAAACAAAAGTACTATTCTACTCATTTAGTGTGTGTGTAAGTGTGTGTGTGTGTGTGTGTGTGTGTGTGTGTGTGTGTGTGTGTGTGTGTGTGTGTGTGTGTGTGTGTGTGTGTGTATGTGTGTGTGTTTGTGTGTGTGTATGTATGTATGTGTGTTTGTGTGTGTATGTATGTATGTATGTATGTATGTATGTGTGTGTGTTTGTGTGTGTATGTATGTATGTATGTATGTGTGTTTGTGTGTGTATGTATGTATGTATGTATGTGTGTGTGTTTGTGTGTGTGTGTGTGTGTGTGTGTGTGTGTGTGTGTGTGTGTGTGTGTGTGTGTGTGTGTGTGTGTGTGTGTGTGTGTGTGTGTGTGTGTGTGTGTGTGTGTGTGTGTGTGTGTGTGTGTGTGTGTGTGTGTGTGTGTGTGTGTGTGTGTGTGTGTGTGTGTGTGTGGGTGTGTGTGTGTGTGCCGAATCATTGGAAAAATGGCATTATCTGAATCGATCCAATATCCGAAAATTTGAAAACGCATTATCTGAATCAGACCAATATCCGGTAAATTTAAAATGGCATTATCCGAATCGATTCACTATCCGAGGATTTACCTTCGGATAACAAGTATACTGTACGAGGTTTGAACGTAAATTACCTTACAAGGGAACCACAATAAGTCATAGTGACCATTCCAAATGAAATGTACTTTTCTAGAACAATTTTTGGACGAAAAGTCCGAATATGTTCATCGCAGCTGCCTAGACCCACTCTGAAAAAAGTTATGAGCGGTTTTTAAAGCTTCGCGGCAAGGTAAGGTTACACCCCCCCATGGAATTTTTAGGGTGTTTTTAAATTTTTTTCCTGATTTTGCTAGAAACTTGTATGTAGGGGTAATCTGGGGTGCTGAACACGAATCTGGGGTTCGCTTGCCCTACCTTCAAGGTTTACTGTAGGTTACTGTAGGTAACATGCCATTTAGGAGACAAAACCTACCTCATTATTCCGATAATCGACAAATGGACATCAATTTCGCATTCAGCACCCCAAATAACCCCCACATAGAAACTTTGAGACAGATCTGAGACTTTGAGCAATCTACCGTATACCCACCGTAATCTACCGTAAGCTGCCAAAAATCGATAAACCGACATTAGATTCGTGTTCAGCACACCAAATAACCTTCAGGAGTATAACTTGAACATATTCTATAGAAGCACTCCGGAAATCGTCAAAAGTCGCGATTTGCCATCAAATTCTCCCCCGATGGGAATCTGTGAACGAATACAGTCGAAAACTTCAAGAAATCGATAAATGAACCTCAGATTCGTGACCAGCACCCCAAATAACCTCCCAGAACGAATTTTTAGTCAAATCTGGAATATTTTTTCGAAACGCTTCGCGAGCCCTGTAATTGGTATAGATAAACGCCCAACCGAAAATCCGCACAAGTCCAAAATGCTGTAAGTCTGTGCAACGTTTAGAAAATGTTCCTTCAACCTAACTTTGCTTAGTGGGGTACTTTTGGGCGCTGAACACGATTATGAGGTCCGTTTCCGGATTTTCGTAAAAATGATGCGCTTTTTGGAGGGTACAATAAGTACGAAAATCAGAGAAAAAATACCTATAACTTTTTTCAGAGTGGGTCTAGGCAGCTGCGATGGGCATATTCGGACTTCTCGTCCAAAAATGGTTCTAGAAAAGTACATTTCATTTGGAATGGTCACTATGACTAATTGTGGTTCCCTTGTTAGACCTCTACACTCCTATTGAGGTAAGGAGCCCTTGTGGATTCGCGGGGCGCTTGTAGCCTTTTTTTGCCTGAAGTTTGTCTTGAGGGTGTATTTGGGTCACTTGTGGCGCTGAATTGATAATGGGGCTCATCATTAAAGGCAGTATACACGCTCGTAAACGTGATTGATGTAACTGCGCAAATAGAATCGTATGGCTCAGAACACAACGCCTACGCGATTTGAAGCGTCAAAAACGACCCAGAATGACGCTACAAGAGTGAAAAGTTCGCCCCGCCCTTGTATCTGCCCTCCCCCTGTATTTGCGTCCTCTTCCAAAACAAGGCCACTTCCACCATCGTCGACGTTTGTGGGTGGTACAATAAGTACAATAGGTTTACCACAAACATCGACGTACGATGGAATGGCCAAGTACTCCTGTTTTGGAGGATGACGCAAATACAGGGGGCGGGCAGATACAGGGGCTTGGCTAACTTCTCGCTCGTCTAGCGGGATTTTGGGTCGTTTTTGACGCTTCAATATGTGTAGGCGTTGTGTTCTGAGCCATACCATTCTATTTCCGCAGTTACCTCAAACGCGTTCACGAGCATGTGTGCTGCCTTTCGAGGCAGTGGTCACGATGAAAAACGTTATCGAAAAAAACTACAAAAATCAGCTTGAATAGAAAACAGCTGAAAAAATATACAGATAGCGCTGTGAAAAAAGCGCTAGATTGAAAGTTTTCTAGGGCCCAAAGATGCCAGTTCGTGCACACGTGCACAGCGCCGCCCAAAAAGATCGCAGTCTCATGCTAAAAACTCTAAATTCATTGACATTCAGAGGAAGAAATAAATGCAAATCTACCTAATAAAATTAGTTGAACAATGAAAGCAAGCACTCCTGTCAATGTTTTTGACTAAATGAGTATTGCTCATTGATTGAAATTCAATTTCAAGCTAGCCGATGATCTTGATATTAGAGATCATCAGTCCCGATGACATGGAGTGGGCTCGTCCAATATCAAAAGACAAGAATGTTCAGGCTCCAAATTTGGCCCTAAACAGCAGTCCTACTGCTCTAAACCCAGATAAGGGTTTAGAGAGGAAAAAAATACAAGCATATTTGATCGCGACCACTGCCTTTGAGGTTAATGTGGGCATAATGACAGTTAACTATGGTGACCCACCGATAAACGCCTATAAATCCATTCAAAGAACCGGAGCGCAGCTGTGAAGGTTAAATTCGGAATTCTCGTCGAAACTAGGTCCTAAGAAGATTGTATTTGGACATAGATGGCCACTTTCATCAAGTGACGTTCCCTTGTTAGTTCATTCTGCACCAGGGGTGTGCGGCAATTGCCGTTTGCCGATTGCCGTTTGCCGTTTGCCGGCCATTTTTGGGGTTTGCCGTTGCCGTTTCCGTTTGCCGAAATTTTTGCTTACAACGGCAAATTTTCGGCAAAAATGCGTTAAAAGAACAGGGCCTGGAGTGCGCCCTCACCTCAGTTTCTGTATTGGTCAGCGATACGAAGCTACAACAAATAATTAATTTGGCTAGTTCCAGCTACTAGTTCCAGCTCATGTAATGGGTAATTGTACCCAATGATCCTGTAACTAATGAAGATATTTTGACTAGGTTATCAGACTAGTTTGTTCAGGTTCTAAGCTGGGAGCCTTCAAATGTCTCTTTTCAATTATGAAATGTTTATCCACTTAGAAATGCCGAAATCACAAAAAAGCTTTTCCAGGAGCGTACCGATTCCTGCAAGCTCCGAAATTGCAAAAACAAATGGTACAACAGTTTTGGCGTCAAAGTATCTTTTTTTAGACATATGAACCACTTGAGAACTCGTGTAAATAGGCCCGCTTATCGTCGGTTGGTTTGCTGATGGTAATAAATGGGACAGGAAAATTATCAATTCTGCAAATACTTTTTCCGGCTATTTAAAAATTGAACATTGTTCGCAGCTGTCATTAAAGGCAGTGTTTAATAATATTTCAATGTCGAGATCATTAGCTGAAACGAAGGGTTGACGGCGCTATCGTAGCGAGGGGGGAGGCACATGGCCACACCCATTTTTCTGCTCCGCTTCTACTCTACTAATTTTGGAATGGGAGGAAAACCCTGGGTTGCTTATCAAAGTGCGCGGCGGCGCGAAAAAATGGGCATGGTCAAGTGGGATGGCTAACGTCGGCATGGATCCTGTAGAGACTTCGCGTTCACTGTTGAAGGTTGGCGCAAACGCGGTGCCATATGCTATAACATAGGTGCACCGACTTTGCTCCAACGTCAATGGGGAACGCAAAGTCTCTTCAGAATCCATGCCGATGTTAAGTGCCCCCCTCCTCGCTGCGATAGCACCGGGTGTACTCCTTGGCAGAGCTGAGTTTGTTATGAAATGGTGTAGAGTTGAAAAAACGAAAAATTTTCGGAGACTACGATTGAACCCGCCTTCAAAATTTTTACCTGAAATCAAAATGTTCGAGGCCCATTGCAACAATAGTGTCGAAAACCTGCTCAAAACGAGCATTCATTAGCAATATACGGCCAAGAAACTTGAATGTGGTGTGCTCGCCCCACCCACTTCCTCGGTAGCCACAGCGGACGGAAGTGGGTGGGGCGGGCGCACCGCATTCATGTTATGGGGCCGTATAGAGTGATTTATTGTTTGTTTTTTAGCCGACATTGTTGTTGTATTAGGCTTCGTGCCGGCTTGTTAGCTGAATACATAGAATGGGAAACACCCAAGAGCAGCCGCTTGGCTAAACGCACCGTGCGCGGCGCTCCGGCGACGACGTGGGCGCACCGACTTTCTGTCGCGCGCGTCGCATGTACCAGTCGAATTGTCACTAGGTGCCTCTCATTCTGTGCATTCTAACAAAATGTCATTCAGAGCTCTTCATTTCCGGTGAAAATTCGAAGACTGCTTTTATCGTGCGCACTGCATTCATTTAGACTACTCTCACTTATGTAGCTTCAAAATGGAAACAATTTGAGCTTATTTTTAGATGAGCGAAATAAGGAACCCTGAGCCTACTACTTGCTACTGACAGTAAAAATTGTGAGTGACTCTGGTCATAACCTAAACCGCGCACTGCTGATCGCGGAATGGGATGTCTTTCTCCGAAAATGTCTACCAATCAACGCGTATTCATCCGTCTATTACCACCTGATTGTTGCACCGGTATCGGGCACCAAGCTTGCTTACGCTTTGCTGCATGTGCCCGGATCGACTAGGCTGGGTCGCGCAATCAAACGGCCTCGTTGAACTTGATAAAGGCTTCTAAACTATCACGCACAAAACAGCGCTACTGTAGTTTTCTGATCACCTAAGACTCTCAAGTAGCTTTTGATATATGGGATTTCCCTCTCCTGTAAAGGCTTATTAAACGCCAGACACATAGTAACTGGTAAATATTGCATTGTTCATCACACGACTAATCAAATGTGGGTGAATTGTAGCACAGAACAGCTTTTGCCGTTTGCCGTTTTGCCGTTTGCCGTTTGCCGGCCACTTTTGAGGTTTGCCGTTGCCGTTGCCGTTTGCCGAAATTTCAAATTTCTTTGCCGCACACCCCTGTTCTGCACTCTCTTTCTCGGTCCTAAAACGTGAAATCCGAACCGTTTGGATGAGACAGATCGAATGTTTTCGGAGAATCGGGTTTTCAATCACAGTAACTTTGAATAGTTCGTAACAGTTCTTGAAATAGTGAAAATTGGTCTCGAAACGAATGATCTGGATCTACAGCCTACGCGGTTGTGTGATGCTGCCGAGAGCACTCGCGGCGTCGCAGTAGGTTCTCAGAACTTTTTGAATAACTTGATTCCCAGCAATCTCTAGCGAAATCGACTTTAATTCGACTAATTTAGTTTGAAACCAATATATTTCAACTAAGGATCGACTTCTGCCAGAGAATATTAACTATGAATTGACTTCAAAACAACTGTATCCCCACTTTGCGCTCAATCACGAACTAAAACAACTCGAACTCCACTTTGTCGGCCGGTTAGAGATGCTAAAACGGTAGAGGCAAGCTTCGATTCACTTAAAGTATAAATCGAAGGCCGGCGAGCTTCGATTTCGAAACGCGGAAGATTTTCAGTTCCAATCACTTTCACACTCTCACATTCCTAGCCTTTTGTCTCCTCTAATTGTCGTTTTGTCGTCTTTTGTTTTTTTCTTCCGAATCTCCTGTGGCTTACAGTTTGGAAGCTCTAATATTTTTCTATGCAGCATTTTTTTGAACTCTCAGCTCAACGTGGTGGCTTTCGAAACCGGAATTATATGAAAATGCGGAGGAAAGGCTGGGCGCATTCGCTACTACTTTTTTTAGCTGAACCCCAATGCTGTGAGTAATGAATGTGATATTGAACATTTTGAACCACTCTGCTATATTAATCTTTTTCATCGATGTTCGTAATCCAATCAGTCAATGACAAAATAAATTTTTTCGAGTAGGGACTTGCGAATATTAAATAGTTCTAGGGAACACTTCTCTATCGCTTCATTGATCCCTAACAGTTTTCACTGCTAGAAATCAATGCAGCGTTATAGTATGTAGTGTTCTCTAGGTGAATCGAAAAGTGTTGTTGAGAAGTTTATGAGCTATACTTGTCAGCTACATTCAACTATACGGTATCAACAACGAACAACGACAACAGCATTAGGCTGTTAACTTGTTGTAGAGTTGTTATTACAGTAAGAGCAAATGCTGGTGACAAGTTGGTGAGTCTCACGTTGTTATCCACGTAAGAACAACTATACCGTGGTTCGTTACGGCGACAAGCAGAAAGTTGTTCTCAAAGTCGAAATCAAGTAAACGAAAATGTTCTGAGTTATGCAAATATGTATGTGGCAAAAATTTTTCATGTCTCACTACCGCACCAGCCGCGAAGCGGCTGGAAGAGGTTTGGTTTTTTTCTTATTGACTGGACCTTTCGTTTTCTAATTTGCAAGAAAAGCCCACGTGCATCTAAAAACTATGATTTTCAGTGTCGCTGGAACAACTAGCAGCTGCATATGATCGTCGCACAAGTGTGGCTCCAGTCGGGTTCCTTACCTCAGGTGGAAATGGCGAGGTGCGAAGGAAGAGTCTGTATGTGAATCCATCGCATTATGAACACCCTGAGCATCACTCACACGCCAAAGAGAAAAGTCGTGTACAGAAACGGGTGTGTGGATTACATGTCCTTCTGTTCTGAAGGTTCTAGATAATGAGTGTTGGTGTTTAGGTCACGCATAATCCGGACGTTGAAATGGCACCGAGCTTGCCGACAACTGCCAAATCATCTAAAGCCGATGTAATTTCCGACATGTATGGAGATCGTCCTCAGCATCTGGCTTTGTAATATGTTAAGCAATGATTTATTATGTTTTCCAGCTTTATCAAGATTTGCTCAAGGGTTTTCACGTAGCATACTGCCTAGTGAACTTCTCAGGGGGAGTTATCGCCTGAAGAATGGTGTTACTCGCTCACCTGTCTTACAGCAACGACTGTGTTTCTCCGATTTCCCTTCATCTAGATTTTGATCTGAAATTATGTTCATCTACTCCTGCATGCACAAAAAATGATACGGGTGGATTTTTCAGGAGGATAATCAGATACCAGCAGCGCATTATCGCTACGTTTGGTTCAGCGCTGGGTTACGCTTAGGTCCCATGAGACCTCACATGCGGTGTGTTGGTTAGGGTTTTAGCTTGATAGCACGGGAAGGTGATCTCGCGGGAACCAAACGTAACCTGGCGCTCACCGAATCAAGCGATTACGCGTCGCCGACTTGTGACGATTTTGAAACAAACCCAGCTGGAACCCACACCTGTTCATCAGTCCAAGCTATGATGGTGGACGTGATGACCTCGTGTGGACAATTCATCGGTACGCTATCAACCCGACAGCGGGTGAATCCCCCGCCGACAGCGGCCAAATCGCGGGTTGGATGATGATCGGTACGACATTTGCTCTCGTTCCGTCGTTACTTTCTAAGTAGGAGACATATGAGAGTTGATGGGAGAAACGTAGCCGACCAACATATCAGGTGAACGGGTCAAACCACTTTCTGTGTGTAAAGGAAAAAGAGAATTTCATTATCCCTCTGGGCTTTTCTGTATTTGTACAATATATAAAGTTCCATCGATTTACGGCTGCCTGGAAGAGTTTAGTTGTATACATAGATAGGGCTATCTCTAGAGTATTGTTATCGTTTTGTATTATATTGCTTAGCCTAGAAGATGTTAGTTTGTTATCCAATGCAGTGAGATGGTGCGGAGCCACAGATCCATTACCCCAAATTAGCCGGTGCATCCGAATGAATGGCTGCGATCCAGCACAGTCAGCATCCAAATAAGGACGAGGTTATGGCTCAGCTGCCAACATTTGAACCACCCCTTTTCTAATTATCGATTGGAAAGGTTACATCATCAAGCATCCAGTAGTTGAAAGTTGTCTTCATTTGTGCTGTCACTCACTAGGGAATGATCATATCTGTTTGCCAGAACTACATATGTATATGTTGTAAAGGAACGAAATTCCAGTGGTTCCTTCGCGTGCGGATGCGGAGCGGAGGTTGATGACAGTGATAGAGTGTAGTGCAGACAGAGGCACAAAGCGTCGCTCGCGCCGCGTCGCCCCAAGTGATGATCTTAATTTTTTGCAGAGGATATCCATGTTTTCTGATCGATTTCCTTCCTGGAAGCCTTAAAATACTAACTTAGCTGCCCGAGTGAAGGCAAGCTGAGTACGAAGATGAGGCCGGTTTTCAGTATTTCGGGCGATAACAGGTATTTACGGCAGATAAATTTCATTATATGTACCTGCGAAGCTCGTAACTTTTTAGCTCATAACTTTTTCTTCTACTATTACTCGGGCAGCTGAAATAGTGTTCTAACTTGTACCTGGAAGGAAGTCGATTAGAAAAAGATGGCTACATGGGTAATTGTGGCGGCAAGGTGCAAGCCTTCTCTTGTTGGAAAATTATAAAACCTATACTTTGTTGTATGTACACAAAGATAAGCATTGAAATAAAATCTTATGAAGAAATACTGTGTTGATGAAATGGAGCCTTCACGAGACCATCTTGTGTATGCATCCCTCTGTGGATACGTGTACACGCATGTATGTATCTTAATCTGTCCTGATTAGACATATATGTATCTCAAATTGTATTGATCGTTAGGGGAGTTATACTTCTTCAGCGCAGCGCCGTGAAGCCGCGCGAAAAATTGCCAAAGGTTTACTGCAGTTGCTCAACGCCCACTGGTTCGCTTGGCGGGGGGGGGGACCATACCTATATCGCGCTCGCTGCGATTTGCTCTGCTATGTACATCACATCGCAGTGCAGAGTGCCGCGTTCACGATGAGATCGCGAACGCGCGCTAAGCAGCAGGCCATCGCGCGAAAAAACTATGGTTTAAGGCCTCTTTCAGAGTACAATCGCCGCGCGACGCGTTGGCGTGTCTTGAATACGGATCGGCGTGCGACGCGATCTCGATCGATGCTCATGGTTATCATCCCATCGCGTCGCACCGCGATCGAACTCTGAAAGAGGCCTTAACGCGATGTGAGCGCGATGCCATCGCGCGTAGCAGCTGCCACAGAAACGCCGCTTGCGACGGCTGACCTCCTCACCGCCACTCCCCGATTCCTTTGCCGCGCGACGGCGACCAGTGCTAGATCACCCTTCTGAGTGCGATCGCAGTGCGATAGCACCAAGTATGGTTCCCCCCTTACTACGCCCAGATTGCACGATCTCACTAGATTAGACGCACCTTCAGAATGTTCACTCTAGCTCGGAGGGCGCCCGCATCCTCAGCCCTTGCCCGCGGCAGTTGAAAATCGGCTGAATTCGAATTGCACTAGAGTTTCTGATGCGACTGTAGAGCGCATAATCTCACAGACAGCTCCGACCAGGTGGTTTAAAAAAATGGTTTGTAGCTGCTGAAGACTTTACTGAACCAAGTTAAGGGGGTTGCCTCAGTTGGACGAAAATTTAAAGGCAGTGTTCACGATGAGAATCGTTTTTCTGTTTCTCCGCCTACCTTGAAAACGGCTCCATGCTGATTCCAATGATATCCCTGAAATCGTACAAGACCTTCTGGGAACGGAGTTACAGTCCCTTAAAGATTGAGCTAAGGAAACATGGTGGACGAGTTGTCCAAGGCTCGAAACTTCCGTCTTTTACAGCCGTATGCGAGCTGACCTGAGTAAAGAGAGAAGTTGAGAATGAAGGGAAGAGCGGGGCTACTGATCGGAAACCATCGCTCATCTCACAATCTCGAGCATTCATTTGTTCACGTCGGTGGGCGTGGAAAGTGCATCTGGGGGTGACGAGCTGACGGGTGTCCAACTTTCGGCTCTTTTGGAGCGTTTCCTGGCTCGTTTTCATGCGTTCTTTCGACGTCAACGTTACAGTGTGCCTCTCCACTACCGATTCCTATTGAAAACTGAAACACATTTTTTTTATCGTGAACACTGCCTTTAAGGCACTCACAAGGCAATTTTCAGGTTGTTCAGGGATAACTGTTCCGTACCTTGATAAAAAATTTTCTGTTGGTTGTTTGGGGTCCTGCACACGAAACTGAACTTCAAATGTCTATCTTCGAAAGTCCTCGATAGGTTCCCGTGAGAGCCTTCTACAAGGGCGAATTTTCGGGGCATATGCGACTGTTGATAAATTTCTAAGCGCTACAATATACTTGGCTCGAAACTTCGCTGCAACGGGTTATTTGGTTTACTGAACATGCATCTGAAGTCAATTTATCGTATCTGAAGTCCATTTATCGGGTTTCTTCAAATGCTACTCACTAGGGAACCTTGTGTAGTGCCCCCCGGATCAGAAAACTGATAAATGTTTTCTGGTCAACTCTGGCACGCTCTCGTTGAACCTAAACTCACATTTTGCTGCGGACAACTGCATAAAGACCTAGAGCCGGTCAAAGCTCGTATTTCCTACAGCTGAGCTAAACGTGACGTTTGTAGCTCTTGAATGAATTAGGCTCAAAAATTTCAATGAAGGGCTATTTGACATACAGTACCGCGCAAATATTTTGCAAAAAAACGTTCTGCGGCATTTTTGAGCGCACAAAGCGCCGCATCGCCATAACTTGCTTCAAAGTTATCCAATTTCAATTTCAAAGTCATTTATGGATTGCTTTCATTGAGTGTACGACAAAGTTAAGTACAACGTAATAGAATTAACTCCGAAAATTTATCGAAAAGCACACGTTTGCACCACAAAATCCCTCATTATGATTTGATAAGACGGTCATGATAGCAGAAGTCTCTCATGTTTTGAACTGTGGTCGAAACGAACTTTGGAAGAAAATACTCATTTTAAACAGAGTACCGCAGTAAAAAAAACTTTCTGCACATATATTTATATATATTCGCCTCACTTAGAGGAGCACGACAACTATGTGAAAATCTCATTTCGTCAATTTCAAAGCGATTATGGCGATGCGGCGCTTTGTGAGCGCAAAAAACGCCGCGAAACGCTTTTTTTGCAAGAAATTTGCGCGTTACTATACTGAGCTTGAATACTGAGTCGGGTCCTTCACCCGTCTCAAAACCGGAACAATCTTTCTGCTGACTCATGGAAATTGCCTAATCCCCTAACCCTTACCTTTTCGCTCAGCTGAAGAAACCCCCCCCCATCACCCTCTCAGAGAAAACTTCAGCTGCACCACAGGGATTGTCTGAAATTTGCCACACCTGAACTTCATCCGGGGTGAAATGTAATTCGGGGGAGATGGGGTAGGGGGAGGGACCCGAACGCTGACATGAAAATCGTTTTTTTTTTTGAATTTCCGAATGTTGTTTAGGAGGTTACCGTAGAAAAAGTTTATCATAACGTAGTACTTTATGATACATATGCAATGTAACTTACCGTCGTCGACGTCCGGAAAACCAGAAACGCTGCTCATATTTTGTGTTCAGCAGCTCAAAGGACCCCTGCCGAAGGGGTTTTAGTAGAGAAGAACAATGATTTTCTATGGTCCAACAACCGTTTCTAGCTTCTACCCCTTTAAAATCTATTTTAGGCTAGGTAGAGTTCGCGTAATAATTTTAGTCTGATGAATGGACGGGGCTGCCACGGTAGATCACCCCGCGCGAATCGAAACCCAATTCCCCGAAGAGTCCGCCAACCTCGCACAGCCAGCCGTCTGGTCCATGCGTCAGACTAAATCGAAAACGGAAACCATACACTCACAGTTGATTCTAGTGGTTCTATGAGCATCCTCGCAAGCTACTCTGTTTTGCACTATTCGATGGTTTCCCCTATAATGTTGTTCCAGCTACAAATTGCCGCGACGAGAAGTATGAACGGGGTCTGGGCCATCAGCTTCAGATCACCCATTCTGGAGCTTGTTTTATGTTCTCAGCACGGAATCAGGGAGCTTCAGAAGCCAAAATCGCCTTTTTTTCATGTTTTTTTGAGTTTATGCATTGAAAATTTTCCTTGAACTCAGGGATCGGGACAATGAACCTCTCCTGCCTTATGTCTCTTATAGTTGTGAGAAGCGACCAAATAGTTAGTCTATAGCTGTACACGAACGCAATTTTCGAAAAATTTTCAAAAGAGTTTTCGAAATTTTCTTCGTTTTTTTTTCGTTCGTTCGAAAACTCTTCGAAGGAAATCTTTCGAATATCATTCGTTCGAAATTTGTTCTAACGAATTTTTTTCAGTTTTCGTTCATTCGAAATCCGATTTTTCGAAATTTCTCCGAAAATCGTTTGTTCGATTTCGAAAAAGGTTCGAAATTTTCGAGAAATTTCGAAAGAAATCGAAATTCCGATCAGTTTCAAAATTCGTTCGTTCGACCTCCAAAATTTTGAAAGTTTTTCAAAAATCGTTCGTTCGAAATGCTTCCGAACGAAATTTTTACATTTTTTGTTCGTTCGACATTATATCGAACAAAATTTTTTCGATTTTCGTTCATTCAAAGTTTTTTCGAAATTGTACAACTCTAATGTAGTCATACAATATAGCCATACAATTTATGACAGTATTCATCTACAGACACAATTTTCCTGAGAAAATGCCGCATTTTGCAGTCAACAAATCCGCGAAAACATGAAGTCTGACTTGATTGAGCAAACAATCGCCCTGCTAGAATGCTTCATACGTGTCATGTTTTCGTAGAATGGACAGATAATTTTTTCCACTCCCAATTTTTTAGTTTCGTTGATTGAATATCAGTGCTCCGAAAGCTCGTCAAACTAGGGACTTTCGTCCCTTCGCTATCCTCCTCCAATTATTTCATTATGAAGAGAGGAAAAATTCAAATCAGAGTTTTCTCTTTTTTTCGAGTGTTGTATGCCTTTACTAATGCTAGGATGTACTGACTTGAACGAATACAAGTTTTTCGTTTTTTTTTTTCACTCACTCGCAGCGATTTTCATTTTGGATTTTTCCCCGTTTCAGCAACCCTACATAAACTGGAACGCAACTTATCAACATTGCACAGGAAAAACAAAATGTCTCATTATGCCACCCGGATTGCAATACAGTAATAGATGAAGGTGCAAGACCTAAGTGGAATTCCATTTATGAAATTCATTGAATGTGCTGACTACCACCCGAAGCTCATTCTTAGGTCTGTGCGAAATTCTGATAGGTGAAGGTAGGCGTACGTACGTGCCTAGAAGCAGCCTGTCAGACTTCATTGGAGAGCCAGTTTCGCGATCGCTCTCGGCCCTTGATGTGTCGTTTTAAGATTTCGGACTGAGAGGTCTGAGAAGAGTGAATAATGAAATTCTAACCATTTCTTCTGAAATCTGCCGTAAACCGAACAGAAATTTAAGATTTGTGCTCAGCATGCTTTCACAACTGGCCGAAATTTCCAGAGAATTTTTCCCCGACCTCTGGGGCTCTAAGGTTTCAGTTCGACAATAACCAACTCCAGGTAACCAATAAGCTTTGCGTAAAGTGGGCGCGCCATCGCCTGAACGTCAGGGAGGAAAGAAGAACTCGTACAACATCAAGTTATTTCTAATAGGGAAATGTGCTGTTCAATGCATTTTTCAATGTAAATTTATGCCTCCTGACCCGATTCATCGGGCCACTCGTCATAAACACCCCTCTCACTCCTAGAATCTCCTCTCCGACTCGGAACACTGCGCGAAGGGCTTTATATGGCTTTATTTATATTGTTTTTGCTACAGCATCGTTGGGGTCAAGCAAGGTTGGATATGTTTGCGTCTTCGCATAAGAGTTCTGATTGATCTGAATGATCCAATTTTCTTATCCAGAACTTAAACTCGCGTCCTATTTTCAATAACTCACACACAAAACTTTGATGGAAATAGGAAATGACCATCTCTACCCTGGCGCACTTCAAAAAATGCCTTCTGGATACAAATTAGGCAGATAAAGCTTGGAAATTATGATTTCGAGCATATGTAAATGTAAGACTTTTCGGAATTAATAGGTCGAAATAAAAGATGGCATGTGATCTGTCCACGATAAGATTCGTCTTCCTATTTTCGTCGAAAATAGAAAGACCGATGGCTCACTGCAACATTAGCGTCGCAAAAACGAAAGAACGGGCTCAGAAGAGCCTCTTACGGCCCTAATTCGCTCGCGCAAGGCCTTTGCTTGCGGGACCTTGGAGGGTCTTATAGGGCTCTTATGAGTCCTTTTCCGAATGAGACCGAAAACCTGGAACTGGACGCAGGAAATCGGTGTTCGATGTTTTCTCACTTATTCTGAAGTGTTGAGATTCCGCGCTTGGCAAGGTTGCTTCATACAGCGACTGCACCAGAGTATCAAATTGCATCCTCTTGCTTGGACTATGCCTTCAATACACGGTTTTCTAGCACGAACGCTGCCTTTGAGCTCCGCTGCAGTAGCAGCATTCTCATTACGGGAAGGAGCTGTCAGTTTGGTGCAATCGCGCTCAACGTTTTGGTTGCCTATTGACGGTGTAGTTTTTCCGTTATAGCAAACTACACCGCCAAGAGGGAACCAAAACGGCCAGAGCGACCAGTGCCCACCAGGGATGAGAGGAGTTCCGCGTTTCGCGTTCCGAAACCCGCAAATTCGCGCATTTTCGGCATTCCGCTTTCCGCAGTCCGAAAACCGCAAAAAACGCTGCGGAATGCGAAAATATCGGGCCCTCTTGGAGGAAGAAAACAGTAGATGATTCCTAAATTTTTCCGCGTTTCGCGTTCCGAAAACCACATTTCTGCGCATTTTCAGGTGTTTCGCGCCCCATTTTCGAGACCCGAGAAAAAATCTTCTGTTCCGAAACCCGAAAACCGATTTCCGAAATTTCATATTTTTGTTCCGCTCATCCCTGGTGCCGACTGTTAGCGTCTTCCTGAATGGAACACTTCAGCCACTTGGATGGCAGCTGATCTGTGCGTTGGCTATAATTACATGGCCACTGTTGTGGATGGTTCCCATTTTCCTGCTCCTCAAAAAGGTAATCGCTTTTGTTGAATGCGTCCTCTAAACTGCACTTTCGTTTTTGAGGAAGCAGTGTGTCAATCAATTGTAATTGCCAAGAACCTCTGCGATACTTTACATTTTTTTCAGATTGGGAAATTACGTGTAACTGCCGAGGTGGAGATTAATGGACTTGATATCTACAAACACGGTGAGGCAGCATATCCTTTGCATGCATATGGCCATGGATGGGACGACTACGAGCCCATCAAGGAGAAGAAAGGCACCGTGTCCCACAAGGGCCGAGACTTTCCCGATCATGCTGAAAGTGAGTTGGAGAATCGGTTCTGGCTTCTAGAACCTACCATTACCGCCCAAACACGGCTCTGTGCACATGCTTTGTGGTGTGCATCGGACCTGAACAAGAGATTTTCGGCCAGTTGGATTCTTGACCCTTCAATTCCTACTCAAGGCATGATGCACCTTTTCTCTCAGTTCGAAAACGTCAAAGCCGAATCAGTTGAGTGGGTCAGAGCCAATGTTTTTGAAGTCATCGTACTCGCTGGGTATTGCTAGCCCTTTGTCTTGCTCAATTGCTTAGTTGGACCCGCTTGAAAAGACTCATACCGACGGGCTTTCGGCGATACATGAGGTGTAAAGCATTATAAAAGCTATAGCCACAGACAATTAACCGAAGCCACGTGATACAAAGGAAATCATATGATAAATAGTGAAAAACATCAGCTGCTTCCCCTTCAAGCCGAATTGTATCCGACGACGCGCCCGTTGACGAATTTAGTAAGTGTTCCCTGCGCTCCGGCGCATCTATTGAAGGCAGCGTACGCGCAAAAAAAAGTTATCCAATGTCTTCACTATTTTGCGCTGTTAGGCCTACCGGGTTGTGGTATATCGCCGAGACCCCAAAACATTCAAATTTCGGATACAAACTCGATCGAAGATCCCGTAGTATTCCACTTCCTTTTTTTCGCTTCTGTCTAGGTGCGTCTTGTGTAATACACAAACGTCGGAATTGTAAACGTCTCAAATGGTTCTCAGGTAGCGCAATTCTTTCCACCTTTGAAATGTGGAAAATTCTTTAAAACAAGAAGATTTTAACACACACGTTTGAATGCTAGGATCTCTCGAAATAAAGAATATAGAAATTTGCACTTCCCCGGCCTGTCGGAGCCTGTCGTGGCGCTTCTGTTCCGCGTGTTAGATGATCGACAGAGAAAACGCCTTTTTAGACCACGGAGCAGTTTCCACGGGACTATAGCATTATGAATACGCAACACTGAAGTCTCAAGTTTTGCCAGCCATCTAAACTTGGCTCAAACATTGGATTGAAAAGGAAAAATCAAATGTGGTTTTCTGCACGGACTCTGCTTTTAAAAGCAGTGTTCACAATAAGAAACATTTTTCTGCTTTTCCGCCTGTCTTCAAGACGGTCCCATGTTGATTCCAGTGATGTTTTTGGAATCGTACAAAACCTTCTAGGAACGGAGTTATGGTCCCTCAAAAATTGAGCTAGGGAAGCATGGTGGACGAGTTGTCCGAGGCTTGTAACTTCCGTCTTTTGCAGCCGATGTATGCGAGCTGACCCAAGTGAAAAGAGAAGTTGGGAATAAAGGGAAGAAAGGGGCTATTGATCGGAAACCATCGCTCATCTCACAATCTCGAGCATTCATTTGTTCACGTCGGTGGGCGTGGAAAGTGGATCTGGGTGTGACGAGCTGACGGCTGTCCAACTTTGGAGCCGTAAGAGAACGTTCCGAGCTCTTTTTTCTTAGTTTTTTCAACATTAAGGATGCGCTAGGCCCCGCAGCTGCCGATCTCCACCAGAAAATCAGACATGGTTTTTATCGTGGACACTGCCTCTAAGAATCCGCACCCGTCCTATTCGAAAGCTTTTGAACGAAAAATAGCAAGCAAATATTAGTCACAATTGATATACATAAATAAACATGTGGAAAACAGAAAATATTCTGCAAAAAGGGGAAATACAAAAAATTGCAGTAAATGTTTTCATTCTCTCCAGTGGCTTTCGGCGATACCTGAGGTGGAAAGTATCTTAAAGCAAATTTGTGGTAGCTATCGCCGCATACAACGAATAGAAGCAACGTGATAAGAAGGAACCCACTGACAATTAGTGGAAAACATCATCTGCTTTCCCTTCACGCCGGATCGTATCCGACGACGGGCCCGTTGACGAATTGAGCAACTGTTCCTTGCGCTCCAGCTCATCTATTCAACGGAGAATCAGGCGCGAATTTCAAATACCAAATTTGCGTATTTTTGTGCGTCAATTTCTTTGAGATATTCGGGTTTTCACATAGGTTTTCGCAATTTTATGCAACAATAGGCGTTTAGTAACGAAAATCGGCAAAAACCCTTGCGTACCTTGAGTAGGGGCGGAGCGAATGCTTCTTGCAGAATCGGGTTTCAAATCTCAAAACTTTGAACGTTTCATTTGCAGATCTGTCCGAAAATGGGTGATTTAAATTCACAGTTCTTGCGGTTGCGTGATACCGCTTAACCACTGATCCCATCGTTTTCTAATTTGCAAGAAGAGCTCACTTGCATCTACAAACTATGACTTTCAGTGTCTCTGGAACAACTAGCAGCTGCGTATGATCGTCGAACGAGTGTGGCTCCAGTCGGGTTCCTTACCTCAGGTGGAAATGGCGAGGTGCGAAGGAAGAGTCTGTATGTGAATCCATCGCATTATGAACACCCTGAGGCCGGGATCATACTTCCAACGACGAGCGACGCGACCAAATGTTTACCATCCAAATCGATCAAAAATCAATATGCCTGATGTGCACTGCCGCTGTCGCTGGTCGCGGAAAGTATGATCCCGGCCTGAGCATCACTCACATGCCAAAGAGAAAAGTCGAGTACAGAAACGGGTATCTGGATCACATGTCTTTTTGTTCTGAAGGTTCTAGACAATATGTGTTGGTGTTTGGGTCACGCATAATCCGGACGTTGAAATGGCACCGAGCTTGCCGACAATTGCCAAATCATCTAAAGCCGATGTTATTTCCGATATGTACGGAGATGGTCCTCAGCATTTAGCTTTTTGATGTGTTTAGCAATGATTTATTATGTTTTCCAGCTTTATCGATACTTGCTCAAGGGTTTTCACGTAGCATTCTGCCTAGTGAACCTTCAAGGGGGAGTTATTGCCTGAAGAATGGTGTTACCCGTCTACTTGTCCTAGTGCAATGACTATGTTTCTCCGATTTCCCTTCATCTAGATTTTGATCTAAAATTATGTTCAGCTGACCCTGCATGCACGGAAAAAATACGGGTGGATTTTTGAGGAGGCTAATCAGATACCAGCAGCGCATAATCGCTACGTCTGGTTTAGCGCTGGGCTACCCTTGGTTCCCACGAGATCGCACGTGCGAGGTGATGGTTAGAGTTTGGTTTAGAAACACGGAGAGGCGGCCTTGTGTGACCCGAACGTGACCCAGCGCTAATCGAACCAAGCGATGACGCGTTGCTAGCTTGTGAAGATTTTGAAACAAACCCAGCTGGGACCGACACCTGTTCATGAATCCCAGCCCTGACTGTGGACTCGATGACCTCGTGTGGACAGTTCCTCGGTTCGCTATCAGCCCGACAGCGGGTGAATCCCACACCGATAGCGACCACATCGCGGGATGGGTGATGTTCGGTCCAACATTGGCTGTCGTTCCATCATTACTTTCTAACTTGGACACGTATTCGAGCTGATGGGGGAAACGTAGCCGACCAATGAAAGGTGAACGGGTCTAACCATTTTCTGTGTGTGAGGGAGAAAGAGCATTTCCTTATCCCTCTGGACACTTCTGTAATTGTACATTATAGTATGTTCTATCGATTTACGGCTGCCTGTAAGAGTTTAGTTGTATATTCTCTGATTCGGAGCCAAATTTGCTCTTTTCCCTCACGCGCCTGTGCGGAGCGAGGGTAGAGACAGCGAGAGAGTGTTTGGAAGAAGGAGACGCAGCACACGCGCGCAGACGCACGTTATTAATGGAAATAAATTTCTCTTCGAAACAGAGGATACATAGATAGGGTTATCTCTAGAGTATTGTTATCAGTTTGTATTCTATTGCTTAAATGGGAAGTATACAAAGCGTTGGCCGGACCGGCGAAAACGACTAGTACCGTTAGTATCTCTTCTGGCTCAGAAGTAAAAATGCGCAGTATCTCGCCCCGAGATGCAGGTTCAGAAAGGTTATGAGTATCATTTTAGCCTCGCGAACAGGCAAAGGCATGAGGTTTTTTTCTTTGAAAATTAAAAAGGAATCCCGGATTTAGCTTAAAATTTGGATGTAAGGGTAATCTAGGTTGGTGAACACGAATCTGTAATCCATTTGTCGAAATTTTGAGGTTCACTGACAATCGGACGTTAAATTCGTATTCTCCACCCCGAATAACCCCCGTATATGAATTTTGAGTAAAATCTGAGAATTTGACTAAACTATCGTATACCCACCGTAATATACCGTAATCTGCAGAAAATCGATAAATGGACTCCCGATTCGTGTTAAGCACTCCACATACCACCCTGAGAAGCAATTCGAGTCACATCTGTCGTAGAAATCCCGAAAGTGGCGTTTAACCCTCGAAATTTTCCTCCGGTTGGGGCCTCTGTGTCGACATACGGTCCGCCCTATCCTCACCAAACCCTCCCCCCACTGCAACCCCTACCCCCTGAAGATTCCTCCGAAAAGATTGCCCTAATCAGATTCTCTGACGATGATGTAATCGGTGCCACAGAGCAGAAAAACCAGCGAAAACCAGAGAAACCGATGGGGCTAAAATCGATATGGAAACAGACAGGAAATGGGGGCTAGACATGGATGAACGGTAGCAAAGTTCAACAGGCCCATATTGGTGGCGTGTTGATAGACGGAGGTGTGGGTGGTCGATTGAAAGACTTTGATTGATTCAGCATATTCGACCTACAATCGAAACCGAATGCGTAGTTCGCTTAAAAGTGAGATTTTCGGGTCAGGAGAGGTTCTTCGCAACTTTGACTACTCCTTGTGTGCATCATAAGAACATTCACGTCAGAAAACATGGCGCACCTCATTCTATCACAAAAAAAGCCGCCTTTTCCAGAAATTATCGCACTTTTCGGAACTTTCTCTAACCGGAAATGATAGGGTCACCCCTCAGAGGCAGAATTTAACGTGATCGAATTTCAGTCTGGTCGAGTTGAACGCAGTTTATCCTCCCACATTCTCGCAATTACCTCGGTCGCTTCTCAAAACAGGCAGAATATTTTTTGCTTTGTTTTATCAATTGAAAAATGAGAAATTTACAATTAATGACTGTAGAGTTTGGTCAGAAAGCGCGTGAGGACGCCTTTGCGCGTCTTAAGCGACCTTTTGAATAATTCCCTTCGAATTGATTTTTTTTTCAGATTTGAAAAACATTTCAGATTTGAAAAATGATATAAGGTCTTGCTGGGAAAGGCCATCCAACGGTGTAACGATTGCTAGGGATTAGGCTTAAACAAAGATTTTTTGAATGAAATTTCAGGTGCGCCATACAGTATACAAATACAGTATGAGGCCGCGCAGCGCTATGTGTACTGTATCACGATCTAGAAATGACATCTCGAACCTTTCGTAAAACTGTAAATCCTGGCAAGCATTATAATGTTGCATAGCTCTTTACACCTGGATCTTGAAAAAAAATTTTTAGATCTGGAAAAAAGTAGATTTGAAAGGAAGTTGTTCGAGAAGTACGCTAAAAAAACGAAAACTTGTCCTAGCCCGCCTTCTGACCGAATTCCGCGAGCGATAGAGTATACATTATATTTATTTATTTATTTTATAATATTTTATTTCGGTGAAAGTCGCTAAATCTTTTTTTAAATACTCATGTGACCATTTTTTCCAAACAATCATTCAAATCAACCCCTTTAGTGGCCACCTCTGAAACCTTTGTAGTAATGATACGTCACGCGACTTCCTGATCAAACCTTGATTGTTTTGATCATGAACTTCAGATGACTGAAATCAGTTTTCTTCTGGAGAAGTTCTACATTATTTTTACTGATTTGGGTACTTTTTAAATTAATTTCTAATTTTTCTACAATTTTTTTCATTTAAAAAATAGTGCATGACGTACTATTTTCAACAATCTTTCACACTATTTCCACATACACATACATTTTTTCACACACACAGACTATTTTCACATACATAGAGCCAAACCAGAATCCGTTTGAGCACTTTGAAAGTGAACGTGAACATACAGTACCGAGCATATTTTTTGCAAAAACGGCGTTTTGCGGCGTTTTTTGAGTTCACAAAGCGCCGCATCGCCATAACTCACTTCAAAGTTGACTAACTGAGTTTTTTCAGATAGTTTTCGTGTTCTTCTCAGTAAGGCGAATGTAATGGTATGTGTTGAGAGCTCTTTTAGCTCTAGCATCTTGTTGAAAAATGTGTATTTCCTTCTAAAATTCACATCGACCACAGGTCAAAAAATGACAGATTTCTGTTATCATGACCGACTGATCAATTCATTATGAGGGGTTTAGAGGTGCAAATATGCAAATTTCGATGAACTTTCGGAGTTGAATCTATTCTTTTGAAACACTATCGTATAGGACTAAATGGAAGCAATCCAGAAATGACTTCAGAATTGAAATTGGACCACTTTGAAACAAGTTATGGCGTTGCGGCGCTTTGTGAGCGCAAAAAACGCCGCAAAACGCTTTCTTTGCAGAAATTTTGCTCGGTACTGTAGTCCAAAACAGTGTAAGTATACCTCCAGCCTTCAATCTACCAACTTCACAAATTTTCAGAATGCCAAACCGAACACTTTAAATCAATTTAAACACTGCTCAGACCGAATTTCACGGATTTCGAATCGATTTTCCATTTTCTTCCATCAATATATTGAACCTTTCACTTTTCAAAACGACAAAGGCATCATTACTAATGAAATGGAACACTTTCTTCGATGAAGTTACGAAATTTGATTTTCAGACTGCGTGATTTTCATTAACCTCTTCCAAGTTTCACTAAAGACTGCAAATCCAATCGCGAAGATTTCAAGTCAATTCACTCACTTTTTCAATCTCGAAGTTTACAACTTTCAAACGGTATTGCATCAAGAAGATATGCTATTATTATGAAGTTAACTTTATGACTTTTCGAAACAAATTAGTCAATTTCGAGAAAGACTCAGATTCATTTTTTCTAACCAAATGAACATCAATTCTTTTATCTCTATAGATTCTAGAATGATCCGCAGGCTTAATTGATAATGAATACAAGATTTCACAAGGTAGCTGAGTTGAACGCAAAACTCAGATAACAGGCAGGACTCGAACCTGCATTGCACGCTTTCTGGGCGAGAGTGTTACCATTACACCACCGACACCCCGCTGTGCATCCCTCAGCTATTCAGACATAAATAATCACATAGAAAAATCAATGTGTAAGTATGCAAGTATGTAAATGTCTAACCTAATGAATAATTTTCCAAACAATTAAATTACTTTTCAGATCCTCTAACATTTTTCAATTCCATTCACATGCATTTATTCAAATCAATTGTAGAAACTCATTGGCCCTACCCATCAAGTTTCCATAATTCAAATCCGAATTCGAAGAATCGTAAAAACTGCACTGCCTTTTTTTTGTTTTCAAATAAACTTGAGCATACATTGAAGAACTGAAATACTGCACTTTTGTACACTTTCCAAGATTCTGTTTGGGTACTTTGAAGACTTCTTCACCTGAGAAAATTACAAACCTTTAATCAACTCTTCGTTTTCTAATTTTCATCTTTTTTCTGATTTTTTTTTAGTTTCCTATTTTATTCTGCTCTTTTTTCCTTGGAGATATCCCCTTCTAAATTTTGTTATCCGCCAATGTTAATTTTACGATTTCTCTCCAGAAAAAACTCAATCTTTGTCTGGTATAGAAAAGTTTTTCTCTGGTGCGGAATTTAGCAAATTTATGTTTAGGATCCAGAGGAGGAAGGCTGTCCACAGATGTTATGCTTTCTAGAGTTTAGATCCAAACGAAAAATTCGGAATGTGAATTCCAGATTTTTTATACAGTAAACACAGCGGTGTGCAGCAGCATACTGTATGGCAAACTAAAAACTTCACTCCAAACTACTTTTGCTTGAACCTGAATTCTAGCATCATTATAAACACTGTTGGATAGTCCTTCTCATTGGAATTTTGAAACAATTTTCAAATGAAAAAAAATCAATAAATTTAAGAGAGTTATTGAAAAAGGACGCTATAGACGCTGAAACGCGTCCTCGCGCGCCTTCTGGCCAAAACTTACGAGAGGTATATTGATGACTTATTTATTACATGAGAAGAAAAAACAAGCTTTGCGAGAATACTAGACCTTCTACAAAACTTTGTGAACAATCAGGCTATTGTCTAACCTTCCAGCCAATGCCCCCACCTGTCCAAAGCGCAGTAAACTGAATATTATGAATAGGTACAGAACACACAGCACGTGTGAAAATGATGACAATGGTTTTGCAAAAAACGCAGCGTTTCTGCGGCGCGTATCTTCCTGAGATAGCCACTACTCAGATAAAAACAGCCCACTTCCCGCCGGCCAAGTCGGGCTAGTCGACTTCGCGCGGCCCCAATTTCGTGGGCGTGGCACAGCGCCCCACTTCCCGCGGAAAGAGAGGTTTTCCCGTCTTCCCGCGGAGTGTCGGCGGGCAGTCGGCTTTCCTGTTGGAGGGGCGCTGGCTATGTGGGTACAAAGAACATTGCGGCGACGGCGCACATTTCTTGTCCTCACTGCCCTGCATGTAGCTTTTTTTGCTTTGAGTTCTTGCTCCCTTCTTTATGATCTTCATTTTCCCCGGTTCTACCTTTATGTTAAATTTCCCATGTTGCACCTGATTTAAGTAGTTCCACTTATTTAGGTTTTTTTTTAAATCTCTCGGTAAGAAACGCTAATGCTCTAATGCTCCGTTCTTTCGTTGTTTTTTGGCTTCTGCCACGCCTTATTATACCACGCCAGGTATGTGAGAATTCATTATTCTTGCTTTTTTTGAAATTTGGTTTTTCATTAGATTTTTATCTGCCAATGCAGTCCAAAAACAATACAGCTGACAAAGAAATGAATTCCTAGATTTGATGTTCACCTACAACATATACATAGGATCCTAATCATTGTTGGATAATCAAATTTTGGGCTATGCGATCTAGGGGTATACTCTGTGACTCGTATTTTCAATGATCCGGATTTACCCTTCATGGTCAGTCGGAAACGGACTGATTCAAAATGGTATTTTTTCGTTGGATTTTTGGCTTTACATAAAGATTCGGATTCAATGTGTTTTAGTTATGATTTGAATGGTAACTAACAAAGCATGCTTTTTTTCGGACTAATCTGAAACATTTTTCATCCTCTACCCAGAGAATTCTCTATCTTGATGTTTTTTTTGCAAAAATAGAATCATGCTGAACCTGAGACGTGTGTGAGTTTAACCTATAGAACATTTCAGGAGCGCTCAGTGCGAACCCTCCCGAAAGCATTCTTGAAAGTTACAGCAGCCTGTAGACATTGAGTGTTGTTTTTGCAGTCACTTTTGAAAGTAATCTTCCTGTTTGTAACTACATGTATTCGCTCTTTGTGTTCTGGGCAACTCTGTTTGCATTAAGTATGGTTTATTACGATGTATTTTGTTGTGCGCCGTTATGTGTTTATGATAAATTAGATTTCTTTTGGTGGTTACTGCATTGTAAGTAATTTTCCAAACATTGTTTAGTGTCGGCGAGTGATGAAAAGCTGAGATAGTGACTTAGAAAATGCTAGACAGTAGGGTTTTGCCGCGAAAAAAGCATACTTCATTCTGTTGCGAAACGTAATCCAAATTTCGGTGGTTCGCGAAAGAGAAATTGGGAATGGCAACTTTTGCTCTGCTCATGCATTAAGGCTGGTAAAATACAAATAAACGGCCGCGAAAACTCGGTAGTCACTTGATTATGGACAACAACAATACCTACAACATCCACCCTCCAACTTGGCAGAACAGTGAAAAAATAGTTTTCGTGCAATTTTCCGCCCATTCCTAGTACCTCCACCATTTTTACGTTTTTCGAAATAAAAATGTATTTCTAGATTAATCACATCAAGATCTACAGGATGGTGTCAAAATTTTGATGATTGCTCTAACTATACGTCAATTATAGGTATGTTGCCCTTTCCGGAACACCTTTTCATTCGTCAGAATGGAAGAGCCCGCTGGGCATACTAACGTGTCAAAACGTCTTTGAGAAGAAGCAACATATCTACCTAGTTGACGAATACCTAAAGCTACAAAAAAATTTCACTACCAACATGTGGATCTAGATGAGCGATTCTAGCACTATCCTTTTTATCCGGAAACCGCAAATTTGACGGAGTGATGAGTAAAGGGCTGGAATCGTCAAAAACGTTTTTTTGCCAATTACGAGGAATGTAATTGCCACCGAATTCGAGTAAAGCGTCGCCGAAATAACAAACTAGTGCTGTTTCACTGCCTAAAAATGTTCACGGAAGGGTTACTAAGCGTCTATGTAAGTGCCGCAAAAGTCTGCTAATTGCTGTTCAACTGCGAATCGGTGGTCAGTGTGCCGAGAACTGCCGATATGAGGTTTGCAGAAGGTCGGGTCTCGATCGTGTGATTGGCCGCAGAGTGATGGCGAATAGATCGCGAAATGTCCGCAGAGTGCTGATTTGGTGTGCGAATGCAGTGATTTGATTGGCTCCCAAATGCTGATAGAAGGCTCGCAAAACGGTGAGAGAACGTCCGAAAAGTGTGCGCGGGCAGTTGGCGGTCCGGCGCTGACGACCGTCCGCGGCCGATCTACTAAACTCCCGCGGGAAGGGTTACGGGACGTCGGCTACTGGTACCGCGGGAAGCGGGCTGTCTGTATCTGAGTAGTGAGATGAAAGAAGGCGAAAAAAGTGCAAGATGAAGGTGCGATTCTGCGCACACCCGTCCTGCGCATCGCGTCTCCGTACTCGACGAATTCGCCGCTATAGATGTAGTCGAGATTATGCCCGTGTTTTCAGGGAAGGGGTTTCGGTGCTGCTTTCGCAAGGTAATGAGGATTGAGATTGGCGGGGGGGGGGGGGGGGGGTGAATCGGGACTAGGTGTGAGAATAGGTCAAATGTGAATAGGAGGTCAGCCGCCGAGGCGCCGTCGCCGCCACCGCAGTCGTCTGGCCTGAGATGATGACCACCACGAGCGGGGTCCAGTGCGTTTGGTGCGAATTTCACTTTGGAGGGGATCGTTTTTTACAGATCTCTGCAGAGACCGAGGTCATGAAACGAAGAGGGATAAGGCCGCTAGCTCGGATCGGTAGTACAGTCCGTTGCATAATTATAGGGACACCCATTTTTGCGAATACTGTTTTTGAACGTATCTTGGCCTGAGCTCAGCAAAAGTTGATAAAACATCAACATGTTATAGGGTATCACAAACCTCGCCTTACTCACATTCTAGCTTGGGTTTTGGATGTACAATTTTTGAATACGGAGTTTATTTCCAATTCTGTGGCACTAGTCCAAATTAGGGCTATTTCTTCAGAGAATGTTCATAAAATTTCAAACACCCGTGCCACTTGCTTGCCATAAGAAGACCTTCAAAACCGTTGTACAACATTGTGGGAAAATGATTTCTTGCACCATGTTTTTTTTTTGAAGTCAAACATTTGGCGAAATGGAGATTTTTTTCAAAAATTCAATCCTGGAAGGTTATTCGCCTCAAAACCAGTTAAAGGCATCGTACGCGCAGAAAACCGTACATTGTTTTTTCATGTTTTTGTATAGCTTGGCCTCTCTAATGAACGAAAATGTCGAAGGCTCCCATGGAAAACCTTCATTTGTAAAGAAAAGTCAATCGGAACAGATTGTAAATACGAGTATGAATTCCGCGCCAGAATCCTTTTTAAGGTTTTTCTGCTTCTGGAGCCTTCGTCACAGTCATTTCCGGCGTTTTTCTGCATGTGGATTTCGTGCCGTAACTATTGGTGGCGGATCTTCATCTTGGACGCCTTCCAACCTCATCGCCCAACGTTTTTGACGGGCTAAAGTTTACCAGTGTGGTCTACTGGGCCCAATCATGAAATTGAGAATGAAAAATGAAAATTGATTTCCAGCGCGAACGATGCCTTTAAGGACATGTATTGTATAGGCTCTCGAAATGCTCAACTGATACACACAATTTTCATCCTTTTTCATTCACGTCAAAGTGAGGTACTTATCAGGCGCGAAATCGCATAAATTCGCACCAAATTGATTTTCTAAAAAATAGTGCAAGAAATCATTTTCCTACAATGTTGTACAACGGTTCTGAAGGCCTTCTTATGGCAAGCAAGTGGCACGGGTGTTTGAATTTTTATGAACATTCTCTGAAGAAATAGCCCTAATTCGGACTAATGCCACAGAATTGGAAATAAACTCCGTATTCGAAAATTGTACATCCAAAACCCAAGCTAAAGTGTGAGTAAGGCGAGGTTTGTGATACCCTATAACATGTTAAAGTTTCATCAAGTTTTGCTAAGCTCAGGCCAAGATAAGTTTAAAAACAGTCTTCCCGAAAATGGGTGTCCCAATAATTATGCAACGGACTGTATTCCAACAATTCAAAGTGGTATTTGTGCTGCAGAAAACGAGTCTTATCAACATTACGGGTGATTATTCCAAATGGACACCCTTGCAGAAACGTACACAGTAGTAGTAGTGCAGCATATCTTGACGAGTTACCACTTGCTTTTAACAAGTTATGACGGATTAGAACGTGTTGTTTTCTCTCCATATTCTTGGACTGAAAATCTTGATTTGAAGGTTGTACGTTTCTGCAGGGGTGTCCAGATGGCAACAGCCAACTTATCTAGATTTTCAAAGATTTATGGTGGGTACGTACGATACGTACTAAGCTGGCCACAAAGTCCTGCACCTAGTGGGAGTCAGCGAAGTGTCCCTTGTCCAATTCGAAAGCACATCTCGTCCTCTGTCTAAGGGCAATCATCGCTTCTCGTTTTTCTCGACATGCTCTATACCTTGAAATGTTGAGAAGGTTTGAAGGCAATTTTGATTTTCGTTCCCGAAATTTCCACTCAAAGTAATGCGTTGGCAACCAAGTCCAACCCAAATTGCGAAGAAACAGCGAGAAACGCAGTAGAACCCCTTATTTCAGTGACACTATTCTCTCGCCTGGACTAGTTGTCCAATTGGATGAACATGTTCACGGTGGTTGTCACCGGTAAAGAATGGGTTTTATCAAAATGGACGATTAATTTAGGCAAAACAGTATAATTTGAGTCTGAAAGAAAGTACGAAGCAGCAGAGAGTAGAGGATTGCAAAAGACGGTCCCACAAAAGATTTCATTGTCACAGCGAAGTTCTTGTGATACTTAAAGGCGGGTGATACTTAAGGATTTCGTGTCCTTCTAGTGCATTTTTCTCGAATTCTTCGTCATTTCAGTACTACCCGGGGGCAAAACAATCGAGTCAGTATTCAATCTCAAAATCGATTGTTATCGTAAACCCTGCCTTTGAGGTACCAGAAATCCTTGAAAATCGCTCATTCTCTTCTCTTCTACCAATCAAAAATTTTCAAGTATATGAAACCATTAAGTCCCTAAATACTAGATTGCTGCACTAAAATGCGGCGGCGAAAGTTCCTCAACGGAGCGAAATTCGCATTTTTCCGGATTTTTTTGAGAAAATGACATTTCCAGTCATATCTTCATTATTTAACGACTTTTGGGTCAGCGACTTGCTAGTTAGGTATTGTGGACATTGTTTAGCCGCTGCGATTGAGTGTACTTCTGGCTGGAAATCATATTTGACCTATTATGTACAGTCAAACAACCGGCGCGGTGAAACCTATCACAAAGTTTTAGATTCTAAATGAGCCACACAAAGTTGTGGCTGCCTGAAAACGGCAGTGAGGTGTGAAGACACGAAGTCCTGGTTCAGTTATCCGTGACCGAAAAGAATAATCTAATGTCAAAGGAGACTGCGAGAACAATTATGGCTCGAAATTCAAATGAATATGTAGGCATCTTGAAACCGTAATTTCTGATGGCTTTTTGTGGTTTCTCCACCATTTTTTTTAAACAGGCTAAAACACACAAAAACGAGGGAAAACAGTGTCTTTCTCTGTGAGTGCACGGATTTCTTCTACCACGATTTCTTTATAAACAAAAGCATTCAATGCACATGTTTGGATGTGAGGATCTCTCAAGATAAGGACGTGATCAGATCGACAACTATTACTTTTCATGGAGAACAGTTCCTCGTTGTAGGCTAGTTGATCCGATGGGAGGACCGATTCACCCTAATTGATTTTAATTCCTGCTCGTTTATTGTAGTTTATTCTTCCTTATTCTCCTTAGGAACACCTAAAGCTCACAATCTAGCAGAAGGGAGCTTTTTCATCGTTTAAACTATCCTTAATTCTAAGAGTGAGAATTTCAAAAGCACATTTGACGAGAACGCAACTTAATATCGAATTAATACCGACACCATTTTTCGGAAGTTCAAAGTTTTAGACCAGGTTTATACTTCGCCGCAGCGATGAACGCAGCAAGTAAATGGCATGACTTTTGAGATATGCTGGTGCAATGGCGCGAGCATCCAGTCTTCAACGAAGCAAAGAAGCATCACGTGCTTCGCTACATAGATTATGTGTATTCCGGGTTGAAAATCGGACTCAATTTTTTGGCTTAGTCATACAACCGGCTCGGTGGAAACCTATCACAGAATTTGAGATTGTAAATGAGCCCCATAAAGATGTGGCTGCCTGAAAACTGTAGTAATAGAGCTGATAAACCTCAAGAATCAATGGCATAATCTTTGCTGACAGTTGCTGTTTAACGGTTAGAAATTAACTATATCTCGAAATTCCAATGAATTTGTAGGCATTTTGAAACCGTAATTTTTGAAGATTTTTTTTGGGTCTCTCCACCATTTTCGTTTACTAAACAGGTTAAAACACAAAAAAACGTTAGAAACAGTGTTTTTCTCTGTGGGTGCAGGAATTTCTTCTACCAGGAGTTCTTTATAAACAAAAGTATTCAATGCACATGGTTGGATGTCAGGATCCCTCAAGAGAAGAAGGTGATCAGATCGATAACTGTTTCTTTTCATGGAGAACTGTTCCTCACAATAGGCTGGCTGATCCTATGCGAGGGTCGATCCATGCAATTCTCACCTAACTACTTCTCGTTTTTTTTTCGTAGTTTATTCTTCCTTACTCTCCTTGGAAAAATCCAAAGCTCACATTTCTGCTAAAAAAAAAGAATTTTCCCGCCGTGCACACTATCTTTAATCCGAAGAGCGCAAATTTCAAAAGTACACATGACGAGTGTGCAACTCAATATAGATTTAATACCAACACCATTTTAAGGACGTTCAAAGTTTTAGATTAATTTTATACTCGCCGCAGCGATAAACGCATCAAGTAAATGGCACGGCTTTCCAGATGCGCCAATGCAATTTTCAACGTTTTAGATTCTAAATGAGCCCCAAAAAGCTGTGGCTGCTTCAAAACGGCAGTGAGGTGTGAAAAGACAAAGTCCTGGTTCAGTTATCCGTGACCGAAAAGAATAATATAATGTCAAAGGAGACTGCGAGAACAATTATGGCTCGGAATTCAAATGAATATGTAGGCATCTTGAAACCGTAATTTCTGATGGCTTTTTGTGGTTTCTCAACCATTTCTTTTGAACAGGCTAAAACACACAAAAACGTGAGAAAACAGTGTTTTTCTCTGTGAGTGCACGGATTTCTTCTGCCACGATTTCTTTATAAACAAAAGCATTCAATGCACATGCTTGGATGTGAGGATCTCTCAATATAAGGACGTGATCAGATCGACAACTATTACTTTTCATGGAGAACAGTCCTCCGTTGTAGGCTGGTTGATCCGATGGGAGGACCGATCCACTCTAATTCCACTTAATTCCTGCTCGTTTTTTGTAGTTTATTATTCCTTATTCTCCTTAAAAAGGCCTCAAGCTCACAATCTCGCAAAAGGGAGCTTTTCCATCGAGTAAACTGCCCTTAATCCTGAGAGTGACATTTTCAAAAGAACCCTCAAATCACAAAATTTTATTTTGAATGTTTTGAATGTTTTTGTTTATAAAGAAATCGTGGTAGAAGAAATCCGTGCACTCACAGAGAAAAACACTGTTTTCTCCCGTTTTTGTGTGTTTTAGTCTGTTTAAAAAAATGGTGGAGAAACCACAAAAAGCCATCAGAAATTACGGTTTCAAGATGCCTACATATTCATTTGAATTCCGAGCCATAATTGTTCTCGCAGTCTCCTTTGACATTAGATTATTCTTTTCGGTCATGGATAACTGAACCAGGACTTTGTCTTTTCACACCTCACTGCCGTTCTAAAGCAGCCACAGCTTCTTGGGGCTCATTTTGAATCTAAAATGCGCATGTATCCAGGCAAATTGTCAATGATATCCTGATTATGCTAGCATAGTTGATAACACGGTGAGGCTAACCTCCATCACGATCACGCACGATTCAATGAAATGCTTGGATCTTCACTGCCCACAATCGATATCCCTAACGAGCTCTTCGTCACCCAAAACCTCTATGACCTCCTTGATCACATTTCTATTGATCATGCAAGTGACCATCACATCAACTTTTTCTCCCGTCTCCACCGGCGTGCCCCAGACATTCAACTTATATTAGCGATTTTATTCAAATCGCCGGGCTTTTTCTTCATAGACCCCAATCTCCCATACTGTTCTCTTTCTTTATCTTCTCCACTTTCTTCTCATTCTCTACAATTCCACCAATTTTTTCTCTCCTCCTTTTTATCTTCTCGTTAATGTGAATAAATAGTTGAACCCTTTTCCTCGGTTCAACTATTTATTCATTTATTTACTTATTTATGTATTTATACACTTGTTTACTTATTTATTTGATTATTTTTTTGAATCATTTATTCACTCATTTATTCGATTAAATTTTCAAATCATTTATTTACTTATTCATTTATATATACATTTATTTACTTGTTTATTTATTTCATTTTTGAGTTTATTTATTTACTATTTTATTCATTTGTTTATTCATTTAGTTTTTATTTGTTTATTTATTCATTCACTTCTTTATTTATTTATTTAACCATTTATTTTTTTCATTTATTTGTTTTTCTAATATTTGATTTTTTTTAAATTTACCTTTTTATTTGATTATTAGGTATTTTGTTTATTAATTTACCTATTGATCAAATTATTTGAGTATCTATTTATTTGGCTGTCAAGGCGATATTTGGGCAAGACTCCCGCTCGCCGAGCTTATTCCTACGCTGAATCGGGCTAGAACTGCACTTACAACTCGAAGGTTTAGGCATGAATGGGAAAGTCTGACTCTTGTACCAACGTCTACTGCATTCGGTGCCATGTGCCCTAGCAAACTTATAGCGCGCCCACGTGGAATAAAGTCAACCGCGCGCCGTGTGAGAGTTTGGCGAGTAGTATTTTCTTCTTCTTTCTCTTTTTGCCGTCTTTCTCTTGATCTCGATCGTCTTTCCTTTCTTACTTATACTGTTCTTCATCTTCTTATTCTTCTTGGTGTAGTCATGCTTACGAATGATTCAGTATTAATATTCAAAATTTGATGTTTTCGAATTTTGCAGAACTCATCGACAAATGACTGTTCACGTAGACTTGAATGAAACTTTTCTTTGCAAAAAGAGCGAGTTATCCTCTGTGGAAAAAATTATGAATAGTTGCTTGCAACAAATAGACACTGGAACACTTCGTACTGCCGTTATCGGGGTGGAATTCCTCGCCGCAGTTGCGGACAGACGCGGTTGCAGCACGCAGCACGGCGATAATCGTGCCAGTCTAACGGGTCCCGACACAATGACCCCTTCTCCCAGCACGATTAAAATTGTGCTTAGCACTGAAACAGCAACCCGCCGCAATCGCGGAGCAGAATTTGAGCACGATAACGACAGTACAATCAATTTCAACAGCTGACACTATCAAAGAGGACATTGGTTCCCACAAGGAATCGTTAAATAAAACACACGGGTACTAATCTCACAACACGAACACCCTGAATTTCTTATAGAAGGATAAGGAAGAAGGCAAAGGAAGGAAATGCAAGAGCAGAAATGGAAGATTGTAAAATACAAGAAATGCCATCATAAGCTGAAGAAATGTAGTAAAATGCCTCTTAATACGGATCTTTCATTTAAAAAGTGACGGAGGTTGGTAAGCACGCGCACGTAGCAGGTATGCATTGCTCCCATCAGAATGGCGCGCATTAATGCCTAAAAGAAGCATCTCAAAGTTGCCTAAAAGGAGCATTCGTGATAAAAGAAGTTTCCTTGATTTTTATCGTGAAGGTGTATATCTGGCGGCCAATGGAGTGAAAATAAGTGAAACTCACGAGAAAAAAAAACGTGTAAGCAAGGTAAACGATTTGAAGGCAGTGATCGCGATAAAATATGCTTGTCTTCTTTTCCTCTATAAACCATTTTCTGGGTTTAGAGTAGTAGGAACTATTAGAAAAATTTGCGAAAAAAGCTATTTCGAGCCAAATTTGAAGCTTGAACTTTCTTGTGTTTTGATGGTGGACGAGCCCACTCTACATCATCGGCAGCGATGATCTCTGATATCGACAACATCAGCTGGCTTGATATTGAGTTTCAATCAATGAACATTATCCGTCGGAGCCATCTAGTCAAAAACATTGACTGAAGTGCCTGCTTTCATTGGTCAACTCTTTTCATTACGGAAATTTGCATTTTTCTCTTACTCTGAATGTCGATGATTTTTGACTGCTCGGCGTGAGGCTGCGATCTTTTTGTTCGGCTCTGTGCACGTGTGCACGATCTAGCATCTTTGGGCCCTAGAAAGTCTATATCTAGCCCGTTTTTCAGCGCGCTACCTTCATAGTTTTTCAGCTGTTTTCTATCTAAGCTGATTTTTATAGTTATTCAGATAACGTTTTTCATCGCGACCACTGCCTTTAACGCGGCTGGCCTCCCAACGCCAAATATAGTTTGAATTCATAAACATCAAATCAACGAGACCAAACCTCTCCAGCTAGATCGCGGATGGGACGATTTTGAGCTGAACACGCGGTAGGCTTGGGAAGGCCTCGGTAATAGCTGGCCGATCGGCGTAGCCAGCCGGTCGATAATCATGGAGGACAGGAATGAGGTGGGATGAGAAAACACCCGATGTGGCTGACCCAACCGATGTTCACATGATATAAGATAAGAAATGAATGATATCCATATTATCGTTCCACACAATTCATACATATTGACCGCCCCAGCCCCAGCTGGCCACACCAAGTCTTTTTTGCAACCTCCATCGTCCATGTTTTTCATACGTTTCCGCCGGGTCGGTCACGGCAGGTTACGGAGATTTTTTCCTCCAACTCTGACAGGGGCCTAGCTCCCTCATTCTGAGCCGGTCGAAGTAGGGCGTATCGGGTTTATCATGTCAAGATATCCTTATTTCGTCATGACCGACCGCTCCTGTTCTTGCTCCGCCCGTTCTCATCTGAGCAAACCAGACTTTAGATGTTGTTGATTAAGAAAAGCTCGTCATTTGCAGTTGGAAAGCCAGCCAGGTTGGGCTGTTTCAAGTTGTTTGTGCGTTACCCAGAGCCCCACCCCACTCCCAACTGTTGCTTATTTTCATTTTTTTTTGGAACACGTAATAGTAGCGGTCGTCTTCGAAAAAGTTTCGTACTAACAGCGTGATAAAATCGGGCATACCGCGTGTGAGTGCGTACTAACCGAGGCTAGTCCTACGCGCAACATTTGTACCGACCGCGTAGTAATGCGTACCGACCACGTGAAAATGCGTACCGACGGCGTGCCAAGGCGTGCCGACCATGTGACAGTGCGTACCGATCGCTTAGCGAAGCCTACCAATCGCGTGACAATGCGTACTGATTGCGTGAAAGTGCGTACCGACCACGTGGCAATGCGTACTGAGCGCGTGGCAGTGCGTACCTACCGCGCAAATTTACGTACCGACCGCGTGCAAATTGCGTTCCAAACGTCGCCCATCCCGCTGTCGGTACGCAACTTGTCCGCCGTCGGTCCACCCCATTGTCTGAGAATGTGACCCGCGAAATCGAGTCTGTCGTTATATGCAAATCCAAGATCCTTCACTTCTTTGACTTCCGAAACAGCTACCCCATCAATCATGTAAGTTTGATTTGACTTGGCCGATCGCGAACCTAACTTCATACAAACCGTCTTGAGCGGGGATAAAGGCAATTGCCATTCTCAGACAATGGGGTTATAGCCATAGCCAAACAGCCAACAGCTATAGCCAAACATTTTAAAAGCTATAGCCACAGACAATTAACCGAAGCCACGTGATACAAAGGAAATCATATGATAAATAGTGAAAAACATCAGCTGCTTCCCCTTCACGCCGAATTGTATCCGACGACGCGCCCGTTGACGAATTTAGTAAGTGTTCCCTGCGCTCCGGCGCATCTATTGAAGGCAGCGTACGCGCAAAAAAAAGTTATCCAATGTCTTCACTATTTTGCGCTGTTAGGCCTACCGGGTTGTGGTATATCGCCGAGACCCCAAAACATTCAAATTTCGGATACAAACTCGATCGAAGATCCCGTAGTATTCCACTTCCTTTTTTTCGCTTCTGTCTAGGTGCGTCTTGTGTAATACACAAACGTCGGAATTGTAAACGTCTCAAATGGTTCTGAGATAGCGCAATTCTTTCCACCTTAGAAATGTAGAAAATTCTTTAAAACAAGAAGATTTTAACACACACGTTTGAATGCTAGGATCTCTCGAAATAAAGCATATAGAAATTTGCACTTCCCCGGCCTGTCGGAGCCTGTCGTGGCGCTTCTGTTCCGCGTGTTAGATGATCGACAGAGAAAACGCCTTTTTAGACCACGGAGCAGTTTCCACGGGACTATAGCATTATGAATACGCAACACTGAAGTCTCAAGTTTTGCCAACTATCTCCACTTGGCTCAAACATTGGATTGAAAAGAAAAAATCAAATGTGGTTTTCTGCGCGGACTCTGCCTTTAAAAGCAGTGTTCACAATAAGAAACATTTTTCTGCTTTTCCGCCTGTCTTCAAGACGGTCCCATGTTGATTCCAGCGATGTTTTTGGAATCGTACAAAACCTTCTAGGAACGGAGTTATGGTCCTTCAAAAATTGAGCTAGGGAAGCATGGTGGACGAGTTGTCCGAGGCTTGTAACTTCCGTCTTTTGCAGCCGATGCATGCGAGCTGACCCGAGTAAAAAGAGGAAGTTGGGAATAAAGGGAAGAAAGGGGCTATTGATCGGAAACCATCGCTCATCTCACAATCTCGAGCATTTTGTTCACGGCGATGGGCGTGGAAAGTGGATCTGGGTGTGACGAGCTGACGGCTGTCCAACTTTGGAGCCGTAAGAGAACGTTCCGAGCTCCTTTTTCTTAGTTTTTTGAACATTAGGGATGCGCTAGGCCCCGCAGCTGCCGATCTCCACCAGAAAATCAGACATGGTTTTTATCGTGGACACTGCCTCTAAGAATCCGCAACCGTCCTATTCGAAAGCTTTTGAACGAAAAATAGCAAGCAAATATTAGTCACAATTGATATACATAAATAAACATGTGGAAAACAGAAAATATTCTGCAAAAAGGGGAAATACAAAAAATTGCAGTAAATGTTTTCATTCTCTCCAGTGGCTTTCGGCGATACCTGAGGTGGAAAGTATCTTAAAGCAAATTTGTGGTAGCTATCGCCGCAGACAACGAATAGAAGCAACGTGATAAGAAGGAACCCACTGACAATTAGTGGAAAACATCATCTGCTTTCCCTTCACGCCGGATCGTATCCGACGACGGGCCCGTTGACGAATTGAGCAACTGTTCCTTGCGCTCCAGCTCATCTATTCAACGGAGAATCAGGCGCGAATTTTAAATACCAAATTTGCGTATTTTTGTGCGTCAATTTCTTTGCGATATGCGGGTTTTCACATAGATTTTCGCAATTTTATACAACAATAGGCGTTTAGTAACGAAAATCGGCAACAACCTTAGCGTACCTTGAGTAGGGGCGGAGCGAATGCTTCTTGCAGAATCGGGTTTCAAATCTCAAAACTTTGAACGTTTCATTTGCAGATCTGTCCGAAAATGGGTGATTTAAATTCACTGTTCTTGCGGTTGCGTGATACCGTTTAACCACTGATCCCATCGTTTTCTAATTTGGAAGAAAAACTCATATGCATCTACAAACTATGACTTTCAGTGTCGCTGGAACAACTAGCAGCTGCGTATGACCGTCGAACGAGTGTGGCTCCAGTCGGGCTCCTCACCTCAGGTGGGAATGGCGAGGTGCGACGGAAGAGTCTGTATGTGAACCCATCGCATTATGAACACCCTGAGCATCACTCACATGCCAAAGAGAAAAGTCGAGTACAGAAACGGGTATGTGGATCACGTCTTTTTGTTCTGAAGGTTCTAGACAATATATGTTGGTGTTTAGGCCACGCATAATCCGGACGTTGAAATGGCACCGAGCTTGCCGACAACTGCCAAATCATCTAAATCCCATGTTATTTCCGATATGTACGGAGATGGTCCTCAGCATTTAGCTTTTTGATGTGTTAAGCAATGATTTATTATGTTTTCCAGCTTTATCGATACTTGCTCAAGGGTTTTCACGTAGCATTCTGCCTAGTGAACCTTCAAGGGGGAGTTATTAACTGAAGAATGGTGTTACCCGTCTACTTGTCCTAGTGCAACGACTATGTTTCTCCGATTTTCCTTCATCTAGATTTTGATCTAAAATTATGTTCAGCTGACCCTGCAAGCGCGGAAAAAATACGGGTGGATTTTTGAGGACGCTAAACAGATACCAGCAGCGCATAATCTCTACGTCTGGTTTAGCGCTGGGCTACGCTTGAATTCCATGAGACCGCACGTGCGAGGTGATGGTTAGAGTTAGGTTTAGAAACACGGAGAGGCGGCCTTGTAATTGTAATTGTTTATTACAGGGTAACCCTGCGTATTGACATCGGAACAAGATAAACGAACGCGCAGTAATAAAATGTAACAACGATATACGAGACCGGGAACACGTAGTATGTAGAGTATCTGTCGGAAAAAATTCCATGACTAACACGAGATCACTATGGAGTATCTATCGAAGAAAATAATATTATGACTAACACAAGATCGCAAGCTCAATAATCCTCCGTCCTCAAGTACTGCTCCACTATACGCTTGAAGGAGCCCAGATCTGTTGGCAGATTGCCCTTTTTGAGCAGTTTTTCCAATTCACTGCCAGCTCTGTTAGTGAAGAAATGGTGCCTGACACTCTTCCTAGCCGGATTTCGGACTAGTTTGAAACTGCTACCTCTAGTGGTGGATGCCCTCATTTTGAGAAAAGCGTTTGGCCGAAGGCCGGTATGCCCATACAATATTTTATACATCATCAAAAGATCAAACCTTCTCCTTCTGCACGCCAGCGTTTCCAATTTGAATTTTGCGTTCCTAGCAATACTACTGGGTATGTTTTCATAATTAAATCCCAAAAATCTTATCATTAACTTACGTGTGAAACTATTTTGTACCTTCTCGAACGCTTTAATAGTAGAGACCTTATGAGGGTTTGATATCACAGTTCCATACTCAAGAAGGGGCCTAATATAGAGTTTGTAGGCGTTCAAGAGCACCTTTTCGTTTCTAGTAGAGAGTGCCCTGAACAGGCAATACATAACCTTATTTGCCTTAAACACTGCCTTCGTACAATGAGCGTCAAAAGTGAGATGTTTTTGAACCAGGAAGCCGAGATCCATTATTTCGTCAACAATCTGAAGCTGCTGATCTTCAGCAGTATATATGGCTTCTGAACTACTGTTGCCAATATGCAAAACCTTCGTTTTTTCTTTAGACAGTATCATCTTCCAATTTTTGGACCACTTTATAACCTCATCCAAAGCCTTTTGCAAGCACTCCTTGTCAGCTATTGATTGAATTGGGGAAAATATTTTGAAATCATCAGCAAAAGCGGAGCATTTACCCTTACCAAAAGATACGATTCGTGGAAGTTCATAAGTGAAGATATTGAACAAAGTTGGGGATAGAACTCCTCCCTGCGGTACACCACTGCAAACAAGCCTTGAATCAGAAAAAGTGGAGTTAGCGCGGACAACAAAAGATCTATCGCTCAAGAACGCTCTGATCCATGCTACTATCCTTGGGTGAACACCAACGCGTGTGAGTTTAGACATGAGTTTTGCATGCGAAACCTTATCAAAAGCCCTCGAAAAATCTATATAGATAACGTCAACCTCTTTACCTTCATCCACGTAATTGGTCCATTCATTCAGCGACTGCAACATAGCTGTCACAGTAGACTTTTGCCTCTGGAAACCATGCTGAACATCCGAGATGATTGAATGGTCCTCCAAATGCTTGCACACTCTTACCTTGAGGATTTTCTCGAACAACCTACCAAAAATTGAAGTTATGCTAACTGGTCTGAAGTTCTCGGGATCAGTGTAGGGTGGTTTCTTAGGTATAGGGGTCACAAAAGCAACCCGCCACCTATCCGGGACCTCTGCACGCACGAAAGACAGGTTGAAAATATGTGTTAATGGGCCTACAATAATGGGTGCTACCTGTTTGATGAATTTTAGAGGAACATGATCAGGGGTGTCAGAGAACGAGTTGGGCCACTTCACAAGAAGGTCATGAACTTCTTCTGGGTGAAGCCAGACTGAGTCCGTCATGACCGCAGAATCTGGAGTGTCTTCCATAGTATCATCAAAATCATCATCCTTGCAAAATGGACCCTTCACTTCCAATTGGTCCTATTCGTGGTCTATCTTTCAGCCTTGAGTTTAGAAGCCTGTAAAAAGCATTTTTATTTCCAGATTCAATCACCCTCTTCTCAACATTTTTGTTGTACTTTTTCAATTGTTTCTCAAATTTTAAGCAAATTTCTTCATACACATCCCAATCACTAACCGCTTCGGTGGTTTTCGCCTTATCCCAGGTCTGCGATTTTGTCAAAGCAAGACGCTTCAGATGTTCCGGCAGATGACTTTCATCTTTAGAAACTTCTATGAGAGGCACAAAAAGATAAATACAGTGCTGCAAAATATTGATGAATAGCTCATATTTAGCATTAACCGAGTCTGTAGCATTCAAAATACCATACCAATCCATGTTGTTTGAATAGTCAACGATTCTGGCAAAGTTAGCGTTCTTAAAATCTCTTCTTAGCTTCTTATTATCGACTTTGGGAGGAGTAAGGTTAAGCTCAAAACGAAATGTCGCGTGATCGCTGGTCCCTACTGGCTCACACACAACTGTACTACCAACCAGTTCAACGTCATTAGTCAGCAATAAGTCCAAAATATTGTTCCCATGAGTTTCAGTTGTAACGAGTTGAAAGAAATTATAGTCATGACACAAACCTAGGAGACCCAAAAGTGTCACTCCAAGAGAATTAACGTTGTGTGGTTGTGCCCAGCATACGTTTGGAAGATTAAAATCCCCTGTAATAATACAAGGGTGGTCGCAAACAACAAGATCACTTAGCGTTTTAATCAGTCGATGGAACGCCGCTGCCGTGCAGGAAGGAGTTCTGTAGACCAAGACCATGCGAATAGACCGCTGACCGAAGCTGATTTCCGTACAAATAATTTCATAACCATCTGGAATTGAGTCACGATAAATAAACCTGGGAAAGGGAGATTTTTCGATCAAAAACGCAACGCCACCATCTCTTTTGTGGCTACGATCGCACCTGAGAAGCTCATAATGAGCGCATAGTCCACCAAATAAGGATGCATCATTTATAGTGTCTGACAGCCATGTCTCCGTGAGAGCTACGACATTGAATTGATATTGTTTGATTAGAAAAAGGAGGCAATGGATGTTTTTGGAAAGAGATCGGATATTTGTTGAGATACAAGGTGCAGTAGTACTAAGTGACCGGGGATGATCTACTGGTTTAAATGACTAGGAAGGGAAGAATCGGCCGAACTACTACTGGACGAAGATATAGAGACATGCGGGTTATGAGACATGTCCAAGGAATCTTGAACATTAGGAGAACTACGAGCAACAACTTCAACTGATTTCAAATGATTGCCTGGAGTGGCAGCCTTCACCTTTCTAGTTGGTACACTCCGGCCCCTCCTCTCAACACTCCACCTCACACGCTCCTCCTCTGGGAGGGAGGGTCTAATATAGACCCCCTTGGCATGGTGGAAGTGCTTGAGCCGAGAAGCCCGTTGCAGCACCATTCTAGCAATGGCTGAAAACGGAAAAATCACCTTCATCAATCTATTGAAAGAAGGACTACTCTGAGAGAATCCCCCGCGATCTTCCACGGATAGAATCCCCTCGGTTTCTGGTAGGGGCCGAGGGGATACTACCATGGGGCTATCGCGTAACGATCGCGAGATTCTGCCAGTCTTAAACCGAGAGCGTACCGCGTTCGTTCATCGATGCTCCCACGATGCTCTATAGCGGAACCGCGATGAACCGAGCCCGGAACTATAGCGGGACGGTCGCAAGATCCTGCCACCCTCCACCCCTGATCTTACCGCATTCATGCCCTCTCGATGTTTCATCCGAGCGAATGTTGCCTATCAGCTCAGCACGAAGCTATAAGGTATTGCCCTTGCCGTATTCCGTGCTGCTTTACAAATCTGCACAGCATGAGAACGCGGATCCGGGGGGAAACGATCACGGTACCATCGCGGATCACGAGTGCACCACGGTACTAGCGCGGTAAACCTCTCAACGATCGCGGTACCATCACGGTACGAGAACGAGAATGCCAACGGATGAGTCAATTGGGTAACTATCGCGGAACGAACGCGGATCGCGGGACTAGGGGGAGACGAACACAGTACTATCGCGGACCACGGGAGCATCGCGGTAAGAAAGATTCGCGAAAGATTCTCTCAGAGTAGGTCGTCCCATTCTATGCACGGAAACCGGTAAACAGCCAATAGACAAGAAATCTAGGAGATCATACACACACTTCTGATCATTGATAGCTCTAGCCCGTGATGAAGTATACACATTCGGAAATTCTGGAACCCCAATGATGACAACAGATCTATTACGTTCTATCTCTCTAAAATCCTGGGAAATCGTGTGGGTATCCGGAGATTGTGGGGCCTCACAAAAAATAGGAACATCTTTAAAAATATCAGAAACCACAGTAGAGTCTCAATCGACTGGGGATATACGTGAGGATCCAGGCACAACGGAATTAACACCAGCATCCTCACTTTTAAGAAAGGCATTCTCGTGCCTTAGATCAGCATTGCTTTCCAAGAGAGAAGTCACATGCTCCGCCAGTTCTCGATTTGCACGGCACAACGACTGCACTTGGCTTCTACTCTCCATCAGCAACGCGATGACCGTTCGGATGTGCGGTGGCGTCGATCCATCTTCCATCACCACTTTCACAGCTGAATCCAAGTCAATCGAATGCGTTTCCGTCTTCGCCATTGCAGCAATAGATTCCACAGAATTCGTAGCAGCAAGAAAGGGAATACCACGGAATTCGCACTAGTTTGCCACAGCGAGAGAAAGCACAGTTCACCCAAGCATCAGACGATTAGCATACCATACCATATATAACTTGCACGATCGTCACCATGCACACGCGCGCAGACGCACGCGATTAATGGAAACAAATTTCTCTTCGAAACAGAGGATACATAGATAGGGTTATCTCTAGAGTATTGTTATCATTTTGTATTCTAAAAAAATCACCCTTTAAGTAAAGGTCAGTTAGAACAAAATTTCAAAAAAAAGCGCTTCTGGGGATTTCATTTTGAACTGTTCATGACAAGTAAGGAGTGAGCTCATACGGGGAAGCTTCCTACACTCACTGGTTCTTGAAGTCTTCTCATTCGCAGATGCCATCAACGGACAGTGGCCCACCTGCCCAATGCCAGCGTCGCACACAGCGCGGGTTTTGGAAAGACTCTCAACACAGCGTTCTCTGCTCAAAAATCGTTCAATGGCTTCACTCTAGTGGGTGGTGCAATGATGATATCAAAGTGGGAAACGATGAGTGAGTGTTCGATGACCCCCAGGATTAGCCGACTGCCGGCCGACACTCCGCGGGAAAACGGGAAAGCCTCCTTCTCCGCGGGAAGTGGGGCGCCGTGCCACGCCCACAAAATAGGAGCCGCGCGAAGTCGGCTGGCCCGACTTGGCCGGCGGGGAGGGGGCTGTTTTCATCTGAGCGGGCGAAGGAGCCATCGATCTCGCTGTTGCGGCGACTCGGCCGAGATCGGTCACTGCAGCCAGCCAGCTGGCGCTGACGCCGCCCCGTACCCCGTCCTCCCCCAGCTCCCGTTGCTCTCTAGGGTGGTGTACTCTAAACGTCCGACTCGGAAGGGGACGCTGTGAGGGAGGGATGTTTTCGAGCGCTTCGAGTGTTTGTGCCATGCGCACCATCGATAAGAATGTGTCGCAGGGTGTGCCGAAGTGTTGGTTCATTATGCGAGACCGCAATAGGAGTATGCGGGACATCATGGAATGGTGCAGGACCTCAGTAAACGTGTGCAGGACATCATGGAACGTGTGCAGGACGTCGTAGAATGTGTGCAGGACCTCAGTAGGAGTGTGCACGACATCATGGAACGTGTGCAGGACCCCAATAGAGGTGTGCAGGACGTCGTGGAATGTGTGCTGGACCTCAGTAGGAGTGTGCAGGGCATCATAGGACGTGTGCAGGACCCAATAGAGGTGTGCAGGACCTCAGTAGGAGTGTGCACGACATCATGGAATGTGTGCAGGACCCCAATAGAGGTGTGCAGGACGTCGTGGAATGTGTGCTGGATCTCAGTAGGGGTGTGCAGGACATCACGGAATGTGTGCAAGACCCCAATAGAGGTGTGCAGGACGTCGTGGAATGATTGCTGGACCTCAGTAGGAGTGTGCAGGACATCATGGAATGTGTGCAGAACCCCAATAGAGGTGTGCAGGACGTCGTGGAATGTGTGCTGGATCTCAGTAGGGGTGTGCAGGACATCACGGAATGTGTGCAAGACCCCAATAGAGGTGTGCAGGACGTCGTGGAATGTGTGCTGGACCTCAGTAGGAGTGTGCAGGACATCATGGAATGTGTGCAGGACCCCAATAGAGGTCTGCAGGACGTCGTGGAATGTGTGCAGGACCCCGATAGAGGTGTGCAGGACGTCGTGGAATGTGTGCTGGACCTCGGTAGGAGTGTGCAGGACATCATGGAATGTGTGCAGGACCCCAATAGAGGTGTGAAGGACGTCATGGAATGTGTGCTGGACCTCGTTAGGAGTGTGCAGGACATCATGGAATGTGTGCAGGACCCCAATAGAGGTGTGCAGGATGTCGTGGAATGTGTGCTGGACCTCAGTAGGAGTGTGCACGACATCATGAAATGTGTGCAGGACCCCAATAGAGGTGTGCAGGACGTCGTGGAATGTGTGCTGGACCTCAGTAGGAGTGTGCAGGACATCATGGAATGTGTGCAGGACCCCAATAGAGGTGTGCAGGACGTCGTGGAATGTGTGCTGGACCTCGGTAGGAGTGTGCAGGACATCATGGAATGTGTGCAGGACCCCAACAGAGGTGTGCAGGACGTCGTGGAATGTGTGCTGGATCTCAGTAGGGGTGTGCAGGACATCACGGAATGTGTGCAAGACCCCAATAGAGGTGTGCAGGACGTCGTGGAATGTGTGCTGGACCTCATTAGGAGTGTGCAGGACATCATGGAATGTGTGCAGGACCCCAATAGAGGTGTGCAGGACCTCAGTAGGAGTGTGCAGGACATCATGGAATGTGTGCAGGGCCCCAATAGAGGTGTGCAGGACGTCGTGGAATGTGTGCTGGATCTCAGTAGGGGTGTGCAGGACATCACGGAATGCGTGCAATACCCCAATAGAGGTGTGCAGGACGTCGTGGAATGTGTGCTGGACCTCAGTAGGAGTGTGCAGGACATCATGGAATGTGTGCAGGACCCCAACAGAGGTGTGCAGGACGTCGTGGAATGTGTGCTGGATCTCAGTAGGGGTGTGCAGGACATCACGGAATGTGTGCAAGACCCCAATAGAGGTGTGCAGGACGTCGAGGAATGTGTGCTGGACCTCAGTAGGAGTGTGCAGGACATCATGGAATGTGTGCAGGACCCCAATAGAGGTGTGCAGGACGTCGTGGAATGTGTGCAGGACCCCAATAGAGGTGTGCAGGACGTCGTGGAATGTGTGAACGACCCCAATAGAGGTGTGCAGGACGTCGTGGAATGTGTGCTGGACCTCGGTAGGAGTGTGCAGGACATCATGGAATGTGTGCAGGACCCCAATAGAGGTGCGCAGGACGTCATGGAATGTGTGCTGGACCTCAGTAGGAGTGTGCAGGACATCATGGAATGTGTGCAGGACCCCAATAGAGGTGTGCAGGACGTCGTGGAATGTGTGCAGGACCCCAATAGAGGTGTGCAGGACGTTGTGGAATGTGTGCTGGACCTCAGTAGGAGTGTGCAGGACATCATGGAATGTGTGCAGAACCCCAATAGAGGTGTGCAGGACGTCGTAGAATGTGTGCAGGACCTCAGTGGGAGTGTGCAGGACATCATGGAATGTGTGCAGGACCGCAATAGAGGTGTGCAGGACGTCGTGGAATGTGTGCAGGACCCCAATAGAGGTGTGCAGGACGTTGTGGAATGTGTGCTGGACCTCGGTAGGAGTGTGCAGGACATCATGGAATGTGTGCAGGACCTCAATAGAGGTGTGCAGGACGTCATGGAATGTGTGCTGGACCTCGGTAGGAGTGTGCAGGACATCATGGAATGTGTGCAGGACCCCAATAGAGGTGTGCAGGATGTCGTGGAATGTGTGCTGGACCTCAGTAGGAGTGTGCAGGACATCATGAAATGTGTGCAGGACCCCAATAGAGGTGTGCAGGACGTCGTGGAATGTGTGCAGGACCCCAATAGAGGTGTGCAGGACGTCGTGGAATGTGTGCTGGACCTCGGTAGGAGTGTGCAGGACATCATGGAACGTGTGCAGGACCACAATAGAGGTGTGCAGGACCTCAGTAGGAGTGTGCAGGACATCATGGAATGTGTGCAGGACCCCAATAGAGGTGTGCAGGACGTCGTGGAATGTGTGCTGGATCTCAGTAGGGGTGTGCAGGACATCACGGAATGTGTGCAAGACCCCAATAGAGGTGTGCAGGACGTCGTGGAATGTGTGCTGGAGCTCGGTAGGAGTGTGCAGGACATCATGGAATGTGTGCAGGACCCCAATAAAGGTGTGCTGGACGTCGTAGAATGTGTGCAGGACCTCAGTAGGAGTGTGCAGGACATCATGGAACGTGTGCAGTACCCCAATAGAGGTGTGCAGGACCTCAGTAGGAGTGTGCAGGACATCATGGAATGTGTGCAGGACCCCAATAGAGGTGTGCAGGACGTCGTGGAATGTGTGCTGGACCTCAGTAGGAGTGTGCAGGACATCATGGAATGTGTGCAGAACCCCAATAGAGGTGTGCAGGACGTCGTAGAATGTGTGCAGGACCTCGGTAGGAGTGTGCAGTACATCATGGAATGTGTGCAGGACCCCAATAGAGGTGTGCAGAACGTCGTGGAATGTGTGCAGGACCCCAATAGAGGTGTGCAGGACGTCGTGGAATGTGTGCTGGACCTCGGTAGGAGTGTGCAGGACATCATGGAATGTGTGCAGGACCCCAATAGAGGTGTGCAGGACGTCATGGAATAAGTGCTGGAACTCGGTAGGAGTGTGCAGGACATCATGGAATGTGTGCAGGACCCCAATAGAGGTGTGCAGGATGTCGTGGAATGTGTGCTGGACCTCAGTAGGAGTGTGCAGGACATCAAGGAATGTGTGCAGGACCCCAATAGAGGTGTGCAGGACGTCGTAGAATGTGTGCAGGACCTCAGTAGGAGTGTGCAGGACCTCATGGAATGTGTGCAGGACCCCAATAGAGGTGTGCAGGACGTCGTGGAATGTGTGCAGGACCCCAATAGAGGTGTGCAGGACGTCGTGGAATGTGTGCTGGACCTCGGTAGGAGTGTGCAGGACATCATGGAATGTGTGCAGGACCCCAATAGAGGTGTGCTGGATGTCGTGAAATGTGTGCAGGACCTCAGTAGGAGTGTGCAGGACGTCATGGATCGTGTGCAGGACCCCAATAGAGGTGTGCAGGACGTCGTGGAATGTGTGCTGGATCTCAGTAGGGGTGTGCAGGACATCATGGATCGTGTGCAGGACCCCAATAGAGGTGTGCAGGACGTCGTGGAATGTGTGCTGGATCTCAGTAGGGGTGTGCAGGACGTCGTAGAATGTGTGCAGGACCTCAGTGGGAGTGTGCAGGACATCATGGAATGTGTGCAGGACCGCAATAGAGGTGTGCAGGACGTCGTGGAATGTGTGCAGGACCCCAATAGAGGTGTGCAGGACGTTGTGGAATGTGTGCTGGACCTCGGTAGGAGTGTGCAGGACATCATGGAATGTGTGCAGGACCTCAATAGAGGTGTGCAGGACGTCATGGAATGTGTGCTGGACCTCGGTAGGAGTGTGCAGGACATCATGGAATGTGTGCAGGACCCCAATAGAGGTGTGCAGGATGTCGTGGAATGTGTGCTGGACCTCAGTAGGAGTGTGCAGGACATCATGAAATGTGTGCAGGACCCCAATAGAGGTGTGCAGGACGTCGTGGAATGTGTGCAGGACCCCAATAGAGGTGTGCAGGACGTCGTGGAATGTGTGCTGGACCTCGGTAGGAGTGTGCAGGACATCATGGAACGTGTGCAGGACCACAATAGAGGTGTGCAGGACCTCAGTAGGAGTGTGCAGGACATCATGGAATGTGTGCAGGACCCCAATAGAGGTGTGCAGGACGTCGTGGAATGTGTGCTGGATCTCAGTAGGGGTGTGCAGGACATCACGGAATGTGTGCAAGACCCCAATAGAGGTGTGCAGGACGTCGTGGAATGTGTGCTGGAGCTCGGTAGGAGTGTGCAGGACATCATGGAATGTGTGCAGGACCCCAATAAAGGTGTGCTGGACGTCGTAGAATGTGTGCAGGACCTCAGTAGGAGTGTGCAGGACATCATGGAACGTGTGCAGTACCCCAATAGAGGTGTGCAGGACGTCGTGGAATGTGTGCTGGATCTCAGTAGGGGTGTGCAGGACATCACGGAATGTGTGCAAGACCCCAATAGAGGTGTGCAGGACGTCGTGGAATGTGTGCTGGAGCTCGGTAGGAGTGTGCAGGACATCATGGAATGTGTGCAGGACCCCAATAAAGGTGTGCTGGACGTCGTGGAATGTGTGCAGGACCTCAGTAGGAGTGTGCAGGACATCATGGAATGTGTGCAGGACCCCAATAGAGGTGTGCAGGACGTCGTGGAATGTGTGCTGGATCTCAGTAGGGGTGTGCAGGACATCACGGAATGTGTGCAAGACCCCAATAGAGGTGTGCAGGACGTCGTGGAATGTGTGCTGGACCTCAGTAGGAGTGTGCAGGACATTATGGAATGTGTGCAGGACCCCAACAGAGGTGTGCAGGACGTCGTGGAATGTGTGCTGGACCCCAACAGAGGTGTGCAGGACGTCATGGAATGTGTGCTGGACCTCAGTAGGAGTGTGCAGGACATCACGGAATGTGTGCAGGACCCCATTAGAGGTGTGCAGGACGTCGTGGAATGTGTGCAGGACCCCAATAGAGGTGTGCAGGACGTCATGGAATGTGTGCTGGACCTCAGTAGGAGTGTGCAGGACATCACGGAATGTGTGCAAGACCCCAATAGAGGTGTGCAGGACGTCGTGGAATGGTGGAATGTGTGCTGGAACTCAGTAGGAGTGTGCAGGACATCATGGAATGTGTGCAGGACCCCAACAGAGGTGTGCAGGACGTCGTGGAATGTGTGCAGGACCCCAATAGAGGTGTGCAGGACGTCGTGGAATGTGTGCAGGACCCCAATAGAGGTGTGCAGGACGTCGTGGAATGTGTGCTGGACCTCGGTAGGAGTGTGCAGGACATCATGGAATGTGTGCAGGACCCCAACAGAGGTGTGCAGGGCGTCATGGAATGTGTGCTGGACCTCAGTAGGAGTGTGCAGGACATCACGGAATGTGTGCAGGACCCCATTAGAGGTGTGCAGGACGTCGTGGAATGTGTGCAGGACCCCAATAGAGGTGTGCAGGACGTCGTGGACTGTGTGATGGACCTCAGTAGGAGTGTGCAGGACATCATGGAATGTGTGCAGAACCCCAATAGAGGTGTGCAGGACGTCGTAGAATGTGTGCAGGACCTCGGTAGGAGTGTGCAGTACATCATGGAATGTGTGCAGGACCCCAATAGAGGTGTGCAGAACGTCGTGGAATGTGTGCAGGACCCCAATAGAGGTGTGCAGGACGTCGTGGAATGTGTGCTGGACCTCGGTAGGAGTGTGCAGGACATCATGGAATGTGTGCAGGACCCCAATAGAGGTGTGCAGGACGTCATGGAATAAGTGCTGGAACTCGGTAGGAGTGTGCAGGACATCATGGAATGTGTGCAGGACCCCAATAGAGGTGTGCAGGATGTCGTGGAATGTGTGCTGGACCTCAGTAGGAGTGTGCAGGACATCAAGGAATGTGTGCAGGACCCCAATAGAGGTGTGCAGGACGTCGTAGAATGTGTGCAGGACCTCAGTAGGAGTGTGCAGGACCTCATGGAATGTGTGCAGGACCCCAATAGAGGTGTGCAGGACGTCGTGGAATGTGTGCAGGACCCCAATAGAGGTGTGCAGGACGTCGTGGAATGTGTGCTGGACCTCGGTAGGAGTGTGCAGGACATCATGGAATGTGTGCAGGACCCCAATAGAGGTGTGCTGGATGTCGTGAAATGTGTGCAGGACCTCAGTAGGAGTGTGCAGGACGTCATGGATCGTGTGCAGGACCCCAATAGAGGTGTGCAGGACGTCGTGGAATGTGTGCTGGATCTCAGTAGGGGTGTGCAGGACATCATGGATCGTGTGCAGGACCCCAATAGAGGTGTGCAGGACGTCGTGGAATGTGTGCTGGATCTCAGTAGGGGTGTGCAGGACGTCGTGGAATGTGTGCTGGACCTCGGTAGGAGTGTGCAGGACATCATGGAATGTGTGCAGGACCCCAATAGAGGTGTGCAGGACGTCATGGAATGTATGCTGGACCTCGGTAGGAGTGTGCAGGACATGATGGAATGTGTGCAGGACCCCAATAGAGGTGTGCAGGACGTCGTGGACTGTGTGCTGGACCTCAGTAGGAGTGTGCAGGACATCATGGAATGTGTGCAGAACCCCAATAGAGGTGTGCAGGACGTCGTAGAATGTGTGCAGGACCTCAGTAGGAGTGTGCAGGACATCATGGAATGTGTGCAGGTCCCCAATAGAGGTGTGCAGGACGTCGTGGAATGTGTGCAGGACCCCAATAGAGGTGTGCAGGACGTCGTGGAATGTGTGCTGGACCTCGGTAGGAGTGTGCAGGACATCATGGAATGTGTGCAGGACCCCAATAGAGGTGTGCAGGACGTCATGGAATGTGTGCTGGACCTCGGTAGGAGTGTGCAGGACATCATGGAATGTGTGCAGGACCCCAATAGAGGTGTGCAGGATGTCGTGGAATGTGTGCTGGACCTCAGTAGGAGTGTGCAGGACATCATGGAATGTGTGCAGGACCCCAATAGAGGTGTGCTGGACGTCGTGGAGTGTGTGCAGGACCTCAGTAGGAGTGTGCAGGACATCGTGGAACGTGTGCAGGACCCCAATAGAGGTGTGCAGGACGTCGTGGAATGTGTGCTGGATCTCAGTAGGGGTGTGCAGGACATCACGGAATGTGTGCAAGACCCCAATAGAGGTGTGCAGGACGTCGTGGAATGTGTGCAGGACGTCATGGAATGTGTGCAGGACCCCAATAGAGGTGTGCAGGACGTCGTAGAATGTGTGCAGGACCCCAACAGAGGTGTGCAGGACGTCGTGGAATGTGTGCTGGATCTCAGTAGGGGTGTGCAGGACATCACGGAATGTGTGCAAGACCCCAATAGAGGTGTGCAGGACGTCGTGGAATGTGTGCTGGATCTCAGCGGGGGTGTGCAGGACGTCGTAGAATGTGTGCTGGACCTCAGTAGGAGTGTGCAGGACATCATGGAATGTGTGCAGGACCTCAATAGAGGTGTGCAGGACGTCTATTGCAACTATTATCTTGCAATCTTAGCAGCGGAGCGGTTGTTTCTTCATTTCTACCAATACGTTTCCTACAAAAAAAAAATAACTTGACTTTTAGAGATTGACGATTTTGTAGAAAGGAGACCCTTGGAAAAAGTTGTGAAATTTCTGAAAGTTGGGCTCCGCAGAAAACGTTAGGCCTATTTTACACTTACACCGTTGATCGCCGCGATGGCACGTTTTGAATACAGATCGAGCTGCGACGCGATCTTGATCGATGCTCATGGTTATCATTCAATCGCGTCGCACGGCGATCGAAGTCTGAAAGAGGCCTTAAGGATTTAGCATTGCTCTAAAATGTCGTGAAATTGTTTCATTAGATTTGGCTACCAAACTGATTTTCTAAATGTAGTTAAATCGTTGAATCGATTGGCTGTTGTTGGTATATGCAGACAACACGATCAATAAATGTAGTGAAATTGTGGCAAATGGATATGGCAGGCGTCTATGAATTATCAGAGTCAAATCACGCGTCAGAAGGGGTTTTGCTTGGAGCGCATATTGAATCAAATGAGAACAAGAATAAGTCTAGCAACAAAAACTTTCCATACAATGTGAACGGTGAAAGCGTTGCGGACACGAAGACATGGCGTCAGTAGCTAATAAATTGTGTTAAATTTCGTTTTCGTGATTTTTATCTAATCGGTGAAGGAAGGTCTAGTACCTTAGTGGGAGCTACACTGAAAGGAAGGTAAACATTCGAAAACGTATTTCTAGCCCATAAGGCCACATTTCGTTCAGCATTGTTAATTGAGAAGTAGCTTTTTTCTTTTCGTCTTTATTTGCTCGCCAGAGTACCTTTTGACGCGTGATTTGACTCTAATACTGTGCTTCTCTGGGCCAAATTCCGGTCCGCAATTGCGTCTCGACGCGCTTCGCGGTCGCACGCTCCCGAGTCGGAAGAGTTTCCAGCGCCGCAGCAGTCAATCTGTTGACTCTAGGTAGGTTTTGGAAACTGGAAACTAAGAAAAATTGAAGAAAACTGTACAAAAAGCTTCATCGAGTCGGCTTTGGCGCTGGAAGCTCGACCGACTCGAGCGCGTGCGGCCGCAAAGCGTGTCGAGACGCATTTGTGGACCGGAATTTCGCACAGATAAGTACAGTAATTCATAGAGCGCCTGCTAAATCCATTTGCAACAACTTCACTACATTTAGAAAATCAGTTTGATAGCCAAATCTAATGAAACAATTGACGACATTTTAGAGCAATGCCAAATCCTTAACCTTTTCTGCGGAGCCCAACTTTCAGAATTTTTTTCTGAGAAAATGCCGCATTTTGCAGTCAACAAATCCGCGAAAACATGAAGTCTGACTTGATTGAGCAAACAATCGCCGGCTAGAATGCTTCATACGTGTCATGTTTTCGTAGAATGGACAGATAATTTTTTCCACTCCCAAATTTTTAGTTTCGTTGATTGAATATCAGTGCCTCCGAAAGCTCGTCAAACCAGGGACTTTCGTCCCTTCGCTATCCTCCTCCAATTATTTCATTATGAAGAGGAAAAAATTCAAATTAGAGTTTTCTCTTTTTTTTTCGAGTGTTGTATGCCTTTACTAATATGCTAGGATGTACTGACTTGAATGAAAACAAGTTTTTCGTTTTTTTTTCACTCACTCGCAGCGATTTTCATTTTGGATTTTCCCCGTTTCAGCAACCCTACATAAACTGGAACGCAACTTATTAACGTTGCACAGGGAAAACAATATGTCTCATTATGCCACCCGGATTGCAATACAGTAATAGATGAAGGTGCAAGACCTAAGTGGAATTCCATTTATGAAATTCATTGAATGTGCTGACTACCACCCCGAAGCTCATTCTTAGGTCTGTGCGAAATTCTGATAGGTGAAGGTAGGCGTACGTACGTGCCTAGAAGCAACCTGTCAGACTTCATTGGAGAGCCAGTTTCGCGATCGCTCTCGGCCCTTGATGTGTTGTTTTAAGATTTCGGACTGAGAGGTCTGAGAAGAGTGAATAATGAAATTCTAACCATTTCTTCTGAAATCTGCCGTAAACCGAACAGAAATTTGAGATTTGTGCTCGGGGTGCTTTAACAACTGGCCAAAATTTCCAGAGAATTTTTTCCGACCTCTGGGGCTTTAAGGTTTCAGTTCGACAATAACCAACTCCAAGTAACCAATAAGCTTTGCGTAAAGTGCAACAACCAATACCTCTCTATAATTTGGTGTTTGAAAGGCGCGCCGTTGCCTGAATGTCAGGGAGGAGGAAAGAACTCGTACAACATCAAGTTATTTCTGATAGGGAAATGTGCTGCTCAATGCATTTTAATGTAAATTTGGCTCCATTCATGTTAGAGACCTCCTTTGCTGACTACTGACAGCAAAACACTTGGAATACTCGTGACCAATCACCTGTTTTTGTCTTAGTTCCAACCTAGAGCGTACGAGTTTTCCGTACGGCTCTTGCAACGTTGTTGGCAATTTGCCAGCAATCCCATGGGTAATTTTGTTGCACTTTTTTGAAGTGTTGTTCACGATCGTTCGCTAAATATCTTTTGTGTCAAAAATGTGATTATTGTGTTCTAGTAAAATCTGTCCTATTATATATTCGCCTGTAAATTTATGGTTTAGGGCCTTATAGGAATGTAAGAATTTGAAAATTCTCGTTCTTTCAGATGCCCTAGGTGCTACAATGAATCTTTCTTGGGCCAATCAGTTCGCTAAAACTGCGCTGAAAACTGCCCAGCAAAAAATTGACAGTGTTCTCGACATACGTTCGGAAGATGATGGGGCTTCTGCGTTGAATGCGGTATTTTTTTTGAAAATTCGAATAATTTTATTTTAAATCAAATAATTTTTCAAGATAATTTTCTCATCTGGTTCAAATTTTAGAACACTCGGCATTTTCAGGATGTTGTCACTGACGAACTCCTGGTGGGTGCTAGCGTACCATTGAACGTTCCTGAAGAGGTATGCAATTTTTCCCTGATTCTGTATTTTTGCTTATTTCTAGGCTGAATTTAGGTGAATGTCCCGGCTGCGTCCTCAACTTCATCTGCAAACGGTGAGGGTTGGACGAATGCGTGGAGTAACCTATCAGCCGATCCAGCTGAGCAGGAGGTACCATTCTTTTGTATTGACTCGCCAATTTCTTATATTTTTCTCTATCTTTTCGAAGTTCTCCTTTGGGGAGCTTCCCTTTCATTTGTTTCTTTTTCTGTTCATTTTTTTTTGTTTACAAGGTTTTTATGCTTAATTGAAGTATAAATGTCTCGGAAACAGAACAAGTATTCCAAATAACAGAATAATTACCCGTGATGCATGTTTCCGAACATTCAAGGCCTTCAACCTAACAAGGGAACTACATTTAGTCAACCTGGCCATTCCGGGTGAAATTTACTTTTTTAGGACAGTTTTTGGCGCAGAATCCAAGTGTGATCTTCGCAGCTGCTTTAAACCACTCTGAAAAAAGTTATGCGCGTTTTTCAAAGCCTGGCGGCAAGGTAAGAGCAACTCCATATAAATTTTAGAGTGTTTTGAAAAAATTTCGGATTTAGCTTAAAACTTGTGTGCAGGGTCGAGCAGGCCGTTGCGACCGGCTACCAAAATTTTACGACCCCTTGCCGACCGAATTTTTACGAACACCCCCCACCCCCTGGGAACAAAAGCTTCAAGACCAAAATCGTGGCTTATCGTCGGCTAAAAAATTAGAGTTTGTCTCTTAATTTTGTTACAGTTGACTTGAACTACCTTCCCTACCTCTTTTTTTAGCCTCTAGAACTAATCTCCATTTATACTGTTCAAAATTCATACGTGACTTACTACTTCTACCTATTCTACCCTTCCAAGTGGCTTAGAGATGAACCACAATTTTTCCAAAAAAAAATGCGGATCCCCCCACCCCTTAGAATTTTCTTTTTGTTTTCCGAAAATTCCCTAAATTTCTACGATCTCACCTTGTGACCGGTCGCAACCCTGCTCAACCCTGCTTGTATGTATAGGTAACCTAGGGTGCTAAACACGAATCTGAAGTCCATTTGTCGAAATTTTGAGGGTTACTGTAGACCACGGTAGGTACCATGTCATTTAGGGGCAAAACCTACCTTGTTATTTCGAAAATCGTCCAATGAACGTTAAATTCGTATTTACCACCCCAAATAACCCCCGCAGACAAATTTTGAGTCAAATCTGGGACTTCGATCCAACTACCGTATACCCACCGTAATCTTTCGTAAACTGTTAAAAATCGATAAGCGGCCCCCAGATTCCTGCTCAGTACTCCGAACGACCCCCAGAGCAACAATTTGAGTCATATTTATCGTAGCACTTCGGAAATCGTTAAAAGCCGCGATTTCGACATCAAATTTTCGATCCATGGGAAGCTTTCAACGAATCAAGTCGGAAAAAAAATCGACAAATATGTCCCAGAATCATGATTAGTGCCCCAAATAGCTATACTGAGAGCAATTTAAGTCAAATCTGGAACGTTTTTTCAACGCTTTCAGAGCCCTCTAATTGGTATAAATCATAGCCGTACACGAACGAAATTTTGGAAAGATTTTTCGAAATTGTTTTCGTTCGTTTTTGTTCGTTCGAAATTTCGTCGAACGAATTTTTTTCCAGATTCCGTTCGTTCGAAATTTTGTCGAACGAATTTTTTTTCGATTTTCGTTCGTTCGAAAAGATTTCGAACGATTTTTTTTTCGATTTTCGTTCGTTCGAAATTTTTTCGAACGAATTTTTTCATTTTTATTTGTTCGAAAAATTTTCGAACAAATTTTTCTCATTTTCTGTTCGTTCGAAATTTTTCCGAATTAAAATTTTTCAATTTTCGTTCGTTCCACATTTTTTTTTGAAATTGTACAACTATAGTATAAATGAACGTCCAACCGAAAATTCAGAAAGTCTAGAAGTTTGGGACATGGACTTACTCCTCAGTCTTAGCTAAGGGGGGGTAGTTTTGTTCGCCGAACACCGTTATGAGGTCCATTTCCAGATTTTCGAAAGACTAATGTGCGTCTTGGAAGGTACTGTGGGTACGAAAATCTGGCGAAAAACGCTTATCACTTTTTCAGAGTGGTTTCAGGCAGATACGAAACCAAAAATCGAATTCTACGTCAAAAACCGTTCTAGAAAAATACATTTCATCCGGAATGTCCAGGCTGGCGGATAGTGGTTCCCTTGTAAGAGGAGGAAACGTGTCTCAATTCGAGATTGTGCCTTGCATTTGACTGAGGTGCGAAAGCATTGATTTGATTGATTGCGCTTATGTCAAAGTGCTTTACCTGCACTATGTTTTTGAATCCATAAAATCGCATCTATGAATTCCCCAAGCGGGTTTTTTTTTAGAATTTTTTTTGGAATTAGTAGTTGTATTCAGGAGTTTCCTGGAAAATCTATCCGATTTCCCAGAATTTATCTTTGGTTTTCGCTCCTTTTCTGTAGTTAAATATGCGAATTTTTTCGACTGAAACTCACCGAGTCTTTGGAAAATTGATGAAACCCTAAAATAGTCCTAAGGCGCGATGCATTTGGCTACGCCCATTTTACCGTGCCGCACTGAATTTGAGCACGTACCCGGGTTTCACCCTGCCTGCTAAAATCAGGAGATTCGTTTCTGCACAAAAAATGGGCGTGACCAAGTGCGATACCACAGTCTCCTCCCTCCCCGCTGCTATAGCACCCAAGTCGCTAAATGGAAGGCTCTTCGATGTTTCAAGTCGATTGAAAAAGCCGACCTTTTTATTGGGAAAGTTCATCACTCGAAAAAGTGTAATTTTTGACTTATTGGGAAGAGTGGATCATTCGAAAACGTGATTTTCATTTTATTCGAGAAGGCGATTATTTAACCCATTCACGACCACGTGTCCCACCCGTGGGACATGTTTTCCAAAAATCGATTACTCCGCCGCAAGGAGGAGCTCACAAACCTACATGAGATCGAAGCATTGATCTACCCTAGACTTGAATACAAACCTGGTGGTCCGCCTGTAGTCTAAACGCAACAAGAAATTTGGACCTTTTCAGCAATATCGTTAGTTGAGGTGGGAGAAAAAGCCATTTCAGAAGCACCTTATAATTTATTCTTACTTCTATCGCTACTTTCCATGTTCAAAGGGAGATATATATCGTTTGAAACTTGCTAACTCTTCTCAAAACGTTGCAACTTAGTTAACCGTATCGCGGTTTCGAGGTATTGTTCTTCTGAAACGAAATGGTTTTGGGAGCTCAAACTGTGATAAGGTTCCTTCAGCGTTACTAGCTACAATAAGACGAGAAAAGAGAAAAAAAGCAGTCACCCTTGGAACGATAATCACGCTGGCGTGTCCCACCGTTGGGACACGGTTTGCGGTGACGCAATATTGCATGCAGTCGTGAATAAGTTGAAAAAATTACATTGCCCAAGTTTAGTTGATGTCATAATATTGAAGGCATATTTAAGCGTGATTGCTGCTAAGAATCTGAAATATTTCAGCTCGTCGTGGATTCAGAGCCAAATCCTATCAGGGATGAAGGTCCTCAAGTTGCCGCTCCTTTGCTGGATCACTCGCCTTCCTCGGTCTGTTGGCAGCTGATCCGCATTATGAATTATTCTTTCCATTTGAATGTTTTCTAGAACTCTTCCGACGGCATTGAACCCGGTCAATCCCCACAGAAAGTTAGCGATTTTGAGGAGAGCAAGAGGGTTGGTCACTCCAGATTATATAGTTACTTCTAGCTAGTAAATATGTTAATCAATTAGATGTTTTCAGAGTGAAGCACAGGAGGGTAGCACTTCTGTATATGTAGATGTCGATTTGTCTGTGCCTTCTCTCGATGAAGTTCAGTTTGCCTCATCATCGGACACTATTCAGGAGGAAAACGTTTTGCCGCGTAATGTTTTCCGATTCTTTAACATTTCCTTGTTTTTTCTTTAATTGATGCGACACCAGCAGCCTCACGCCCTAGGGATCCGATTCCGCCACCAGTAGGCAAAAGTTTTGCTGCAAAACCGTCGACATCACAACGGAACGTCGCTTTTTGACAAAAGCACGTGCTGTTAATAGGAGAAACCTTTAGAGCTTCTACGTTTATATCACAGCGGTGCATCATCCTGCAATAGAAGCACGTACTGCTAATGAGCAAAACTCTTCACGCGACAACACGTGCTTCAGTCTACCGAGTCCCAAAACAGCCATATTGTTTTAAGCCTCGAGCCAGGGATAAGCGGAATTTCGATTTCAGATGGTTTTGGGCCTTCCGATTGCCGAAAAAAAAAGCCTCGAAATGCGAAAGAAATCGGAAATATTCAGGAGATTAGAAATTGTCACACTTTTCCTTGCCAAATTCCTAGGGGGTTATTTCGGGCGCTGAACTCGGATTCGAGGTCCGTTTTCACTTCTCACAAAGCCAGAGTTAATTGTGTTTACATGAAAATTTTCAGTAAAGAAGGATAAGTTCAAGTTTTTTTTTTGGTACACACAGTCACCAGGGTAGGGTTGAGAATTTCACTGAAAGTATTTTCGATTTCCGGTTCCCAATGGTTTTTGGCGTTCCGATTTCCGAAATTGAGAAGGTCCTTCCGATTTCCGAAGTACAGAAAAAAATTACCGGTCGTCCCTGCCCCGAACCCTTCTATATGGGCTGGGTCTGGCACAACAAGGTTAGGGTCCATGTCACGGTCGGAGCGAGTGGGGGGCTCTGCCTTTTCCCGCAACAAGGAATTAATGCTAGCTACGGTTTGCAATGAGGTTTTACTCGCTATGGGCTATAAGGGAGAGTCTGTCAGCGGTCAAAAATCATCCAGTGATAGATTCTAGCTCACCTTCTAGAACAGAACTTGAAAGGCCAACTGCAATCTCTATGAGATGTGGCGTGTAATCGCAGTTCGGCTGAAAAGCATTGGAATCGCGTGTTCTGAGGGGAGCACGTGGCCACATTGTCGTTCAAAACGTCTCTTGGTCGATTTGAAAGCGTATTGTGATCCAACTGAGCACCTCAAGGGTTGCATTACGTGCTTTCATTTTGCGGACAATACTCCCACGTGCTCGTGGAACAGCACGTGTTCGTATTGATCTCCAAACTGCTTTGTCCATGACTTCACGAGTGCTTTCTTTCGTATTTTTTTTTTCTAAATAAAGGAAGTGCTTACGATTATCTTGATTTTTGAGATTTTTTGCTAAAGCGATCGTTTTATCTTTTCTGGTGGTCAGATTTTCGACCAACGAAGAACCAAGATGGGCTTCTATCAGGGCGGGGAGGGGATTCGAGTGCCGTACCGTTAGTATTAGAAAATGACGGGAAACTGTTTCTGCAAAATGTTAGCACAATAGCACGCAAGCCGATATGGCGACAGTAGCATGGCCATCACTAATGACTCTGGCATGGAGGCGGCGTCGTGGCCTGGTAAAGTGTGTCGCCAAATCGCTCCTGGTTATGCCAGCAGCTGTGGTGTTGAGTATTTACTGTTTTCGAGGTCACTGCATTTTCATGAACGCAGCTCGAAACCGAAGAGCGGTGGGCGGAGCCTGTTTTTATGCTCTAAGGGCACATAGGTGCGGTTTCGGGCACGAAAATCACATTTAGAATATGACTACCTGTATGTGAAAATGCTTTCTAAATGTCACGGACGCAGCTTGAAGCCGATGTGCGCTACACTAGTGGGGGTGCTTGAAAAAATTTTCAAGTTCAGGATTGTAACGAAAAATTGACGACTATCTTTCGAAATTCGAATTATAGATTTTCGCGTCGCTGCAACGTGCGGAAAACCTATTCCTGGACCCAAGTAACGAATTGAGTTTTTTTTTTAGCGAGTTCAAAACGTTCTTCGAGCACCCATTTTCAGGTGTGATACAATCGATTGCATCACGCCTGAAAATGGGTCTTCAAAGAACGTATTGAGTGGTCTCAAAAAAATTCAATTAGTTATTCGGGTCCAGGACTAGGTTTCCCGCATGTTGCAGCAACGCGAAAATCCCCAATAAGAATTTTGAAAAATTCTTGTAAATTTTTCGTTACAATTCTGGACCTTGGAAATTTTTCCAAGGACCCCATCTAGTGTGGGGCTCTTCGGCTCCGAGCTGCGCTTATGAAATTTTGGGTACGTTTTCAGATGCGTGTAGTCATATCCTAGATGTGGTTTTCGTGCCCTAAACCGCACCTATGCGCTCTCAGGGCATAAAAACGGGCCCCGCCCAACTGGTGTAGCGCTTTTCTGCTTCAAGCTGCGTTCTTGAAATTTTGGGTACGTTCACGTATGTGGACAGCCATAGTTGCGGACAGACATGCGGATTTTCTCACACGGGGGGTCTGAGAAAATCACCCGATTCGGGGGGGGGTGGTTTGACCAAAGTTGGGTTGTATCACACCTCGCGCCGTAGCCTGTCTCGTATGGACCCGTTCTTTGGGATTCTCTTCTCTCTGCTGCCCCGTTATTTTCTTTGGACCCTAACTTATGCTATTTAGCGCAGAATATTTTCGCATTCTCGATTGACCCTGGCAGGCTAAAACCTCTGAGAACTCGTTCATCCTGCTCGACAACTACCTGGCCAGAAATTATCAACTGAAATAAGGCGTTTTAGTGCGTTTTTCGTCGTTTCCTTGTGGATTTCAGTAGTGCGTGGCTCCCAACGCATTGTTTGGGTAGGAAATTTGAGGATGAAAATTATTATCAAAATTTTTCAGCGCTGCCGTCCATTGTTCGACGTAATTCTCATCAAGATGATTCTATAACTGTAGCCTCCAGTGATATTGAAGTGATTCGAAATGCAGATGCCTGGTAAGCATTTGCCTACCCTTTTGAGTCTCCGCCTTGTGTCCATAACTATATATTTGTCAATGTCAGGTCAATAGCGAGTAGTAAGCCGGCAACAGACCATATGCCGTCACATGTGTTAACCTCAAAGGTATCCCGGCACGCCTCCTTTTAATTCAGATATTTCCGATGGAATTTATGAAATCGCATATTCAGCACGAAGCGACTGAATCGTTTCGGGCGCAACTTTTGCATGCTGAGCAACGCAGGAATGAGCTGAAAGCAGTGAATGATACGTTGCAGTCAAATAATGCCCAGCTTCAACAGCGAATTATTGCTCTGAATCAGCAGTAAGTGTTTAGAAAGTGGACCAAACATCCTTTTCTCCTCATCTACGAATTCACGTTTTTAGGCAGTCGTCCATGAAGAAAGAATTGGAAACAAAAAAGACCGAATTAGAAGATCTCTTGGCTGAGGGTTAGTCATTTTCCGACTGCTTCAGCGTGAATTGTTTTGTGATCAAATTCTGGATTTAGGTAAACGTCTTTCTGATCATTCTGGGAAGCAATCTCGTGAAATTAGGAGGCTTAAAAACGAATTGGCTGAACTGGAAAAAGTGAAAGCTGAGCGAAAGAGGCTCAAGGAGGAGAAAGCGCAAGCCGAAGAGACAATCGATCTTCAGAAGGAAGAAATCAGCTCTCTCAAGGGTGAGTTTACATTCCAATTTTTACAAGATTGAATTTTCAAAAACTTTTGTTTGTGAGGGACCTCCATGACAGTGCTCATTCGCGTGCGTACGCGTCACGGTCAGATGAGTGGGGAACACGACCCTTTGCGTGGAACTCAGAAACGGTTTAAGTGACTGGCATGAATATACTACAAGAAAGTTTATTATGCTGCAGGACACGCCGACTTAGCTAATTTCATTTGAGTGTGGGATGTCGCGTCGACACAAATTTTGACGCGCTCGACTCTCACCGACCGCGCCGCATACAGGATGGGTGAATAATGTCTGACCCCATCTTTGGGGGGACCAAATGTCATGGCTGGACCACGGAAGTTCGACGACGAAACGTGATTACCAAGGTGATGAGTCTTGGGTGGCCTAGAAAAACTGATTGATGGCTGAGCCAGGGAGCACAAAACGTCGTGGGTGTTTTCAGTGGCCGTATTCGTGAAACTACGGGAGCCTCCCGGGAGGGTCCAAAATCCACCCGCCGCATTTATAGGATGCGTCTGAAAAACTTCCCGGGAAGCTCCCGTAGTTTCATAAATACGGCCTCATGATGTTTGGGAAGGACCGAGTGCCATAGTTGGTTAACGGGTATCTTAAAACGGAAACAAGTCGGAGGGTGATGCATCATGGGTGGTTTAGAGAAGTAAGGTAACGGCAGCAGCCAACCGAAAGCCATGGGTGTCCATCGGAAGTTCGGAAGGGTCAATTGTTGGAGGAGGTGTACAAGAATGGGGGGTGTCGGTGGGGCCAAACGTCATGGGTGGTCAAACCTATAGGTCAGCGAAGGAAACATACCGGAGAGCGACATATGTCTTGGGTGGTCCGTCGGAGGATGTTGACAGCATTGAGCCAAAGAGGGCGTTGACATTTCTCGGTTTTTTTTTGAAAGACCAAATGCCATAGGTGGTCCATGAAAGACACTCAGTGAAAGGAGGGGTCATATATCATGGGTAGTGGAGGAAGATCAGCGATCAAAGCGGACTGTATAAGTGTAAACTCCACGGATGGTTCAGTGGAGCTTGACGACAGCCGTGGGTAAAGCAAACCGACTATACGTCGTTAACAACATTTTGTAGCGTTTCGAAGAATTTATATAAAGGGTGATCCTCAAAAGTTTATTAAGGGAAACGGATCGGGAAATGTGATGCGCCAAGAGTCGTTTAAACTAGCCAGGTGACCACAAGTTTATAGAAATGTGAACGTCGTGAATCTCTCTGGTAAGTATAGGCGGTCTAAATGATCCACGAGCCCTCCGCAGTAGTGAGTGGTGGGGAAGGTGATACTCCATGGGGGGTCAGGGAGCTTGATGATATCAGCGGCGCTAAGGAAGACTGTACATTGTGTGTTCCGTAACATATGTAAGTAAGGCATGGTAACATATGTAAGTAAGGCATGGGGAGTTCGCTTAAGTTTGATGAAGGCAGCAAACCAGGGAAGTCTTAACGTCTTGGTTGTCGCCGGGAGGCTAGACAAAGGCGAAATGGCGTGGGTTGTCTATGAAAGCTCCGATACGGGAACGGATGGTGGGAAGACAAAACGTCGTAGTCACTTCTGAAAATCCCAATGATGCCAGCGACTCAGGGAGCCTTTTACGTCGTGGGTGCTCATTGGAAGTTTGTGTGAGACTCGATGTCGTGGGTGGTCTATGAAAGTCCATGGTGAGAATTTATTGGTGGAAGCGTAAAGAGTGGTCGCAGAAGGCTATCTGACGTTGATGGGTTAGAAGAGAAGAAGCGTTTGAGGTGTCCACTGAAAGTTTGAGAAGGGCCAAATAGTCTACATAGGTGGTTCGTGTAAGCTCCACTACGGGTTCGGGTCGACTGAAATGATGCGAGCTGGGTGGTCTAGATGTCAAGGGTCACGTAAACAAGATAGAGAAAGATGAACGTCGCGGGCGTTGCTGGGAGTTTCGATGAATAGGAGGTGTAGAAAAGTTCTGTCCAGGGCGGACCATACTCCGTGGGTATTCTTTTGGATGTTTGAAGAGAACCTAATGTCACGGGAGGATCCTGGTAGACCGACGACTGAAAAAGGACTGAAGAGAGTGAGACTCTGGGGGTGGTTAAGAAATAGTCGATGGTGGTAGCGTATTAGGGAGGGCTACTCAGAAAAATTGAAGCAAGTTGCTTGTAATATGAATGTAACTCACTTGAATGTCTGAAGTAACTTACATTTATATTACATGTAACATACATTTATATTACAGGTAACTTGAATTTATATTACGTGTAAGTTACACCAATGTTACATCTTCTTCTTGTCAGCCATGAACAGAGCATCGCATCAGAGGCGTAGGAAGCTAGCCACCTCACACGGCTTGTACCATAGATCTCGAGCAGACAAGGTTGTAGGCCTGGCCGGACATGAAAATAGATGCAATGAATGATGTCCAGCACATTCACAATCGGGGCATTTATCTGGAACTGACTGATCAATCCGATGAGTGTAGGCCTTTAGATATCTGGAGTGACCGCATCGCAGACCAGCTAGGATTGTTCGGGTACGTCTCAGCAGTCCAGCTTCGCTGTCGTCGACTCGAGGGGGCACGCCACCAAAAATTAAGTTGTGCTGAGCATCAGACAGGAACTCTGCCACGAACCGCGTATGCTCAGCCATCTGGAGTCTTCTTCGCGATAGCTCGGATGTAGCCCAGCGTTGTTGATCGACTGCAGACAGAGAAGCACTGAGCGGCGTGCGTATGCTTCTTGGGTGGGGGCCAGACGACAGAAGATGGTAATTTGGATGGGTCGGGCTCTTGACAATACTTATTAGAAATTGCTGAGACTGGAGTAATCAGTGTTCTTTCACGGGAAGTAGGTCGGCTTCCTGATGAAGATGCGGAATAGGCGTCGACTTGTGACATCCAGTGATAAGCCTGAAGGCAGCATTCTGTGTTCTCTGCAATCTGCACCAAGAGGATTCAGAGAGATGTCTGGTCCATATAGGGGCACCATATTCCAGGACCGGCTGCACCATGGCCCTGTATGTCATACGTAGCACTTCCTTCGTGCTGCCCCAGGTGGTTCCAGCCAATGCGCGAAGAATGTTGTTGCGCGAGTTGGCTGAGGCAGCACGTATTCGCGCATTCTCATGAAATCGTAGCGAGGGATCCAGGAAGACTCCCAGTAGTCGAGGATGCTTAGACAGTGGCAGCTCGTGGCCATCCCAGGTGACCTTGGGATGAAGCCGATGTTCGATAGTAGCCGTCGTACATAGTGTGACACTTGACTTGGAGGCAGACACAGTCAGCAACTTTGATTTGAGATACACAGCCAACGTCCGTAAGTAGTTGTTCATGGTGGCAGTGGCTCGGTCAATAACTGAGTCCGTGCAAACGATAGTGATGTCATCAGCGTACAGGCACAGATGAATGCCAGATGGTGGCTCAGGAATATCAGACAGAAATAGCGAGAACAGGCTAGGGGACAACACCCCGCCTTGCGGGACACCGGCTTTCAATGGGACCGAAGACGATAGATATCCGTCGAACTTGACACGAATGGACCGGTTTTTGACAAAGCTATTAATCCATCTTTTAGACCAACTGGGCATGTCCGATTCCAGAATGGATTTCGATAGAAGCGGGATACTGACGCCATCAAACGCAGGCGTGAGATCAATAGCAACGACGAGGCTTCTACCAGCCGGAGTCTTGCGATTAAATCCAGCGATGATATACTCGGTGATTGATGTCAGGGCAGTGATGGTGGAATGCTCCTTTTTGAAACCATGCTGATGAGTGTTGTGCTGTAAGGCGTTCTGGAGGAGCGGATTGACAACCTTTTCTGCAAGCTTGGCTAGGGGGGAAAGGAGGGAGATGGGGCGGTGGGAGGCAGCCTTGTCCAGTGGCTTGCCAGGTTTGGCGATGGGAATGACGACAGCTTGTTTCCAGCGCGCCGGAATAACACCAGAACTGAATGACGAATTAATGAGATCAGAGAGCAATTCATGATAGGGATCAGGAAGATGCTTGAGATGAACAGCCGATATTCCGTCGGGTCCCTCTGCACGCGAATTTTTCATCGATTTGATGATCTTGTCGATGGCGGAGGGAGAAATAGCAGGGACTTCCAGCCGGTTCAGCTTTCTGATTGCTCGTACTGTTCGTCTGTTATGCATATCACGAGGCGATGAGGCCGATGTGAAAAGTTTACCAAGCAGACAAGCTGCCTTGTATCCGTGCTCGAATCTTCCAGACGGGAACTCGAGCATGTTACGGTCCGTGCTCATCTTTTTGCCAGAAATTCGTTTCAGTGTTGTCCAAGCTTTTCTGGCATCAGCGGCAAAATCAATCGACTCGGTTAGCTCTTTCCAGCGCTGCTGCTTGTGTTGATTTTGCAGCTCGGTGATGTTGTCCGACAGCTGCTGTACCGCAGGATCATTGGGATCCGATCTTCGCTTGTCGTCTCTCATCTTGATCAGGTCGAGGATTTCACTGGGCACGTTTGGGTGAAAAGTCCTCACACGTCCAGTGGGAATAGCTGCTTTGGAGGCACGTTCGATGGCCTTAACGATAAACTTCTCCTTATCGTAGACTGTTCCGTTCCTCGGGTAGTCGGCCGCCTGGCTGAGCAACACCTCTTTGAATAGGTCCCAGTTAGCCTTACGATAATTGGAATAAGACTTACAACGAGAGCCAGAGAACGGAGCAAGCAAGCTATTGAGTGACAAATCCAATGACGTGATTATGGGAACATGATCACTGGCCAGGACCACATCGGTAGACCAGTTACAGGAGATAGCTAGCGAGGATGATACAAAGGTGATATCGGGTGAGGAAGGCCTACCCACTGCCGGAAGACGAGTGGGAGAATCCTCATTGATAGGCACAAGATCACAATCATCAGCGAATAATTCAATGAGTTCACCTCTATTGTCAGGCTCTAGAGGAGAGAACCACGAGGGAGAATGAGCATTGAAATCACCAGCCATTACAACCGAACTAGATGACAAGGCAGTATGGACAGTATGTAAGTAATTTTAGGGGTCAAACGCGTTAGGACAGGACGTGGATGGGGGTATGTAGACGTTGACAATATCAAGGGGGCCACTTTGTAATACAATATGAACACCAAGACATTCAACAATATCATCATTGGGAAGAGCAATAATGTGAGAAGGGATGGATGCTTTTACAAACGTTGAAACACCACCGCCATGGGAAGTACGTGGAATATTATAGGATGAATAACCGGGGAGACGGGGGATAGAGGAGGAAGATGTGCTAGGCTTGGTCTCCTGCAGGAGAATGACATCAGGTTGAGTGCGATCTATGTACACTGTAAGTTCAGCAATTTTGGCACGCAGGCCATTGATATTGAGTTGATAAATGCAAAGACTATGTTGAGGAACCCTAGGAGGGTTTACAGAGCAAGACATACAACAGTAAGCATGTGTGTAGTCATCATAGCTGGACAATCCCGAACATTTGAGGTGCACCCAGCCAAGGCAACCACCACATTGAATGCTCGCATGTTGGGCAGATAGCCCGCAGTGACAGCAGGGATATCGCGGTGTCTTGCTGCGCGGTCCCGGATTCCTCTCGACGCCAGCTCGTAGAAGTAGAATACAGAGGAGTGTAGCAGCCAGCCAACTACACTCCCAATACGAAAAAACTCCACTTGGAGTGATTGATGTCCGTTTGATGAGTCTCCATAACGTCGACTCCACAGATCCACCACGCGTAGGTTGAACATCTTGGATCCCCAATGTTACATGTAACTTACATTTGAACTTTCACTATGGGTGTCCATCACGTGACGCAGACGACACGCGACGGAGAGTGCGCGTCCCAGACCACACGCCACGCATTAAAAATGCTATGCGGGACCTTCCCTGCTGGTGTGGGGTCAAGTACCTCAAGCTTGGGTAATTGAACCAACAGCGATCCCAGTCGTAAGCCTGACCCCGCGAGTGCGTCTCTTGGAAATATCTTCCGGGCCGATTTAAGTTGCTTGCGACTTGTATTGTGGTATTTCAGTTTTACAGGTAACATATCGGAGGCGCACTGCACGCAGTATCCTCTCAGAAATTGAAAACAAGTTGCTTGTAACATAGCTAAGCTTATGTAAGTTACTTGCGGCTAATCTCAAGTCATTTAAGTTACAGGCAACATATCGACAGGAAACCGCGTGCAGTGCGCCTCCGATATGTACATGTAACTTGAATGGCACAGTAGGAGTCGCAAGTAACTTACATCTGCTCAGATATGTTAAAAATAACTTGTTTTCATTTTTCTGAGTAGGCGCTCTACGTCTGCAAGTTTGAGAAAGACCAAGTATTGTGTGGGGGAGAGTTGATTGGTCCTCGAGCGTTTCATAAAAGTTATGAACAGTAGTTGCTTAAACGGCGTGGTTGATCTCTAGGAGGTCACTAACGTGCAACAAACAAAAACAAAACAGAAAATTGCCGAGTGTTTGCCATTAATAGTTTCCAAGTTTAGCAATGGTAAAGCAGTTGGAGTCGAATTCCGATCAGCTGTTGAAGGAACAGTCAATGCGAGCGGCAAGCACCGAAGTTAGTTCTCCAGTTTTGTAGTCTGTCACCGTAGAAGAGGAAGCCGCGAGCAACTATGGGGTGCGAAATCATTCAATCGATAGTCATTGCTTCCATGCAAGGCTTGCGCTTGCGTGCGACCCCTTCTTACATTGATACGAACCGTAGGGCAGTAGGCGCTGTGTTTTCAGTGACGCAGGGTTTTTGTTGGTTAAGGTGGTTACTTTAAGCCGCTAAGGCCTCGGTCATAGTTGGCCGATCGGCGTAGCCAGCCCGGTCGATAATCATGAAAGACATGAATGAGCTGGAGGTAGAAAAACAATCGATGTGGCTGACCCGACCGATGTTCACATGATATAAAACAAGAAATGAATGATATCCATGATATCGTTCCACATTATTCATACCTGTGGGCCGCATCAGCCACAGCTGGCCACACCGGGTGTATTCCGCAACCGCCATCGTCCATTTTTCTCATATATATCGACCGGGTTGGCCACGGCAGGGTATGGCAAAATTTTCAACCAACTCTGATAGGGTCCTAACAAGGGAGTGTTTAGAGTGGTAAACGCATCTGCCAAAACGACTAGTATATTTGGTATCTCTAGTGACTCAATAGTGAAACTGCGCAGTATCTCGCCCCGAGCTGCAGGTTCTAAGAAGTTACAAGCCTAAAAAGGTAATTTTTTGTGCTTTTTGTACCCTCCAGAAAGGGCATTAATCTCTCGAAAATTCGGAAACGGACCTCCTAAATGTGTTCAGCGCCCAAAACTACCCCCTGAGCAAAATTTGGGTGAAGGCGCATTTTCCATACTTTGTCCAGACTGACAGCGTTTTGGACTTGTACGGATTTTCGGTTGGGCTAATATTTATACCGATTAGTGGCCTTTGGAAGCGTTTTAGAAAAATGTTCCAGATTTGACTTGAAATTCTTCCAGGAGGGTTTTTTGAGGCGCTGATTACGAATCTGTAGTTTATTAGTCGATTTTCCGAAGTTTTGGGCTAATTTCGTTCAACGCTTCCCAACCGGGGAAAATTTCGAGGGAAAAACGCCACCTTCGAGATTTTCGGAGTGCTACGGTAGATATTGCTCAAATCGTTTCTCTGGGAGGTTATTTGAAGTGCTGAACTCGAATCTGGAGTCTGTTTATCGATTTTTTGCTAATTACGGTAGATTACGGTGGGTGTACGGTAGTTTGGTCAAAATCTCAGATTTTACTCAAAATTTGTATGCGGGTGCTATTTGGGGTAGAGAATACGTCCGTTTGTCGATTTTCAAAATACTAAGGTGGCTTTTGCCCCCTAAATGACATCTTACTTACCGTAACCTACAGTAAACCTCGAAACTCCGACAAATGGGACTCCAGATTCGTATTCACCACACTAGATTACCCCTACATACAAGTTTTGGCTAAATCCGAGAAAGATTTTTTGAAACTCGCGAAAAAATGCCTGGGTACCCTTGCCTTCTCGCAAGGCTTAAAAAATGCTTATTACTTTTTTGAACCTGCAGCTCGGGGCGGGATACTGCGCATTTTTACTATTGAACCAGAAGAGATACTAAAGATACTGGTTGTTTTAGCAGATGCGTTGACCTCTCTAAACACTTCCCTTGTAAGTACCCTACGTTAACTCATTCACGACCACGCGTCCCACCGAGGGGACACGCTTTTCATGAATCGATTTCTTCGCCACCAGGACGAATTTTCAAACTTTCTCATGTTCAATGTAGTTACAAATCATAGACTCGACTACGGAAGTCGTAGCCCGTCGGCAGCTCCACTAAAGATCAGGGTTTGAATTTGAGTTGGGGCTTGTACTGCCGTTTCTTTGCTTTCTCAGCAGGAAACCATAGTTGGAATCACGTTCCGTTCATCTGGAAACGTGCCACTACCATGACACCGAAAACTCGATGTTCTTCATTTTGAACTTTTTCACCCTCCATAACCAAACCTAAACCGCTTAAAATTTGAAAACAGCAGATTTCCAAATCGCATTCAAAGAACCTCCTTTAACACCGGAGGTGGCAAAAGAATATATTTTCTTGACCCTGCCATAAGGCCTCTTTCAGAGTTCGATCGCTCTGCGACGCGATCGTGGGCACGGCGACGCGACCGTCGCGTCGCCGTGGAAATCGCCGATTTTGGAAGTGTGAATGCCCAATCGCGGAAGTTGGCGACCACGCACTTTTACGTACACATTCTAATCGACGTCTGTTTCAAGTTCGCGGTATCGCACAATTGGCTAGTCATTTATGATAAAAAGGTGCATTGTGCTTTGCCATTTAACTTTCACTTTATTACACGCCCTTGCAGACGTGTAGAAACATAGAAAGGGCAGAAAAACAACGAAAACATCGAGGAATTTGAAAAATGACAAGTTTCGAAAGGAAAAAGTGTAAAACGATTGATAGATCCTTTCTTGACAATGAAGGTAATTTTTGACAAGTGTTTTGAATTTAGTGAAGTTGATCGGTATCTGAACAGTATGACTCATCTTCAAGTATTCCATGCCGTCTCTGAATATGGAGAAGCTGCGCCCCAAAGAGGTGCGCGGCTGACGGAATTCAAGCTTGAACCTTTCTCCCCTAGTATTTGATTCAACCAGTTTGAAAAATGAATGAGCTTTGAGACCCAGTCTTCCAGTCATAATATTATATACCAAAATTAAATCATTTCTTTTGCGTCTGTAATGTAAAGTATCCAAATTAAGCATACGATTCCTCACTATGCCATGGGGATGACTCCTATACGTGAAGCCTAGAGACCTTATGAAGACCTTGTGAAGTTGTTTTGCACTCTTTCTAGTTTGGCAACGCAGGTTTTTTAATGAGGAAATTAGATACAGGTACCATATTCAAGAACAGATCGAACGTAAATTTCATAGGCTGTAACCAAAAGCAATGGACCTTTAGTTTTCAGCGATTTGAACAGAAGGAAAAGTTTTTGTTCAGCTTTCGCAACAATACTATCCAAATGCTTATCAAAATTCAGTTTCGAATCGACAAGAAACTCTAAATCTTTAACTAGGTTAACATGCTGGAGTATTGAACCATCGATATTGTACCCGCCTTCCGGATTAGTAGTTCTACCCAGGTGTAGTACTTGACTTTTTTGAGTGGAAAGAGGGAGAAGGTTTCGTTTAGACCATTGAACTACATTGTCAATTGTGGTTTGGATCCTAGTTTTATTGTCACCCTCAAGTGTATCGTAGATTTTTTTAATGATAATAATCATTTTATGATAATAATTGTTTTGTATTATGATTGTTTGCCTACTTATACTGATTTTGCCTGAATCAACGTGAAAAAAGAGGAATTTGAACGAGGACATATGAAGCGGTCGCCGCGATCGGTCGCGTTGCCGTGCTTTGCATGGCGACGCGATCTGGCTATCTCAGTCGCCCAATCGCGCGATTGGGCGACTTTTTCCGCGATCTTGTCTGAAAGGCCGGCGACCAGATCGATACACAGTGTTTTCATTCGGTCGCGTCGCAGAGTGATCGAACTCTGAAAGAGGCCTAACTTCAGCCTGTTTCCAAAGTTGAGCAGGGATGCGACTCATCGCAATGAAGGGTCGCAAAAAAATTGTTTTTTTTTTCGTAAAGAAAATTAAAGTTTAGAGGATCCCGTAAAATTTTTTTTGAAGAAGGATTCTCTTCCAAACCACTCGGTAAGCTAAAAGGTAGTCGTTATAGTCGCTTCTGGTAGTAGGATTGCAGCTTCTCGTAGTAAGGAGGCCATCATGGAATGCTACGTGTACGGTAGCTCGAGCACAGTATCAGATTTCAGTCAAATTTTTTTATCAGGCGTTATTCGGTGCGCTGAATATGAAATTGATATTTATTCGTCGAAATGGGGTCGTGAGAAAAATTCAAATCTGCCTAAAATTGCTGTCTACAGGGAGGTCGTAGCTTCGCTGGAAATTGCGCAAAGTCCTGCTAAACCCTAGTTGCTTCCCTTGATAGAACGAGTTCCATGAGCGGAAATCCTGGCACAATGTTTACTTTACTGATAGCTGCACTATGAACATGAAAAACGAGAATCGATTTTCGGTGGCGTGCTATTCGGGCTCGCGTGTACCACCGGTGGGACACCGTGCACTGTAACGCAATATTGCACGCGGTCAGGACGTGCAGTCACCCAAATTTAGGCGTGGTCGCTGATGGGTTAATGTAGTCTATTATTGATAGCCGCTTATAAAGAATTTTGTTATAAGGTGGCCCAGAAGCATGCGGAGGAGCAGAACAAACTTGTAGCTGAACTGGAACGTGAACTATGTGAAGCTAGTAAACTAATTGAAGAACTAAGTGATTCTAATAGGGTAAGTTTTCATTGATTATTCCTCGTGCGAATGGAAATGCGCTGCATTGAAGGTTTTTCATTCTGTTGCTTATTATTTCAGAAGCTAACTAGGGAAATTCAATTGATGCAGTCAGCAAACTGGTCGGAGAGACTAGCTGGCGAACGGGCGAATGAAACGGTGGCGACGATTAACGCTGAATTGCTGGAAGCTCGAGCTCATATTGAGCGGCTGAACTCACAGCTGAAAAGCACAGAAAGCGTGGGTTTTGATTTTTGATTTTTTTCACTAGCAAGGCATGTGTTTTTAGTGGTAAAGGCATCTGCAAAAACGGATAGTATTGTTAGTATCACTTAGGCCTTCATAGTGAAACTGCTCAGTATCCTGCAGGTTCTAAGAAGTTATAAGCGTTTTTTCAAGTTTCGCGAAAAGGCAAGGGTACTCATCAGACCTTTTTTTGGGTGTGTAAATTTTTTTTTGTATTTTGCTCAACACTTGTATGTATGTAGGGGTAATTTAGGGTGGTGAACACGAATCTGGAGTCCGTTTGTCGAAATGCTTAGGTTCACTGTAAGCTACGGTACGTACCGTTTTTTTTTGAAGGGGGGGGGGGACGAAACCTACCTTAGTATTTCAAAAATCGAAAAACAGACGTTAAATTCGTACTCACCACCCCGAATAACCCCCGTATACAAACTTTGAGTAAAATCTGAAAATTTGAGCAAACTGTCGTATACTCACCGTAATCTACCGCACTCTGTCAAAAATTGATAAGCGGGCTGCAGATTCGTGTTTAGCACTCCAAATAACCTCTAAAGAAACATTTTGAGCCATTTCCATAGTAGCGTTCCGGAAATCGTCAAAAGTCACATTTTGCCCTCAATTTTCCCCCTGATTGGAGGCTTTGAACGAATTTAGTCAAAATTTTTGAAAAATCGACAGATTAACCCCAGATTCATGACAAGCTCCCCAAATGTTCCACCTGGGAGGATTACCAACAATGCAAGTCGTTTTTGCAGATAGGTTTACCGCCATAAACACCTCCCTTGTAAGCTAGGTTTTTGGTCGATATTCGTAAACAATTTGAGAGCAAGGGAAAATATGCGTTTTCTGATGTTGCCTTCGAGCGGCGCGGCTCGCCCAGTCTGACTATGCGACAGCCTTAGGTTCAACTGCGAGCGCGGAAAATTAATTTTTTTCAGTCGACTTTCCGTAATGGGGTCCGTGACGCAGAGGTTATCTTCCTTTACGACCAAAATTCGATAGCAAGTAAGCTCTGGTACATTCCTAGTGACCTGTTGATTTCGATTATCACCACCAGCGGAGCTGTGCGCCTCGGTGAAATCGCTCCCGCCGCGAAGCGGCGGGAGAGGTTTGGTTTTGCCTGGCACTTGTGATCGCTTAGAATTTGGTAAAGTAGTTAATAAAACCTGTAAAACAAATTTTCTAGAGATTTCCTTCTGGGTATAACTGAGAGAGTCTAGAAGACACCTGCTGACAAAATTTGAGCCAAATCGATCGAAAATTAACAAAGTTAGATCGGTGGAAGCTTACCTGAAATTCGCTTTTTTTCTTGTAACGCGTCCCTCTTGTCCTTTTCCTCGTTCCTCGTTCCTGCCACTAGCCACTGCCAGTGGTCACAGGCGATCAGTTGGGCAGGTAGGTAAGTTGATATGTGGACATATATGAGTACTTACTCACTTGCTTTAACATTAACTACTTCACCTTTTACTACTTATCATATCAAGTGATATTATCAGTTGGTAGACCAAATCGCTTGAACACGTCGTAGGCTGTACTTTTTCGTAGGGAAGGGACAGGTTAACTGACTAACAAATTCGTTACTTACTGTTTCACATTAATTATGTAACGTACATAGGGCATCTGATGACGTCATCAAGATGTCATGTAATGTATATAGGGCATCTGATGACGTCATCAAGGTGTCATCTAAAGTACATAGGGCATCTGATGACGTCATCAGGATGTCATGTAATGTACATAGTGCATCTGATGACGTCAACAGGATGTCATGTAACGCACATAGGGCATCTGACGACGTCACCAGGATGTCATGTAACGTACATAGGGCATCTGATGACGTCATCAAGATGTCATGTAATGTATATAGGGCATCTGATGACGTCATCAAGATGTCATGTAATGTATATAGGGCATCTGATGACGTCATCAAGGTGCCATCTAAAGTACATAGGGCATCTGATGACGTCATCAGGATGTCATGTAATGTACATAGTGCATCTGATGACGTCAACAGGATGTCATGTAACGCACATAGGGCATCTGACGACGTCACCAGGATGTCATGTAACGCACATAGGGCATCTGATGACGTCATCAGGATGTTATGTAACGCACATAGGGCATCTGACGACGTCACCAGGATGTCATGTAACGCACATAGGGCATCTGATGACGTCATCAGGATGTTATGTAACTCACATAGGGCATCTGACGACGTCATCAAGATGTCATGTAATGTATATAGGGCATCTGATGACGTCATCAAGGTGTCATCTAAAGTACATAGGGCATCTGATGACGTCATCAGGATGTCATGTAATGTACATAGTGCATCTGATGACGTCAACAGGATGTCATGTAACGCACATAGGGCATCTGACGACGTCACCAGGATGTCATGTAACGCACATAGGGCATCTGATGACGTCATCAGTATGTCATGTAAAGTACATAGGGCATCTGATGACGTCATCAAGATGTCATGTAATGTATATAGGGCATCTGATGACGTCATCAAGGTGTCATCTAAAGTACATAGGGCATCTGATGACGTCATCAAGGTGCCATCTAAAGTACATAGGGCATCTGATGACGTCATCAGGATGTCATGTAATGTACATAGTGCATCTGATGACGTCAACAGGATGTCATGTAACGCACATAGGGCATCTGACGACGTCACCAGGATGTCATGTAACGCACATAGGGCATCTGATGACGTCATCAGGATGTTATGTAACGCACATAGGGCATCTGACGACGTCACCAGGATGTCATGTAACGCACATAGGGCATCTGATGACGTCATCAGTATGTCATGTAAAATACATAGGGCATCTGATGACGTCATCAAGATGTCATGTAAGGTATATAGGGCATCTGATGACGTCATCAAGGTGTCATCTAAAGTACATAGGGCATCTGATGACGTCATCAGGATGTCATGTAATGTACATAGTGCATCTGATGACGTCAACAGGATGTCATGTAACGCACATAGGGCATCTGACGACGTCACCAGGATGTCATGTAACGCACATAGGGCATCTGATGACGTCATCAGGATGTCATGTAAAGTGCATAGGGCATCTGATGACGTCATCAGGATGTCATGTAACGCATATAGGGCATCTGATGACGTCATCAGGGTGTCATCTAAAGTACATAGGGCATCTGATGGCGTCATCAGGATGTCATGTAAAGTACATAGGGCATCTGATGACGTCATCAAGATGTCATGTAATGTACATAGTGCATCTGATGACGTCAACAGGATGTCATGTAACGCACATAGGGCATCTGACGACGTCACCAGGATGTCATGTAACGCACATAGGGCATCTGACGACGTCACCAGGATGTCATGTAACGCACATAGGGCATCTGATGACGTCATCAGGATGTTATGTAACGCACATAGGGCATCTGACGACGTCACCAGGATGTCATGTAACGCACATAGGGCATCTGATGACGTCATCAGTATGTCATGTAAAGTACATAGGGCATCTGATGACGTCATCAAGATGTCATGTAATGTATATAGGGCATCTGATGACGTCATCAAGGTGTCATCTAAAGTACATAGGGCATCTGATGACGTCATCAGGATGTCATGTAATGTACATAGTGCATCTGATGACGTCAACAGGATGTCATGTAACGCACATAGGGCATCTGACGACGTCACCAGGATGTCATGTAACGCACATAGGGCATCTGATGACGTCATCAGGATGTCATGTAAAGTGCATAGGGCATCTGATGACGTCATCAGGATGTCATGTAACGCATATAGGGCATCTGATGACGTCATCAGGGTGTCATCTAAAGTACATAGGGCATCTGATGGCGTCATCAGGATGTCATGTAAAGTGCATAGGGCATCTGATGACGTCATCAGGATGTCATGTAAAGTGCATAGGGCATCTGATGACGTCATCAGGATGTCATGTAAAGTACATAGGGCATCTGATGACGTCATCAGGATGTCATGTAAAGTGCATAGGGCATCTGATGACGTCATCAGGATGTCATGTAACGCATATAGGGCATCTGATGACGTCATCAGGGTGTCATCTAAAGTACATAGGGCATCTGATGACGTCATCAGAATGTCATGTAAAGTATATAGGGCATCTGATGACGTCATCAGGATGTCATGTAACGCATATAGGGCATCTGATGACGTCATCAGGACGTCGTGGAAAGTGAGTAGCGCTTCATTTGTAGCGTGCGCAACAAGTTTGTTGCTTACTGATTATTATAGCAATCCATGTTATTCGAAAAATATCGAAGATTTTCAGGGATATTTATTCGCAATATCAATAAAAAGTGAACAATTCTATCAAAAAGGGGTCTTCCAAGCGAAAGAGGTTTGTTTGGCGTCAGAAGCGTTCCAACAAAAAGGGAACAATAAGTAAGTAGATTGAGGAGAGTCTACAAAAAGTGAACTATATTTTCTGGGACTGATTTTCCTGGCGGATACTTCTTAACAGCAAAAACAAACCGTTGTGGAATTTGACGAGGATGAGTTCAATAGTTTCCAAAAATGGACTTTAATTCTTTGACGAGATTATAAGAAAATACCCTTATTAGATGCTGCACTTTAGTTTCGCTTCTCGTAGCAGCTGGAGCTAATCTGTCTGTCTTTTTGACATCATCTTCTATTCTGATGGTAAGTGTTAGGTTTACAGGCACATACATTTAAACGGTTCTCGCGTAATCTAGACCATTTTTGGAACCAAAGAGTGCTTTCGTGTAGAACACCGCAACGGTTTGTTTTCGCTGTTCAGAAGTATCGGCCAGGAAAATCAGTCTCAGAAAATATAGTTCACTTTTTGTAGACTCTCCTCAATCTACTTACTTATTGTTCCCTTTTTGTTGGAACGCTTCTGACGCCAACCAAACCTCTTTCGCTTGGAAGACCCCTTTTTGATAGATATAACTAGTGATAAGGAGGTTTTGACGAAAAAGCCACCGCTCTGCGCTGTGATAACCGAAAAAATGAGTTCTTTTGGAATGAAACAGAGTCTAAATGCGCTTTCACGCGGAGGTGTGTCGCGTTAAGTGTGAAATCGGGCTTTTTGGGTGTGCAGTTCTACCGCGTCAAGGTTGAGCAGATGTTCTTCTTCTTCTTATCGGCCAAATAGAGTTGGGCAGATCGTTGTTTCTTACTTCGACGGAATCGCGTGCATCTGTTGGTGACTGAAATTCCCGAAAAATGTCAAAACACTGCTGTCTACCCTCCCCCCTCGTTGCCTTGCACGCCGCGTCGGTCGCCGTCGTCGCCCAGTGTGATTGATATCACATTCCTCAGGCCAATGGTATACATTTGCGACACGCAGTCGCGTCGCTCTGCACTGCGACTGCCTCCCGCCCTTCAAATCTATGCTGCACAGCGACAGCGACAGTGGTAACGGCAGGCATTGGCACATTAGCAATTTGTCAGCCCTCTGCGACACGTCGCTGCGACTGACATGCTACAATTGTTCTTGCGACGGCCAGTGCGGTTGCTCCGATGCTGGTCCCGCCACGATTTGTGCTAAATGTCAGGACTGTCGCTCATGACAGACAAAGTATACCATTGACCTCACAATCGCTGCGAGCAACGTGGCGACTTCAACTCTACAGATCCTATAGAAGTCGTTCATATTCCCGCCACCAGGCGGCGCGGCACAGTGCATTTATATAGTTAATGTTGATCATGCGGCGCGCACGATCGATATCATTGGATTGCACTTTGCCGCGCCGCTCGGCGGTGGCAGTATAAACGGCGCCTTGAGCGATTCGAGGGGCGGCTTCATTAACTAGCGTCATTTTCGCGCGGCGTCGTGCTAGGTCCTCTGAACCATTGCCTTTTTCGTATAAGATCGAATGATGGTTCCTGTAAAAGGTATTGAATAAATCGTTTCCAGAGGCTCGAGGCTGTGCTGAACGAGAGGAATAGTGTAGCTGAATCAATTTCGCAAAGTATGCTGCATCTATATTTATGTGTTCATGCTTAGAGCAGGAGTAAAGCTTTATGTTTGATTTCAGCAAATATTCCATTATTGGAGGAAATTAACAACTTGAAGCAGTCACTTCATCGTGAGCAGCGTTCAAGTGAGGAGTCCGACATCAAAACGCGTTCAACTAAGAGAGAACTCGATGTGGTTAGGGAGCAGTTCGAGAAGCTGAAGGAAATTGTGAGTTTCGCCATTGCTGCTCATTATACGACTTTATCTGCACCCTTTGTTCTAATAAGGGAGTCTATTCTATCCAAAGTGCGCAAGTTGGAGCGCCTTTCGAGGATTTCATGCTACTGGTAGTAGAAATTATGAACGATTCCGGCCTAGAACTAGATCTCAGGATTCGAAGGTCGCAGTTGTAACATGGCAGTGTATCTAATGTCACCTACCAACAAAGGACTGAAATAGAAAATCGATCTTGTGTTCGAGTTCAGCTCGCCAAGTCACCCACACTCCTCAACACAGTTCGGAGGAGGGAAAACGTTTCGGTTCTTATAAATCTAGAAGTTAGTTAAGTTTGTCCCCATGGGGCTCTGGGACCCAAAAATATTTGCCCAAACCTTTTGGGGATATTTGGGAGTGCTGAATACGAATATGCGGTCAGTTTCATTGTTTGGACGACTACTGTAGATTGCAGTAACTACCGCTTTAGTTTGTGCTCTCACGAAGAACTGCAAACAGATCTTTTCAATTCCAGTGGTAGAAAAAACCTTTCGAATTCGAACTCTGGTCTTCGAATGATGGCGGCAGGCGTCTGCGACTGTGTGCCACGGCCATAGTTCGCGCGACGGGCGGCTACAATCAGTCGAACGCATAGCTATTGGATCGATAGTTACCCGCGGCTGATCGCGACAGGCGTAGGGCGGTCAGGACTGCCACTGACCATAAAAGTCGACTATTCCTCGTGTGGCCATCCATCAATGTTGTACCGGTATCTTCAACCCAGGGTACTGCACGAGGTGTGTAGAAGGTCAGTTTTACTCAGACCCTCCCAGGAGCGTTCTTTTGTCAAATTTTACGCGATATCCTCAGTTCTCCAATGATTTGGTCAAATTTTGATGATTTTTTTCAAAACCCCCCCCCCTCCTTAGCTCAGACCCCCCCCCTGTGGAGCTACACACCGCGCGCCAAACCCTGCTTCAACCTGATCTTCCGATCTAACATTGGCGTGGATCCTGAAGTGAATTTGCGTTCCCCATTGGAGGTTGGAGCAAACTCGGTGCACCTATGTTATAACAAATGGCACCGAGTTTGCGCCAACCTTCAACAACGAACGCGGAGTCTTCCGGATCCATGCCGACGTTATGTGATTAGCTACACACACACGGTTGTACTGCGCTGTAAGGCGTTCAAATAACATTAGGGATGTAAAGTCAAGGCCAAGTAGAGCTGATAATGTTTTGGAATCTAGGTTCAGGCCGAAATCACTGGCAATTTTGCATTTATTAGAATGGGCATCCTCGCAAAGAACATTGTTTCGCTCACTTTGCTCTGCGCCAAATCTTTTTTGTCAGGATGATAAAATTTTGCTATTGTCCTATCAATTTATTTTTGTGTAAAATTTTGGGCTTCAGAATGATTCTATGGTGACGCATCATCATCAAGAATTGACGGTTGTAAACCAGAAGGTGCAGCACCTCGAGCGAGAGCTGGATCGGTACGTTCGGGTTGATTGTATAGACTCATTAAAATTGTTATTATGGAAAATATGCATCCATGTTTTTCAGTGTTCAGAGGGAGAAGGAGAGGACTGCTACGGAATATAAGTCAGCAAGAGCTGCTGATTCAGCCGCGTTTGAAAGACTCCGTGAGGAAAATACGACTCATCTGAACGAAGCCTCTACTCTTCGAGCTGCCTTGAAAGAGCTTGTGAGTTCTAATGGATCGAAAAAAACGCGTTCTGTTAGTTCCGCGAAAAGGTGGAGGATACCTTTTGCAAGAATTTTAGGGTTCAGATACTTCCCTGGATTTGCCTCAAAACTTTCGGGTAGAGTTATTCAAGGCGCTAGGCACGAATTTGAAGTACGCGTGTTGCTATTCTTTGAGCTACTGTAGGGTACGATAGGCTTAATGTGTCTGAACTGGCGTAACCTATCTTTATATTTCGGAAATCGACCAATGAACTTCAAGTTCGTGTTCGGTGTGGCGATTTTATTGTTGCATTTTGAAAGTCGCCAAAAGTCGCGTTCGGCCGGTCAAAGTTCTTCCTGTGGAGGGTTTTGGGCTAAGGCAGAAGAATTTTTCGAAAAGATTGAAAATTGGACCTCAAATTTGTAATTAGCGTCCAAAACAACCCTCAGAATAAAGTCTTGAGCCAAGTCTGAAGCAGTTTTTCGAAATACCATAAAATATGGCCGGCATCATACTTCCCGCGACCAACGACAGCGACACTGCATATAACGCATATCGATTCTCTGTTGCTATCTATAGCCTAGTTTTTACTGCAGGTGGTCGCTGCGGCCATGCGAGGGACAACTGTTCCTTTTTCATCGCGCGTAATGGAAAGCCGCTCCAATTGTGGTCGCTTCGTGGCAAACGTCCTACATCGCTGGGTCGCGGCGACGAAATCCTATGTTTTACTGCATCGCTGCTTGAAGAGCGATTCTCAATGGTCGCTGACCATCGCTCCATCGCGGCCAAAATGGCAGCGATGGAGCGATTGCCAGCGAGTGATACGTTTCGTCTAGTGAACGTTTACCCTTACACATGACAAGGTCAGTGTTTACGGATAGAAACGTGTTATTGATAACTACAAGCGATTAATTTCACTGATTGATTGAATTTTTCGATCATCCGTGAGGCTATGCACTATGAACAGAATCGCTGCCGCTGTTACATCGCTGCAGCAGCGGGTGTGAAATCGCTGCGATGAAAAACAGCAGCGATGCAGTCAAAACTAGGCTTTATGGTAAATAATACGTCGCGTCGCTCATCGCTGGAAGTTTGATCCCGGCCAACGCCTTCGTGGTTACCACTTGTATTTTCGCAAAGTTATGAAAAAAAAACCATTTTCTGGAAATTTCTGAGGCATTTAGGGAATATAAGGATTATTTATGCTTTGTTATGAATCCACAACTGTCAGAACTCTGCTCTGTAAATTCTAGCGTTCTGAAGCAAACCCTCAGTAGGTCTAATAAATTTAGCTGGTTTCAGAAGGCTGAGAATGATGCCCTCCAGTCATCCCTTGAAGAAGCCAGAGCTCAGAAGAAGAGGGAGGTTTCGACGCCTGAGGAGAAAGTGCCGCAGATTCAGCCTCAAAGAGATTCTCCGCTCCAAGAGACGAATGCATTTGTGGACGTAATCTCGCCAACCTCACAAATAGCTCCATTCTCCTTCGCTCCGCACCATAGTGCGACCGATATGCATGTGAGTGTGATTCTGTTGTATGAGGTTGTGTTTATACCTCCCGCCGCCTCGATCGTCCCATGGCCTTCCAGATTTCGAAAGCTCATCGATTAATTGGAATGAGAGTATAGCCAGTCGCTTGGCTGGGTAGGTATGTGAAAGCATGTCGAAAGTCGGCATAGTTAAGGTCTAGATCATGAATGGCGACACCAAGATGGCGCGTGATGAGCAAAGCGTCGCGATACAAGGGGCTTTGCGGCGATGCAGTGACCTATACGCATTGATTGGCTAGTGGATTTGCGAGAAAAGTATGATTCACGCGCTATATGCGCGCTATGTCGTGGCGCGTAGCATGCGCTGAGTACCTGCCACGTGTGACGGTTGTCCATACGGTGGGTCGCTGGCTTGTCTAGAGTGTGCTGCCAGTCGTAACGGGTCATGCTGGTACGCGCAGTGCAGCATCCTTTCGAGTGGCTCAGGCCGAGCAGCGCCGCTTCCTGCTTAAGAACGCAAGCTTGACATACACGTTTAAGATTACCATTTTTAGACGCCATCAGGGAGCGTTTGTAGTTGGGCACTATCTGCTGCGGCGTCCTTTTTTTGGACGCGGGTTCTGAGTGCGGCACTGAATTTTGGAAAAGTTTTCTCAAAACGCGTTGAAGAGTTCGCAGGCGTTCATCACACATTCGCGCGTGACATGCTATTGCGTATGAAATCGCTTATCTAACGAAGAGTGGGACTATCGCAAAAGGGGTGACATCTTCCACAGTACTTTGTTATACAGAAGCCACACTTCTCGCGACGGCTGACCCGATCCAGTGTTTGTTATATATGTGGATTCATTCTCAATCGATATGGGTACTGAGCACTGCATCTAGTTTCTCTTGGTGGAAAGCATGAATTTGGGTTGTCAAGGTCGTGCGCGCTGTTGCATCGACTAGAGGCTATTCATGCTCTTCAATGCCAGCGCGTCAATAGCCGGACGCGCGGACGGGGTTATAAAGTTTGAATAGCTTCTACGGGCGGCGCGCATGTGAGGCGCGTAGAGGGACTATGAATACTCCAGCGGTAGACCTAGATCGTAGAGAGGTAAAGTTGGCTCAAACTATGCCGCTCATGCAATATTTCTGCATGTCTTATCCACACTGGTGGCAAAGGGTGGTATTGGAACTATTTTTTACGTACCGGGAGGAAACTGCAATAGTAATAGAAAATAGATTAGTAATAGAAATGTGGTAGCGCCGGTACGGGCGTGGCGTCAGGCCATTCATACTCCAACGCTACGCCCGCACGCCGCGCGCTTGCCGCCCTTGCGACGAAGAGTAAGAATAGCCGCGTAGAAGTCACCGAGTAGTAAGTATAACAAGCGCGAGATACTACCGCAGCTTGACTGCTCGCTGTGGTCGCTGACCGTATTAATATTATGTGCTTGTAGGCGGCTGATCTGATTCAGACCAGCAACTAAAGCTCCCGTTTAGCTGCGGTAGAGTCTGGACTTTTTCCTGATAGCTTCCTGTTCAGTTTCGCCAAAGAAACATATCGATCAAAGCAATCGCTGGGTCGGAAAATCGCGACGAAGCCGCCCCATAGGCGGCGTTCAGAGTTCATTCGCGGCGCGGGGCAATGTTACAATCAGCCTACGTATAGATCAGGCGACGTCGCGTTGTCGTCCATCGCGTCGCTTTGCAAAGCAACGCGACGCGATGGACGTCTCGGGATGGCAAACTCGTTGCTGCTTTTCTTCAGTGTTTTGTCATTAACACAACCAAATCTTACAACAAAAGAATTAAAATAAGCATATCTAAGATCACTTGCACTCAAATGAACACAAAAAATCTATTGGTACTGCCACAAAAAATTTGTTGTTGCTTTCTCATGAGAACTTGCGTACGTACTCAATTGGGCGTATTCACCCAGCGTTCGCGCAGCGTTCACACCTTAATACCTGCGTCACATGTTTTTCGCGCCGCACTGTCATGCGTCATCGCGTCGCCTCGAAAAAACTCTGAACGCCGCCATACGCACTGACAAAGGGCCAGTTGCGCTTCATAGTGACGGAGTTTCAAGAACGGCTGAAACCTGGAGTTTATGAATCTGCGGCGGTCCATATTCATATCGAAAAACCGTCGCGTCTTGGCGAGGGGAAGTATGAATAAGGCCTTTAGTACTCTGACTGTCTGCATGATTTTCTGTTGTTGCAGAACGACATGTCCATGAAGAGGATAATGTTCCTTGAGCAAGAAGCAGTACGCTGTGTACAGTTGGAAGATCAAGTTCGAAATTTGAAAAAAGAGCTGCAGGTTAGTTTGAGTGCTTAAGAGATGCTCCCTGTCCCGTCCACCGTACAAAAGTTTTCTGCCGGAATCGCGCATCCTGAGCTTGTGCAGTGCAGAATTTCGCGTATTCGCTGCTTCTCCCCGTGATGCCTCGGGATAAAAATTGAAAAACCGTTGAGAGACTGATGACGCTTTTTCCCCAGAAAAATCTCGAATTTGTCTTTATTTTTTTAAGGAATTGAACGATCGGTACAATGGGCTTTTGGTTGTGGATGGAGAAAGATTGGAGAGGATTGAGGAACTGGAGCATGATCTTATTGATGTTCGTCAGCTGTTGAGAGAACAGGTGTCTTGTTTGATTCCTAATTTAACCTTTTTTCAACTTGTTTGTTAGAACAATCTGGTCGGGCTTTGGCGGCCAAAGGCCTACGTGGGCCCTAAGAAGCTTTGCCCATTATCCGCCTGTTCGTTTTCTATAATGTTGCCTATAACGCAGACTAGGGGATTAAAGGTCAGAATCCATCCTCAGGGGTAATTTCTGATATTATAGTCCTGTCGCCGTGTACAGCACGCTGCCAAGCGCAAAATCTTGATTTGCTCAAATAAGCGATAAAAAGCGGGGGAAAACTCGTCCACACCCCTATGAAAGAAAAAAATGGGTTACGCCCACCGACAAGCTTCCGATCTCAATAGGGAAGAGAAGCGCGAGTGATTCTGTTTAAAATCTATGTTCTTCCATTTAATTTCGGCCTGGCTTTATATGGTGTCTGGCTTCAGAACGATGGCTGCGAATAACGAGTAAAAACAACCTCGAGACAACTCGTCCGCGAACTTCTTGCCGTTCGAATTCGAAATCTTTGAGGCGTTGTAACTCCATTCTTAGTGAGCTTTGAGCCATTTCGAATACACTACTGTGATCAGCGTGAAATTTTCTCCCTGTTGAGCAGAAAAACCAAAAAATTGATTCTGAGGTTGGACTGTGCCTTCAAGGACAACACTACAGGCTGTGAACATGTGGGCGATGGCAAGAGTAGTTTGGGCGGAAGGCAGGTGTTTTCGACAGCCGCTGCATCTGATTAAGGCATCTTCAATTAGTGAATTATGAGGGACAACCTGTCGAAGTGTTGTCGACGGTTCAGGTCTCTGTCATAGTTGGCCGATCTTCGTATCCGGCCCGGTCGATACATATGTAATACATTGCGCTCTCAGGGCAAAAAAAAATTTCCGCTGTGCCCGGACCGCGCCCGCCTGGTCCGCTCTGTCCCGACCGTGTCCGTCCCGGTCGATACGTATGAAGTATTTTTCTCAACAGCCCCTCGATGTGTCCGGACTGCGCCGTCCGCAGTGCGCTCGAGTGCGCCCGCCTAATCGATTGGTATGCAGTCTACCACTAGGGACGTGAGAGGACGGCTGAATGCGACCTTCGGCCGACTATGACGGAAGCTTAGTTCTCCAGTTGTCATCCAAGTGTTTCAATCTATAATGCGTGGACCAATGCAGAATCTCAACGGGTTACTCCCTTCAAGTTTGTCTAGAAACACATGTATCCTTAAGTCAGCATTTGCTACTGCGGCAAAGTCTATCTTCGGCACTTAACTTGTTGGCTAAGAGTTCTCTTGTCTGAATCATAGGGGTCTGACGACTAATGCAGAGTCACCCCAGGCGTTTTGTCTGTTTTCCGCCAGTGTTATCCATAGGTTTCGGTTTTTGTATTTTCTTTTCGTAGCAGTCTCCATCGCTAACCCTGCTTTTGAAGGGTTGGCAGGGTTAGTTATTTTCGCTTGTGATTTTGAGGAAAAGTCAGGAAAATCATTTGGGGCCAAATTAGCCCAATAAATGTATGTGATTGCTGAGATTTCTCAAGAAGAAAATCCTTTCACTATCGACATCATTTGTTGATGTGAATGTTTGCTTGTAATCAGTATTAGTTAAGTAGTGTTGCCATTGAAAGGCCATGGGATTCTTCTGCAATTGTTCTAGTGTACGGGAAGTCCGTGCGTAATTGCCTCCGCCCGCGGCCAGCTAGCGCGGCGCGCCAGCAATCGATCCGGGCAAGACCAGTGGATCACGTCACGAGCGAGCGTGCTGCGGCACCCATATAATTCAGTAGTCTCCAACTTTTTTGTATTAGATTTTCTAGGGGCGACTTATGTTAGGTCGGCATGGATCGGGATGAGGCTTGGCGTTCATTGTCGAAGGTTGGCCCAAACTCGGTGCCACGTGCTATAACATAGGCGCACCTGGTTTGCGCCAACCTTGAACAGTGAACGCGAAGTCTTTTCACGATCCATGCCGATGTTAAATTACTATTTCCCAACCAGTCCCGTAGTTGTAATCCTATAGACTCCCATTGGAGTTGAGTCGTCTCTAACCTGTATTTTGTCAGTGATCTGGGACCTCATATGGAAATTGCTTTTTCCTAACCCGTTCCCATATTTGTTATCAAAGGTTTTGTCTTTTCAGTCCTGATGTTCCATGGACCACCCAACCCATAGTTGGTATCTAGCCAATATGAGGACTGGAGAACGAATTCAGTTGTCCCCAACCTGTTTATAAGTTGCTGTCCTCTGACATTCGATGAAATTTACTTCGACCAAACCCATATCCACCCGTGAAGTTTAGTCATTCCAATTCGTTCAATTATGGTTCTTTCATGAGATAAATTTCTCCCTAACCTATTTTTTCAGTTAGTATTCTAGGGACCGTCCACGAAAGTTAAAACTCTTATGAGTTCTCCCCATTTTCGGGATCGTACGGGCCACCCGTGAAATTTTGTACTTCCAACTCGTCTACCCTGTAGAGCCCTCGTGAAAATAAAATTTCTCCAATCTACTTTCGTAGTTAATATTCGAGGGAACTCCTAAGAAAATCGAACCTCTTTTAAGGTGTCCCCATACATAATACGGACCACCCGTGAAATTTATTCTTTCCGACCCGTCCTGAATTCGTATCCTGTGGACCGTTGAGTAGTATGAATAGCGCCCTAGGGGGCACCGCAGAGTGTTTTAACGCTGCGATGACCCTGCGTCACTGCCAGCGAGCGGCAACCGACGCGGTGACGAATCGCCGGTCGTTGTAACTCTGTAGAACCCTTAAGGCGTCGTTTACACTTCGGCCCCTAAGCGGCGCGGCGGAGTGCAATCCTGCCATTTCGATTATGTGGGCTGGCGCGATCGATATGATGGGAATGCGCTTCGCCGCGCCGCTCTGCTGCGGAAGTATGGACGATCCGTAGTTCATGTGGTACCCTGGGGGTGTAAGTGACTTCCGTCTTGTGATTTTTTGGGCGCCGCTTCAAAGTGGAAGCGGCCACCGTTCCTCTGATATAAGGTCATATTTGCTATCCTGAATTCTACCCGGTTTGCACAGGTAAAATACCTGTCTTTTTTTACCATAAAAAAACCAATTATCTCTATTACTTCTCGCGATAGTAGCGATATTGGTCTGCGGTTCAGTTGGTTAGATACACTGGAGTCTTATCTGAGTTTGAAAGAAAAACCGGTTGGAATCATTTTTGCGTGGCGCAGTCGGGTTACACTTTGTCCTAATGAGTTGTGCTGAGTTGTGAGGAATTCCCGATGATAAAGAAAAGTTCAGGTGTGTGTTTCATTGTTTTTGACAGCCCATTAGGCGTAAAGTTCTTTCTTTCAATGCTATGTTCGTGGAACTCGAGATTCGAGTAGTTTGATGGACGTTCTCAGAGTTATAGAACGGACCTGACACAAATCATTTCACTAATACGTGGCCTTCTAACTTTTCAAACTCTTTCTCGCAATGTTTTTCTTACGTTTATAGTTTTCTGAAATTGTGGAGGGTGGGGAATCATGGGGTAAGAGCTGATTGCGGGTCCTGCTTAAGCACAGAATGCCCTTCGAAAATTATTCTCAAGTTTTCGATAAAGGAAACGGGGAAAATCATCGTGCTGAAGGTAAAAAGTAAGCAATTCGAAGGCAGTGATCACCATGAAAAAGCTGTCTTTTTTTCCGCAAAAATGTCAGCTTTGGGTCCCTCTAATAAGGATAGCAAAGGAAATACGAAGGAAAATCATCAGGAAGTAGTTGAAGAGTCTCGTAGACCACGGATCCATTGGATCATCCCTCGCATGCCATGTAACAGTTGTCCTTTGTCCGTTTCACCGGAGGAGAAGTAGCCGATTTTTTCATTATTCTTTATCGCGAAAGATTCTAACATCTAAGCTTGTGCAGTGGCCAATCCTGTTCTCGGAGAGTTTTCGGATCAAGAAACATCAAAGTCACCTGTGAATTTTGAAGCGCAAAACCACTTTCGGCGTTAGTATTGACGCTTAGTCTGCAGCCTCCTGAAGCACACGAAACAGGCCTAATTGAATATTCCAGAGGTTCCTTTAACAGTTTTTCTTCGGTGTTCGAGAGTTCTGTGGGGACTTTTCCCTATCACCCGCCACTTTATAGACTCGTCTACTCAAAAATATCGAATACAAGAAAACGGTTTTTATCTTAAACACCGCCCCAGAGTTTTCGAATTTTGCTGAATGCCTGTGGGTGCATCAGAAACGACCAGAATTTGCCTTTTTAGACTTCGTAAAATTGAAATTTCGGAGCTTATACACTGTCCGTAGAGGTTATTGAAGCGCTGAATTTGAGCTCAATTCCCAGCAGCTTTTTTCTCGAAAGGTTACGGTTGGTTATGTAACTAAATGACATTTTACCTATTGTGATCTACCGCAACCATTCGAAAAACTCAAAACAGACTTTATCTGTTCCATTAGTTTATAGTCTGGGCTGCAGATGTCCCGATATATGAAACACAAAACAAAAGGATTACTTCTCTGCCGTTTCTAGCGTACCCAGATGCATTAAGAAAAGTTTGAAAGCTTGAGATTGTTTATTCATCTCTTCTACATTCCACTCCAAACCGTTTTCGAAAACTCCATTTCTCGTGCTGAATCACCGCTGGCATGAACAAAGGCTTTATTGGTAAACTTCATCAACAAGTTATAAAAAAGAAAAAATCCTAACCTGTAAAGTAAGGCGTTCGTCACAAGTCTAGAAAACAAACAACTTGTGAACAGCATGTATTAATTACCAACTACGTACCTACAAATCGGCGAAATCCTTTGTGGTACTGCAGCATTTGCGACTTGCTTTCGCGTTCTGAGGGTTTTCTCCTTCGGAAAACGACAATTGTAAGGTGGAGTAGGCCTGAAGTAGTGGATGAGAAAATTGGAATGCCTTCTGCCCTGTTGGTTTTCCCAAGATAACTAAATTTCCACAAGTTTTTCCACGTTTTGGAGCAAGTTACTTCCAGCTTCACGCACATTTCTGCGCCTGTCTTCCAAGTCACTTGATTTGCCCATTAGATCATGTTACATGCAATTCCAAGGTTAGCGTTCAACGTGAAAGTACGTGAAAACACGTTACCTGCGATTTTAACGCTGTAGAATCTATCAAGCCTTCGAACAACTTGCGCTAAACTTGCAGGTAACTTGGTCAGAAGATGCTGAGTTGGGCTGCTGTGAAGAAGTTAAAGGCACAGTACACCCTCAGATATGAATTTCGATATTCTCATGTGATTGTGTAGAAGACCCCTCCGGTATAATACGTGCCAAATGCGAGATCTCAATTCCTCCAAATGAGCGAGATATAAGCGACCACCACAGGCCCGACACCCTATCAGATTTTCGAACTCGATAGCGGCTCGATGGATGGATGAATTCCGATAAGTCGTCGTTCTTCAGTCCATCGCTTGGCTATCTCCTTATCCTGGCTCGCTCTTGCGCAACGATTGCGAATGAAGAGAAATACAGGCCCGAGACAACTCGTCCACCAATTTTTCGCGTTCAAAATCTAGGCATCTTTGAAGAGCCATAACTCTGTTCGAAGGGGGTCTTGGACCATTTTAGAGATACCACTGTGATCAGCGTGTGACTCTCTCCGAGACAAACGTTAAATTTGAGAATTAATTTCCTGGGTGTCCTGTGCCTTTAAGGCTCTCTCTTATTGACGCATGTTTCGATATTGGTTCCTAGGATAGTGAACCAGTTTTCTATAATGAACACAATTCATTCCAAAAAGGCGCCCAATTCGCAATTTTTCTATTCTTGATATGATTTCCGTGTTTTTCATTGCATAATTTGCCTGCTGTGTCATGAGTTCAGCGGCAGTTTTTTTTTCAATGCGGTTAACATGTCGAAGTTTGCCAAAGGTGTGAGGCAAGATATATGAGAGGGTGACCCATTCACATTTAACGAAATGTTACCGGAAAAAAACATTCAGGTAGCGATTGTGTTTATTGTTACGAGAGTTTTTTTTGTCTATGATATCATAATGTATGCGACTTGTCTCATCAGAAAAGTTGTGATTTATGTGTTTATGAAAACGAGAATTGTAACCAGTCATCTTTAAATCAACACAGAATCAAATTTGGACATTTATTTCGCCGAAGAGTCATAGAAAGTGGCCTGAATTTGTCGAACTTTAGCATTTGTGTGGCTAGTGCCCTGCGCATGAATGTGAATCGAAGGTGAAAGCGTTCTATCCCTTTTTGTCTGCGTAAACAGTAGCGTAAAAAGTTGAGTGCGCAATTTGAAAAGCGAAATGGAACAGTTCCAATGTCAGACGCATCCCCTTCTATGGAATGTATGACATTAATTGTTCGGTGAATTGTGAATGTTGGGTGGAGCTGTATAGAACAAGTCAAGAGGACATCTGCGGATGAAAGTAGCTCTGATTTGTATGAGTAACGAAACCGGTATTGTTACTAATGCGACAAAGAAGTAGACGGGCGGGTTGGTGTAGTTGAAGTAGAAGCAGAGATCAGATGAGTTTGACAATATTCAGGCTTAAATTAATACAAACAAACAAGAACAACACAACTTGCAATAAAAAAATCTTCGCAACATGGCGTCACGCGGTTTTTTTCAACGTGTAAATAGGTGTCTGTGACAAAGTTTGTGGGTTTCCATTAATAATAGTATTCAATTAAAAATGGCTGGTTGTGAAATTTGAAGTCCCCCAATCTACAAGATATGCCCAAGAAATCCGTGCGTACTCTGACAGTAACATCGGTCGGATCGCGGGCGCATGGCGGGCTGAGCAGCACCCACCCGCTGATTCGATCGCCGTCGATCTGGGATCAGCCGCGAAGATGGCGGTCGCGTCCATCGCGGTGGGCGGTATTCTGCCCGCCGTTTGCCCTTGGTTCGATCGGTTCGTTTGCGACGGAGATGACCTCAGCGTTAGCGCAACAGAGGAGAGCCAAATGGTTTCTCAAACTTGAACAGAGAGGACCCCAGCGTTAGCGCAACAGAGGAGAGCTAAATGGTTTCTCAAACTTGAAGGCAGTGTTCACGATAATTTTCGTTTACGTGACATTATTCTTGAACATGGGCTAGTTGTCCGGTTGGATGAACATGTGCATGGTGGTTGTCACCGGTGGAAAATTGGGTCAATCGGAAATAGAAGAAAATTTATGCAAAGCAGGATTAGTTAGGGACCTACGCTCATGAGAACGCGCCAAAGCAAAATAACACGGAATAATGTATAAAAAACCACGGAGAATGCAATAAAAAAAGTTCAGAGAAAAAAAATTAGTGAAACAATACAACTAATCGGTGGCGAAAAAAATCGCAATAAAAGAGCAAAACGGAGGAATACAAGAACTTTGCCGGCAATGGCCAAGGCTGAGAATGCGTGTTGAGAATACAGTCACTAGACTAATAGCTCTAATGCTTCGTATAACCTGTGCTCGTCATACATACCAACTAAGCTGAACTTGGCCGTGTTAGCCAGCTATGACACATGACAGCATATCTGAAGCTTCGGATCATGGGTTTACTGGACTACCCTCATGGAACCAGTTAGCTGGCCAATGTGCCTTTGCAATAGAATGGAGCAATAGAGAGTAGAGAATTGCAAAAAACGGGTCCACAAAAGATTTCATTTTCACAACAAGCACTCCCTGTGATACTTAAGAGGCGGGTGATACTTGAGGATTTCGTGTATTTCTGGTCCGTTTTTCGCAATTTCTACGTCATTTTAGTTCTACCCAAGGGCCACTTGATCAAGATAGCGCATATTCTCAAATTTGAAGATTATCGTGAACACTGCCATTAAGCAACGTAAGTTTCGGCGCGCTAGAAAGGCAATTAGTAGTGCGTCGTGTTTGTCGCGGGTTCGCAGGCTTGTCAAACATGAACGGTTTTATTTTCCGCGATCTTAGCGCCGGCCTAGTGCTCCCCGTGATCCGACCGACGAATTCACATCGGCCCGCGATCCGACCGGAATCACAGCGGTTGCTCTCGAACCGACCAATGGGCTCATATCGTTCCCGGAAAACCATACCCCTGTGGTCATCTGCCCGCCATGCTCTGGCGATCATCCAGGGGAGGCTTTGGGCGCTATCGATCCTACCGGCCTTACTATCTGAGTAACAGGGGAAACTATTTCAGCGTTGTCCGAAGTGAGCAGAATGGAGTATCTTGGGAAGACGTTTTCGATACTTACAGTAAAAGTTGCGAGTGCCCCATACAGAATTGTAGGTCACAAAAGCTATGAGCTCGATACGGCGGAGGAGCCTGAAAGATAAAATTCACCCAAGTTACCTACAGGGGATTGGGGCGGGTAATTTGGGGTAGTGCGTACGAAAATGAGATTCGGTTTTAGTTTTTTCTTCATTGCGGTGGGCTACGGAAGGTGGAGTGGTATTTTTGTACAGTAACGTTCCATAGCCATTGTAAAACCGAAAGGAAACCTCATGTTCGTGTTTGGCATCCGAAATACTTTCCGCCAAAGTTTGAGCAAATTAGAAATTTTCGATTTTCATGGTCCACCTACCGTTTCGAGCAAAAATTTTGAGATCTACATCAAGGGTCGAGTCGCTCGTGGGGCTTTAGGATTGAATACACAGAGAGGTAGGCGCTTAAGAGCAGCTCTGCTTGTTAAATGCGACTTGCGCGGCATTCCACCGGACGCTGCGGTTTCCTGTCGCGCCCTTCGCATGCATCGGCCGAACGGCATCTATTCAGACATTCGCCGGGTCCAACCCCAGCTCGAACGGGGTTCGTCCCCAGATTTCTGTCGGGTCGGACCCTTTAGCATTGTTCCTCCACGTAGTTCCAAGTGAGAACACATGGGACGAGGATTAACTTCACTTTCCCTCCACGTCGTCTCTGTTGGAAGAAGTGAGGGGCGAGAACGGAAAGTTGTTCGAACCGAGATAAATCTGCGATCGGAGCCGTTGAGTTCCTGAGTAGGCGCCTACCATGCTGTGCATTCGATCACAACAAGCCCACTCACGGCTTCACTAGTGGTAGCAAGTACATCCTTGCAAGGTATCGCCCTGTTCATGAGTAGCTGCTTCGTTGAAAGCCGTCCGCAGCACGCTCGCTTGCGACCGATTGACCGATGACGCCACACTCTAGCAGGCTGCGTGCGGAGGCATTCACGCATGGACTCACCCATGCTTCATTTTGCTCACTTCGGATACACTAAATAGGGAACCCCTCGTAAGAGGGACTAAAGGGCAGCATTTCTTCGAGCGTGTTTCTGAACTCTGTGAGGGCTTGATACACAGTACGCAATTTATTCCAGCCGAAGCTGTTTTCCTTTCCGTCTCAGCCTCATTTTTGATTGTGTTGCGCTCGAATTCGGTACCTAAATGACGAAAAAACGGACCAAGGACAGCTGGGACCAATGGTTAGCCGCTAAAATGTCAAAAAAAAATTCATGATTTGGTTTATGGATGAGTTTTTGCGCGATGTTTTTCACTCTTGGCTAAGAATTTCACGATTTGAATACAATCGCGAGGTTAAAGGCATCGTTCGCGCTGGAAACCAATTTTAATTTTTCAGGCTCATTTTCAAGAATGAGCACGGTAGACCACACTGGTAAACTTTGGCGCGTCAAAAATGTTGGGTTACGAGGTTGGAAGGGGTTAAAGATGGGGATCTGCCACCAAATCTCACCAGTCATCGAGCACTTTTTCATAGAATGTTGATGCGACTGTCAAACAACATGATAAACAATTGCGACACAAACTCCACATGCAGAAAAACTTCAAAAATGTCAATGACGAGGCCTCTAAATTCAGAAAAACTCCAAAAACGATTTTGGCGCGAAATTCAAATCCATATTTAAAATGTGTTCCGATTGAGTTTTCTTCACTATTGAAGGTTTTTCGTCGGCCCTTTCGACATTTTCGTTCACTAGAGAGGCCAAGGTACCCAAAGACATGAAAAAATATTATACGCTTTTCTACGCGTACGATGCCTTTAACTCCACTTGTATAATGTCTGCTAAGTGTGGGATTAGACTTCCCTTCCTAAACATGACACTCATACAGAAGAAGATCCGAGGCCCTCCTAGAGGAAGTGAGAGGTCATACCCTTCGGACGGGTATTCCTTCATTTTTTTGTGAGGGGGGGGGAGGGATGCAACTAAAAAAACGAGGATTGAACTGGGATCTCCGCTCATTGTGGGCTGAAAGCTCTCGCATTTTCTTTCTGAGTTTCCAGAAAACGATTTATCGGTTTCGTTCGAGTTCATGGTTTTGCGTCTATCTGCTTTTTCGTAGGCAGTTGTGGGTTCATGTTCAAATCGTAGGTTTTACGTGAATGGAAATGCAGTTCGCAGAAGGCGCAGCGTATTTTTTTCAGTCAAAGATTAGACGAGAAGTAGTTTTTGATCCCTTTATGCGACGTACGCACGGAATTTTGCTCCCCCCTACCCATCGCTTCGCTCCAAAACGGGTTCCCAGTTTTTTTTTGCTATTTTTTCTGAAGTGCGTTTTGCATGCTTGCCTTATCAACTGAGGAATCTGGAAGACAGATATTTGCGCGAAGTTTTCACATACACACATTCGAGGCAAGTATTCAAAAGTCAATGGTTGGGTGTGTCGAATTCCATGAATCTATACAAGTCATTATGTGTATAAAGACGCTTCGTCAAATTTGGTTGAGCGTTGAGCGAGCGTAATGAACTAATGTCGCAGCCCCGTCCATTCCCTAGACTGAATTCTCAGAAGGCGCCATATGTACTTGAACCCATCCATTATTCAGGGTTTTTTTGTTGTGGGTTTGAGTCAAGTATCCCTTGGGCTCAAGTTCTCCACGGCTTTAAGGGTTAGGAACAAGTTTGGGTGATAATTATTTTTGAAATTTCTCGCATAGAATATCAGAGCGGCCAGTAAATTGGGGCAATGGAGTATTTCAAATTTCAGGATTTTTTGAGCTGGCAGCAAAGGGTTGCTCAGATCGTGACGCAAAATTACAGTCCACGGCAACGGAAAAAAGGCGATCGTGCGGTTGCGTATTTTTACTCAGCATACTGTAGGTTGCGCCATAGTCGACGCCAAGTTGTAATTTTCTCCTTAATTTTGAAGAAAATACATCGGGAATGTTGGAAAATGGCGAGCTTTCCTCCACACACAAACGTTACCAGGTTGTTCAATAAGTTTTGTCGTTCGATAAGAGAGGGCGTTGCTACTAGCCCAAAAACTTTTTTGTTTTGTTAGTACGCTCTTCATATGAACGTATGTGAAGTTTCATTTCAATCTGTCAATTCATTCTTTGTTTACAAGCCATTTAGTGTCGTCGTGTCACAGCAATTGAAAATTTGAATATCGTGCAGCGATAAAATTCTTATTTTTGCGTGGTGTAGCGCCGAAAGAAATTCACGGACGAATGTTAAAAGTGTATAATGATCGTTCACCTACAATTAGAACAGTAGAAAGATGGGTTGCTGAATTTAAACGTGGCCGTACAAGCCTTGAAGACGATTCACGTGAAGGACGTCCAAAAAGCGCGTCAACACCAGAAATCAGCCAAAATACAGGATATGGTTTTGGAAGATCGTCGATTGACTGAGAGAGGTTTAGTAGAGGCTCTACACATCTCATTAGGCAGTGTGAGCCATATTTTAGGTGAAATTTTGGGTTTTAGAAAGCTGTGTGCACAATGGGTGTCGCATTCGCTAACAATGGAACAAAAACACATTCGAATACGACTTTCTCAGCAACATTTGAAGCGTTTTAAAAAGGATAAAGTGAATTTTGTGAGTCGATTCATCACTATGGATGAGACTTGGGTCTATCACCATGATCCTGAACGAAAACAAGAGACTAGAGAGTGGTGTGAACCTAGTTGTTCGGCTTCGAAACGAGTTCGTGTCTGGAAATCGGCCAAGAATGTTATGGCATCAGTTTTTTGGGATGCGAAAGGAATTTGTTTGTGAGTTACTCGCAAACTGGTAAAACAATTAATTCTGAATATTATTGCAACCTTTTGGATGAATTGAAGGAAAAAATTCGTGAAAAAAGACCCGGTTTGCAGAAAAGAAAATTCCTTTTTCATCAGGACAATGCACTGTATCACAAGAGCATTTTGACAATGGCTAAAATCCATGAATTAAAGCTCGAATTGTTGGAGCATCCACCGTATTAATCAGATTTGGCCCTCAGCGACTTCCATTTGTTTCCAGAACCAAAAAAATTATGCGTGGCAAGCGTTTTCCATCAAATAAAGAGTTCATAACGGCTGTTGAAGCGTATTTTGCAGACCTTCCGGATTCTCACTTCAGGGATGGCATCCACAGATTGGAGGATCGTTGGAGCAAGTGTATTAATGTTCAGGAAGATTATACTGGATGATAAAGTGTATCTTGAACCATAAAATTGTGTTTTTCTTGTCGAAGGACAAAACTTATTGAACCGGAAGACCCATTTCCAAACACTGTCGAGATGGGTAGCAAGATGCCTCCGAGGGAGTCTTCCGACAAAATTAGACTAGACGCCTTCGAAACCCTGGGCATTTCGAGATTTCGTGCAAGTCATTTCGCAACCGATTGGCAGAGATCTCTGTGTCTTGGTATAAACCAATTAATTTCCTTTTTTTTTGCACAGATGACAAACTTGTTATGATCCAAAGGGTGGGGAGATTTCTTGTCTCCGGTACCTTTTCATCTGGTCTGTAAGTAAATGTTATAATGTTTTCAGCTGATTGCGTTTGCCGATGCAAGAACGGCCGAAAGTGCGGAGAGGTCATGAGAACTTCTCCAGCGTTGTTCTGGCCAGAGGACCGTTCTGATGGTCGTAATTAGCTCTTTCATATCACTTTTTTCTAACTTATGAATCGCATTGCGGGTGTAATCTATGTGTTCTTTAAGAAAAGAGTATGTATAATAGTTAATTATGAAGATATGCGATAAGAAATGATTGCATACCATGATTCTTCATTTTTCTTTGAAGAGTATCAGTTTTATTGTGTTATACCAACCCGGTTGAAGCTTTCGTTTGTGGCTGATTGAAGAGATTTATGGTGCCAATAAATTTATTTGCGTTCGTCCCTGTCATATGTCTGTGTTGGTATATTGAAGGTGGAAAATTGATTCAGCTCTGGATAAAGACGGATAAGATCAGCAGTAAGTGCTGCTTGTATTAGCAGACAGATTAAGATACATGATAAGGACTTGTTTGCGACATTCGTCCACAGTCGAAGGATTGAAGTCGTATAGATTGAATTGTTCATAGAAAAGTAGCTCATCGAAAGCAGGGTTAGCGATAGAAAAGAATTTTCGACTCCTGCATCGCTTCCCATATCCTATGTCTAACTAGGGACCATCCTGAACCCAAGCTGGAGTTCTGAAAGCCGGTACTTTGATTGTTGCTAGAGAGACAAGCATCAACAATCCGATGTTTTAGTGTTTCGCTCATTGCACCTGGGTAGATCAAAAACGACTAAAAAGTTCACTTTTTTCGGGTTTCAAAATTTTAAATGATTTCAGTCCAAAATTCATTCAGGAAGGGTATTTGAGGCGCAGAATTCGAGTATGAGGTCCGTTTTTAGTCTTCCGGAAAATCAGGATTAGCTCTTGTGAATATATGACGTTTCGCCTACCGTAGCATCTGGGAATTTCGAAAACGGATCCCATATTCGTGCTCAGCGTCCCATATAACCTTCCTGGAAAAACTTTGAGCTCGTCTTTTCCAAGTTTTTGAAATCTGAGAAAATGAACGTTCTGGGCGTTTTTTATCTACCAGGGTGCATTGAGTGAGATTTTAAAATTGGAAATGGTTTTTTTTGTCTACCCCGTACTCCTCAAGAGAGTTTTCCGAACTTTCAGTTTGAGTCTAGAAAGGTCCCCTGCAGGTGACAATTGTGTGAAAATTTTTGCGTGATAGGCAGAGTTCCTTTAGAAGATACCTAGCGTGTTTTTTTGTAATCGAATAAATTTTGCGACATCCGACAATCTGAATATTCGTTTTCACCACCGAATTTTCACATTGGATGTTTCGAAAAATCGGTTCACCTTGAGGATCGAGAATAATGTTACTTACTCGGAAATATTCTTTTGGAACATCAAAATATCTGATTTCTGGAATAGTTGTGAGATTTCAGTTGAGTATTGGTCTCCCCGTAATGGATATTTGATGATTTTGTATCACGACTTGACTAAGATGTTTTGAGGCTTGAGATGGAATCAGTTACCTGGGGGGGTAGACAACAGGCACTCTGCTGCGGGCGGAGCCAGAGAGGCGGGCCCGACTCCGCCCCTCGGCGCGGACGAGATTGCCTCCAGAGTGCCTCTTTCACGAGTGCTTCGATTTGATTACTTCCTCACTGTATTTCTGCGCTATTCGTCTGTATTCCACTGAATCGTGAGCTACTATGCTGCTGATAAACATTTCTATTCAACCCCAATGACAACCCTTTCGATAAACGCTGATCCCAAAAGTATTGGTTTGCTAACTCATGAGAGTTTTCTTGTTTCCATGTCAACATGAAACCTTTCTTGACCAGCAATACGATGCTATGAATGCGTTAACCCCATTTCTACTACGAACTACTGGATTTGAATATGGGTCTAGCTTCAAATTATTTTTTGAATTGTTCATTTCTTAAAAAAATGTGTTGAAGCCTTGGGTAACTCATGCAAGGTGGTCGAGCTCAAATTTTGTAAAATGTAAATGCAGCCTATTATTCATTGTGGAGCAATTTGATTAGCGAAATTTCAAAGTTGGGTACAACCTTAATTCCAAGGAGTGAAAAAATTGAGAATTTGCCAAAGCCACTGACACAATTTTTTTCTTAAACTCATAATTGTCGGAAGAGTTCGACAATTTCACTTTTCAAGCTCGCTTTTGTAGCTTATAAAGTGGAAAGCCGAACACAAATTCGTAATTTTTTCCATTTCCACTGCGCACAGTTTTTAATTTTGTAGCACTAACTCGCACCCGTCGTATGTTAAGTAATTTATTGCACAGTTTTTTTAGTAATATTAGCGAGTACTTGCTGAAAGCGGAATCAACATTTTTCTCGCCATAGGATTACTCTCCAAATTGTTTTAGGAAAGCAAATTCTTAACTAATTTTTTCTGAAGAACCAGAGATTTATGTGAAAAATTTATCAAGGTTTCGAACGAAGTTAGAAAACGGTGATGAGATTTCATCTTCACTGTTCAATAAAATTGTCAAATTATCAGATAGAATTTTTTAAACATTAAATAGCATGTTTTCTACACTTTTTAATGCCAAAAATGCATTAAAAAACAAACACCACTTCAGCAATGTGAATCTCGAATTTTTTGTGCCGTCGCTGGTCTTTTCATGTTTTTATTCATTAATGTCCATTTTAATTTGAGTTTTCAAACAATCGGATTTTCCTTCAGCAACAAAATTTCTCGTTGCCTTCTATGACTGATTTCTGTCATTCGCTGAAAGAGAAATGCCTTCTTTCTTCTTAAATATGGTCTGAGCCTATAGATTCAAACTAATAAATCCTCGTTGACATCAGCTGATACCTATTTCTCACTCCACTGACCCCGCCGTCCGCATGGCCATTAGCAAATGCCATTGGCACATGTCTACGATCCTGGGTCGCTTGTCTTCAGATCTGTTATGTCCACTGGCTATGCCGGATCATTAGCGGTCTAGTGGAGGCGATATCGACCCATATGCGCCAAAATTATTAGATTGAATGGTGAAGGCTGAGAATATTTACGGAATTAAAATAGTCATAATTGAAAACAGTGTAAATAAGAGTAAAATTGTTAATAAATATCAAAACTTTCTCCTTCTCCTCCTTTTTCAAGCGTTCGTCTCGTTTAAGAATAAATTTTTATAGTGAAAATAAATATATAATACATTTAAAAAATGAAATAAGGTAGAAACAAATTTCAAGAAATTAAAAAAAAATCATTTTATTTTGCCTGAAAATCAGATGCGCTTTTCATGATCGCGAAAATTCATAAAAAAGGGAGTAGACGTCAAATTTAGAACGAACTCCTCTTTCTGATTTCATGTGACTGTTCACCTACGCTTTTTCTTAAAAAAATCCGAATTCATTATTCGCAGACAGTTTTAATATTACAATAGCAACTTTATCAGACAGGCTAGGAATTGATCTGATCAAGCAGAAGTTTCAAAAATAGGTCCGAGTTCTTATTTTGATCACTACCACTCACTAAATTCCTTCATACAAATTATATGTAAAGGTCTTCAGAAAAGTTACTGCCTAATAAAACTAACACAGAATTAATTTTTGAAAACTCGTCCGACTTTTTTTCTATTGGTGACTAAAAATGCTAACGAGGAATCAGTAAACACTCGAATAATTTAGGAAATTCGTTGAAAATATTTCACCAGCATAAGGCATATCTATGTTTTTTTTCAGTAACAATTAATTTACTTGGGAATGAAAATTCGTCAAGAGGCTTCAAAGAACTTTTCAAAGGGGCGGGATAATTGGAATAGATAAAGTCAAATGTGAATCAAGGAATGGAAGAAACAAATAACACTTGACTGTTTTTAAAAATATTTTTTCCGGGGCCGCGTATTGGAAAGTGAAGTGATTTAAACGTAAGCAACATTTAGAGTTACTGCAATACGCGAATAGAGATCTTATCATGATTCATTAAACATCTATATCTTTTAAATAAAAAGAGAGAAGGAAATCCGAGAAAAGGACTCACCTTTTCATAAAATTACCTTTGCGGAGAAAAAAGGAAACTTATAGCATCATAATGCTGGTCAAGAAAAGTTTCATGTTAACAATGAAACATGAAAACTCTCATGAGTTAGCAAATCAATGCATTTGGGATCAACGTTTAACGGGAGGATTTCTATTGGGGTTCAATACAACTGTCTATCAGCATCTAGTACCTTGCAGTTCAGTGGAATACAGGTGAATAGTGTAGAAATACAGTGAGGACGCAATCAAATCGAAGCACTGGTGAAACAGGCACTCTGGAGGCAATCTCGTCCGCGCCGAGGGGCGGAGTCGAACCGCCCTACTGGGACACGCCCACCCGAGAGTGCCTCTTCGGGCGCTCCCAGTTACCTGCCATTCGAACGATTTCCGAAAACATAATTTCGAGTATTCGAACATTCTATTCGTTCAGGAATAAGAATTTATAGTTTTTCGCTCTGATTCAACTCCTTCGGAACTAGGTTTTTTTCAGTCAGTAGAAAAATCATAATGTTCCGTTTTCCAAATATAAGGCGAGTTCGGTGAAGGGGTTCCATTATCTTTTTGGCCTACATTTGTTGTGCTCAGCTCGAATAGGATTCAGAAGTTTGATTAATTTTTCCAATGTAAAATTCAAATATTCGAAGGTTGTAGTAATAATGGCAGTATGTTCCGGATTTTCACTTTCATTTGGAATCTCATAGACCTTATCCGAATTCATTTTTTATTTGAACATTTTTTGGGAATCCTTCCCAGAAATACCCGAATAAATGAAGCTGTCGAAGTTGGTCTTCCTTAAACATTCGAAAAAAGAAGATTTTTGAGTATGGTCTGCAAAAACTCGAATTTCCGAACGGGTCCGTACCAGAAGGCACCAAATGACTCATCACTGATTCCTGAACTCATTGTCAGTGCTTATCAGATCAAGTGCAGTATGGGGTGTGGTCTACGACTGCACCCCGTACTGTAATTTTTAAAAGGAGAAAAACCCGAGGGTGAGGGCCAATCCCACCTTGGAATGAGATTCTTTAAAATCCATCTTGGGGGTGCCCAAGGACCGATTATCATGCCCATGTCTATATGTAGTACGTACCAGGGGTGTGCGTTAATGAAAAATATTTTTTCTTTAAAGGCACAGGGCACCCAAAAAATTAATTTCCAGATTTTAAACTAATCTTGGAGAGAGTCACACGCTGATCACAGTGGTATCTCTGAAATCGTCCAAGACCCCCTTTGAACAGAGTTATGGCTCTTCAAAGATGCCTAGATTTTGAGGGTAAAAAATTGGTGGACGAGTTGTCTCGGGCCTGCATTTCTCTTCATTCGCAATCGTTGCGTGAGAGAAAGCCAGGATAAGGAGACAGTCCGGCAATGGACTGAAGAACGACGATTTGTTGGAATTCGTCCCTCCATCGAGCCGCCATCGAGTCCGAAAATTTGTTAGGGGGTCGGGCCTGTGGTGGTGAGCGAAGGGGGTCGGGCCTGTGGTGGTCGCTTATATCTCGCTTATTTGGAGGGAATGAGATCTGGCATTTGGCACGTGTTATACAGGAGGGGTCTTCTACACAATTACATGAAAATCTCAAAATTCATATCTGAGGGTGTACTGTGCCTTTAAAGGCAGCGTCCGCGCAGAAAACCACATTTGGGTTTTTTCTCTCAATCCAATGTTTGCACAAAGTGGAGATGGTTGGCAAAGCTTGAGACCTCAATGTTGCGAATTCATAACGCTATAGGCTCGTGAAAACTGCTCCGTGGTCTGAAAAGGCGTTTTCCCGGTCGATCATCTAACACGAGGAACAGAAGCGCCGCGACAGGCCGCGGAAATCCAGAATTCTATATTCTTTATTCCGTGAGATCCTCGAGTTCAGATTTGTGTATCGAAACCTTCCTGTTTTTAGAGAACTTTTGACAGCAGAAGGGCAAAAAGAATTAAGGAACCTAAAAAGTTAAAGAGGCTAAACCAATTTAGCCGTTCAAATTTCCGACATTTGTGCATTACACAAGACACACCGGACAGACGTGAAAAAAAGGAAGCTGAATGCTCCGGAATTTTCAAACGAGCTTTTCTCCAAAACTTGAATGTTTTGGGTGGCCTTTTTGCGACATATCACAACCTGGTGGGTCCAACTCTGCAAAATTGTAAAAAATTGTTCACGGTTTTTTGTGCGTACTCTGCCTTTAGGCGTTAATCGTTAATTTACGAGAAAAAACTGCATTAACCCGTTAATGCGTTAACACGTTAATTGTGCTTTTCGTTAAAAAATTTTAAATCATTTCTTGACCACAACGGAAATCAATCACCAGAGGTCCCAGAAAAATAACATTCACCTTCTAATGACGTCAGCAGGACGTCGTGGAAAAAAGGCACGGCATCGTGGGAAATAGCTAGGGCTCCAGATGACGTCGTCAGGAAGTCGTGAAAGGTGGGTTGGTCTCCATATGACGTCATCATGACGTCGTGGAAAATGGGCGGGGCTACAGGTGACGCGGTCAGGACTTCTTGGAAAATGGGTAGGCCTTCAGATAATGTCATGGAAAGTAGGTAGGGCTTCAGATGATGTCAGCTGCACGTCATGGAAAGAAGGCAAGGCGACGTCAGGACGTCGTGGAAAGTGGATGAGCGCTCAGATGGCGTCAGCAGGAAGTTGTGAAAGATAGGCGTCGCGTCCTAGAAAGTCAGTAAAGCGTGCGTCGCGTCCTAGAAACTGAGTAGCACGTCTTGTGGAGTGTGCGCCGCGCGGTGCACTTCATACAGAGCGTGTATCGCTTGTTAGAAAGTGTGTGGCCTTCAGTCCCCGCTCCCGACCCTCATTTGATAGCTTACTCAACCGTAGAGAGGTAGATCATGCCTCACATTTGTTTTTTGGAACACGAATTCGAATTCTTCGAGACTGGGAAGAAATAACTGAAATAGGTAGACAATGGAATGGGACACATTGAGGTTAGCGATATCTTTCACAGCAACCGAAAATTGACCGCGCCGCAAGCCGACGCGACGTGCACGGCCCCAGTTTTTAAATCTGCCATTAAAGCAGATCAATCAGTGCCATAATTCCACTGCAATTAACGAACTGAAATTAACGTGATTTTAGGACTTTTTCGTTAAGCGTTAATCGTTAATTTTCCAAAATAACCCGCGTTAACCCGTTAATGCGTTAGGGGTCGAATAGACCCCCGCCGCTGAAATGAGCGGCGGAGGTAGGGGCGGCGCGGCGTGCCGCGCCGCAGAAGATTTTGCGCCGCAGCCGATCTCCAAATGCTATGAACGGGTCGCGGCAAACTGGAGCGGCGACGCGCTTTTGCGTACTACGTACAGAGCTATGCACCTGACATCTAAATATCGAATTAGCTTATAGAAGTATTCAGATTGGCAAAGTTGAAGGAAGATTTAGTTTCACTGCGGTTTGAGCCCTGTCCACAGTTTCACATAAGAAGGCAATATAATATTAGTCTTTAACAAGGAACAGTTGGCGATCATAGCTACTTAAAAACTGGAGAATTCTCCCCTGAAAATAGATTCAGTGATCTAGTCGCACCGTTCACTTTTTTGTATTAATTTTTTCGAGTCATTTTGCTTAAGGTTTTAACTAGACTTGGGACCGAATCGAAAAGTTATTCGAAGAATATTTGAACTATTGAAATATTCGATTTATTCAAGAACCTCAAACGCAATTTATGTTCATTTCGAATCGTCCATGAATCAGGATTCTTAATTTCCTCTGGCCTTCGGTTCATCCTGGGGGAATAAATTATTTGTTCTATATAGTGATCGATTGTTTCGGAATTCAGCATTAATCGGTGTCTCGTATATTCGATTCATTCTAGATTTCACATTACCCGGTTCTTCTAATATTCGCTTTTTTGAAAACTGAAATATGAAGATTTCCGAATATTCGAACAAGTTTGGGTCACGATATTCGAATACTCTTTACCACTGAAAAATTTGGAAAACACTCGAGTAATATCTCGTGATAAATCCGAAATTCCAATTTTTATTTAAATATACGGACGGATTTCCCGATCATTCGAATAGAATAGAGGACAAGTTTTCGACAACTTCCATTCATTCGAAATATTTTTGACGAAGTTCATTCAATCGGAAATTTGAAGAAAATCCCTCATTCGAATACATTTCTTCATTCAATGATTTATTTAAAACAAGCTTTCTTCAAACATAAAGCCATTAACCCGAAATTTTTCTTGCGAAAATGATCATCCGAATTTTAAATTCAGTCGGCGTATTCTTGAAACATGGTAATGGAACTATTAATTCATTCGAAAACTAGCGTCTAGTTTTCGAATGAAATATTAAATGAATTGAATAAATGAATAAATCTTGTACTCACTATTACTTATCGTGTCAACTCTACCTTTTCGAAAACTAGTTGTTCACGGAAGATCGGCTTTCAGCTGAGAATTTACGTGGGAAATTTAGGATTCAAAGTTTGGTAAAAAGTTAGCATTTGAATTGGTGTCGAACTCTTTGAAACACTTCAAAAACCAAGTTTCACGAGCTCAAAACCCCATGACTAAAAGTGACCTCGATTTAGGTACATAATAAGACAGACATTCACCTCATAATCATACATAAGTGATCACTTAATCATGGGAAGCGGGCTCGACCATCTGCTGTCGCCGCGCCACTTCGCCGCACCGCTCGATGTTGCAAAGCGGCGCCGCCTGGCCATGCGGCAGCCGCCGGCGGCAGCCGCTGCCAAATTCTGCCTTGATCCAGTCTAATCGACCCGCCGCGCCGCCTCGCGGCGCCGCGTGATCGATACGGCTGCACACCATGCTGCCGCGCCGCTGCGCGGCGAGACTCTATTCGGCCCCTTAACACGTTAACGTTATAACGCACAGCCCTGGTACGTACTACATATGTAGAGACAAGAAAAAACTAGAACTGTATACATTTCAATTTGAAGCCTAAGAGTTCTGGATGATTGCGCTGTGCTAACGAATCAGCATCGATTTGAAGTGGTACAGTAATACCAGCTCAGCCGCGAGGTTTCTTTTGAATCAGTGTTATTCATCAAGACCGGAGTGCTTGCCTAGAATTTGTTGGCTTGCTCCACTGCTTCTGCACTAATCCAATCACGACCACGCCTAATTTCGGGTGACTGCACGTACGGACCGCGTGGAGTAATGCGCCACCGTATACCGTGTCCCACCGGTGGGACACGCCACTAAAAATCGGGTATAGTTTTTCATGTCCATCGCGGAGCTACCAGTGAGGAAAAAATTGAAATTTTCACTCTTAAAACTCTTCCTTTCAAGAGAGAAAACTGCTCGAAATTACTAAAGGGTCAATTGGGATTATTATTTCGCCACCACTTTTACAGTGATCTCCACTTTGACGGGCTACTTTGAGTGCGATTCACGGATCATGTATCTGTTTTTTGAATTTTTGCATTGTTCAGAATTCGTTATCATGGGCGTGAAAAAATAAATCCTAAAAAAATGGATATTCTTGGGGCATAATAGGGATTGTTATACATAGCAGTGGCACGTTTCCAGTCGAAAAAATCAAGACCAGAGATAAGTGGAATTCCGATTTCCGACGGTTTCGGGCCTTCCGATCTCCGATTTCCAAAGAAAAGTCTGAAAATACGGAAGAAATCCAAAATCTCCTCGAAATTAGAATTTTTTGAACAATATTCCTTGCCAATTTCCTAAAGCGTTATTTCGGGCGCTAAATTCGAATTCGAGGTCCGTCTTCACTTTTTCACAAAGTCATGGCTGATTGTGTTGACATGAAAATTATTGAATAAAGAAGGATAAACCCAAGTTTTTCTGTAGGCTTGGCCACTAGGGGAGGGTTAAAAATTTTGCTGAACGAACTGTCGATTACCGATGGTTTTTGGGGCTCCGATTTCTGAATGTTTGAAGGTCCCTGCGATTTCCGATTTCCGAAGTATAGAAAGAAAACTTTGCTCATGTCTGATCACGACTCCAGCTAAGATTTCCTTCTCAGAAAGCTAAAAAATGGCAGAGGAAGAAAAAAGACCTTTAATGTGCTTGGACAATTGCTTTCGCAGCCGTTTTTTTCATCTGAGTTCGAGCTGTTTCCACAAAAGTTAGAATACTGTGCTATAGTGGAGCTACAGAAGGACTACCAAATCTGTAGTCGAGTCTAGGATAGGTTAATACAATTGTCATGAGAAGGTTTGCAAAATCGTTCTTGTGATGGAGAAATCGATTTTTGAAAAGCGTGTCCCACCGGTGGGACACGTGGTCGTTAAATGCACTGTTCGCGATAAACTTCATTCTCGAAGTTTCCATCACGAACGCTTCTCGTGGCTCTCAGAAGCACAACAGCGTTGAAGAAACGGAACGAAAAGCTACCCAGGAGCCGCAAAACGGCTTAGAAAAAATGGGCAAACCCCGCCATTGTGGGCAAGCCCCGCCCCTCTCCGCCCCTCGACGTGAACAAACGAACACTCGAAATCGTGAGTTGAGCGATGGTTTCCGATCAAAAGCCCCGTTCTTCCCTTCACTCTCAACTTCTCTCTTTACTCAGGTCAGCTCGCATACATTGGCTGCAAAAGACGGAAGGTACAAGTCTCGGACAACTCGTCCACCATGCTTCCGTAGCTCAATTTTTGAGGGACCATAACTCCATTCCCAGAAGGTCTTGTACGATTCCAGAAGCATCATTGGAATCAGAATGGGACCAGTTTCAAGATAGGCAAAAAAAAAACAGAAAAGCAATTTTTATCGCGAACAGTGTCTTTAATGGATCAATATTCGGAGTCTCATTGAATAGATGCCTTGCAGTACGGTAATACACACACCAACACTGTCTTTGAGAGTCCTTCGACGAATCTGTGACATCCTGTGTCCCTCTAGTTAGGAAGGCGTCATGTCCCAACGAACGCTCCCTACCCCCACAGACCTCTGGCCAGCATAATCAACGTGGGTGGTCTTGCGGTGTCGCTGGCAAGTTTCATGTCGTTGCCGACATGTCAGCGGCTGAAAAGGTCTCAAGAAACGCCGCACTTGCGCAGGTCATCTGATCACCACAGTCGAGTCGCGCGTCCTTGCCGAGAAGAGACCGACGAGGTGAAGAGTGTGTGGAATTCGAGAGATAGTGAGAAAATGAGGACGAGATGGAGTTGCGCCATCTATCCAGAGAAGGACTCTGAATCCAAGATCATATCTAACGTCAGATGGTATGTGATATGAGGTGATGTTTTTTTCGAAAAAGGTTAACGATGCCCCCCTCGCCCCACAAGTCCCTAACCTTCATCCATAAGCAGACACATCGTCGTTGACAAGCCTTTTTGGATTTCGGTGGATAACTACTAACTCAAACTCACTGCATTCCTCTACCGACATGCTTGCACTAACAATAAGATAATCAAGATAGTCTTGCCTCCTGTCGCGCACCTTTGAGTGAGGGCCCCATACTTGCACTTCTAGTATGTGCTGCTTACCCTTCTGTTCTGTGATCCTTGAATGTCCTACGAACGATCAGGGAACGCTCATTGTACTACAGGCGATTATAGACTACTGCAAAGTGCTTTTACAAGAGAAGTGTCTAGAGCGTAAACGCATCTGCGAAAACGAATCACACTGTTGGTATCTCTTTGACATCCATAATAAGACTGCCTACACTCTACGGCTGTGTGAGAAGACAGTTTTGCGGTTGAGTATTTCCATTAAAGGCAGTATTCACGATAAAAATCGTTTTTTCTGTTTTTTCGCCTATCTTGAAAACGGCCCCATACTGATTCCAATGATGTCTCTGAAATCGTACAGGACCTTCTGGGAACGGAGTTATGGTCCCTCAAAATATGAGCTAAGGAAACATGGTGGACGAGTTGTCCGAGGCTTGTAACTTCCGTCTTTTGCAGCCGATGTATGCGAGCCGACCTGAGTAAAGAGAGAAGTTGAGAGTGAAGGGAAGAACGGGGCTAATGATTGGAAATCATCGCTCATCTCACGATCTCGAGCATTCATTTGTTCACGTCGGTGGGCGTGTGATGCGCTTTAGGGGTTTTCAATGCGCTCGAAGTTGCAACTTCGGGCTCTTTTGGGGCTCTTCCTGGCTCGATTTCATGCGTTCTTTCGACGTCAACGTTACAGTGTGCCCTTCCACTACCCATTCCTGGTGGAAACTGAAACACATTTTTTATCGTGAATACTACCTTTAAGCATACTGTAGGTTACGACACAACCGATAGCAAAGTTGTAGTTTTCCTTTGAATTTTGAAGAAAAACAATTGGGAACTTCGAAAACGATGAGTTCTCCACACACACACACACACACACACACACACACACACACACACACACACACACACACACACACACACACACACACACACACACACACACACACACACACACACACACACACACACACACACACACACACACACACACACACACACACACACACACACACACACACACACACACACACACACACACACACACACACACACACACACACACACACACACACACACACACACACACACACACACACACACACACACACACACACACACACACACACACACACACACACACACACACACACACACACACACACACACACACACACACACACACACACACACACACACACACACACACACACACACACACACACACACACACACACACACACACACACACACACACACACACACACACACACACACACACACACACACACACACACACACACACACACACACACACACACACACACACACACACACACACACACACACACACACACACACACACACACACACACACACACACACACACACACACACACACACACACACACACACACACACACACACACACACACACACACACACACACACACACACACACACACACACACACACACACATTCTCATACCTAGAGCCTTCACCTTGGAGGCTGAGCCGGGCGGATCCCGGACCGATAGTGGTATGGTCGAAGTTAGGCGGCGTTCAGAGTTCATTCGCGGCGCGACGCGATTCTCTAATCGGCCTACGTATCGATCAAGCGACGTCGCGTCGCGTCGTCGCCAGGTGTTCGCAGGGAAGAGGCGCGATCCATTCAGAAGGACGCGCAATTTGCCTTCGCGCGGCGTTCATCGCGTCGCTTTGCAATGCAACGCGACGCGATGGACGTCGCGCGATGGCGAACTCGTAGCTGCTCTTCTTCAGTGCTTTTTTTTCGTCAACGCAACTGAGCGTAACAATGAAAGGAATAAAACTCATGTGAACCTAAAAAATATGAAAAAAAAACCGTTGGTAATGCTAGAAAAAGTTGTAGTCGCTTGTCTACGAGAAATTGCGTGTGTACGCAAATGCGCGTAATAGCCCGGCCTTCGCGCAGCGTTTACATCTGAATACCTTCGCGTCGCACTGACATGTGCCATCGCGTCGCCCCGCGAAACCTCTGAACGTCGCCTCAGGCCGGGATCATACTTCCAGCGACGAGCGACCTATGTGGACCGAAAATCAATAGTCATGATGTCCACTGTCGCTATGGCTGGTCGTGGGAAGTATGATCCCGGCCTTAATGTACTCGCAAACAGCCTCAGATTTGTCATATAACCAGAGGGAACTCCCAGTATAGCCCCGAAAAAAATCCTTTCTTTTCTGAGTCTTGCTAGCCAGGTTATCGCGCTTGCCACGGTCTGCGGTGGGGATCACCACACTGCAAGCAGTGGGGGAGATCTTCTAAGGCGGAAATTCGCTTTTCGACTTCTTGAGTGGCGACTGTTCTTGGCGCTCGACTTGCGAAAAACGCTCCAGAATGCGCGAGAAAATCGGAGTGCTTTGAATGCGAATATTTCCGAGTCCCGATAGCTTTTGAGGTTTCGATTTCCGGGGTCGAAGTTGTTTCGCTGCATTTCAGACTTTTAAAACAAAATTTAGCCATTTCGGACATAAAGTCTGTGTCAAAGCTAATTTCCTATGGTTTTTCGCACTCCGCGTGCGCGCATGCAGTGCTCCTCAGTCTTCCTTCTGCTTTGGGCTGGATCTCCGTTCCGTTCCGCGCACGCATGTGAGAAAAACCATGGGAATTCTGCTCTGTTACAAGTTTTTAAGACCTCTCCCCAAAGTTAGTCAAGCGAATAGACCAGGTGCAATCATTTCGGCGGGCCTTGCTGCACTAGCGACACTCCCAGTCAGCGGGATTTCGATCGCGTGCCTACGTTCCACCGCCGCAGCCCTGTCCATTCATTAGACTGGATTCTACAAAGGGACCGTACACACGTATATGGAAATTTACATAGTGTGTTGCGAACTGTGGCAGACTCACTGTTAGATAGAGATAGGAGAGCCAGAGGATGCATTGTAAATGTACGTCCTAAGTCCGCAACGCACCATGTAAACTCCGCTCCGGAAAGGGCTGGACTAGCCGTGATGAGATACGAATCTTCTGATTTGAGGGCGGGTATAAACACTTCTATATCTCACCTTTTCCCAAAAGTGGCTGGCTTTTCACAGTTAGTTTTCTCAAAAAACAACTGGTAATACTTTAACCACTGAAAAGTATCCAATCTTATCTTACTGTGTTTACAACGGAGCACACAAACTGTTGGTCCGCCACTGGTCCCCTACTGGCCCTCTACTATGGTAGTCGACGCGTTCCCGTCCGACCCCGGCATTCATCGGGAGCGATCGATACGTCACTGCCACCACTCACCCTCCCATCCCGCCGTCAAGCCGTATGCGTTCTGGGGTTGGCCGGGAACCCGTCGACTACCGTAGTCGAGGATCTGTAGAGGACAAATGGCGGACCATGAGTTTGGGAAATTCGTTGAAAACAAAGTTTACGTACTACCTACCTTGCTAAAATGTTTAGTCTTCCAGTAGTGCACAAGAATACTTCTGTGATTGACGTATGAATATAAAAAGCAGTGTTCGATACACTATGTGATAGCGTGGACGATGATCAATGGAAGGGGAAAAATATCCGCTCGCCTACTGGATGTTCCTTTGGTTTTTTTGTGCCCTGATCGGGAATTGATGTGAACGCTACGCTCGCCCGATGCTGGTTAGTAGGTCGAAGGAATCCCAGTTTTCGATGTCGCATTTAGGTCTCGTCTCCTGTCATCTACGTATTTCACTGACTGACTGCTGCTTCACTGATTCCTGTGTAGGGGCTGAGTCGTCTGCTTTAGCCGAGATGTTCTCATTTCTACCTGAACCTAACGTATTCTGAGTGTGTACTCACGCGAGACGAGAAAAACCTGTATATTCGAGATCGTTCAGCAGCAGCGGCTAGTAATGACGTCTTCATCGTATTAATTCGTTCTACACACCACTTTACAACTCTAAATTTACTCATTTCCACTATATTTTTTTTGGTTTTCTTATTATCTTGTACTATTGATTTCGCAATACATAATTCTCTCCTTCAAAATGAAGACGGCTTTGTCTGTGTGTAACGGACAAAAACGAGACATTCTCTTAATGTCGAACTATTTCGAATTGCTTCTTTAACAGCGTTTTCTGGCTTGACTATAATGATGTCACGTTTTTTTCCAGTTCGGTTGTTGTTCGGTACGCTATTGGCCCTCGTTCCACCCCAAGTTACGGGACTACTGTACTCAAGGTCAAGCAGACCGTTGACAGGAACCTCCGCGGAGCTACGTCCCCCTCTTCTTGGTAACCAATTTTTTTCTAAAATGTATGAAACTTTTTCTTCCGCCCCCTACGTGGCATAGTTTTCCATCAGTTCTGGGACTGAAATTTTTCACAGAAGTGCAATTTTTCCAAAATTTTCTTTCTGTTTTTTTGCTGTCATCACTAGACGCCTTACCCCACTCACGAGCCTCGGGGAGTATTTCCATTTTTCGCTTCAAAATTTTTACGTCTTCTTCTGTGAATCACCAATTTTCCGACTTTTTTGTGTCTACTCTGTTGTCTCGCGGGCCAGCAACCGCTTGAACCTAACTGTTCTTATCGGAGCGAAGTTCCGCTCCGCAGTTGCACCTCGCAGCACGATTGTAATCGTGCTGGGACCACCGGCTTCCATCACGATTATTCTTTGTACCAGCTCAATTATGATCGTGTTACGTGCTGCAACAGCGGCTGCCAGCAATTGCGGAGCGAAATTTCGCTCTGATAAGGACAGTGTGTATGATAACGGGTTTTAGAATTGGCGCCATTCTCCGAGTTTAAGGCACACATTGATAAATCTGGTTTTTCTTTTTTCGAAATCCTAATTTGTGCACAAACGTCCCCTGGTTTCGCCCAAAGGGTTGGAACACCTGGGTGGGCAGAATTTCGACTTAGGTGCGAAATTTTTTTTGACCATTAATTATCGGGAACAGCTCCGGCGGTACTCCCTGAGAAAGGGTGAAGTTCTAACATGAAGGCAGCATACACGCTCAAAAATGGCATCGATTTCTAGACATTAATCGAAGGTTCTTAGCTGGTAGAATGGGAAAGTTACGAAAAAACTGACGAAATTTGGATGCAAATTGAGAAATAACGTGTCGTTTTTGTTATGAAGTGAAAATGGGCGAGTTACATAGCAGCATATCCGCTCGGTTCGAATAGCGGAGCTAGATGTAAAGTAGCTGTGAAAGCGGAGCTTAAAGACTTTCAAGTTTTGTAAAAGAACGCTTAAAGGCAGTGTCCACGATAAAAACCATGCCTGATTTTTTGGTGGAGATCGGCAGCTGCTGGGCTTAGCGAAACACTAACGTTGAAAAAACTGAGAAAAATGAGCTCGGAACGGTCCCCCACGGCCCCAAAGTTGGACATCCATCAGCTCGTCACCCCCAGATACACTTTCCACGCCCACCGACGTGAACAAATGAATGCTCGAGACTGTGAGATGAGCGATGGTTTCCGATCAATAGCCCCATTCTTCCCTTCATTCTCAACTTCTCTCTCTACTCAGGTCAGCTCGCATACATCAGCTGCAAAAGACGGAAGTTACAAGCCTCGGACAACTCGTCCACCATGTTTCCTTAGCTCAATATTTGAGGGACCATAACTCCGTTCCCTGAAGGTCTTGTGCGATTTCAGAGATATCATTGGAATCAGCATAGGACCGTTTTCAAGATAGGCGGAAAAACAAAAAAACGAATTCTATCGTGAACACTGCCTTTAAGACGTCGAACGCTTTGAAAACTAGCGAAAGTGGCCATTTGGACGTGTTTGTATTGGTCGGTGGAGTGTGCGATGCCCATGGGCAGAGCCTATGGAATTCGTTGACTCGACGTGGCTCACATTTGGTGGTTTTGACTGGTTTTTGACGCTTCCAACGGCGTAAGCGTTCGAATTGGAGTCATACTACCCCCGTAATGTCGCTATCTCAACAACTTCTTTTGGCGTGTATGCTGCCTTCAATGACCTGTTGTCTGAGAGGCAGGGTTCACAATAAATATCGTATTCAAGTTTAACTCAAAAATGAGGTTACCTGTGCATGATTTTTTTATACTGGAGAAAGATCGTCGAAAAACGCTGAGAATAAGCTAAAGTAACGATTTCTAACGTGCGTACAGGTTGAGGGCGCGGACAAGTTCTCGCGCTCTGCTAGTTTCCGCAAGCGTTCTCTAGTGACGAAATGTGCGCTTATTGATCAGGCTGGACGTGGCGGAGTTGCTTAGGAATTCGCCATCGAAATGGTCCGCGGCGCCACCAGCTCGTCAGAACGGGGGAGGGGGCGGGGCGGGCATAACAGGCGTACCGGGCTTACGAAATCTCTACTACGTGGTCGCCTTTATCTATTTCTGGCCCGTTTTCACTGCTTTTCTTCGGTGCTATCCCATCCAGCATCTGCCAGCATAGTGTTTCACACCTGAAATTCGAGAACGAGATTTATCATGAACACTGACTTTAATGGGTAAAACATGCTGTGTTCAATGGTGGATTTGTCAGCACGATTCAAAATGAACCTCGGCGTGATGAAACAGCTGTAAAATTGCTGCTGAACTAGACCACGAGCTTGTTGGGTGGTTGTTTTGTGGGATTGTTTCGGCTTTCATGTAAAAGGGTGAAATCCGCGGGCTACAAAGGGATTCGAGTCCGAGTTTGTGTGCGAGTTTTTTCTTCGCCGAGAATCTTCGCCGTGTTCTAGCAAGTGTAGAGTTAGTTCATCAGATTATTATCTCAAAAGGTGATCTTTGTCCGTAGAATGCACCGAATTGAATTGATCCAATGTTCGATTGCATAGGTGACCCGGAAAATCTCGAGTTCGGCGCTGACCTACTTTAAACTCCACAATGCGGGTTTTTTTTTTCGCCGTTTCGTCACACGCGACATGTCAGGGTTTTTTTTCATGTTTCGTTCATATTCTCGACTTTGATGCTCGTGTATACAACTGGTAACCACTCACAAAAAGCATGACGAGCTAGCTACTCCACATTGACAAAGATCAGTTTGACGGGTCTGGCGCCGCCGCCGGATGTGTTTGCCAGCCGTCTATTTCGATTGGTCAGACGTTAGCATGAGTATCAGTAATTAGCGCTTGTCTTAGTGCATGAATCAGGTACAGCGTCTCCTCAAGTCGTCACATGCGGTTTGTATCAGTGTCAGTGTCATTGTCAATGTCAGGCCCGTTCCACTCTCTCCATCCATCCCCACATGTGGGGGTGGGGAGTCGGTGTCTGAGATGGTTTCGGGACGCGTAGTGCACCAGTGACATGACAACTTGTTTGTCTGCATGATTCGACCACACAACCTAGCTGGTTAACCAGCTACCCGATCCATTTGACCAGTCTCGTTACCACTTCTTTCTCTTACGCATCACGATTCGACTTTGCCCTACGGATTCTGTTGGTTTTTTGTGTATCGTCATTCGGCTACTCCTAATTTGCATTCCTGTTTTTGTTCAAATTTTCCATTCTGTGAATTTTTAGCTGTTTTGACATCGTCATGTTCTTTTTTTCTGAATTTTTCCTGATTGACAGCGTATGACATACATAGACACACAGAGGCGCAGACCGCTTGGGATACACCGATACGACAAAGAGTTGCGCGTTGACTGTAGGTACATATACTGTGTTTATATGGGCCAAATTCCGGTCCGCAACTGCGTCTTGACACGCTTTGCGGTCGCACGCTCCAGAGTCAGAAGAGCTTCCAGCGCCGCAGCCGCCGATCTGCTGACTCTAGGTGGGTTTTGGAAACTGGAAACTAAGAAAAATTGTAGAAAGTTGTATGACAAAGCCACATCGAGTCGGCTTTGGCACTGGAAACCCGACTGACTCGAGCGCGTGCGGCCGCAAAGCGTGTCGAGACGCAATTGCGGACCCGAATTTGGCCCAGATAAGCACACGAAAGCATCCTCAATATAGGAAGTCCCACTTGATTTTTGTGCTGAGCGGGACTGAAATCGCTCGCAGTTTGGAGTGCTCAAATGGCGCCATTATGGACCTTTGGCTGTCCGAATTGATTTTTAATGTAAGGTCAAAAGAGGCGGAGTCTAGGGTCGGTCATCTAGCACTGCGGAATAGGATGTCATGTTCATGAGCGTTTATGGCGCGAACTTTGAATGCGTCTTCCAAGTATTTTTGAGAATTTTTTTTTGATCAGAAATGAGAGAATTCAAGAGTCTTTTGCCATTTTTGTTAACTAGACAGACCTGACCTCACAGAAAATTTAAGAAACAGGGTGTCGATGTGGACATTTTTAGAAAGTATGGATTGTCACTACTGACAAATTATTACATTTTTTCGGAGATGATTTGGCAGATTTTTCTCAACGCTGCGAATGGATTTCATATCCCCATATTCAGAGGCTCGAAGGCGGTTGTGCCGCGAAGACTTCAGGCATTCTAACGTCTCTCCTGATTCGAATGCAACTTTTTTTGCATCATGAATCCTCCTTCAATATGCGAACAGGGCATATATTTTGAAATAAAGTCAGAATGTTTTGGTTCCAGAGGTAATAGCCTTGTATGCGCGATGCCATTCATTTAGCCGGCCGCCACGCAGCAACGAGGAAAGCGCGGCGCGCGGGTAAGCGTGGTTATAGAGACTATTGATCGAATGGTTGCGCGCTCAATAACAACCTCTCGCTTGACCTTGAATTGCAGGGACCATATATTCATGAAGTAAATCATAAAAAGGAAAATTCTACGAATAGCAATAAAAAATATATTTAGGTCATGAAATTTACATCTGTGGCACTTGTTTCGAAAATCTATCATTTGTTGAGCTCATATCTATCCCTTCATTTCCATCTGTTGTTGCTTCAGTTGCTGAACAATTCTTTATTCTGTTCAATATTTTTGTCTGTGTTCTCAAGCTTCAGAAAGATGAGTCCTCGACTTTGGAAAATCAGGTCTGCCTGAATTCTGTGCAACTCTCCTTGATTGCTGTTAAGTAGATGTTGTGAAAGTGTTATATATATATATATATATATATATATATATATATATATATATATATATATATATATATATATATATATATATATATATATATATATATATATATATATATATATATATATATATATATATATATATATATATATATATATATATATATATATATATATATATATATATATATATATATATATATATATATATATATATATATATATATATATATATATATATATATATATATATATATATATATATATATATATATATACATCCAGTCGGCACGAACAGCAAAGATACTTGGCGTTCCTTGTTGTGTGTTTGCGCAAACTTGGTGCACATATGTATGATATACCCTCTATAAAACGGCGTAATTCACATCATTCAAGGCGCGAGCGGCGCGCGCGACGCCTGGGCCTCCGTCAACCTTCCGCTCTCTCACTGTCTCTAACCTCCGCTCCCTTGCAGCACGCGTAGGAACCATGTGAATTTCGCCGTTTTATAGCCTGTAACATACGTGCACCGATTTCGCGCCAATGCCCAATACGTACTATCGTTCGCTGGGCCAAATTCCGGTCCGCATTTGCGGACTACGGCTATTTCATCATGCGACTTGTGTTAATCGTGATAGGACCAGTTGGTTCCGTCACGGTTCACCCTCCTCCCAGCACGATTATCACGTGTCGCATGATACAACAGCCATAGTCCGCAATCGCGGACCGGAATTTGGCCCGGAGAACGATAGTATCACTGCGATCACTGACGATTGAAAACTCACAGCTCTAAAGTTGAACCTGAGGTACAACTATTACAACTAAAAACTTGTTCCTATCGATGTCTATATAATAACTCTTTTAAGAGGTCTCTTGATTGTGCCAAGCCGGCAACTATAAAGGTCAGCTGAGGTCGTGATCCTGTTTTTTATCTTTCTTAACCTCTAGCTATTTATGAACATATTTCTATGCTGCTATTTGATACTTTTACTTGCTCGCAACAGGCTATTCTAAAGGCTATCAAAAGTTGTTCATATGTTTGGGACAGCCTCGGGACACATTAGTCCATTTTTGGATCGCATATACTGTTTCCGAAAATTTGGCTGTTTTGTACAATTATTGTCCTAAATTGCTCTTTTTTTTCTTATTTCTACACAAGGTGTCTAAGGAATCGATACAAATCCACCGTGTTTAGACTTCTACAGTCAAAAGCTTACCCTAAACTGCTCCGCGTGTCCTTCGACCTCACAGAACCCTCTCTGATGATACCCATGGGTTAGGCTACACTCTAGTTATTCTGTCTGTGTGTTCCAGTCACCCGCGCTCGAACTAGTGACAGAGCGGTTGGTGGGGACACATTAATGAAGACGATGACGTTGAGGGGCGAAGCGGAACAGTTCGGCTGGCGCTGATTCATCACATCACGTCCGGATTGGCTCTCTTCGAAGAAACATTCCTGTGAGGAAATCAGCGTTTTTATGGTTTCTGCTGACCTCCACTCTGGAGAGAAAGCATCCGTCAAGGGGGGAAGGGAGGACGAATCGGAAAACGAGTTAATAGTTCTAGCGAGGTTGAGTGGCCAATATTGCGAACGGCCGATGGGGCAGGGACTGCGGATTGCTGTTGAATGGATGTGAGAGTGTGAGGAGTGAAAACGAGTTGTGAAGTGTCTCCGTCTGTATCTGTGTGTATGTGTATTGGAGGCTGATTTCTTCTGTCTATTCGTCTTAGATTATTATCGCCCGTTTGTTTGTCAACTCGACTCACTGTGGTGACATGGACAGCCTCAGGCCAGCTAGAAACATTTTCGGCAATGTGGGCTTCGCTGCCGTAGAAATATTGTTCTGCGAAAAGTTTGATCGTATAGGCCCTGAGCCTAAGAACAGTTTCGAATAAAGTCGGTGATTCGTGGATTAGGCGTTTATAATTCCAGCGCAGCGCGACGCGGCGGCAGAAAGTTGTGCCTGGTTCACACTTACCGCGACTAGCGATGCGGTGCAGTGTTCTTGCTCTGAATTTATGGCCAAAACTCACTGTGGTTTGTCATTCGGTTGCAGCAGTGACAAGTATGGAATGAGCTTTGGTCCCGGTTCATACTGCACATCGCCGCGATTCGTTGCTGGTACTATCTCGGGCAATGGACGCTGCTTGGGGAGAGGGGCTGTCTACACACCGAGGGAGGAGTTGTCCGGTTTTTGCAGTTTGAAACGTCACCCCTCTCACCGCGAGCGAAGTGGTCCCGAGTGGAATTGGAGCCGCAAAAGGCGGGTCCACTCCTTCCTCGGTGTGTGGAGAGCCCTCTCCCGCTGCTTGCGATAAGCAAAAGCAAGCTAGACGCGTGGCGCGCGCGACGAAAGAGGGGCAGCTGCTGCGCACGAAAGCGTTGCGGCTTGGTCGAAGACTTGTCATGCCTATCGTTGTCGGGCGTGACGTTTAGCGTCATTATTGAGCCGCTTTTCGTTCTCAATCCTTGCGCAGCGACACAGTGACGCGATCAACACTTCACGATTACGTCGTTCTGCAGGTCCAATAGGCGCGATCTGAACGCGGTAGCTGGAAATATGGCTCAGACTCAGCACGCATTGTGCCAGTCGCGAGAAGTATAGCCCGCCCTAGCCTCGAACCGTGTTCATACTTACACCGCCGTAATCGAAGCGTGTCGTTCAAAAATGCGCGCAGATGCGATGATCATTAGTGGGCGTATTGTTGGGCAAAGAGTACATTATTTTGCGAAAACGCTCACAAGCAGGCGTGACTGCGATATAAGTATGACACATCAGCGGCTGCGTCACGCTTGGCGGCTGCTCTTGAGTCTCGTGCATACTTTCTGCGATAGCAACAGTGTACGGTCGGCACGGAGCAAACTTATACGTTGTGCTTCCTATTGAGCGTTGGCGCAAACTCAGTGTGCGCATAATATAACCATACGTACCCCGAAATTGAGCCAATGCGCAGTAGGGAACGCTGAGTATCAGTTCGTTCCGCGCCGACTGTGCATCAGCTATCTCGATTTTCTATTGAGTTAGATGATTGACACTATCTCGCGTCGCTCGTTAGGAGATGTACGCTTCGGGTCTTGGACTCACATGATTAATACTTCGCGCGGCAAGCGACGCGAAACAATGCTTAGCATGCATAGTGATTGGAAATTCGCGCATTGTTGTTGCAGCGCAAAAGTACGCACTGAACTTCGTTCTGTGCGGCGCGTTGCCCATTTGCTTACCCACTGCGCGTGTCATTAACGGCTCTCACTCCCATTTAGTGTCCATTGCGACGACGGGAATTGTCGTTCTCGCGCAGTGCTTGTCATGCATATTGACCTAAAATCGATATGCTCTATATGCTTGGTCGGGGTCGCGCGTCGTGGCAACTATGATCGCAGTCTTAGTGCTGTGTTGACAGAATCAGTCGGCACGGTTCGCCTTGGCGCTTCTATTTCTCTATTGAGGGTTGGCGCAAACTCGGTGCGCGTGTGCTGTAACATACGTGCACCGAGTCCGCGCCAATCGTCAATAGGGAACTGAAAAAGCCACTGCGATCTATAGTGACTGTAGTAGATTATGTCATCGCGTGGCTTGGAGTTGGAAACACACTTCGGTAAGTATAGATGCACTGTTTTGCGCAAACTTTTCAGGTATTCGATAGTATAGAATTGCATTTCGCCGCGACGCTCGGCGGTGGAAGTATAAATGACGTCTTACGGCGTGATATCGATTGCTTTACAGACACTTTGCGACATTCAAGTTTAATAAACCAGTGAGTTCCTAGTAGTGTAACTCTGTGAAGAAAAATCGAATTTCGTCCGGTCATATCAGTTTGTTTTCCCGTGCAAATCCTGTTTTTTTGACAGTTCTATTGAATGTTCTGTTGATTTGTGATATACGCATTGGTTCGAAAAAAAAAGATCTGAGAGTAAACAAATTGAAAATGTACAGCAATTAAAGGGTTGTGTGCGCAAACTATTTTTTCTAACTTTGTAACACGTTTTATGAAAATTTATAAACCCAATTCGAAGAAAAAAATTTTCTGCCATAATCTTCTGAAGTTATACCCGTTGTTTGGCCTAAGGCTATCCAGCCGCCTACTGTTCCGCGCTGACGTCAGTTCTGGGTTGAGGGTTAATGCTGCTTTCGGAGTTTGTGGGAAGACACACATTCGGTGGTTCGGTCAGGTTTACAATGACGCAAGACGCTACAAGGTCGTTCTCGGACCGCAATCTAAGTGCCGCTGTTGCCACTGCCGGCCGTCTCACTCCAGAACCACTGAACTGGCTGTTGGCTACGTATCTGTCGTACTCCTGAGCATGAGAATCAGACCTAGAAAACAACTTTGTTGGTACTTTTCTCCTCTCCTATGTAGTTACTCTGTTATTTGATGATGTATGTCTCATTTTCATGTGCAGTAGTGGTTAATGAATATAGTATTGAAAGATTTGAAGCAATATTTTTTTAAAAAATTATTCTCAGTTTGAAAGCTTTTTTTCTCGACAAATTCTGTCTTTGACTGTACATTGCCTCAGGCCATACCTAACCACGCCTGGCTGAGACACTTTGTTTGTCTTCAATAGACCAGTTTATTATTATTTATTTACGTTAGCCATAATAATACATAAATTATTACATGGTGGCAGAACGCGAATGAAACTCGGACTTCTTTTACTCTTACATGAAACTGGGATGGGCGAACTCGCGGATTCTGGCGGTTCTACACAAAAAATAACACCTATTGAGGGGAAAAAGCTGAAATTTTGAGGCTCTCTATTGGCTAGAAATATCTGGAAGCTTCCGATGGCTCGCCTTGCTGATTTCCGAAACTGATTGTGAGTTAATGTTCTTCGATATCCGAGTTTTTAAGAACAATTTTTGACGATCCGTAGTGTGAAATCGAGTCGACTTCCGGAAAGAAAATTTTTCTGTGCTTCCCTAGGGAAACACTTGCTGTCTAAATTATTGATGCGAAATCTGTAAAATTTCTTTGCGTTTATATTATTCCCTGAAGCAAGCTGGCGCGCATTAGCCGCTTGATACCATTCCGCATCGCTGTATTTTTTGTATACTAGTGCCAATTTCCTGGGGTGAGGATGATTAGGCTTCCAAAGCATATGAGCGAAACTCGATTAATTTTTTTTCATTTTTTTTAAATTGCAGTGCACTTGAAGTCATCGTGCTTTCAGAGAGCAATACACTGTTTTCTCAAGTTTTGTGTGTTTTAACTTGTTTAAAAAAACGAAAATGATGGAGAGACCACAAAAAGCCATCAGAAATTACGGTTTCAAGATGCCTACATATTCATTTGAATTCCGAGCCATAATTGTTCTCGCAGTCTCCTTTGACATTAGATTATTCTTTTCGGTCACGGATAACTGAACCAGGACTTTGTCTTTTCACACCTCACTGCCGTTTTAAAGCAGCCACAGCTTTTTGGGCTCATTTTGAATCTAAAATTTTGTGATGGGTTTCCACCTAGCCGGTTGTTTGACTGAGCACAATAGATCGAATAAGATTTCCAGCCAATCGTACACGCAGTCGCAGCGGCTAACACACAGCGCGTGAGGATCCTTTGCTTCGTCGAAATATGTACGCTTATGAAATTGCATTGACTTATCTACAAAGCCGTGCCATTTACTTGCTGCGTTCATTGCTGCGGCGAAGTATAAACCTGGTCTAAAAATTTGAACTTCCGAAAAATGGTGTCGGTATGAAATCGATATAAACTTGCATTCTCGTCATATGTGCTTTTGAAAATGTCACTCTCAGGATTAAGGGCAGATTACTCGATGGAAAAGCTCCCTTCTGCTAGATTGTGAGCTTTAGGTGTTTCTAAGGAGAATAAGGAAGAATAAACTACAATAAACGAGCAGGAATTAAAAGGAATTAGGGTGAATCGGTCCTCCCATCGGATCAACCAGCCTACAACGAAGAACTGTTCTCCATGAAAAGTAATAGTTGTCGATCTGATCACGTCCTTATTTTGAGAGATCCTCACATCCAACCATGTGCATTGAATGTTTTTGTTTATAAAGAAATCGTGGTAGAAGAAATCCGTGCACTCACAGAGAAAAACACTGTTTTCTCACGTTTTTGTGTATTTTAGCCTGTTCAAAAGAAATGGTTGAGAAACCACAAAAAGCCATCAGAAATTACGGTTTCAAGATGCCTACATATTCATTTGAATTCCGAGCCATAATTGTTCTCGCAGTCTCCTTTGACATTAGATTATTCTTTTCGGTCATGGATAACTGAACCAGGACTTCGTATTTTCACACCTCACTGCCGTTTTCAGGCAGCCACAACTTTATGTGGCTCATTTAGAATCTAAAACTTTGTGATAGGTTTCACCGCGCCGGTTGTTTGACTGTACATAATAGGTCAAATATGATTTCCAGCCAGAAGTACACTCAATCGCAGCGGCTAAACAATGTCCACAATACCTAACTAGCAAGTCGCTGACCCAAAAGTCGTTAAATAATGAAGATATGACTGGAAATGTCATTTTCTCAAAAAAATCCGGAAAAAATGCGAATTTCGCTCCGTTGAGGGACTTTCGCCGCCGCATTTTAGTGCAGCAATCTAGTATTTAGGGACTTAATGGTTTCATATACTTGAAAATTTTTGATTGGTAGAAGAGAAGAGAATGAGCGATTTTCAAGGATTTCTGGTACCTCAAAGGCAGGGTTTACGATAACAATCGATTTTGAGATTGAATACTGACTCGATTGTTTTGCCCCCGGGTAGTACTGAAATGACGAAGAATTCGAGAAAAATGCACTAGAAGGACACGAAATCCTTAAGTATCACCCGCCTTTAAGTATCACAAGAACTTCGCTGTGACAATGAAATCTTTTGTGGGACCGTCTTTTGCAATCCTCTACTCTCTGCTGCTTCGTACTTTCTTTCAGACTCAAATTATACTGTTTTGCCTAAAATATTCGTCCATTTTGATAAGACCCATTCTTTACCGGTGACAATCACCGTGAACATGTTCATCCAATTGGACAACTAGTCCAGGCGAGAGAATAGTGTCACTGAAATAAGGGGTTCTACTGCGTTTCTCGCTGTTTCTTCGCAATTTGGGTTGGACTTGGTTGCCAACGCATTACTTTGAGTGGAAGTTTCGGGAACGAAAATCAAAATTGCTTTCAAACCTTCTCAACATTTCAAGGTATAGAGCATGTCGAGAAAAACGAGAAGCGATGATTGCCCTTAGACAGAGGACGAGATGTGCTTTCGAATTGGACAAGGGACACTTCGCTGACTCCCACTAGGTGCAGGACTTTGTGGCCAGCTTAGTACGTATCGTACGTACCCACCATAAATCTTTGAAAGTCTAGATAAGTGTGCTGTTGCCATCTGGACACCCCTGCAGAAACGTACAACCTTCAAATCAAGATTTTCAGTCCAAGAATATGGAGAGAAAACAACACGTTCTAATCCGTCATAACTTGTTAAAAGCAAGTGGTAACTCGTCAAGATATGCTGCACTACTACTACTGTGTACGTTTCTGCAAGGGTGTCCATTTGGAATAATCACCCGTAATGTTGATAAGACTCGTTTTCTGCAGCACAAATACCACTTTGAAGTGTTGGAATACAGTCCGTTGCATAATTATTGGGACACCCATTTTCGCGAAGACTGTTTTTAAACTTATCTTGGCCTGAGCTTAGCAAAACTTGATGAAACTTTAACATGTTATAGGGTATCACAAACCTCGCCTTACTCACACTTTAGCTTGGGTTTTGGATGTACAATTTTTGAATACGGAGTTTATTTCCAATTCTGTGGCATTAGTCCGAATTAGGGCTATTTCTTCAGAGAATGTTCATAAAAATTCAAACACCCGTGCCACATGCTTGCCATAAGAAGGCCTTCAGAACCGTTGTACAACATTGTAGGAAAATGATTTCTTGCACCATTTGGTACGAATTAATGCGATTTCGCCGTTGATAAGTATCTCACTTCGACGTGAATGAAAAAGGATGAAAATTGTGTATCAGTTGAGCACTGTAGGAGTCTATACAGTACACGTCTTTGAATGGTTCTAAGGCGAATAATTTTGCAGGAATGAATTTTTGAAAAAATGCTCCATTTCGCTGAATGTTTGACTTCAAAAGAAAGGTGCAAAAATCATTTTCCCTCAATGTTGTACAACGGTTTTGAAGGATCTCTTATGGCAAGCAAGTAGCACGGGTGTTCGAATTTTTATGAACATTTTCTGAAGAAATAGCCCTAATTTGGATTAGTGCCACAAAATTGGAAATAAATTCCGTATACAAAAATTGTACATCCAAAACCCAAGCTAGAAAGTGAGTAAGGCGAGGTTTGTGATATCCTATAACACGTTAATGTTTTATCAAGTTTTGCTGAGCTCAGGCCATGATGCGTTCAAAAACAGTATTCGCGAAAATGGGTGTCCCTATAATTATGCAACGGACTGTACTACCGATCCGAGCTAGCGACCTTATCCCTCTTCGTTTCATGACCTCGGTCTCTGCAGAGATCTGTGAAAAACGATCCCCTTCAAAGTGAAATTCGCACCAAACGCACTGGACCCCGCTCGTGGTGGTCATCATCTCAGGCCAGACGACTGCGGTGGCGGCGACGGCGCCTCGGCGGCTGACCTCCTATTCACATTTGACCTATTCTCACACCTAGTCCCGATTCACTCCCCACCAATCTCAATCCTCATTACCTTGCGAAAGCAGCACCGAAACCCCTTCCCTGAAAACACGGGCATAATCTCGACTACATCTATAGCGGCGAATTCGTCGAGTACGGAGACGCGATGCGCAGGACGGGTGTGCGCAGAATCGCACCTTCATCTTGCATTTTTTTCGCCTTCTTTCATCTCACTAGTGGCTATCTAAGGAAGATACGCGCCGCAGAAACGCTGCGTTTTTTGCAAAACCATTGTCATCATTCTCACACGTGCTGTGTGTTCTGTACCTATTCATAATATTCAGTTTACTGCGCTTTGAACAGGTGGGGGCATTGGCTGGAAGGTTAGAAAATAGCCTGATTGTTCCCAAAGTTCTGTAGAAGGTCTAGGTATTCTCGCAAAGCTTGTTTTTTCTTTTCATGTAATAAATAAGTCATTAATATACCTCTCGTAAGTTTTGGCCAGAAGGCGCGCGAGGACGCGCTTCAGCGTCTATAGCGTCCTTTTTCAATAACTCTCTTAAATTTATTGATTTTTTTTTTCATTTGAAAATTGTTTCAAAATCCCAATTAGAAGGACTATCCAACAGTGTTTATAATGATGCTAGAATTCAGGTTCAAGCAAAAAGGGTTGGAGTGAAGTTTTTAGTTTGAGGTACAGTATGCTGCTGCACAGCGCTGTGTTTACTGTATAAAAAAATCTGGAATTCACATTCCGAATTTTTTGTTTGGATCTAAACTCTAGAAAGCATAACATCTGTGGACATCCCTCCTCCTCTGGATCCTAAACATAAATTTGCTAAATTGCGCACCAGAGAAAAACTTTTCTATACCAGACCAAGATTGGGGTTTTTTAGAGAGAATTCATAAAATTAAAATTGGCTGAAAACAAAAATTAGAAAAAGATATCTCCAAGGAAAAAAGAGCAGAATAAAATGGGAAACAAAAAAAATCAGAAAAAAGATGAAAATTAAAAAAACGAAGGGTTGATTGGAGGTTTGTATTTTTCTCAGGTAAAGAAGTCTTCAAAGTACCCAAACAGAATCTTGGAAAGTGTACAAAAGTGCAGTATTTCAGTTCTTCTATGTATGCTCAAGTTTATTTGAAAACAAAAAAAAGGCAGTGCAGTTTTTGCGATTCTTCGAGTTCGGATTTGAATTATTGAAAATTGATGGGTAGGACAAATGAGTTTCTACAATTGCTTTGAATAAATGCATGTGAATGGAATTGAAAAATGTTAGAGGATCTGAAAAGTAATTTAATTGTTTGGAAAATTATTCATTAGGTTAGACATTTACATACTTGCATACTTACACATTGATTTTTCTATGTGATTATTTATGTGTGAATAGCTGAGGGATGCACAGCGGGGTGTCGGTGGTGTAATGGTAACACTCTCGCCCGGAAAGCGTGCAATGCAGGTTCGAGTCCTGCCTGTTATCTGAGTTTTGCGTTCAACTCAGCTACCTTGTGAATTCTTGTAACTATTATTAATTAAGCCTGCGGATCATTCTAGAATCTATAGAGATAAAAGAATTGATGTTCATTTAGTTAGAAAAAATGAATCTGAGTGTTTCTCGAAATTGACTAATTTGTTTCGAAAAGTCATCAGGTTAATTTCATAATAGTATATCTTCTTGATGCAATATCGTTTAAAAGTTGTAAATTTCGAGATTGAAAAAGTGAGTGAATTGACTTGAAAACTTCGCGATTGGATTTGCAGTCTTCAGTGAAACTTGGAAGAGGTTGATGAAAATCACGCAGTCTGAAATTCAATTTTCGTAACTGCATCGAAGAAAGTGTTCCATTTCATTTGTAATGATGCCTTTGTCGTTTTGAAAGGTTCAATATATTGATGGAAGAAAATCGAAAATCGATTCGAAATCCGTGAAATTTGCTCTTAACAGTATTTAAATTAGTTTGAAGAGTTCGGTTTGGCATTCTGAAAAATTGTGAAGTTGGTAGATTGAAGGCTGGAGGTATACTTACTGTTTTGGATTATGTTCACGTTCACTTTCAAAGTGCTCAAACGGATTCTGGTTTGGCTCTATGTAAGTGAAAATAGTCTGTGTGTGTGAAAAAATGTATGTGTATGTGAAAATAGTGTGAAAGATTGTTGAAAATAGTACGTCATGCACAATTTTTTAAATGAAAAAAATTGTAGAAAAATTAGAAATTAATTTGAAAAGTACCCAAATCGGTAAAAATAATGTCGAACTTCTCTAGAGGAAAACTGATCTCAGTCATCTGAAGTTCATGATCAAAACAATCAAGGTTTGATCAGGAAGTCGCTTGACGTATCATCACTTTACAGGTTGTAGAGGTGGCCACTAAAGGGGTTGATTTGAATGATTGTTTGGAAAAAATGGTCACGTGAGTATTTAAAAAAAGATTTAGCGACTTTCACCGAAATAAAATATTATAAAATAAATAAATGAATATAATGTATACTCTATCGCTCGCGGAATTCGGTCAGAAGGGCGGGCTAGGACAAGTTTTCGTTTTTTTAGCGTACTTCTCGAACAACTTCCTTTCAAATCTACTTTTTCCAGATGTAAAAAGTTTTTCAAGATCCAGGTGTAAAGAGCTATGCAACAATATAATGTTTGCCAGGGTTTAGAGTTTTACGAAAAAGTTCGAGATGTCATTCCCAGATCGTGATACAGTACACATAGCGCTGTATACTGTATGGCGCATCTAAAATTTCACTCAAAAAATCTTTGTTTAAGCCTAATCCCTAGCAATTATTATACCGTTGGATAGCTTTTCTCAACAAGACCTTAAATCATTTTTTGAATCTGAAATTTTTATTTCAAATCTGAAAAAAAAATCAATTCGAAGGGAGTTATTCAAAAAGGTCGCTTAAGACGCGCAAAGGCGTCCTCACGCGCTTTCTGACCAAACCCTTGAGTCATTGATTGTAAATTTCTCATTTTTCTGTTGATAAAACAAAACAAAAAACATTCTGCCTGTTTTGAGAAGCGCCCGAGTTAATTGCGAGAATGTGGGAGGATAAATTGCGTTCAACTCGACCAGACTGAAATTCGATCACGTTAAATTCTGCCTCTGAGGGGTGACCCTATCATTTCCGGTTAGAGAAAGTTCCGAAAAGTGCGATAATTTCTGGAAAAGGCGGCTTTTTTGTGATAGAATGAGGTGCGCCAAGTTTTCTGACGTGAATGTTCTTATGATGCACACAAGGAGTAGTCAAAGTTGCGAAGAACCTCTCCTGACCCGAAAATCTCACTTTTAAGCGAACTACGCATTCGGTTTCGATTGTAGGTCGAATATGCTGAATCAATCGAAGTCTTTCAATCGACCACCCACACCTCCGTCTATCAACACGCCACCAATATGGGCCTGTTGAACTTTGCTACCGTTCATCCATGTCTAGCCCCCATTTCCTGTCTGTTTCCATATCGATTTTAGCCATCGGTTTCTCTGGTTTTCGCTGGTTTTTCTGCTCTGTGGCACCGATTACATCATCGTCAGAGAATCTGATTAGGGCAATCTTTTCGGAGGAATCTTTAGGGGGGGGGGGTTGCAGTGGGGGGGGGAGGGTTTGGTGAGGATAGGGCGGACCGTAGGTCGACACAGAGGCCCCGACCTTGGCGAGCCGGGGCATGACATGTAATCCTCTCCCACACCCAGCCCCCCCAGTCCGCACAGTCATCATCATCTCGTTGTTCATCCCCTAATCGATTCCTCGACTTCTTGTGTCTTACTATGGGAATATTCCGTACATCGACGTGAGATCAATCACTGAACAGCCTGTCTGCCTGCCCACATGCCCCAGAATTGCCCTCGGGGAGCCGGAATTTGACCCCTGTGTGGTCTTGCGACATTTTTTGAGTTTTGTGGCTGCCTAAAGTCACCTCCCGGTGTTTAGAAGAAGGGCCTGAAAAGGATTATAATAAAACAGCTCCTGCTCGTTCTAGAAGGTGATCTGCAATCTCACAAATCCCTAATCTTGTTGGCTAATCCGTAATCCTGCATAATTATGGCTGCCTCCCTTGCCTGACAATTACTGCGTTTTTAGTGTTCTAATTAACTTTTTGAGAGTTTTTCTGTTGTTTTTTCTAGAAATCTGCCACAGAGGGCTTCCAACGGACTACATTTGAAAAAAATAAACTCTGGAAAAACATAAGCAAAAAAGTCTAAAATAGAATTTCTGTGAAACCACTGGCTTATTCATGTTATAAGGTTTTCGTTTTCGGATATTTCGTCTGATTTACCTGGCTAAAACCACTTCGGACTTTCTCTAGGGATCTGGGAAGGTTAGGGCTGAGCTGTGAGCTTGAGTGGATGATCTTTATCTTACAAGTCTTTAATCCAATACCTTGATCTATATACGTGTAGTTTAAAATGTGATTATCTGAAATTATTATTCCGTGCCAAGTATTCAATTTTTGCCTCAAATGTGGTACTGGAGGAGGTAGGAGTGTGGGGCGGGGCTACTCCTTACATCCGCCAATCGGCACCGTCTTGTGGGGTCTGTAGACTTCAAAGAATTGGCCGGCAGAGGAACTGTTTCCGTCCCGTAATCTTACCTCCACCATTACCTCAAGTTCTCTAATGACCCTGTGAGGAGTTCATCTTCTTCATAGGGTTACACACAAGCAATGAGCGGTGTTCCTAAAGTTCTTGAAAACGGAAAACGAAATTCCATTTTGGAAATCGTGAACTTAAAGGTAGTTTCCGCGCAGAAAAACATATATTATTTTTGCTTGTTTTTGTATAGCTTGGCCTCTTTAGTGAACGGAAATGCCGAAAGAGCCCTTGAAAACCCCTGATTTGTAAAGAAAAAACTGTTTGAATACACTGTTAAATTGACTTTGAATTTCGCCCCAAAATCGTTTCTGAAGTCTTTCTGCGATCGGAGGCCTTCTCACTGCCATTCTTGAAGCTTTCCGGTCTGAAGAGTTCGTGCCATAAATGTTTTTCATGCTGTTTGGCGGTCGGATTCAATGAAAAAAGTGCTAGATGATCGACCCAAAAGTGTTGGATGATCGACCCCACAGCAGATTTCTGGTGGCCATAACTCTTAACGCGCGCAGTTTCAGAGCCCAATTTCCCTAGGTGAGGTCAGCCAGCCCTAATGTTTGATTGTACACAAATAATTAGGAAGGATTTTCAGCGCGCACGATGCCTTCAAGAGCAGAAACTCGTTCGAAAGCGGAAATTTGTAGACTTATCTCTTATTCCGGAAAGAGGTACATTGTTCGGGAGTCGAATTTACGCTCATGTCTGAAACTGTGATGAATTGGATGAGAAGGATTCACTTTCAGTTAACTGTCCTGATGACTCGAAATTTTGGATATACGAAATCCCTTTCGCTGTGAAGTACATGCTTCGATACGATATCTGAATAGCTAGAATCCGATTATCCGAAATATCAAAGCATTTCGATTATGATTGAGCTTAAGGTAATGATTCGGTTTGAAGGGTGATATTTAGGTTTCAGTCTGCGGACGATATGAAAATACCCTTTTTTGCGTGTGGTGTGTTTTTTGTTTCTTGTCAATGAATTTCGAGTCTCTGATAATTCATGGAATCATTGAGGGCAAATGTGTTTTTCAGGTATATAGGATTTTCACCACTGCAAGAACATTCTAAATCGGAATGAGTGAAAATCCGGATTACCGAAAGAATCATAATCATTTTCGGATCAATCGTAAATCCGAATATCCGTTTAGCGCCCCTTTGTGGATTATTCGGTATTGCCAGTTCGGAAATGATCGTATGAATCGGTAATCCGTATTGTTTCGAAATTTAATCTGTGTCTTTGATTATTCTGCCATTCATTTCTCTTTTTTCGTTTTCTTTCCCGATAACCTTTCCATAGCCTTCGATAAGGTGGTCGTCTGCATTTACTCGTCCACTGTGCGTGCCTTCGCAGTTCTGATTCAGGTGGTTTTCGGTACGCTACTTCTGCTCGCTATTGTTTTATGATAGTTTCAACCCTAAGTCCAATCCCGTTTTTGTTGTTTTGCAAAAATCCCGCGCAGTCTAAGTGAATTCTGTGAACAGTCTGCGTCAGAATGCAATTCCCATTATTTACCGCGAGCGCGTTGCGCGCGCACGCTGCTCTCTCCGCCTCCACATCCGTTCGCGTCGTTTCTTCCCCTCGCTGTGCACATACACAGGCTAGAGGAATATGAGCATCTCTTTTTGGCACATACTGTGTAAGCTTCAAAGCATAGTTTCTGAAGACAAATATTTAATGGTTTGCCAGCGTATATTCACTCCTTCTCCAAGCGAAGATTACTTGGTTGGCTGCGGACTTGAAGCGTGTTCATTTTTTAAATGGTACCTCCTAATCAGCAAATGATCGAGTGATTTGCAGTAACGCTTCGCCACATCCAGTTAAGCGAATGGACAGAACGCGATCATTTGCGGCCTTTGCGCGGCGTTCGCGACGCCACCGGTTAGTGGGGTTTTGATCGCGAACGGCGATCTGCCGCCGCAGCCTGTCCATTTACTGGACTGAATTTGGTGAAAGGCCTATACATATGTATCAGAGAAAGACTGGGGAAATTGTTAGGGGTTGTGTAGATTTTCTCAGTATTCTGACTGAAGGGCTAACGCTGCACAGTTTTTAAAGAAGTCAATGTTCTGTTCTGTATATTCTCTTCCATGTCATGAAGAATACATTTATCATGCCAGACTTTAAATCACTTCTCATTCGTTTTGCTCGATTTCTTGACTTTCTAAGGATTTCAAGAATCTATGAGAGAATTTCGACACATCTAAATTAGATTATACGCTACGTGATAGCGTATGCTAAATTTTGCTGTGCAATATCTGAAGATGGATGAGCATCTTTTCGCAAGCCTGCTTCATAGTTTGACGTAACGACTGATCACATCACTGTCATCTTTGACTTGACCGTCATAACAGTTCTGGGTTCACTCCTTCGGGAAAGGCTGTAGCAGGTGATAGCCTCAGGCCCATATGGTGTTTTGTATTCCATAATGCGCGACAGCGATAATGCATGTTGGGCATATCGATTTTTGGTTGACATTGATGATAAACATTGCGTCGCGATGCACTTAGCGGGTAGTACAAGAGGCCGAATAGACTCCCGCCGCTGAAAGACGCGGCAGCATACAATGGAGGGGAATCGATCGTGCGGCGCCGCATGATCAATACTCCTCTATTGCATGCTGCCGCGCTTTTTGACGGCGGGAGTGTATTCGGTCCCTAATACCGGTCTTAGGCCTCTTTCAGAGTGCGATCGCTGTGCGACGCGTTGGCATGCTTTGAATACAGATCGACGTGCGACGCGATCTCGATCGATGCGCATGATTATCATCCCATCGCGTCGCGCGGCGATCGAACTCTGAAAGAGGCCTTAGGCCTTGTGCATAATTCCCGTGACGAGCGACAGCGACAATGCATATCAGCAATATCGACTTTCGCTCGATTTATATGTCAAACACTATGTCGCATCGCCCGTCGCGCGAGGTATGCACTAAGCTAGTGTGACGCCGGATGATCGACGTCGCAACGCGGCGTTCAACGTCGGTGCCAAATTTCTACGTTTATGGTGATATGATCGATATTATCGGTTGCTCTATCACAGACCTATTGGGCGCCGCGCGCGACGTCGGATAGCATTGCCCGACGTCGGACCGCAAAATAATTGTGAAAGGGGCTCAAGTGGTCGTTGACGACTTAAGTGGTCGCGGCAAAAATTTTATTGAACATTAATGTTGCTGCGTTGGTCGCCGGTCGCTGGCTGCGATGCAGCGCCGTCGTGGCGTCAAAACACTCGATTGTTTCCCGTGGTTGCCTTGCTCGCCGCGTCGGTCGCCGCTATCGGCCAATGTAGGCGATATTGCATCATCCAGCGTTGCTAGTCGCTGCGAGCAAGGCTGCGATTCTAATTCTGCAGATTTCTATGGAACAGGACTCTGAGCGAGCGAGGTAGCTCATAGTCAGTCGAAGCGATTTCTTCAATCTGAGGCCCTGGGGTATGTGCATCATCATTTTGAAAGTCGAAAAATTAAGCGGTCGAGCGTCTTTTTGCGTCGCGATCGAGCAACTGTAGGCCGCGGTCTTAACGGGGAGCTGGTGTGGAGCGCTGGCGAATAACCGCTGGACCGCAAATGTGTACGACTATTGCAACCGCTCAACCGACGAGTGACCTCACTAAATGTGTAAGCTTATTTTCTCTAGCCGCTTTGAATGCACGCTACGTTGTTAATGAAAGCATTTCGTATAGTCGAAGGAAGTCATCAAAACCTAGGCCGTAGCATGATCGCTAAACGCTGCGACTCTTAGTCGTTGCGTCCGACTATGAAGCAGGATGCAGAAGTTTGTGCGATTGATAAGATCTGTAATCAAGCAGCTGCTTGAGCATTGCGAGGTTGCGCGACGCTCTATCTGCGGCTTCGTGGTACTCTGAGAGAAATCGCAGCTGCGGCTCCGCGATAGTGCCGCTTCGGAGCTTACAGGGCCGTGGCTGCACTATCGCGGAGCCGCTGCGGCACTATCACGGAGCCGCGGCGGAACTACCACGGAGCCGTAGCGGCAACGCGACAGTGCCGCTGCGGCTCCGCGACAGTGCTGCCGCGGCTCTGTGATATTATTTCAAACGATGTTAATTAAGAAATGTAATACAACTAGGGGGGCCTAAGATCAAAAATACGCACGTGCGGTTGTTACGTCCTCTGTATGGTAGGGAGAGAGGTTACCGCCGTTTTTGCGCCGAAGAAAATACGGAATGTATCTCAAACTTGGGTAATTCAACCGGCGACAATTTTGTTTTACCACATAGGACAGTACATCGTACTCCACGCGAGTTCGCTGCTGCATCCTCGCGGAGCCAGCGCGGTTTTAACGCGGAGCGGCTGCGGTACTGTCGCGGCGACGTCGAGGCTCAAGACACGGCGACAGAATCGTCTGATCACGGAGACGCTGCGGTACTATCGCGGAACTATCGCGGCACTTTCCCGACACTGACGCGGCTAATTCCCTCAGAGTAGGTTCCCTGGGCCAGTGTCGACGTTATTCATAAGGCGTCGTTTATACTTCCGCCGCCAAGCGGCACGGCGAAGTGCAATCGTATAATATCGATCGTGCGGCGCCGCGTGATCAATATTACAGAAATGCACTGCGCGGCGCCGCTCGGCGGCGGAAGTATAAACGACGCCTAACGTAGATACCTGCGATAACAGTTATAGGGCCAACTTCTTATTAAAAAAATACTTCCAAAAACTCTAAAAAAGTGAGATATAGCATCAGATTATTCCATGCAACAAAACTGCTGGGACACCTTACACCGAGGTTATCGGTTTTCATCAAAAGCATCGGTCTGTCATTGTCCCCGTCCGTTCTTGTTGACAGCCAGCTCAGAACAGAACAGCTGCAGCGACCCCGTCCGAAACCAGTCCTTGTAAGCATGTAGAGGAACAAGGAGGCTGTATGGCGCACAGTGTAGAGGGAAGTGGTGGAGACAGAGTAGATTTGAGATCTGAAATTTTGAACCACTGGCGCTTCGCTTCTTTGCAGAACAATAATAGACTCCCAGCAGGAAGTCACAACTGGTCAAAAACACTGTCTCCAACGAAATTCATGCCAAAGAATGCATTTCCAGTGATGTTTTCAGATCTATATTTTGAGCTGCTAAGACTTCTCTGAATTGCGTTATGAGGGTTTCGTCAGTTGGTAAAAAAGGTTAAGGGAGGGCACACCCATCAGGCAATTTTGATGGTATCAGAGTTTTTTCGGATTCGTTTCAGAAGTTTTTTTTCGGTCGGGGCGTTACTCGGGGTTCTGAACACGGAATTAAGGTACACTTTTCAGTTTTTCGACTTTTTTAACTTCAACAAGTTTGGATAGACACCTCCCATCAAGTGCAAATTTCTGGGCGAAATGCGACTCTTGATGACTCCCCAATCGCTATGACAAAGTTCTCCTGATTTTTTTTGTGAAACCTTTACACTTTCGCTCCAATCAACAAGATAGGCCACTCGGAAAAAAGTGGACATTCTGAACGAAATTCAACTTTAAAGGATCAACATTTGATTAAAAAAATTGAACTTGACTTTCCCAGCTGCGCTTCTTTTCTCTGGGCGGAGTTATGGGGACAGGGGCTCTCTACACACCGAGGGAGGAGTTGTCTTGCCTATTGCGGCGCTAATTCCACTCAGGACCGAATCGCTTGATTTGTGTAGCGTCACGTGTCGAACCACAAAAACGGGGCAACTCCCTCTGTGTGTAAAGGGAGCCTATTCCGAGTTATGCGCCATAGGTTGTGGTATGAACAGGCTGTGAAACTGCGAAATTCTCATGGTTCCTATGTGTGCTGATGCGGAGCGGTGGTTAGAGACAGCGAGAGAGTGGAGAGCAGACGGAGGCTGCAGCATTGCGCGCGCCGCACGCGTCGGGAGTGGTGAGAATTACAATTTTTATAGGGGATGCGTGGCTTGTCTTCTCAAAAAAAAGGTTAAATGTCACCCGCGGCTTGCGGTTCAAATCTAACTGGCGGCCGGCGGTATGGTAAGCTGATCAGCTGCGCTCTTCTTCCGGCCAAAATCGATTGGTGGGCCGGCGCACGCGACCGCCGCGCCAGCCGCTGGTGAGGTTTAAATGTTCTTTCTTGAGGTTACAAGCCACGGACCTAACTATAAATGAATTCGCCGTACGGTAACCCAACAATATAGCCCAAACAAATGAAAATTTACCTGATATTTGTGTTTAGCGCCCTATATGTATAACCCCACTATAGCATGTTTGAGCGATTACTAATGAGACAAATAATTAAAGCAACTGACCAATAAATGCCTATAAGGTCCTGTGGAGTAACGTAGCGCAGATATAAAGGCCGAATTCGGATTTTCCGTCGAAAACTGGTCTTAACAAATTGTATATCATTCGTAATGGCCTTTTTCTCCAAGTGACTTTTCCTCGTCCATAACTTGAATCAGAGAAGTCTCATCCGCTACAAACGTGGATTTTCAACCTTCATTAGGAGGGCATTAAATTTTTCAAGTTTTGGTTGGGATCGGTGTTTTTGACTAGTTGTGATTTCTAGTCAGAGGTAAAGCCACCCATCCTGCTTTTATCTTTTGTCCACATCGCTTAGACCTTGTCGTTGTGATGGTAGTGATGGTGGGAAGGAAGTGTGTGTATGTGTTTTCGCGTTTGTTCACTTTGGAAGGATCGGTGAGCGAAAACACTGTGCTTCTTTCTATGTACTGTTTATGTATATACAAGTATGCAGCTTGTTCTGTCGTATGTTGTTGTTGCTGTTCATCTATCTGCTCCATGCCCCCGACTGTCGCATAGTTGTCGGTGTTCAGGCGGATTTTTATCGCATTTCAAAATCTCTACTTTTTTTCCGCTCTGTTCGGGTCTTTGATGTGATGTATAGCTGCGTATGCGTACTTGTATGATGTGATTGGCGTGCGTCGTGTATGTACTTGAATGGGTGGGGGGAGGAGAAAGCGACACGGCGGGGGAGGTGCTGGTGGACAGGTAAACTGTCTCTGACGGTGTGCTCTATTTCAGAAGTGACGGTTCTCGACGGGATTGCGATCAACTGGCGATAAGCATTATGGAGAAGGGCAGTGCGCATTCTTCCGACATGTCCGCTGGCTGGGAACGCGTCTCGGATAATTCGCAGGTAACTTACTGTTTGGAGAAAAACTGTTATGCTAGAGGCAAAAAGTAGGATTTTTTTGAATCTGTGCTATTGGCCGGTATTCTATTGAACGTCAGTTTGTCACCGTGTTTTGTCCTTGCACCCCACTGTGTCTAGAGCCTTGAAAGATACAGGTTCAGTTGTTTTCAATTTTTTTTTGTTTAGGAGATTTTTTTTTCGAAAAATTTCGTGAGTTTCCTTAATGCAGTGTTCACGATAATCTTGAATTCTGAGATTATGCGCTACATTGATTTAGTGGCCCCCGGGTAGAACTAAAATGACGTAGAATTTGAGAAAAATGCCCCAGAAGTACACGAAATCCTTAAGTATCACCCCGCCTCTTAAGTATCACAGGAACAGTTTGTTGTGACAATGAAATCTCTTGTCTTCCCGTCCTTTGCAATTTCTACTCTGTAATGCTGCGATCTCTCCCTAGAGCCCTAACTAAACCTGATTTGCGTAAAATATTCTTCTATTTTCGATTCACCCAATTTTCCACCGGTGACAACCACCATGAACATGTTCATCCAACCGGACCACTAGTCCATATTATAGAATAATGTCGCCTAAATCCGACGTTTTAATGCTTTTCTCGCCGTTTCTTCGCAATTTGGGTAACACTTGGAGGCCAACGCATTGTTTTATGTGAAAAAGTCGGGGCGAAATACATCGTGAACACTGCCTTTAATGCAGTGTTCATGATTCAAGGGCGGTGTCCACGATTTGAGAACAAAACGTATTTTAGTTGTCGATGTTCTTGTGGAGACAATTCCGTGAAGTAGAGGGTAATAGGAAAAAGCTCCAACAAAAACCTCAAATTTCAGACGGAAAACTGTTCAAAAATTCTCTAAAAAATTCGAATACGCCTGTTCGGTGTGTTTGGGGCACTGCTGAATTTCGATAGTCTAGACATCGGGGAAGGTTTTGCGCTTCAAACTTCTCAGGTGAATGACTTTGTTTTCTGTTTCTTCTACCAAACACTTTTTAAAGATAAAATGTTCTTAGTGCACATTCATAGAAGTTACGAGAGATAGAGATTCTCAAAAGCTTCGGCAACTGTTCTTTTGGGAGGACAACTGTTATATGATGTGGGCGGGGCGCTCCGAATGGTTGGCTAATCCACGAGATTTTCACCTACTTCTTGACCGTTTTTGGTAGTTCATTTTCCGCACTTTTCTTGGAGGTACCCAAAGTTGAGATTTCTCGAGGAAAAACCTGACACTTTTCCGTCGTGAACACTGCCTTTAAATCGTATCTTATGTAAATCCACGCAATAGAGAACAATATCAATCCAGTTTTCGACAGAGGATTCGTTTTTTTCTTTCTTAAGCATTCAATTCCCGTCACCCTACGCCTATTTTGTGTGTTTGGTGCAGCTGAATTTAATTTGTCGGAAATGGTATTGTGTCTTGAACTTCTTAGAAAACTGACTTCCTATGATGCCTTTTTTTATCCCTAATTCATCAACCGTGGGAGATTTTAATGCGCATGTGTGGATGCCAGGATCTCGTGGAACAATTGGTATTTCCCATATGGACAACTATCATTCTATGTGGGCGGGCCCATCCAGTGGGCTGATTCAAGCGATTTGCACTCACTTTCTGGAAGTTTGTCGTCGTTCCTTTTCCTTCACTTCTCTCAGGAAAATCTAATGCTTACGTTCCTTCAGAAAAAAAACTATTCGTCGTGAACATTGCCTTTGAATTTGGTCATTTTGACGCGCTTGCCCTGTTTTCCTATGGTCTCTTGATAATGGCGTTTCTTTCCGAACTTTGATAGCAGTAGATTTCATTTGCTCCAATTTTTTTAGAGATTCCAAGGAAGTTACCGAAAGAAAGACTCGCAGTAAAGAAAAATCGTTGGATTGCAATTTTTTAATGGTGACCCTTAGTAATTTTTGCTGACCGCCTCCCTCCAAAATGGCGTTGTTGCCCCGAGAAGTCCGTCGTTTATCCCGAATACGTCTCTTGCTGGCAGTCGCTTAACACTTTAGAAAATGCGTGTTCTTATCGGTAGCGAACGCTAAGAACACGGTTATTTTGTCGTCATTTCAAAAAGCAGTTTTTTTCTCTCTGCTTTATTGGTTAGTAATCTTAGGGGTAGATATTCAGCGGAATTTTTTCTGTAAACACGTTCACTAAAAATGTTTTTTTTGCTGCTCCACGGAGCGCGGTCTCTCAAGTGGTAAATACCGATTTTTTTCTGAAACTGCCGTCGCTCCACGCGAAACACCTTGCGCTTGCCCCGAAAAAAGCGCAGCCTGTTCTATGTACCTCTGCGAAACAACGGCGGTTTGATTGATTTATATCGGTTGAGTGCCGTGAAACCGTTATGATTTGGGTGAGTCTTGTTAAAATGTATACATATGTAAAGTCGGAGCAGATCGCACTGAATCTTGCGTTCCCTATTGAACGTTGACGCAAGCTCCGTGCACGTATGCTATAACACATGGCGCTGAGTTTGCGCCAACCTTTAATAGAGAATGCAAAGTGTCAGTAATCCCACTTACAAACATGAATATTTTAAGAAAACTTTTTGATTAACAGTCAACAGAGTTTGGATTCTGTTCTGAAAATGTTTTTTTTTCGGTTTTGAAATTGGGTTCAAAATGCCAAAAAATGCGAGGAATTACGGCTTCCAAAATGCGAGAAGAATCCAAAAGTGTTGGTGAATTTATTGAAATCGACCCTAAATTTCACGCTTTCTGCATAATTTTTACCACTCGACTTCATTCAGAATCGTAGAGACTTTCGAAAGTGTGTCGGGCCTATGGAATGACTCGCGGGGCCAGTCGATGTTCAAGTCAGTGTTGTTATACTCCCAGACAAGTCTGGGGTGGGATTCATGAACGGCAAACCGTGGGCTACAGTTGGGTTTGCGGTGAAAATAGCACGCATTCCTTGGAGACAAACCCAACCGTAGCCTATGGTTTGCGTTCATGAATTCCAGCCCTGGTACTGTTTACCGAACCCGGAGAAATAGAAAGCTTGGCTGGGCTTGGGCAAGTATCGATCACTCGATCATGTGCGTGACAGTGGCGCCTCTTTCCACTGCCCTACGCGTGCCTTTACTCGGTATCAGACACTTTTTTGGTGTTTCGAAGACTTTTTATTGATTTGGCCCAAATTTTCTTATATAGGGCTTAATTAGGGTGCCGAAAACGAATCTGGCGATCGCTCGTCAAAATTTTGAGGTTTACTACAGGTTTTGCCATTTTAGCAGCGAAAGGTAACTTATTAATTTGGAAATTGACAGGAACATCGAATTCGTGTTCAGCACCCCGAATAACCCCCCCCCCCGCATAGAAATTTTTAGTCAAATCGAAAACTGTTACCAAACTGCCGTATACGCACAGTAATATACCGTAAGCTGTCAAAATTCGATAAAAGGACCTCAAACTTGTGAAGCATTGCAGGTAACACTCAGTGGAACAGTTTGAGTCACATCTATCGTGGCGTTCCGGAAGTCGTCAAAAGTCGCGTTTCGCCCTGAAATTCTCCCCCGATGGGAAGCTTTTAACGAATTTTGGACGAAATTTTCTGAAAATCGAGAAGGAAACTCCAGATCCGTGATCAGCACCTCCAAATAACTTCCTGGCAGATTTCAAGTCAGATTTTGGTAATTTTAACGCTTTCAAAAACCCTCAATTGATGGAACTGAGGCCGGGGCCATACTTCTAACGACGAGCGACGCGACGCTATGTTTACTATCAATAACAACCGAAAATCGATATGCACGATATGCACTGTCGCCATCGCTAGTCGCGGCAAGTATGATCCCGGCATAAACGCTTCCGGTTCGCAACCAACAATCAGGTTAAGGGCAGTGTTCACGATAATCTTCAATTTTAAGATTATTCGCTAAATCGATTGTTCGGCTACCGGGCAGAACTGAAATGGCGAAGAAATAGAGAAAAAGCTTTAGAATGGCACAAAATCTACTCTCACCCCACCTTTTTACTCTCACTGGAACTGTTCGTTGTGACAATGTAATCTTTTGTGGATCCGTCTTTTTCAATTCGCTACCCTATGTCGCTCAGTTCTTTCCTTTAGACCCTAAGTAATACTACTTTGCCTAAAATATCCTTCCATTTTCGATTAGCCCCGTTTTTTACCGATGACAACCACCGTGAACATGTTCATCCAATCGGACAACTAGTCCAGACAAGAGAATAATGTCACTGACATAAGGCGTTTTGTGCGTTTCAAGCCGTTTCTTCGTAACTTGGGTAACACTTGATCGTCAAAGCGTTGTTTTCAGTGGAAAACTCGGGAACGAAAATCATCGTGAACACTGCCTTTAAGTAAAAGAGTCTGTTACTCTGTTCACAGTTTGGACGATGTGTTTTCAGCCAAAATTTGTTCAGGGGTGGGGTGGGGTTATTTTGGGCACCGAACACGTTTATGAGGTCCGTTTAGAGATTTTCGAAGCACTACGGCGCATTTCGAAAGGTACAATAGGTTAAGGAAACGATCGTCTTGTGCTTATAACTTCTTGGAACCAGCAGCCGGGGGTGGGATACTGCGCAGTTTTACTATAGATGCCTGAAATATATTAACAATGTAAATCTTTTGTGTAGATGCGTTTAACGCTCTTAGCTTTTCCCTTGATAGGCTAAGGCCTCGATGCGGGATCAGTTGCTGGCCCGACGCCAACATGGTGAGGCTGGACATGTTGATGAAGTTCGCGGATAGTTCCGCAGCCAGCGCACACCGCTCGCGCGCGCAAGTTACATGCATTCCAGTGTGTGTAGCAGAACAGGCGAAAGTGAGAGAAAGTGAGAAAATCTCGTCGAGATGTTCAGCAAGATATTTTTTGTTTGGAGATGCCTTGTCTCGGTCTGCTATCCCCCCATATCGCGAGATGAAGACGAAGAAGAAGAAGAAGCAGCTCCTCCTCTCAGTCGTGGATGGTGTTCGCCTCGATACAGGGCGACGCGACCTCCTCATCCTAGTTCATATTTGTATCCTCATTACTTTATTGTCAGCGATTACTGGTAAAGTATACTTGTGAAGTAGTCCACTCCTCCTATAGTTTGTAGAGCCTCTCTGAATCCTGCTCTGAATCCTGATAATTGCCTCCTATTTCTCAGCCTTTCCCCTAACACTCCAGACCGACCAGTCGCTACCGGCTGGTTACATTTTGTCATCCTCCTATCTGGCGTTGTGTGAGACTCGACTGCTTTGGGCTGAGGCTGGGTTAGGAGCTTGGTTTGATTGTTTTATATGGTCCTAAGATCTCATTGTGACCCGTAGCCTCTAGAAATTCATTCTAGCTGTGATGATCTACTCTAAAAGATTTAAGCGAGGGTCAGTCCTTCTTGTTTCTTGTACATGTGCCTTCTCTGCTTTACGGCAGAGTTCACGATAACCTTCATGCCCGGGTTTATTTGTCAGAACGATCACTTGAACCCGTGGTAGAGCTGGAATGCCGAAGAAATTTGGAAAAACGCGCTAAAAATACATGAAAAGCTGTGCTTTAACCCCGCCATTTCGCTTTCGGTGGAACTGTTTGTTGTGACAGTGAAATCTTTTGTGGACCCGTCCTTTGAGATTTTTGGTTCTTTACCTCTCCGTTCCTTTCTTTGGACCCTAACTAATGCTGTTTGGCATAATATATTTTTCCATTCTCGAGCGACCCCATCATTTACCGGTCACAACCACCGAAAACTCGTTTATCTTCCTGGACAACTGGTCCAGGCCAGAAAAATAATTCATCAAAACGAGACGTTTTAGTGTTTTTTTTCGCGTAGTTTTTTCGTGATTTCGGTAAGTCATGGTGGCCAACGCGTTGATGCGAAAATAACACTGCATTTATGGGATATCCTAGAGTTTATTCTAAGATCCGCGTCTGAGATACATTTTGTGACGATTGCTTCGAAGTGTAGCAAGAAACCACTTATTTTTTTGTCTTAGAGGGGAGGAGCTGATGGTAGCTAGGAATCTTTTTCTTGAAAAGGCATCATATTTCCTGATTTGGGACAAAGAATCCTGATTTTGAGTATGGTCAATCGTGGGTCTGCCTGTGACCGAATTCATCTACATAAGGTAAACTCGTGGATTGAAAGCTGAGAATTTTATTGGGATTTTTTACAATTCTCTGCCTCTGAACACCTCCATCTCTCCATCCTGGGCCTTGATTCATTGAACACTCGTGGTTCTAGAGTATGTTTCAGCGCGGACTCTTTACACCGTCTAATGCCCTGTACCTCTAAACTGTGGGTTCATTGTTGGTGAATCTGGCCTTTGATTACCCTTGACCCATGGGTTTATCGTTACTGGCTCCGGCTTTTGGAAGTTTAGCGTAAGTTTGCCATAACTTATCTGTAACCTGTGGGCTATCCTTCATTGCTGGGATCTATCAATGACGAACCGGTGGGTAAGACTAGGTTTTGACTAGAGCATCTGCACCTTTCCATATTCCTTACTTTGGGAGGTGTACCCCGCATGCACCTAGCCTGCATGCATCTTAGCACAACAAAAATTGGGTTAGATTTCTATTGTCAATTTCGATCTTGTGATTTTTCTTTGATTTCTTTTTGATGACATTTGTTTGAAGGTTTTTCTCCAACTGAAAAATGCCCAGCGAAAATAGGTTAATACCCGCACGAGATAAGCATTGCAGCTTCAAATTATTTGGAACTTTACGGAGAAGACTTTTGACATGCCCGGAGTCGAAGTGCATCAACTCTGGGGTTAATTTAAAGATTCACCCAGACTCTCCGCACTTCCCAAAAGTGAATACCTCCATCTTGCCATCCAGGTTATCCTTAAAGATGCCACTGTTCACGATGAAAATCGTTTTTCCGTTTTCCCTCCTATCTTGAAAACCGCCCCATGCTGATTCCAACGATGTCTCTGAAATCGTACAAGACCTTCTGGGAACGGAGTTGTGGTCCCTCAAAAATTGAGCTAGGGAAAATGGTGGACGAGTTGTCCGAGGCTTGTAACTTCCGTCTTCTGCAGCCGATGTATGCGAGCTGAAAGGAGTAAAGAGAGAAGTTGAGAATGAAGGGAAGAACGGAGCTTTTGATCGGAAACCATCGCTCAACTCACGATTTCGAGTGTTCCTTTGTTTACGTCGAGGGGCGGGAAGAGGCGGGACTTGCCCACAATGGCGGGGTTTTCCCACAATTCTAAGCCATTTTGCGGCTCCTGGGTAGCCTTTTGTCCCATTTTTTCGACGCTGTTCTGCTTCTGAGAGCCACGAGAAGCGTTTGTCATGGAAAATTCGAGGATGAAGTTAATCGCGAACAGTGCCTTTAACTCTTGGGGATGAAACTCCCTGGGAATAAATCTCAGGGTCCCCGCAGATTTTGGATTGTTCAATATAAAACCAGAGGTTTTTCGTATGTTCTTCAGTCTCTCCAAGATTTATTAATGATTCGTATAGACTTTGTGAGCTTCCTGAATCGCAAAGTATCTGAAGGTATCCCAGGTCGCTCTGAAATCACTTTTTTCTGGATATTGGACGTGTTTCGAATATTTGGGGCTTTCCTTGGACTGCATCTAGTATCAGAGATAAACCCATAAGTTAGGGGTTATTCTTGCGCGCAGTCTCTGCACTTCCTTTTTGGCTGTCTTAGTTACGCCTTACGTATCGTCGATAAATCCAGCTCCTGAAGTTGAAATTGTGTTTTCAGGCGGGTTTAGGTGATCTCGGGGAAATCGTAGGATTCTCTATGAATATAATCATATTCCGAGTGCTGATGAATTACGTGCAAAGGGAGTGTTGAGCGAGGTTAAGAGAGCTCGCACAGGGCGTTTCTTCCCAGAATTTCATTGAGTTTGAGAATGAATTTGTCGCAATTCCTAAGGTGGGGTGGCCGTAAGGGCATAGATTGCGCAGCACTCATAAGAAGCCCGACAATGGTTCTGAGGTGAGAACAGATTTTTCGGGGTGAGTCTAGGAGCAAGACCTAGAGCAGTGATGATGTACCACTTTGCAACCTCATGATGTCCTGTTAGACCAGAGGTAGATCTGCGGCTCGACAACCTACCTACCTCCACACAGTCGTTGTCGTCGGGTCGCACTATCATGTATCGCATCGCGACCTTTGACGGTCAATGACTTCGCCCCCAACAGCAGACCAGCCAGCCAGCCGGCCTCCTTCCTAACGCCTACCTCGCCGATATCTTACTTTAAAGGCGGCATAGTACAACCTTAGATATGAATTTTCGGATTTCCATGTAATTGTGTAGTAGGCCTCTACTGTAAAAGATCCCAATCCCACCAAATAAGCGAGATATAGGCGACCACCGCGGGTCCGTCCCCTCTAATCACCACCACGGGCCACGCCCCTTTTCTTGAGTTTCGAACTCAATAGCGATTAGATGGATGAATTAATCTCAACCGCGCTTTCAAGTTTTACTCCCTTGCCGGTCTGTCTCCTCGTCCTGGTTCGCTGTCGCGCAACGACTGGTCTGGGACAACTCGTCCACCAAATTTTCACTCGTACAATATAGGCATTTTTGAGGACTTAGGGAGCCTTGAGCGATTGAAGAGATATTGTTGTGATCGGCTGTTATTTTCTCCAAGGTAAGCTCAAAATCTGCAAATGATTTTTGGGTGACCTGGGACTTTAACATTAGTGTATGGTGTGGAGCGGAGCCTTAATTGCACCTAAACGCGGGCCCAGGTGGTAAAATTGGGCTTGGCGCTTAGTGCGCGTACGAATTTCTCTGTAAACTTATGTATGCAGGGCGACAGAAATTAACAGGTCTGCTCACTGTTTAAAGGAAGTGTACGCGCGAAAAACCGTATACATTTTTTTATGCGTAGGTAAGCCCCTGAGGTTTTAATATGTTGCAAATACATAGGTCACACAAAACAATGAAATTCAGGAGAAAAACCCGTTCAAATATTTTGGAACATTCAACTTGCTTCTGTGCGCCTATCTTTTCAAAAACTCTTTGAAAATGAGAAATTTCTAATACACACGTTTGAATACTAGGATCTGTTGGAACAAAGAGTGCTAACTTCTGAATCGTCTGAAAATGTCGTGGCGCTTCTGTTCCTCGTGCTAGATGATGGACCGGGAAAACACCTTTCTGGACCACAGAGCAGTTTTCACGGGGCTATTGTATCATGAATACGTAACATTGGGTTCTCAAGCTCTGCCAATTACTTCCTTGTTGTTTCAAACACCGTACTGAGAAGGAAAACCAAATGTGGTCTTCCGCGCATGCGCTGTCTTTAAAGGTTTAGTGGCCTTGGCGTTTTTCCTTATTCGAGGTGCGCTAATGTTTTCGTTGTGTGACCGGTTCGGTCTATAAGTTTACCTACTTTTTCTAATTACTTGTCGGTATAGCCTTTGACAGAACTCATTGTTGCTTCCGCTCTCCCAAGACAAAGGTAGTTTCCTCAAGGGTCTGCTACAGATTTGTTTTAGACGGTGCCTTCACACGTTTTCGCGTTGATATAGTAGGAAAGAAGGCTCATTTTTCTGTGTTGGGTTGTAAGGAGCGCCTCAGGATATAATTGAAAATTGCTCCGTTTTAGAGATCTCTGTGAATAAGAAAGGATTTCTTTCCTCAAGGTAGTCCTTATCCCTTAAATAGGATTCATAAATAATTGAAACAAAATTTCCACATTGTGTCAGCACTTTCTCCTTGGTAAAATCTCAGATGTTAGGGTTTTTTTCGGAAGAACCTTTTTGTAGGTTTTAGTAAAAAAAAATTCGGGTTTTCATGTTCAGTTGTTTTTTTTTCAAATTTATAATGCCTTCAAAAAAATTCTTGTATTTCCTCAATACTTTTCCGTTAGTACTTGGAAACGACTGAGAAATTTTCCGTAATCCAATAGACTAATCTCTCGATTTGAAACAGGCGTAATATTCTGAACTGGAATAATTTAATTCATCGGATAGTCGCGCACTTGTTTCGTCAAAGTAAATCAAGTTGCGAACAGATTATTAGGTTTTTCAATATCTTAATTTTTTGGAGGAAGCAGTTGTATTCAATTATCGGAAAATTTCGCCGATTTCGACCGCAAAGTCAATCGCGAAAAATTTCTGGACTCTATTTTTGCATGGTTCGAAAATCACTCGAGAATTTTCGTTTAAAAAAATGAATTTATGACGAACTGCGAGGATTTTGAGTTTTCCTTGTTTTTCGATCCCGTTTTTTTTTGCTCCTGCTTAAAGGCAGGGTTCGCGATAAAAACGACTTCTGAGCTCTCTTCATAAGAATGTAGATTTGGCCATCACAAAAGTAAAAATAAGTGAAAAATCCCGGAAATTTGCGGGAAACACGCTCAAAAACAAAGTATAACGGCTGATTACCGGTGTCGGCCGGCCCCCTAATTAACGAGATCTTCATTAATGCTTGCTTATCCGCTAATTATTTTGCTATCAAAGTAATCAGTAGTCTTCAGAAATGTTCAGAAATCAGGTTGGAAGCAAAATAAAAGTTGACAAAACAGGGTTTTACACAAATCTCGATATTTGGGGGCGGGAGGACACCAAGCCATAGCTTGTTCCTGAGCGTTTTTTCTCCAATTTTTTACTCATTTTCGCTTTTGTGATGGCCAGGCCTACAATTCTATGGGGATAGCTTTACAACCGATTTTTATCGAGAACCCTGCCTTTAAGTTTTCCATATCCATTTTCCGTTCTTGGTTCAGGCTAAGGCCGGGATCATACTTTCAGCGACGAGCTCAATATCGACCGAAAATCAATACGCCTGATATGCACTGTCGCTGTCGTTGGTCGCGGGAGGTATAATCCCAGCCTAAGGGGTATGGTATACTTTTGCGACACGCGGTCGCGTCGCTCTGCACAGCGACACCCACAGTGGTAGCGACAGGCTATGGCACATTTGCTGTATGTCAGCCCGCCGCGACACGTCGCTGCGACCCACACGCGACATCTGTTCCTACGACAACCGCTGCCATTGCTCCGATGCGGGTCCCGCCGCGATTTGTGTTAGATTGCATGCCTGTCGCTCATTACAGCGACGAAGTATACCATACCCCTAACACTTTTTCCCGCTCTCTTTCTCGATTTTTCCCCATTTCTCGGTTGGAATTCTATTCTAGACTATACGGTAACTCATACCTGCTGCAATTTCAAGCCTTCCGTTTTACCGCCAAATAAGCTCATATGGAAAGGCGACTTTTTGTCTTGAGTCAGTAACCCTCCCCATTTTGGGGGAGTAAGGAAACTCCGGTTTTCACAAATTTTTCTAATCTACTCGCTTGCTTCTAAGATGGACAATACCTTTTTTTGGGGGTTTTTTAGATGCCGGAAAAAAACTGTCAAGTCTCACTTTTTGTGCTACTGTAGCGGCAGTCCTACATTTTTATAGCGATTTCCGGTCTCAGATTTCTTCCGAAACACATATTTGTGAGCGGCGTAGTATGTAGGCACACAGCTGTTTAATGCGCATTCCGACTAGCCGGCATGGCACCTTCTAGGGTCGGCGTAGAAAAAACGGGTCACTTATCTGTGAACAGCGCCAGCGTCATGATGTCCTCTCTTCGCGGTGGTCGTCATCGAGAGGGAGTTTTCGCGCATTTCGCCTCGTTTCCTCCTCGTTGCCGTCATCGTTACCTTTGTGACCCGACCGACCGACCGACCGGACGACCGACAGACCAGCACCACCACCTCGTGCTCCTCCTTCTCCTCCTCGTGCACCTCCCCTCGTCCTCCCCTTCTTGATTTATGATGACTCATTGGGGGTGCACCTCAATGGATTGCAATCAATGTTCTTCTTCTACCTGTTCAATTTGTTTCGCGCTGTCCTTCTTACGTATGTATGTTCATGTCTTGTACGATACGAGTAGTGAAGTAGTAATGTATGTGCGGGTGTGTGAGTGTGAGTGTGAGTGGGTGGAGCACATTAACACCGGTCAGCATCCACTTCAATGAAACGTGGAGGGAGGGAGGGAGAGCGGCGGAGGAGGCGAAAATTTTTGCATTTTGTGTTATTCAAGAGGGTGTACTATGTAGTATGTGGCAGTGAAGTAAAGTAAGTGGTTATTTCGTTTTTCAGTCTGGCGAAAGTATGTCGTCGAACGACCAGCCATGGTGGAAAGAGCAGGAAGAAATAGTTATCTCTGGTGTGTCTGGACGCTTTCCAAGGTACTTACTGCTCCATTATTTTGTGATTAAGTTTTTAGTATGAGTTGTTAATCGATATTCACTACAGATGCGAGAACGTCAACGAGTTTGGGGATCTTTTGCTAGCTGGAGAAGATCTCGTTACGGAGGATGATCTCAGGTGGCCACCTGGTGAGTGACCGGGTGACGTGGGCGGTGTCAGACCTCATACTTCCGTACTAAATGTTCTTGTTTAAGGCTTTTACGATCTGCCGAAGCGGCATGGTAAGCTCAAGGATCTCAAGAAGTTCGACGCGCAGTTCTTCTCCGTAACTCCGAAGCAGGCGAACTTCATGGATCCTCAAGTTCGCATACTGCTTGAGGTGGCATGGGAGGCGATGATCGACGCCGGTGGGTGCCTGATGCGTGTATTATGGAAAATCGTACATATTAATGTGGTCCAGTCAAGGATATCGAAGTTTTTTTGCGGATGATCGGGGTTTTCCATAGGCAGTTAACAGTAGAAAGGTCGCAGTATCCCGCTTTCTGATGAATACTTTCCAAGTTCAAGGTTCAGCCGGGTTTATACCCTCTTTCACGAACACAGATTTGACGTGCTGTGCGATTTTAGTCGATAGATGCTCAAGAATACCATGCTATCGCGTCACGCTGCGTTTGTAGTATAAATGCGGTGGATGCGATTGCACGTCAACGCTTTGCGTGTTGAAGGGCTCGTGGGTAAAACGATAGAAGAGTATGGTGTGTGCGAATGTGTATTGCACGCGCAAACTTGTGACGTGCGACTACGGACATACTCGGCGTTTCCGTTCCTGATCAAGCGCTTCCATCATAGTGGCGTCTCGTTTAGTCGCAACTGCTGAGGCCTAGTTCGTACTTCTCGCGACGATCTACCGCGACATGTGGCTGATATGCACTGTCGTTGTCGTGAATCGTGGAAAGTGTGGTCTAGGGCTAAACAAAGTCAAAGAAGGCGTTGCGATGAACCATGAATCAAAACAGACTAAACGCTTATCGTCCGCATCGCAACTAAAAAATGAGCCATTTTTCAAAGTTTGCTAATTGAAACAACTAAATTATTGTGGAAATTGTAGCGCCAAACCCATCGGAAACTTGCAGGTTAGGCGCGCTCTAAACCGTTGCGACATTGTGAGAGCGGTCGAAGCGTAGCTCGATCCTCGCGATGCCGCAATATGTTGAATCTTGGAAGACTTCCCGCGATCAGGTTCCCAAATTGCCGGAGAAGTTTGCCAGTCTACACATCTTTCTCAGTGCCTTTGCCTCTATCTTATTAGGCATTATTGCAAAAATTCCAGCTCCGATTTTTTCACGAGTAGGAACGGCTTAGCGTAAAAGTAGCCCAAATGTAAGACATATGCGTAAATAACAAAATAGCTTCATATGGCCTTCAATCTTTATAAAAAAATTCTCAAAAACCCACAGATCTGATGATTCTTGAAGAATTTGTGCTAAAATGCATTTTGTCGTTTGCTTCAAATGAGCAGTTAGCCCCGTGAAATGACGTCGGAATTCTACGGTCACACGCTAGCATCGCTAGCATCCCAGTCACATGTTTCCTGTTTCTTATTCGCAGAGGAATGGAAGGCCGTTCTCTAACTCGGTTTCTGTCCCGAGAATCTGCTCTAGGAGAGAGCAACCAGTGGACTAAAATTACGAATTATTATGAGTGTCGGATCCAGTCCGGAGAGTAAAAGGATTTTTTTCACTAACTCTGCCTCTAAAATCTGAACTTTTGTTTTTACTAGGCAAATGAAATTTTCCTCAGCTCACTACTTCTGATCGAAATAGGTTTCTCAGTTTTTAAGGCTTTTTCTCTTTCCTCTGACTTTCTTGGTGAGTTTCAGAAAGCACTCAAATGTCTTTCTTCTACTCATTTTCATTCTTTGCATTTTTTGCGTAAGTGATTTTCCGTTTTTTTTCTTGATTTGCTTGTTGGTGTTACCGCAGAAAAAGCAAGCTGATTCTAGTTTTCGTAGCTAATTCACTTGGTTTTACAATTACTAGCTACAGTTTTTCAATATTTGATACTTTCATTCAATAAAATTTGCCCGTGATCATTCGAAAAAAAAAACCGTTGGTTCACGGAACCTACCTAGATTGTCACGCGTGAAGCGCGCATGCTTCAGGTGGCGTTCAGAGTTCATTCACGCCGCGACGCAATGTTTTAATTAGGCTACTTATCGGTCGCGCGAGGTGGAGTCGTAGCCAATCGCGCGCAGTCTCTCAGCGTTCGCGCAAAATTCATATCCGAAATACTGCGCGACACGGTTTCTGCCTCTCATCGCCATGTGCCATGATTTCGTGACGTGAAACGTTGAACGACGCTTTAGTCCAAAAAAAAAACGAAAAAAAAATTGAAAAAATAAAAAATAAAATGAAACTAGTGCAGTGCTGTATCAAAACTTGTACACGTATATTGTATCTCTGATATGTGAAAGATACTTCTTCCTCTCTTCTGATTTGCAGGACTTTTTTGTACGAATTTCTGGACTGAGTTCTTGTTTTTTTTAAATAATCGAGCTTGTTCTGATTGTGCGCTTGAAAAATCTTGAACGAATGAGGATGTCAAGTACTTCTTTCAAGTTTTAAAATTTTTCATTATCTCGGAGCTACCGATGACTGTCGAATAAATAGGTTTCCAGTTTTCTAATAGTTTTATAACAATTCGCAAGGGCAATTTTCGTTTGAGGCCGAGTTGTTGGATATGGATGCCTGAAATTTGGTCGTATGAAAGAGTTCAATTTGCTTGAATCCAGTAAACAAAGCGATAAACCATGTTGCCTCATTTTTCCAAACCTGAATAGATTTTTTTGTACATTATTTTCATATGCTTACATCGAAATACTCATGTACATTCAATTCAAATCAATCATTTTTGTATCGTAAGAAGGATTCAAAACTCAAACAACTCGATATTCAATTTTTTGAGAAAAGGTCATCTGGAATCAAGTCATTATTTGACTTACTGAAAAAAATGTCAAATTCTAATGCTGCAAAATCGAAATCGTCGAAAATACCACGAAGTTCGAACGATTTTTGTTGTTAACACAAGGTGCTGAAATGATCGCAAAACGTTAGGTTCCGGGCGAGATTGAACCTGCTTATTCCCTTTCCGGGAGAGTGCGTTATCGCACTGTATCACCGAAGCCGCAGCGCCGCTATCACTCAGCTACTCGATAAACTTTCACCGAAGCATCCGCAATGGGGACAAAATCGAAAAGTTGAGACTTTTCGTTCCGAGACCAAAATTTTTGGTGCATTTAGGCTATTTGGAGACCATCTATTTTCAGTAAATTTTCGGGTTTTTTCGGTATTGATTTTTCGTGAAAACCGAAAAAAAATCGAAAAAAGGAAAAAAATCCGTTTTCGCACCTTAGCATAGCGTAGCGAACGAAACATTCTATAGGTTTTTGAACTTTTTTTTCGATTTTCGATTGCGAATTTTTTCACACTCCCTTAAAACTGTTCAGAGTCTAATGTATACCCTGATCGGAGAAAATTTTTATTACATCAGCTGTTTTTCTTGTTTTTTGAAACAAAACAACATCTATCTAGAAACATGTAGACATGGTTTTTAAAATATAATGTACACGAATATTACTTACGTTATCCCTTGCCTATAATTTGATAACAAGGAAGTATTGTGGTAAGGTCACCTTGTACTTTGTATGTTTTTAGTGAAGTCAATTAATGCCTCTTTTCACACTTTTTCATCTAAACACCCTTGCTACCCTATCTTTTTCTATTTGTGCTGATATTATTCGAAGTTTTCTGATTTGTGATTCCGAACTTGATGGGTACTTTGTATAAAGAACTGGTTACGCGATATCTTGCAGACGCGTGTGGTGTGTAAAATTTGATTCATTGTTTTGATGGTAGTCCCAGGCGTGACCTTAGATGAATAGTTAGAGTCAGCGGCAATTATCTGACCCAAGAGAGAACGCTATAAAAGGTTAGAGGTCACTCTTGACACCACTGACCGAATTGCGGGGAATTCAGGCGGACAAACTGGGAGACTGAACTTTGACTCATTAACTCAAAGTGTGGGCCAATTGCAGTGGCCGCCACACGGGAATCGGGATCGGTGCAAGTTTTCGTCTGGAGATAACCCAGATGCTCTTTGACTTTCACGGCTGCGGTCTGTGGCCGAAGGCAGGTTAGAGAAGTGGTGAATGAGAGGATGAATCGAGGAGACGAAGATTCCGTGGGGTTGCGATTGCATGGCGTCCGGCGTTGGTCGGGTGTAGGGGGGGGGGGGCGGTGTGCCCTGTTGTACCACGTAACCTTGAACTACTTGAAGCAAACTGTGTTGTCTGTTCTGCGTGTGTGGTGTGTGGGAATAGGTTCAGTGATCACATCTCGCTGGACACAGCTGAATTATGTGAAAATATTAATATTATCAAGGAAAAAGGGATGTTTAGCAACGGGTTTCACCCGCGGTGGGCTAGAAAATGGGGAGATTTGCTGCAAATTTAGCACAGTTTTCGGAGGACTGGTTTGACTTCCGTCGCGGTGATTGATAGAGTTGTCGGGTTGATATGGACGGAATATGACTTTTTCAGACAGTAGCATACCTTTGTCCTGCTATTAGTTAGCCCTGCCCTGCGTTTGACAGTTGAATTTTGCAGGTTTCCCATGCAGATTGTCCGAAATGATCCTGAAGAGTGCATACAGACTCAAAAATGATATCGATTTTATGACATACGTTTGGAGCTGGTAGAATTGAAAGTTAACAAAAAAAAACGACGAAAACTAGCCACAAAAGGAAAAGGAACGGGTTGTTTTTGTATTGGGAGGAAGTGGACGAGTTGCGCCGCACAGTATCCAACCCGTTGAAATAGTGAACAGCTGGAGGTAGCGGAGCCAATAGATCCCTGCGGCCTGTGCTAGAACTCTTGCGTCGTTGGGAGCACTAGAAAATGGCCACACTGACTGCGTTCGAGCTTGTAATGAGCGGCGGGAACTGTAGAGGAAATGGGCGGAGACTACGTGTTTGGCTGGCCTAATTGGGCTCAAATACGGTAACTCTAACTCGTTTTTGACGCTTCCAACTGTGTGAACAATAAATTGGGAGCTGTACTACCCCATTTACGTCGCTAACTTAACAACTTTTTTTCGAGCGTGCGTGCTGCCTTTTAAGGCACAGTTCCACCTGAAAAAAATTACGTTATTTCTGGTATTGTCGGGAAGGTTATTTCGTGCTGACCACAATGATGACTATAGATTCGTTCACGACCCTCGACGAGTGGAGTTCTGACCCCTCAAAATGCGCTAATTCGAACAGCGACTATTTTGCGGATGAGTTATCTCGGACCTGAATTTTCTAGTCTTTCGCAGCCATTGTTCTCAGGCTGATCCCAATGCAAAGCTAGACCGATAACAAATTCAGGAACATATATCTTCATTGGAATCCATGGCACGACTCGTCCTTTTTGAAGTAGTAAGCTCTTCTGTGGGCGTGGCGCATTTGCTTCTTTCTAGGAGCGTGGTCGACTTTTTCCTGGCTTGTTTGAGCAAATAGGGATTTCGCGTTTGGCAGGATTGCTATACGCGGCGACAGGTCTGTAATATCAGAAATTACTCCCGAGGGCGGACTGTGCTCCGACTGTGATTGAATTTGATGGCAATGCGCTCGAGGAAAAATCACTGTTTTTCTTTCTTGTGGGCCTGGCCGATATCATTTGGAAAGTTTGGGGTTATAAAATCGCGTCTTTATCAAGTTATGACCACTTGAGAATGGCTGTGGGGTCTAGAAAGGCGGGGCAGTGGGTCGGCCATCTAGCACGTTCGGGATAGAATTCATGCGATGAATGGACAACTACGAAAACGATGGTCCTCGACTGAAATGCACTTTTCGAGTGTGTTGAAAACGATTAACAGTATTTAATTACAAAAATTACCCAAAACTGTCTCATGTTGTGCAGAAATCACCATATGGGACAACTGTGGGAAACCCAGGCACTATCACAAGGTAAATTCAGTTAAAGGATTGGAAATATTGCTTTTATCGGAGTGGAATTCCGATTCGCAGCTGCGGAACACCGCTCTCGCGGCGCACACGCCACGAGAAATCGTGCTGGGACCGCGGGTTCATGTGCGGACCAAAGTTTTGCTTCGACAAGGACAGCACATGCAAAAAAATCGTGCAGCGCGGCGCGATCATGTGTTCTGTTTGTGTATCGATCAACATCATGTCGCGTTCCGATCCGCTTTCGAAACATGACATTGTGCCTCGTAGCGACGAACGAGACTGGAATATCATTCATACCTGGCCAGTAGAAGTCCCCCAATGTGGTGACTTTAAAGAGGCAGCCAACCTGAGGTTGGTGACGCCTAGATGCCTCCTATGTTTGCCAGCTGAGAACGAGAATTTTTCTCGAAGAGTAGCGTTGAATGCAAAACTCTCAAAATCGCCGTATTTGAACCTGCAGCGCACCAACCGACGAGACGGATGCAAAACACAGCGCCTAAGACCACTAGCCCACATGTTCATGTGCGAGGGACTCTTTCTGTTTTCTTACATACACTCCCTCCACAGTTCTTCGTATTCATTGTAACTTTGATCGAACTAGCAGTAGTAAATAAGGGTTTTGGGAGCGTGCAAATGTGTCTATCTTTCAGATTTAATAAGTTTCCAACTTTGGATGATGGGATTTCGGTATTTTTCGAGAAAATCATCAAAGCGAGAGAATTTCAGATTCAAAACACGATTTTGAAAATTTTTCTGTTGGATGACCACCTACCACTGAACCACGATACACAATACTTTGTAGTATGATTGTCGAAGAGCCAACCTCGTGTTTTTTTTTCACAATGTACCGAAAAGTTCAAAGGATTTTTTTTGAATTATGGACTATTTTTATCCGTACAATAAGTCTGTTTCACGCTTCCCAGTCAGCATAGAAAGGAGTTAACTAGAAGTGAAACAGGAAAACGAAGTTTAGATAAAAGCCGCACTTAGATGAACTTGTATACAGCATTTAGAAACTATGTAGTACACGCGGATCACGTAAGTTTCATGCATTTTCTGAAAAACGAAACCGTTTTTCAGCCATATTTCTTGATGGCCTTCTAAGCAAATCTGATTTTATTTGTGCTAAGCGATTATTGGGAAAAAATCTGAAAATGGGTGAATATGGCCAAAGCAACTTCTAGAAATTGGAAGTTGAGCTTAGCATAGGACTAAAGCACGTGAAATCTATAAACGAGATGTATTCATGACAGCTACGTACAATTTGACGTTAATCTCCCACTAATCTTCGCCAGTAATCATTGAAACATCAATAAAACCTTCGAACGTTTCGCCTGTCATTCCTATTACCTGGCAGCGGAGCTGGATGGCCGCCAGCCCGCGGGTGCAATTTTTCCTTGCCCACCTAGACAACGAGATAGGCCGCCGTGCTGTGCTGAGGTGATAAGTGGAGAGCGGACTGGTCGGATCGCAAGCGCTCCGGCCCTTTCTTGGAGCGCACTTGCTTCAAAAAGTCACCACCATTGGACGTGCTCGACCCCATGGCCGCGGTATCGACCCAGCTCCTCTTCGCTGCGCGCGCTATTTCTCTTTTCTCTGCGGCGGTGAGCGAAGTCACCACCCGTTTCTTGCAGTCAGCCACCTCACAAAAGAACGCTCACTGCTCCCAGGTGGCTGACTGCAATGGTCATTAACTTGAACGCCGCCTGTGCATTTCTATGCCGGCCCGTTCAAATTGATAGCCGATCAGTGATTGACACAGTCATCACGCAGTGAAAGCCGGTAGCTGCCACCTTCCGGGGGAATTGCTACTGGCCCTGTTGTATCATACCGTATCGCGGTGACGGGGAGTGTGATCCCGGCTTAACAGCCGCGCATATTATGATGCCTAGGCAAGTGGGTGATGATAAGGTGTAGCATCGCGCAACATTTGCGCGTGACTCTCACGCGTTCGCGAGTTGAACGCTGGCTGCGAGCGACTTACTGCAATGCGAGGTAGATTCTCTCAACCAACGATCAGGAAGGGACTTTACATTTTTGAAAAAAAAAGCGATTAATTCTTTTGAAACAATATGTTTGATTCAACTAGCAACTATTGCGACATACCAATGTAGCATTGACGGCGCCCTTCAGCCATTGCGACGTCCTTAACTTGAGTTTACGACCCCGTGGTCTCCTCTCAGAGAACTTCTATAGTGGCTTAACCCGGACTGAAACTGAAACTTACGGGAAGACTTGGGTTATTTGGTTGAATCAGAGTCCGCAGCTATTTTCGAAATGCTGGGACGACACAGTAATTTTGAAATAATTGAGTAATACAGATTTTTCATGCCGTTGTAATTTCAGGTATCAATCCGGTCGACCTGAGAGGTTCACGAACGGGAGTGTTCGTGGGATGTTCGGCATCGGAGACGTCCGGAGCTCTCACTCAGGATCCAGAGACCGTGACCGGCTATACGCTGACCGGATGCGTGCGCTCGATGTTCTCGAATCGTATCTCGTACACATTCGATCTACAGGGTCCATCGTTCTCTGTTGATACCGCCTGCTCCAGCTCACTGCTAGCTCTTCAGCTGGCTGTTGATGCCATTCGTCAGGTATGGCTTTCTTCCGTTATGTGTAGAATTTTCGAGCTGAGCATGCGTGTGTGCGTTGTGGCGAGCCGGACATCTATCTATGGCTAAATGTTTCGATTTCAGAAGCAGTGTGATGCAGCTATTGTGGCTGGTGCCCATCTGACGCTGACTCCGACGGCTGCGCTTCAATTCTTGCGTCTTGGAATGCTGACAGACAAGGGAAGCTGTCGCTCTTTCGATGATTCTGGAGACGGTTATTGCCGTACCGAAGGAGTGGCAGCGATTTTCATCCAACGCAAATCGAAGGCGAATCGTATCTATGCTACCGTGCTTCATGCCAAGTCCAACACCGATGGTGGGTTGATTGTTGTGTATGAATATGGGGTCGAATATGGGGTCCAGGGCGCGTTCAGTCCGACTTTGCGGACCTCGGGCCGGCGCGTCGCGGCTATCACCTGTCGGAAGTGTTCCTAATTTGGCATTCATTACATAACTCGAGAAGATAGTGGCAGCCGCGAGGCGTACGCTCAAGTCCGCAACGGTAAACAGAGAGCGCAAAAGCCAGGGGGAAAAGAAGAGAGTGATTCATGATTTTCCATAACGGCAATTGGTCATCAAATTTATATTCACGATCCCGAAAATACCCCCCATAGAGATTTGGAGCCAAATTTGTGACATTGATCGAACTACCGCATCCCCATTGTGAGCTGATGAAAATCGATAATGGACCTTAGATTTGTGGGAGGTTTTTCTAGTGACCCCTAGAGAAATAATCATCTATCGTAAAATTTCGAAAACTTGAAAAGTCGAGTTTTGCCCTTGAATTTTCCCTGATTACTCAGACATTGGGACTGACGGACCGCCGGCATTTGTTTGGCGAGCAAAAACCGTTCCCGGTGTCGTACAGCCATTAGCCGGCGGTCCGCCAAAACCCTGTCAGCGGTCCGCCAGGACGTTGACCGACCGCTGGCAGTCTCTTGGCTAATACCTGGTAGCCCGCCGTTGAGCAATCATTTGCCAGCGGTCCACCAGTATCTTGGCAGACCGATGAGTCGAGGTGGGTCCCCCACCGCAGATCGTCGTGTAGGAGATCGCCTACGCAACGGTCTGAGGTGAGGGACCCACCCCACCTCCCCCCCCCTAGCCGTGGGGACTTGCCTCTCAGCTGCCAAAAGTATGCTAGCCTCTGTAGAGTGACTTCAGGTCACCTTCCAGGGCCGGCATCAAAGTGCCGAGTGAACACTCATTGGACTGAATCGCCTTATATACCGGGTCGGCTTATCAGTGAAATCAGAGATCAAACTGTAACATGTTACAACGTGAGTAGTCGTTAACTCTCTCGAGTGCCAGCCATGTGACGACTCAGTGCCAAGGGAAGGCCACTGGACGGTTATGCGCCAGCCGAGTGCCGATTGGTGGATAACTGCGTTTTTATGCGCTTGGTAATTTCGAGGTTTGATTGCCCTTGCCAGCTGAATGCAATTTATCACGCAGCTTTCAGGCAGCTGGCACATTTTCGCCAGCGGTCCGCCGCTAGCTCCAATTGAGATGCCAAGGATGAGCTAGCTGTCGGCCTCGTAATTACCAATTGCCAGCTGAATGCCAGTTATCACCTAGCTGTTAGGCAACTGGCACATATTCAGCAGCCGTCCGTCGCTGGCATTGAATAACATGCCGAGTGTATGCCAACTGTTGGCCCCGTGATTGCCATTGGCCAGCTGTCTCCCAGCTGTTGAGCAACTGGCGAATTTTTGCCAGCGGTCCGCTGCTCCCAATGTCTGAGTAGAAACTTTGAACGAATTAAGCCAATAACTTCAAAAGCCGACAAACAAACCTCAAGTTCGTAATCATCACCCCGAATAACGCCATCCCCCTTTGGATAATTCCCATTTTAGATTCGGGACATTTATTTCGAAAGCTTTCGGGGCCGCCTGATCGATATTCAGAAATAAAATTTCAACAAACAACCGGTTAAAGTCAGTATACACGCTCGCAGAGGTGATTGAGATAACTACGGAAGGAGAATAGTATGGCTCACACACACAATACCTGCGCCTTTTGAAGCTTCAGAAACCACCCAAATGCCGCCACACAAGTAAACTCTGGTACCGCCGTAGTGACCTGTTGATTTCGATCAATACCAGCAGCGGAGCGGTGGGCCTCGGTGAAATATAACTAGTGATAAGGAGGTTCCGACAAAAAAGCCACCGCTCCGCGCCGTGATAATCAAAATCAACAGGTCACTACGGCGGTACCAGAGTTCAACAATTTGGCCTCGCCCAGTAATTCTCCGCCCCTGTGTTTGCCGTCCTCCTCCATAACTGGGGTGTTAGGCGATTCCCACCGTCAGCGGCGTTTGTGGGTGGTACAATAAGTACAATAAGTAGACTACATACATCGACGACGGTGGGCATGGCCCAGCACCTCTGTTATGGATGAGGACGGCAAGTACAGGGGAGGAGAGATACGGGGCGGGGCTGATTTCTTACTTGTGTAGCGGCGTTGTGGGTCGTTTTTGACGCTCCAAAATGCGTGGGCGTTGTGTTCTGAGCCATACATACCATTGTATTTCTGTAGGCATCCTAAATACGTTTACGATCGTGTACGCCGCCTGTACGGTTACGGTGAAAAACGTTATTACTCTGTTCAAAGTTCAGAAAATGTGCTCCCACCCAAAGTTTGTCCAGGGAGTGATTTTGGGCGCTGAACACGAGTATGAGGTCCGTTTACAGATTTTCGAAAGATTAGCGCACGTTTCGGAAGGTGCAGTAGGTATAGAGAACGACTGTCTTTTGCTCATAACTTTTTGGAAGGGACAGCAGGAGACGGTAATTGTAAGCAGTTTTCTTATGGATGTACAAGAGAGTTTTGGCATACAACTTGTTTCCGAAGATGATTTTGACCCTCTGAACACTCCCCTTCGTCAATACTGATAGCGAGTTTTGAATGTAAATTGATTCGATTTTTTCAGGCTATAAGGAACAGGGAATCACATTCCCATCAGGAGAACGCCAAGCTCAACTCCTCGAAGAGGTATATAACGAAGCCGGTATTGATCCGAATAGCGTGTACTATGTGGAAACGCACGGGACGGGAACGAAAGTCGGAGATCCGCAAGAAGCCAATGCCATCTGCCAAGTGTTCTGCTCGAATCGCAAGAATCCACTTCTGATCGGATCCGTCAAATCGAACATGGGTCATGCAGAGCCGGCGTCTGGTCTCTGCTCCATTGCCAAAGTGCTAGTGGCAATTGAACGCAAACTGATACCACCGAATCTTCACTTCAATACACCTAACCAGTACATTCCTGGCTTGACCGATGGTCGTCTGAAGGTTGTCACTGAACCAACACCGCTGCCTGGAGGCATTATCGGAATCAACTCATTCGGATTTGGTGGCTCCAACACTCACATAATTCTGAAGGCCTCGGATCATACGGCGCCTCCGCTCAGTGAGCTGCCCTTCACCAAGATTCTAACGTGAGTTCTGATCGGATTTTGAAAGTGCTAATGTAGCAATGGTGGCTCCTGGACTGATTGGGATAACCGTGGTGGCGCCACGAACGCAGGTCGAGCCAAGGCGAATACCGATCCAGGCGCCATCTTTTCTGCGTCTGTGCCCATTCGCAGTCGAAAACTGACATTTATTCATTTATTTATTTATTTATTTATTTATTTATTTATTTATTTATTTATTTATTTATCTATTTATTCATTCATTCATTCATTTATTTATCCGCAAAAGCACATAAAACACAGACAATGTCATTAACAAGCGCGAGAAAAGACTCTAAAATAGTCCCGGTACGGTGAATAAAGGATGTTGTTCAACTCATTGTCAGCTAATTAAGTTGAGAAAATCGAGGCTGCTCACACTCAGCTCTAATCGTGGTTGCGTGATAGGCTGTCGGTAGATGGCCCACCGAAGTGACCGCGTGCCGAGGTAAAGTCTGTTCGGATAGGACTGCCCGCTCACGCGGTCAGCGGGCGTGTTGATCGGCTGTCGCCACATTTTTTTTTGTTCTGTGGAACGAATAACAGTAATATCCGACGAATATTGAACAACATCCCAGTCAACTGTATCTCAGTCGTGGATGGGCTCATCCGACAAATGCCATCATAACGGCCGCTCGACGCGCGCGCCGACCGTGTGGGCAGAGAGATTTGTTTGGGCAGAATTTAGTCCCCAGTCGCGATTACCCGCAGGTTTTCCATCTGATGTATTCAGTATACATGCGCGGAGTTGAATTAGTTAATTATTCACTCGACTGAAAAGTAGACTTCGAATATATTGAAAAGTCGAGTGTCCAGAAAGATCATGTTTTGATTGATTTGAAAAGCCGAAAATTCATAGAAACCATGGAATTCATTCTATGTGGGACTGTTTCAAATGAATAGATTGCGCATAGAATTCCATCGAGTACGAGCGCGCACATTTTCTTGGGATGTATGTGGAGTCTCAGAAAGAGCGAGCACAACGTCTTGAAAAGTGTGTGGAGGTATAGAAGAGCGCGCACGGCTTCGTGTATTCAATGCTCAAATACTCCAAATGGTGAGAATCCTCTGAGCATTCGACTGAAGGGAAGTGCGCACTTTTTCTACACAATCTGTTAGAGAAGGAGTGCGCACAACGTCATTGAGGTGGACAGCACAAGGGAGCGGTGCGAGAGGCGCCTTTGGGTTTTCCTAAATTGGATGGAAGCAATCGATTTTGTTCCGGAGTAGACTATCTCCAATTGAAAAGCAGAATATTCGATAATTATAAGTTCCCAATGGATGTGAAGGGCAGAATATTCAAAACGGAGTTTTTTGAATTATTCTAGCTGTCAAATATTCGAGGAGTGCACTGGTCCGAAAATGCCAAAGTATAGTATGCAGCTACGGTAGGACTACGCGGACTTTATCCGGACTTATAGGCTCCGACGACTTCATATCTTGGGTTGGAAAAGTGTTGGCCCGATTTTTATTTTTTGTTTGCGTGAGCCCATTCATGCGCGCACGCGCCGCGTCAGCACACTATTTCGGGTGATTACGCGCGCAGTTCATAACCAAGAAATTGAAAAATGAGATTTCCAAGCGTCTCTGGTTCAGGAATGAGTGGCGGATTTCCTATTTCCAATGTTTTCCGGCCTTACAATTTCCAAAAAAAAGCCTGAAAATGCGAAAAAAAAATCAGAAATACGTGTTCACGGGCTCAGAATTTTTCACTTTTTTCTTTGCCAAATCCCTAGGAGGTTTTTCCAGGCGCTGAATTTGAATTCGAGGTCCGTCTTCACTTTTCAGAAAGTCAGGGTTGATTGTATTTACGTGAAAATTGTTTCATGAAAAGGGATGAGCCCACCAGGGGAGATTCAAGATTCTCGCTGAAAGCATTTCCGATTTCCGATGGTGATTGGCTTTCCGTTTTCCGAAATTCAGAAAAAAATTCCGCTCAGATCTGCTTTGATTCCATGCTGTTTTTTGAGTCTACTGAATTGATTTTTTAATTTTTTTTTCGGAAATAATTCAGCAACTGAGAATTCGGCATAATTTGCGGTTCATCTGTCAGCGTTACTCAATCGAATCCCTTTTAGCTACTGCGGACGTACTCATGAGGCAGTCCAGCACGTGTTCGGCGTGGTTGAGAACAATGTGAACGATGGTTACCTTCAAGGACTCCTTGCGAACCATGCTAATCTGCCAGCGAAGGATACCCCGTTCAGGGGATATATGCTAGTGAATAGAACGGCTGATCAGCCTCCACTGAAGGATGTGCAGAAGGTACTAGAAAAAAAAGACGTAGAACCGGTGTATCCGATTGTCTAAGAGTAGCAAATAAGGATTTTCATCTCAGGTATCCATCACCGAACCGCGTCCGATCTATTTCGTCTACTCGGGAATGGGATCGCAATGGCCTGGTATGGGTCAGAAGCTGATGGTGATTCCTGTGTTTGATGAGTCATTGCGCGCGTCGAGCAAGGTAATTTTGGTATCTTTCTGGCATCTGCATTGTATATCCTTATTATACCGAGGCACCTCTGTTTTCAGACGCTGGAAGAATTTGGACTTGACGTCTACGGAATGCTGTGTAACGCTGATCCAGCTCAATACAAGAACAATACTCTGAACTGTATGCTTGCCATCACAGCCATTCAGATTGCCCTCACGGATCTGTTGTTCTCGCTCGGTTGGTGACTGACTAAAGATGACTGTAGGTGCGTGCATTAGTCACCTTGTTGAAAATTTGTGGTTTAGGAGTAACCCCTGATGGCATTATCGGCCACTCGACTGGCGAAATGGGATGTGGATACGCGGATGGAGGAATTACTCGTGAACAGACTATGCGTCTAGCCTATCATCGAGGAACAACCATGATGAAGCATAAGGAGATCAAGGTAAATAGCTATTCTGCTTATTTCTGAAGTCATTTATCACTTTGATTAACCTGATGTGAGCTGAGATTATTCCGTGAACATAATATCTTGACTGTCGTCTCTGAGTTGAACAAGCCGCAACTGGGATTAGAGAGGACCAAATGGGCGGAGTTAGGGAGACGGTCATCAGTTCCTTTAACAGTTTGTATTTGCACACGTGACAATGAAGCGTGCTGCTCCTTCGTTTGTTGTTGGATGGAATGACTGGACTGCTCATAGCTGGTTTGTAAGGATCACAGAAATCGCTGAAACGACACGTCAAGCGGCGCATAAGGCATCATCCACTGAATCTGTCGAAGCGATTTCTGAAATTGAGGAATAACATGGCCCAATCCTCGAGCCTATGAATAGCTCTATGAAACTAAATCGCTTCAGAGGATATCAGGACAGTAGAGGCGTAAGAAGGAAGTGAAGGTAGTCAGAATTGCATTCGTATATTCCTCGCGGAATCGCGAAAAGCCTTTCTTCAGTCACCTGCATCGGAGCTGCGGTCCTCAATCGTGACGCGAGTAGGTGCGTAACGGTAATAATGAATCTTTGTTTGCGCTCAGCTGATTATCTCAGAAAACTGCCGCATCCAATGCGTGTCGAATATGCATTCAACTCGAGTGACCACACCCATCCAAAGGCTTTTTTGCATGAGCACGTGCTGCAAAATTTCACCGCAGGAGTACGTGATGTCAAAGTTTATCGCAGGGGCACGTGCTGCAGGATAGCCCAGCGCTATTGTAGCAGCACACCGTCAGGCGACGCGGCCGGAACACCCGCATGCGACGCGGCCAACTCGCTGAGCAACATCTGAGGCTGCCAGCGGTTGGATGAGGTCTCCAGCAGCTGGGTGTGCCAAGCTTCTAAACTTGGGTAATTGAACCTGCGACGCTATCGGCATCTCAGTCCCTCCTCATGAGTGCGTCTTATGCTTTTCTTTTTTAAGAAATCGTTTTGTTATCGAGTTGAATGTGTACCATGCACGCATTTAAGGTCTTATTTGATGGGGCACATGCTGTAATTTGACACACAATAGGAGCACGTGCTCTCCCAGCAGCACGTCCCCTTACTGTGTTCGAAACAGCTTGGTCTTCAAGTTGAATGCATATTGGGCACGCATTGAATGCGGCGACTGTGTGAGATCGTCTTGTCCTTCCATATTTCTTCCTCAAAAAAAAATTGCGTCAATATTTTGATGGCTTAAGGAGAAAACTATGCGGAGAGATTGCGAGGCATTCCTGATGGTTTCCTGAAGGTGCCTCTGGAAATAAAAAAAGTTGCATTTTTTAGGTTCTGAAATTACTTCGAAATTGCATACCTTAGCGGTATTATTTTTTAAGTCAGATGAGTAGGAAAATGAGGAACAGTACGTCAGGATTAAAATCGATGAAAAAAAAACGGAGAGCAATAAGTGTTCCGCGGTGTGCCTGTCCATGACCAATTGGTCAATATTTTCCGTGACGCGGACGCTCGCTTTTGTATAGGAGTTGGCAGCTCAACCACTCCTGCTGCGAAGGACCGTAGCTTTCATGGAATATAGAAAAGAAATTCTTCCTACTCTAGCAATTCGATAGGCGAAATTGTTCCAACGATGCGCCGTACAACATTTGTGTTGTTCAGGAAAAATCAAAAATGCTGAAATAGATTTCGACTACGCTAGCGTGAAAATTCTGTCAGAAAGAAAGAATTTTTCTCTAAATATCCAGAGCGGATTTGAGTTTTTTTTGGAAACAGGTTAAAAAATCGCGTTTTTTCGGTTAAAATCCGAGACCAGGTGGCGCTCCGTCCCATTTGGTCCTAAACTGAAATTCCTCTTATTTTCGACTACAGCTCTTCTGTGAGCCAAAGTAATGTTTGCACCTATTTAGGCCCAATCTGAGGGTCTGTTCAGCAATGAAAGTCTCTTCAGGTACGAACGGAGCGTTAGACTAAAACATTGGTTTCAGGGTGGCATGGCAGCTGTTGGTCTGACATGGGAGGAGGCTAAAGCCCAATGCCCTGAGGGTGTTGTAGCGGCGTGTCACAACGGAGCGGACTCTGTAACGATTTCTGGAGATGGCGATAAAGTGTTGGAGTTCTGTGAGCAATTGAAAGAGAAGGGAATCTTCGCCAAGGTAAGTGAATCATGCAAATGAGTTTTCATGCGAAGTGAAAGAATTTCTTGTATATGTCTATAGGCTGTGGATTCGTCTGGAATTCCATTCCATTCCCCGATGATGGCCCGTGTCAAGGAGCCCATGCTTGAAGCGATGCGAACAGCTGTGCCGGAGCCGAAGCCACGCTCATCGAGATGGATTTCGACCTCAATTCCAGAGGAGGATTGGGAAAGCGAGCTGGCTAGCACGTGGTAGGTTGGCATGCTTCTCCCAAGGAAGGGATACTTAGACAAAGTGGTCATACAAAATATAATATACGTTTCTAGAGTCATTTTCTGACGTTAGATTTGATTTTTCCGGTAGTAGCTGCGAAACGGTTCTCTGAGTGGACTCATAAGCATTTTCAAAGATTGGGCAACAACTATGTGTGCTATAGCTGTACACAAACGAAATTTGCAGGAAATTTTCGAAATTTTTTGGTTCGTTCGAAGTTTTGTTGGATGAGCTTTTTTAGATTTTCGCTTGTTTGAATTCGTTTCAAGCATAATTTTTATAATTTTTGTTCGTTTGAGATCTTATTTTCGAATTTTCTCCGAGATTTCCTACGATTTTCGAGACGCTTCTAGAACCCTATGTTACAATGTCACCTTATTCTTTGGGCCAAGTTGCCGTAGGAATGAGCGAACAATTCGTTTGCTCAAATAAGTATTTTGGGAGCTGAACACGGTCATGGAATCGGTTTCCAGTCCTCCGAAATATTTTTTTCAGGCTACAACAGATAAATAACGCTATTCCGTCACAAATGAAATTTTTGTCCTCTGATCTACCCAAGTGCTTGTTACTACTGTCCACGAATCTGGTTAAGCGCTGTGAATAAAGCATCGAATCCAGTTTCCAAAAAATATGGGAAATTTTGGAAGAGTTTTCGAAAATTTCCGGAATTCCGAACGAATTCCGGAGAAATTGCGAAATTTCGAACGAATTCCGAAAAAATCGAAAATTCGATAAATTTTGAATTTCGTTTGTTCGACCTCCGAAATTTCGAAAGCATTTCGGATTTTGATTTTTTGAATTTCTTTCGAACGAGTCTTTTTCATTTTTCTTGTTATTGGAATTTCTTTGAACGAAATTTTTTCGATTTCCGTTCGTTCGACATTTTTTTGGAACTACACAACTATAGTGTGCACCCATCAGGCAGTGTTTCAGACATTTGAAAAAAGGATTTGGCTCCGAACGGAACGTGTGTAGGGGTTATTTAAGTTGCTGAAGACGAAATGGGATCCGTTTGTCAGTATTTTGGCGGCTTACTGTAGCTTACTGTGGGTACAATGTTATCTAGGTGGCGTAAATCATCTCATTATGAGGAGAATCGGCAAATGGGCGTCAAATTCGTGTTGACCGCCCCAATTTACCCTCGGAGAGAAGACTGCAGCCAACCCTGGGACTTCGACCTAACTACCGTATACCCACCGTAATGACCGTAAGTCGATAGTCTGGCGTCCTTTTCGTTTTCACCGCTCCGAATAAGCCTCAGGCCCTAGTTATACATTAGCGATTCCGTGTTGCTGGTTTTTGCGGGACGTCTGCGATTGGTCAGATTTTGAAACTGACCAATAGCAGACATGCCGCGGAAGCCAGCGGCGGCGAATCGCTGGTGTACAACTAGGACCTTACATAAACATTTGTTGAGTCAAATATATCCGAGCAGTTCAGAAATCGTAAATTCGCGTTTAGCCTTCAAATTTTCCCCCGATGGAAGTTTTTGAGCAAAGCATGTTCAGAACGTCCGAAAATCGACCAATGAACCTCAGATTCGTGATCAGCACCCCCTCCCCCCCAAGCCCCCATTAGATAAATTAAGTGAGATTTGAATAGTTCTTCGCAAACTCTTCCTGATTGTTATAGGATAAATGTCCAACCAACTAGGGGAAATAAGGAAAAAAATGCCCATAACTCTGAGCAGGGAACCATTTCTCAGCTACGGAGCGAAAATCAAATTTTATGCCGGAAAAATAGTCTTATAAAGGTATAACTCGTTTGAAGGCATCAAACGCGCAGAAAACCGTATATTGTTTTACCATGTTTTTGCGTAGCTTGGCCTCTCTAGTGAACGAAAATGTCGAAGGCGCCCATGAAAAACCTTCATTTGTAAAGAAAAGTCAATCGGAACACATTGTAAATTCGAATTTGAATTTCGCGCCAAAATCCTTTTTGAGGGTTTTCTGCTTCTGAAGGCCTCGTCACCGTCATTTTCGGAGTTTTTCTGCATGTGGAGTTCGTGCCGTAACTATTTTTCATGTTGTCTTACGGTCGCGCCAACATTCTAGGAAAAAGTGCTAGATGACTGGTGAGAATTGGTGGCGGATCATAATCTTTGAAGCCTTCCAACCTCATTGCCCAACGTTTTTGACGCGCCAAAGTTCATCAGTGTGGTCTACCGGGCTCAATTATGAAATTGAGCCTGAAAAATGAAAATTGATTTCCAGCGCGAACGATGCCTTTAAAGTGGCCACTTTGTGCTAGTATCCTTTCCTCTTCAGCGTTGCGATTAAAGCCACAGTTCAAGCTTAGGGGTAATTTTTGATGTTATACTCCGGTCGCCGTGTATAGCAACCCTGCCAAGCGCGAAATCTCAATTCGCTCAAATAAGCGAGAAAAAGCAAGGAAAAAGTCGGCCCCGCCCCCATGGAAGAAAAAATGAGTAACGCCCACCGCCAAGCTTCCGGTCTCAATAGGGATGATAGGCGCGATCGATTTTGTTCAAAATCTATGTTCTTCCATTTGTTTTCGGTCTGACTTAATCTTGTGACCTGCTTCAAAACGATTGCTGCAAATAACGAGAAAAAACAGGCCCGAGACAACTCGTCCGCGAACTTCTCGCCGTTCAAATTCAGAATTTTTGAGGGGCCATACCTCCGTTCGTAGTGACTTCTGGGCGATTCCGGAGACATCTTTGTGATCAGCGTAAAGTTTTCTTCAAGATAAACAGAAAGAAACAAAATTTCGATTCTGAGGTTGGACTGTGCCTTTAAGTTAGAATAAATCCCAATGCAAAATGTCTCAATGAGAGAATGTTTAGCTCTGCCGACTACCATGTGAACAATGCCATTTCACCTGTGCTGTTCTACGAAGCGCTCCAGAAAATTCCACCAAATGCGGTGACGATTGAGATGGCGCCACATTCGCTGATGCAGGCCATTCTGCGTCGATCGCTTCAGAAGACCGTTAGCAACATTGGTCTGATGAACAAGCCAAAGACCGAGAATGAGAATGAGCTGGAGACGTTCCTTCAGGTAGAATTCTTTGTCCCCATTTCGATCCCAGTGAGAGCTGGATTAATGCCGTCCATTTTCAGTCTCTCGGAAAAATCTACCAAGCCGGTGTGAATATCCGCGTTGAAGATCTGTACCCAGGTGGACGATTCAAGGGTGTTGTCCCGAAGGGAACGCCTATGATTGGTCCGATGTGGAAGTGGGACCACTCACAGGACTGGCCTGTGGTCGATGGATGTCACATGGCCACGTCAGGATTTGGCTCGATTTGTGCATCTGCCAGCTACAACATTGATCCGTTCGCAGCCGATTCCAAGGTTTGACCTTTCCGTGACTTCCAGAATTTTGATCTAATAAAGAAAGCAGTTTTTCTCTAGGAAACTTACTTGCTTGACCATTGCATCGATGGCCGTGTGTTGTATCCCTTCACTGGCTACTTGGTTCTTGCCTGGAAGACCCTGGCGAAGCTGAATGGTGTCGATTTCCAGAAGACTGCTGTTGTGTTTGAGAACATCAACGTGTACTCGGCTACGATTCTGACGAAGCCAAGTTGGTCACGAATTGACATCCTATGGATAAAAATATGACTAAACAATGAAGTTTCAGTCAAGCTTGATTGCGTTGTCACCCCTGGAACCGGCCAGTTTGAGATCATCTCTGAAGAGCAGGTGGCCGCATCTGGAAGAATCTATATCCCCGAGGAGAATCAGCCATTCTACTATGGTAAACTGAGCGATATTCGTACTTCGGAGATTGCCGACCGAATTGAGCTGGACACTGAAGACGCCTACAAGGAGTTCCTTCTGAGAGGTCTGTTGATTAGCCAGGTTTATATCAGGTGGGCATAATATGGGATAGAATCCACTTTTTCAGCTTTTCACTAACTTCTGTTTATCTGTACCTTCTTAGTTGAACATCATCCTAGAAATGCTAATTTTTGGTGTGCACCCCTAATTGTGCCTCTAAGGCAGTTTTTACTGTGGAAGTTCATGATTTTTTCCTGGAAGCATATAAATTGCCGAAAAAAGGCCTCATTAGAAAAGACATTCCCTGAAAATGTTACTGAAGCCGTGAAACCACTGTCTGAGCGAACCGATGGATCTTTAGAGGCGCTTCACGACGGAAAAGTGTAGCGTTTTTTTCCGCAGAACCGTGAGCATTAGGTCTTTCTGAGGAAAGTAGGAAAGCAAGGAAGCAAAAATGATGAAATTTGGCTAGAAAAAAAAGGACAGGATTGCGTGTATCGACTGATTCATCGGGTCAACCCGCCCACATCATGGAAGAGTTGCCCACCTAAAGGAACAGTTGCCGAAGCGTAAGAACCTATTTTTCTCGAGGGTTGCCGCCGTGGCGGAGCGGGCGTGACGCGCGGGCCTAGCGTTAGCTCATTCAAACTCTAAGTGGTCGTTTATACTTCCGCCGCAGAGCGGCGCGGCACGGTGGATCTCTGTAATATTGATCACGCGGCGCGGCCCGATCAATATGGTATGATTGAAGTTCGCCGCGCCGCTCGGCGGCTGGAGTGTAAACGACCCCTAATGCGACGCCGGCGCGTCACGCGCGTGTCGCGCTGGCATTGAGAAACATGAATAGCCCCTTAACTGGCCAGCGATTGACCAGGCCGGTTCGATAGACCTACCCATGTGATTAATTTTCTCGGTTTAAAGGCACAGTACACCCTCAGATATGAATTTTGAGGTTTTTATGTAATTGCGTAGCAGACCCTTCCTGTATAATACGTGCCAAATGCGAGATCTCAATTCCTCCAAATAAGCGAGATATAAGCGACCACCACAGGCCCGACCCCCTTCACTCACCACCACAGGCCCGACCCCCTAACAGATTTTCGAACCCGGTAGCACCTCGATGGATGGATGAATTCCAACAAGTCGTCGTTCTTCAGTCCAATGCCGGACTGTCTCCTTATCCTGGCTTTCCCTCACCCAACGATTGCGAATGAAGAGAAATACAGGCCTGAGGCAACTCGTCCACCAAATTTTCACCCTCAAAATCTAGGCATCTTTGAAGAGCCATAACTCTGTTCAAAGGGGGTCTTGGACGATTTCAGAGATACCACTGTGATCAGCGTGTGACTCTCTCCAAGATGAGCATGAAATCTGAAAATTAATTTTTTGGGTGTCCTGTGCCTTTAATTAACAAAAAAGATCGTTTTTGTGGTTTTTTTTAACCAGTTTTCTTTCATGGGGCTACTTTGAGGCGCTTAAAAGGTATTTAATACCAGATTTTAGTATTTCAGAGATTGCGGCAGGTTAAAGGCATCGTACGCGCAGAAAACCGAATGTTATTTTTCCATGTTTTTCTGTAGCTTGGCCTCTCTAGTGAACGAAAATGTCGAAGAGGCCCATGAAAAACCTTCGTTTGTAAAGAAAAGTCAATCGGAGCACATTGTAAATACGAGTTTGAATTTCGCGACAGAATCCTTTTTGAGGTTTTTCTGCTTCTGGAGTCTTCGTCACAGTCATTTTCGTAGTTTTTCTGCATGTGGAGTTCGTGCCGCAACTATTTTTCATGTTGTCTTACGGTCGCATCAACATTCTAGGGAGAAGTGCTAGATGACTGGTGAGAATTGGTGGCGGATCTTCATCTTTGACGCCTTCCAACCTCATTTCCCAACGTTTTTGACGTGCCAAAGTTTACCAGTGTGGTCTACCGGGTTCAATCATGAAATTGAGCCTGAAAAATGAGAATTGATTTCCAGCGCGAACGATGCCTTTAAGTTAGATAAATGATATTGAACCTACAAAACTGAAAAATTTTTTGCTCATAACTTTTTTACAAAATTGGGCCAGCTTAAATGGGGCTTTTCGAGTATCCAGAAAACAATGGACCGAAAAACATGGCTGCAGGGCCGTATTTTTCGCAAATCGGTCAGGTCATGCATTCTTGCAAGAAGTTCAAAGCGCGGGTGGTGGCCATCGTGTATCAACATCTCTGAGGAGGCGGGAGAAACGAGGGAGGAGCAAGGTTCCTTATTGGACGCAACACGGGCTAGCCCCGGCCCCCGGCTGTTGCGTCCAATCAGGAACCTCGCTCCTCCCCCGTTTCTCCCGCCTCCTCAGGGGTGTTGATACACGATGGCCACCACCCTCAAAGCGCGAAACCCCACCACACGTATGGAGTTCTACCGCATCAAACAGTCCAAATTGGGCGGTAGGGGGTGGAAATTGAACGATTTTAGGTTTTTTTGAATGTAGAACAGTTTTTTTTCCGGAGTTGAGGATATTGTTAGGCCTTTTGGCTACTGCTCTCTACTTCGTGGACTTACCAACGCAAAAATAATGAAAAATATTCGATTTTTAGTGGGGCGCTGCTTTTGAATGGGCACGTGTTTAGATTAGATACGGAACAGTTTTGAGAATAATGTAATGGAAAGCGGATTCACACTCGCGACCGAGCATATAGTTTGTATTTTTCAGGTTATGAGTATGGACAGGCGTTCCGTGGAATCTACAAGACGTGCAACTCCGGCGAGCGTGGATACCTGTACTGGACGGGTAACTGGGTGACGTTCCTGGATTCACTGTTGCAGACTGCTCTGCTGGCTGAGCGTGCCGACACTCTTCGTCTACCGACGCGAGTTCGACATCTGCGCATTGATCCTGTGAAACATCTTGAACATCTGATCGAGAAAGATGGCATCCAGGTAGGCTTCCACTCGCCGCTCTCCTGGCGTAATCTTCCCAGTCATGAAGTTGAATGAGAGTCATCTGTGAAGGTATTCGAACTGCGAAACGATCATGCCACGAATGGATGTATTGCTGGAGGTGTTGAGTGCTGCGACTTGACGGCACACACGGTGGCACGTCGTCTGCAGACGTCTGGACAGGTAATGTTACTCACAGTTGGAGGATCGTTATGTTTTGTCAAGTTCAACTTCAAATACCTGTAGCTGTACCATGAGCGCATCTACTTCGTGCCTCACTTTGATGACAACTGCCTGAAGGGCTTCGACAAGGATCGCAACATCATCGAGTCGTACACTCGGGCGCTGAAGTTTGGTGAGTTCGTTCTCAGTAAATCATTTTGTGCTGATTCCGAAAAGATGAGATGATGTATTTTCTGTGTCTCAGTGGTCGCTCGTGGTCTTGCCTCGTGGGAGAAGGCTGGTATTCTGTCGAGAATGACGAATGGCCAGATTCTGAAGTCTGTGCTGAAGACGTTGGAGCCGTTTGGCAAGGAAAAAGCCACGGAAGCCACGCTTCCTGCTTTCCTTGGAGACAGCAAGTGTTCTGTGATTCATGCATTTGATGAGGTCTTCAAACTGGAGTTCGCGAACGACATGACGGCTACAGATTTCGAAGCTGTGGTGGTGAATAAGGTGAAGCAGGTGAAGGCCGTGCTCGATTGTGATCGCGTGTGGGGAGTGGCGCTGTCGCTCGATCGTGTGGTGAAGACGATTCAGGTCAGTAACAAGGTACCAGTTTCGGAAATTCGTGTCATCAAGCGTAGTGGTACGTTTCAGGATGTCTGCATTGAGAATTCCGCTGGACATCTGTGCAAGATGTGTGCCGTGGAGCCCAGCTCGTTTGAACAGTTGAAGCAGTGTGTCGAGTCGAATGAGTCTCATCCTCTCCTTGAGGTCAGTGAGTAATCGGAAAGTGGTTGGGTATAATGAAACGGACAAGAACGATGACTACAGGACAATTGGAGAAGTTTTCTTAGGCGGCGTTCAGAGTTCACTCGCGGCGCGAAGCGATGTTGTAATCGGCCTACGCATCGATCAAGCGGCGTGGTGTCGCGTCGTCGCTGGGTGTTCACAGTGAAGAGGCGCGATACATTCGAATTGACGCGTAATTTCCTTTCGCTCGGCGTCCATCGCGTCCAACGCGACGCGATGGACGTCGCGCGATGGCGAACTTGTTGCTGCTTTTCTTCAAAGTTTTTTTCATAAACACAACCAATTCGTACATTGAAAGGAGAAAAATATGCATACATACCTGGGGTCACATGCAGTTAAAGAACACGAAAAAACTGTTGGTGTAGCTAGAAAAAATTGCAGTTGGTTGCTCACGAGAAGTTACGTACGTACGCAATTGCGCATAGTCGCCCAGCAATCACGCGGCGTTCACACCTAAATACGTGCGCGACGCGATTTTCGCGCCGCTCTGACATGTGCCATCGCGTCGCCCTGCGAAAAGTCTGAACGCCCCCTCACTAGTTGCCGGCAAACGTCCAACATTTGACGGTTATATTCTCTGTAATTGTCGTCTATTCGCCCTGTATTGCAGTCTATTCAATGGAACAAAAAAGGGCTGATGAAAAATAACTACTTGAAGATGAAATAGCTCAAAACTTGTGAGACGTGAATCAAAAAGATGCCAAAATTAGTATGCGTGAGGCGCTAATCATACTTTTCAACGCCAGCGCGTCAAGCATGGGCGTGGCGTTGTAGTTTGAACAGCCTGGGACAGGGACTGTCTACATACCGAGGGAGGAGTTGTCCCGTTTTTGCAGTTTGAAACGTCACGCCGCTCAGCGTGAGCGAAGTGGTCCCGAGTGGAATTAGAGCCGCAAAAGGCGGGACAACTCCCTCGGTGTGTAGAGAGAGGGAGCCCCTGTCCCGAATAGCCTGACGCCATGACCGCGCGTGACGCATGCTCCTTCATGGCGGCGATGGCTGTAACGACTTCTTCATCGTTTTCGTTATTGATCCATCATTGATTTTATTCCGGTTCATTATATTTAAACCCAACACTATCTTCTGCTACCATGATAGTGAACGCATGCAAGATCTTGTTTGCTCGGCAAAATTAGGGTCCATTTTAATTCGCTCCGCTATTGCGTCACCGATTTAGTACTCATAGTTTACGGAGACGCGTCACGCGCGTGAGGCGTACTCCAACGCCACACCGGCGCGTGACGCGCTGGCGTTTAGAAGTATGACTAGCGCCCGACAGTTGAGAGAACTGATGATACTTTGTATATTTTGCACGCTGACAGTCATAGCGTCTCGATTTTTGGTGGGGCTGCGGTGACACCGCGATTCGCGGTTGGGTGGTGATGGATTGCGGCGGGAAGAACCTTCTGTGGTGGCATGCATGAATGAGGCGGCGAGGGTCAGGGAGCGCAACGCCGCGCGTACGCGTCAAGATTTCAGTTTAAGTTGTGGGGCGTGCGCGCGACGTCGCGCGCACATACCCCAGCGTCACGCGGTGCGTCGACTATTGGTGAGGTCTCGAATTTGATCAATAGCAGACCCACCGCGCAAACTTGTGGCAGGCGAACGCTCAAGTATAGCTAGGACATTATAGCACTGCTTTATTTTGTGCCTAGGCGGCTTGGCTGATGGTGGTATAAACGACCCCTTATGGCTGCCCACGCTGCTTCGTTGTGTTCGCGACAGCACCGCCACTGCTCCGCGGTCCTCGGTTATTCCGCAACGGAGCATTAACGGGCCATGCTCAGGCATGCGAAACGGTTTTGTAGACATTTAGAGCGATTCGATAGCGATAAACTCGAAAGACCCTATTGCCTTTTCTGTTGAGCGGCTAACTCAGCCTGACATTACTTAGATTTCCGCATAGATTTCGCGCTGACGCCGCGTCAGTGCCTCGTTTTTGCCGAAAGACTTCATTGTGAATCGGTATCGTGGGTTTTTCGCGGAGTAGTCCCACCAGCTCGCCTGAATATTGTCCATGTGTCAGTTGAGAAAAAAAGAAGCACACTATTTATTGTTTTTCCTCCGGAATGAAAAAAGTTGTTGATCTAGAAATGTGCATAGCCATGGGAAAAAAACCAGAGATTTTCTCACATTTCCAACTTTTAGGTCGATTATCTCTGTGTTGGACCGAACGTGGACCAACTGGATGACATCTCGCTGGAGCAGATTGGGGCTCGTAAGCTGAGGCTGAACATTGACGAGTCGTTTACAGGGCATAACGATGCGAAGAACATGGATTACCTTGTCATTGACAAAGTGCTCAGCCGGTTTGTGAAATTTTCTTTCCATTAATGATTTGTCAGGGAATCAGCTCTTCAATGAGAACTGCCTTATAGAAAAACTGATCCAGCTGCGTTCTTGAATGCATGCAAGCACCTTCTTCGTGATGACGGATTCGCCATGGTCATTGAAGTCACGTCGGACTATGAGCTGGCCGCTTCTATTCAGGGTGGGTCATTTGGCAGACCTCTGTCACTTCTTGATGCTCTGTCATGTATGTGAAGTGTTATCTCAATCCCATTATTTTTTCAGGACTATTCGGATTCGAACTCTCTGTGACCACTGGGCGTCGTTTCGGCACGTACTTCACCCACGATGAATTGCTGAAGTTGTTCAAAGAAACTGGCTTCAAGATCTGCAACTATCAGCGTGATCCGGCCCTCATGATCACGACGTATGCAATTCGCAAGACTCCGACGACCCCTCGTGATGCGGTGTTCATCGATGTCGACGATGTGAAAGAGTTCACGTGGATTGAGCCTCTTCAGAAGGTTATCGAGGAGCGTCTTAATGAGCCCGACTGGAAGACCATTTGGCTCGCGAACACGAAGGTTTGTGTGTTTGGGGTGTTTTTTAGGTGTGTTCGAATGAGACTGTCTGCGCACGCGGTCGGCATGCGTGTTGAGCGACCGCCGCGAAGGCATCTTGCGAACGAGCCAGCCTCCACACGGCTGCAAACAAAACAGCTGACTGTAGTGCTACTAACTATTTGTGTGTTATTTCTGCTAATTGATTGACAAGTTCAAAAATTGTTTTCACGACGGCCGCCCGACACGCACCCCGACCGCGTGGGCGGACAGTCCCGGTCAAACGGAATTCAAACGTGCTCCTCTATTATTTTTCAAACCAATATTTTTTCTTCAAGGTGCGCAACAATGGTGTGGTTGGTCTGGCTCTGTGCTTCGTGGAGGAGAATCTGAAGGCGAATCGCTTCCGTTCTTTGATCGATATGTCGCAGAATAAGAAGCGCCGTGAGGGCCCACCAGAGGTGTTGCTTGATGATCCGAAAACGCAGGCAATCATTGATCTGGACCTTCATGCAAACAACTACAAGGATGGAGTCTGGGGCTCACTGCGTCATTTTGTCGTCAAGGATGGTGTGTATTCTTCTTATGAACAAACTCCTGGCCATGGCTTTGCGGAGTGGAGACACATATTCCGACAACCTTCGTTTCGGAGCTGGTGAAAAGGCGGAACGTTCACCCTGGTATAATAGAGAAATTTGGGGCGAAACCCGAAAAAAAAACAGCGGGAAGATTTACAAAGGCTGGAAAGTTGTACGACCAAGTTTCAAAATGATGAAGGTTTCGTCGAAGAGTTGCTTTCGGAATGTATTAAACATTCTACTACAAATGACGAGAACATTAGAATGTTTTTGAGTTGAGCAATCAGAAATTACGACTTTTACTCGCTTCACGCCTGAGCCTAATCTAACGCCTAATGTTTATACAGAGATTAGTTAGAAAATTACAGTTTTTTTTCGATTGTACTTTTTAAACCTTCAAGATGGATGTTCGGTTAAAGGCATCGTTCGCGCTGAAAACCAATATCCATTTTCCAGGCTCAATTTCATGATTGAGCCCGGCGGACCACGTTGGTGAAGTTTTGCGCGTTAAAAACATGAGGTTCTGAAGTTGGAGTTGTTAAAAATGACGATCCGCCACCAATTTTCACCAACCATCTAGCACAAGGAACAGAAGCGCCACCACATGTGCGGATGATTCAGCATTTGAAATTTTTAATTCGGGAAATTCTAACATTCAAACTTGCCCAATGGATACTTTATTTTTCAGAATAAGTTCCAGTGAACAAGAAGCAACAGGAATTCACCCACCAAATAAGTTTGAAGCTAAAAACACATCCGACGTTTGCGAAAAAAACTTCAGACGTATTGCACCAGACACACCGAAATCGACGGAGGAGTGGGAAGTGAATAATCCGAGACATTTCAAAATGAGTTTTTTCGCAAGTCTATGGTTTTGTGGGGCCTTTCCACTCTTATTCTGTATGTCAGAGAATTGCCTGCGCAAAAACATGAAAAAATGAGATACGGTTTTTTGCGCGTACGATGCCTTTAAGGCTGTTTCTGAGGCTGGAAAAGTGAATTTCGAATTATCAATTTTTCTTGATTATAGCTTTTAACCCGTTGAGAACAGACTTTTTATGAGGGTGGCTTCAGTAATTCGCATCGGATTCTGTGTCAAATAGTGTTCTCCGGTCAGAAAAACATTGAACCCATTTTTTGGATCAACGGTCAAAGATAGTGTTCTGTTGAAGGTTGTTTGTGAAATCTCCGTGGAACCCTGCGTCGGATGGTATGGTATATAGGGTTCCCAACTTAAAGACTCAGTCCAACCTTAAAATCGATTTCTCGTTTTTTGGCCTAACCTGGAAGAAATTTCACGGTGATCACAATGGTGTCTCCAGAATCGCTCAGAACTCACTACGAACGGAGTTACGGCTCCTCAAAAAATTCGATTTTGAACGGCTAGAAGTTCGCGGACGAGTTGACTCGAGCCTGTATTTTCTCGTTTTTCGCATCCATCGTTCTGAAGCAGGCCACAATATAAAGCCAGACCGAAAACAAATCGAAGAACATAGGTTTTCAATAAACTCATTGGCGCATCCCTTCCCTATCGAGGTCGGAAACCTGGCGGTTGGCGTTGCCCATTTTTTCTTCCAGGGGGGGGCGTGGCCGACTTTTTACTAGCTTTATCTCGCTTATTTGAGTGAATTGAGACTTTGCGCTTGGGAGGGTTGCTATAGGCGGCGACCGGACCTTAATATCAAAAATTACCTTTGAAGTTGGACTGTGCCTTTAACTTGCTCCATGAGCCAGCCAGGTCGATGAAGCCGGGCCCCATAGTTGCCTACATGGGGTGCTCTCGCCCCAATGATGGAAACAAGAGATGGAGACATATGCTGTAGCCAACTACAAAGCTCGACTCCACCGACCTGAGTGACCTATGGAGCAAGTAAAATTGAGCACCCAATAAACCAATCGGAGCAGTATTTCACACAGATTTCAGAAATAGCCCTCAAAACGGATCTATCTTCCCCCAATGGTTGAGAAATCTTGAGCAAAAAATGATGTTCCATTGATTGAAATCGTCTGGAGGGTTGAAGGAATAATTTTTCAACCTGAACTCGACTCAGAATTCAAGACCTCTGCACAGCTCACGAAAATTTATATGACTTCAGTTGATCATTCTGGATAAAAGAAATTCTACAAAGCCATTCTATAACAAAAGTTAAAGGCAGCATACACGCTCGTAAACGTATTTGAGATGACGACGGAAATAGAATGGTATGGCTAAGAACACAACGCCTATCCATTTTGAAGCGTCAAAAACGACCCACAATGCCGTTACAGGAGTTGCAAGTTTGGCTCCGCCCGTATTTTCACGCCCCCTGGATTTGCCCTTTTCCTCCAACGCTAGATTTCTGGGTCATCTTCACCGTTGGTACTGTTGGTGGATTGCCTAACAAGCGAACCACAAACGTCAATGACGGCGAAGATGACCCAGCAACACTGCGCTGGAGGAAAAGGGCAAATACAGGGGGCGTAAAAATACGGGCGGGGCCAAAGTTGCTACTCCTGTACCGGCATTGTGGGTCGTTTTTGACGCTTTAAAATGCGTAGGCATTATGTTATAAGCCATACGGTTCGATTCACGTTGTTATCCCAACCACGCTTACGAGCGTGTATGCTGCCTTTAATGATTCCCAAAAAAAGTTACAAAAAATAAAGGAAATAATAAATGAGAAAACCTTGAAAGAAAAAAAACTGAGAAAACACTGATTATTGAGATCAGACGTTCAAAGAAACCTCCAATATTTTGTAGTTAAAGGCAGTGTTCACGATGAAAAAGTTGGAAAGTAAGCTTTGGGTCCCTCTGAGAACAGCAAAGACGGAAGTACGAGGAGAAACGGCCAGGAATTGTGTGAAAACCTCGGGTACCAGCCGACCCATCAGATCACCCCGCGCACGCCATATTACAATTGTCCGTCGTTTGTTTCACCAAAGTAACAGTTGCCGAATTGTTGAATACTCATTATCGCGGAAAATTCTAATATCCAAGCATGGGGATCTAACCATCTTATTTCCAAATGAGTTTTTGGTACACGAAACAAAAGAAAAAGTCATTTACCCAAGCATTTTGAAGCTCAAAACCCCCTGCAACGTTTGGTCTGCACCACTCAAAACACATCAACACGCGTAAAAAAATATTCAAGAGGTTTTTCATTTTTATGGGGACTTCTCCCTATTATCCTCTTCTTCGTGGTGTTGCTACTCAAAGACATAGAAAGCTAGAATACGGTTTTTAGCGTGAACACGTATTGCTTTTAAAGGCAGTGTCCACCATAAAAATCGTTTTTCTGTTTTTTAGCCTATCTTGAAAACGGTCCCATGCTGGTCCCAACGATGTCTCTAAAATTTCACACGATCTTCTGGGGGCGGAGTTATGGTCCCTCAAAAATTGAGCTAGGGAAGCATGGTGGACGAGTTGTCCGAGGCTTGTAACTTACGTCTTTTGCAGCTAGTGTATGCGAGCTGACCTGAGTAAAGAGAGAATATAAGAATGATGGGAAGAACGTGAATATTGATCGGAAACCATCGCTCATCTCACGATTTCAAGCTTCTATTCGTTCACGTCGGTGGGCGGGCAATGCGCGTTTGGAGTTTGCCTTGCGCTCCAAGTGGCAACTTCGGGTTCTTTTGGGGCTCTTTATTGTTCGTTTTCATGCATTCTTTCGACGTTAAAGGCACAGTCTAACCTCAGAGGTGATTTTTGATATTTTGGTCCGCCTATAGCAACCCTGCCAAGCGCGAAATCTCAACTTGCTCAAATAAGTGAGAAAAAGCTGGGAAAAAGTCGGCCACGTCCCCTTGAGAGCAAAAAATTGGCATCGCCCACTGGCAGGTTTCCGATCTCAATTGGGAAGAGACGCGCGAATGATTTTGTTCAAAATCTAAGTTCTTCCTTTTGTTTTCGGTCTGGCTATATATTGTGACCTGATTCAGAATGATGGCTGCGAATATCGAGAAAATACAGGCTCGAGGCAATTCGTCCGCCAACTTTTACCGGTTTACATTCAAGATATTTGAGGAGCCGTAGCTCAGTTCGTAGTGAGTTCTGAGCGATTCTGGAGACACCATTGTGATCAGCGTGAAATTTTCTCCTAGATAGGCTGAACTACGAAAAATCGATTCTGAGCTTGTACTGTGGCTTTAACGTTACAGAGTGTCCTTCCACTACCCATTCCTAGTAGTCTAATTTCAAACACTTTTTTTCATCGTGAACACTGCCTTTAAAGGCACAGTACACCCTCAGACATGAATTTTGAGATTTTCATGTAATTGTGTAGAAGACCCCTCCTGTATAACACGTGCCAAGTGCGAGATCTCAATTCCTCCAAATAAGCGAGATATGAGCGACCACCACAGGCCCGACCCCCTTCGCTCACCACCACAGGCCCGACCCCCTTCCAGATTTTCGACCTCGATATCGACTGGATGGATGGATGAATTCCAACAAGTCTTCGTTCTTCGATCCATTGCTTGGCTATCTCCTTGTCCTGGCTCGCTTTCGCGCAAAGATTGAGAATGAAAAAAATATAGGCCTGATACAACTCGTCCACCAATTTTTCACCCTCAAAATCTTGGCATCTTTGAAGAGCCATAACTTTGTTCAAAAGAGGTCTTGGACAATTTCAAAGATACCACTGTGATCAGCGTGTGACTCTCTCCAAGATAAGCATGAAATCTGAAAATTGATTTTTTGGGTGTCCTGTGCCTTTAAGTATCCTGCACAGCCTTCATCCCTTGGAGCGCTGTATCCACCTCAACAAATCTATGCTCCTGGCTAAATTTAGATGTATCATGTTCTCATCTATGAGACATTTTTCTTCAGAGGATGTACACACGTTCAAGGAGTGCAAGCATGCGTTCATCAACACGCTGACTCGTGGAGACGTCTCATCTCTAACCTGGTTTGAATCACCGAATCAATACTTTGATGCCATCGAAGGACGTGTAAGTATACCGGTTCTCGTACTTTTATCTTGTGCTGACCATCTGAGCAAATAGCGCCGAGAGTTTGTTGAAAGGAGTTGTGTTGGACGAATGATGATCGCCTGACTCCCTCTCTCTACCTTCAGATGTGATCTGATCGTATCATGATTTAGAAGGACACTCACGAACTCTGCTCTGTGTACTATGCGGCAATTAACTTCCGTGATGTCATGTTGGCCTATGGTCGACTGTCACCGGACGCGATTCCGGGCAACTTTGCCGATCGTGAATGCTTGCTGGGAATGGAGTTCGCCGGACGACTAAAGGATGGCACCAGACTGATGGGAATTCTCCCGGCTCAGGTACTAAGAGTTGACTTGCTGGAGATTATTTGGCGAGGAGCCCCTCTTCCTTTTTTGGGGGGTCGAAGAACCATTCAAAAAGTGCATGGTGGTAAACAGCAGTTCGAGTGTTGATGGGGAAAGGGAAGAACTGGGGTGGGGAACGGGTATGAAGGGGTCTAGCAGATACACAAGGTAAACCTCATAATTGGGGCCGAACTGGAGATCATCGGATAATTGGATTTGAATTTATCCAAAAACGAAGGTCGCGAATATCCGATTTGTTCAGTTAGATTCAAATTAAGAACCGAATAATACGAATAAAAGAGTAGCAAAACGGATTTGCGATTGGAACGGAAATCTAGTCTTCTTTAGTGAGTTGTTATCCGATTACTGGATTTTGATTTTCGGTTGGGTACAAGAATGGGATAATCTGCAATGCACAAAAATTGCACCGTAAGTAAATGGACCTTTTCATATTATCGCCCGAAATGAATCGTTAGCCGAATATATGTAGACGTGTCGGATAATTTGATCTAGGGCCATTTTGATTTTGAATTAGATTATTTTGAACCAGGAATGAGCGAAATTTTTTCAAAACGAGAAATCGAGAAAAGAAAATTCTTGTTCCGAAACCAAATTCTTTGGTACAGATAGGCCAGTTGAAGATCATCCAATTTAGAAAAAAGCACAGTCTTTTCGGTATTGATCTTTCAAAAAAAAACCGGAAAAGCCGTAAAAACGAAGAAGGGCGTTTTTGGCGCTTAGCGAAGCATTCTACAAATTTTTATATTTCGCACATCCTTGATCTTTGATATTCTCGATAATTCTGAAGTTCCGACTCCTGGAACACGCTTTAAGAATTTGTGAGGAAGTCAGAAGTAACGAAAAGACTACCTTTTCCACTTTCCTTTGGTTTTTGACTTTCTGACATTCCGATTTCCGTAAAAACTTTAAATACGAAATACAATCGAGAACACCTACAACACTTCAATGTTTCCTATTTCCCATGGCTGTTGGTGTTCGGTTTTAGATTTTCGTAATTTCATGGAAAAAATCGCTTGTTTCTACTTGGGCCCAACATGCAGTACATACCAGGGGTGAGCGGAATTTCGCGCTTTGCGTTCCGAAACCCGCAGTTTCGCGCATTTTTGACATTCCGCGTTCCGCATTCCGAAAACCGCAAAAAACGCTGCGGAATGCGAAAATATCGGGTCATCTGGGGGGGGGGACATGCGATAATTTCTGATTTTTTCCGCGTTTCGCGTTCCGAAAACCGCATTTCCACGCATTTTCAGGCGTTTCGCACCCGATTTCCGAAACCCGAGAAAAATTTCTGTGTTCTGAAAACCGATTTCCAAAATTTCATATTTTTGTTCCGCTCAACCCTGGTTCCGAAACCCGCAGTTTAGCGCGTTTTTTTTTGTCTTACACGTTTCTCTCTCCGCGAACCGCACAAATCGCTGCGAAACGCGGATTTTACAGATCTGCTGATATAGGAGAAGTCTAGGAATAAATTCAAAAATTTTCCATTTTTTGCGTTTGGAAAATTGCATTTCTGCGCGTTTTAGGGCGTTGCGCACTCGACTTCCGGAACCCGAGAAGAAATTGTCTGTGTGGAAACCTGAAAACCGATTCCCGAAATTTATTATTTTTATTCCGCTCATCTCTGTCACTTACACGTCAGTAAACTGTTTTTTTTTGTGGATGACCGGCTTTTGAAATTATTCACATGTACAATTTATCGGATAATCGCTAGGGTCAGATTTGTCAAAGTCGAGCAATTCAATAGGATGATGATTGAATCCTACAATCAGACACATGTACCTGTATTGTGCTTGACGCATTCCTAACGATTTTCTCCACGTTTCCAATTTCTCAAACGTAGTAGGAAGTTGGGGTGTTCATATTTTCGGATACTGAACCTCTCAATTTTGGTTCGATTCTCAACCTCTCAGTTTTACTCGCATATTACTTGTCTCTGATATCCAACTTTTCCAAAGTCGTCTAGGTTTGCTCAGTCAATTTCTAGGTGGGCCGAAAATCGCCTCAGATAGGTCAGCTGAAGGGTGGAATGATTCTTTAGCCAGGTTTGCGGAGTTCTGGGGGTCGTCATCTGGAGAATCCAGGGATCTGCTAATCAGTTTTTGTCGTCATCAATATTTTATTGTTGAATGGGAAATGTAGACTTACTATCAATTCCTTGTTCTAGGCATTGGCCACGTCAGTTGTTGTGGACCGAGAATACGCGTGGGAAGTGCCAGAAGCGTGGTCATTGGCTGAAGCGTCCACCGTACCCGTTGTGTACACAACGGCGTACTATGCGCTGGTGTGCCGCGGACGCATAAAGAGGGTGAGGACAACGGGAAAAGCTGTGCTACATGAATTTCATGTGAATCTGAATTCTTCTAGGGAGAACGAGTGCTGATTCATGGTGGAGCTGGTGGTGTCGGACAAGCGGCGATTGCTATCGCATTGTCGTACGGTTGTGAAGTGTTCACTACGGTTGGATCACAGGAGAAGCGGGAGTACCTGAAGAAGAAGTTCCCTCAGCTGAAGGACCATCACTTTGCGAACTCGCGTTCGGCTGATTTCGAGCTGTACATTCGACAGTACACCAAGGTATCGTGAAAGACGTGTTCGAAAGATAAAAAACTGAATTTCAAGTCAGGGATCCAAAATAATGGACGCACTGCGAAATTTGATGCTAGAAATCAATCGATAAAGTAATTGAAACTGTATTGGTAACTAATTGGGTCGCCTCTGTGTTCTTAAAAGTTGACCCTCAACCTTTCAGAAAACCGTTCTTCTGTTTTCATCTCTCCCTCTACCTGCTTGCCCTATATGTGTGTCCCTCCTTTTCTTCATCTGACCCTCTATTTCTCTCTTTCCTTTTCTCTTTCCTTTTCTCCATATCCTTGTCTTTCCGTTTTTATGTCTGTGGCTCCTGCTCCTCTTGAGATTCTTTTTCTTTCTCTTTCTGTGTGTTCTTCATAACTCTGAATGCGTCTATCTCTCTCTACCTTTTAGTGTGCCACCCTTTCTCTATCCTTATTCCTTCTTGTTCTTCTCTATAGGTCTCCCTATTTCTATTTTCGTCATCTTATCTGTTTTTCTCTTCCCTTGTTCTCTTTCTCGTGCTCTTTGGTTTCTCTCGCTGCCTCTGCGCTTGTCCACCTTTATGCCTGTCTCTCTTGATGCTACCTTCCCTCTACCCTTTCCCGTTTTCTCTATTGTTTCTCTGCCCTTTTCTCTTTGTCTTACCATCTCTATCTCTTTTCGTTTCATCTCTTCCTTTTTCTCTCTTTCTCTGTCTCTCTCTCTGTCTTTCTCTCCATTTACCTTCTTCATCCCATTCATTCTCCCTCTTTCTCCCTCTCTCACTCTTACGCTTTATTTTTCTTTCATTGCCTCTCCCTCCTTAATTATTTCCGTTGCTCCTGCTCCATCTTCCCTCCCTCCGCGTTTCCCTCCCTACTTTCTCTTTTCTCGATCTTTTCTTCCTTTCTTCTCTCTCCCCTTTCCCTCTTTGTCTTTCTTCTTGCTTTTCTCTTTCTTTTTCCCCCATCACCTGCTTCTTTCCCTCTCCTTTTCCTTTGTCGTTTTTCTTTCACATCTGTTCCTCTCAATCTGCCTATCTCTCTGGGTGTCTTCCTCTTTCCCTCTATTGCATTGCTATCTTTCCCTCTTTCCTTTTATCGATCTCGATCTCTCCTGTTTTTCTGACCTTCTATACTCACCTTCTTCGTTCTCGGTCTATTTCTCTCTATTTCGTTCTCGTTCTAGTTTGCTTCTCTTTCGCTTTTTCTTCCTTCATCTCTGCCTCCCTTCATTTATATTATTCTGTCGGGTTCTAGGTGCCTTCACCACCGTCCCCTCAAACCCCATTCATCGTTTGGCCTTCTATAGTTTTTTTGTTTTCTCTCACTTGTCTTTTTTCCCTTTCTTTTTTTATCTGTTTTTTTCTTTCCCCTATTTTCCCTCCGTATTTTTTACTCCTTCCCTGGTTCAGTTTCCTCTCTATCATTTTCTTTTTTCGTTTTCTGTTTGTTCCTCTCTATGTTTCTTTCTCTGTCTTTCTAGGCCTGTCTGCTACTTTGAGCGTCTCCCCATTTCTCCTCAATCATTATTCTTTTCTCTTTCGCTCTTACTTTCCTTTTTGTCTCTTTCCCACTCTTTTTGCTTCTCGTTCTTTTGACTGTGCTTCGTTTTGTTTCTCTGTAATCTCATCTTTTATGATTTTGAGCGAGTCTTCGAAATAGGTTCAAGAATGCTAGAAAATCCAGCATTTCATCTCATAGCTTTTCACCTCTTTTTTTTCTGATAAAAAAAAAGCACGACGTTTAGGAAACATGGAATGAAATTATTTTCCTGGAAATTTTTCTTTTATCTAGATATATTTAGTGGACAATTGAGTTTTGCTAGTATCAAAACCTAATGAACGACCTGAACCACTGACTTTGCACCTCCTGATATCCCGCTTGCGCTCTGAATGTTTGCTTCCTTACAGGGACGAGGAGTAAATATTGTGCTCAATTCATTGGCTCATGAGATGCTGCAAGCATCACTTCGTTGTTTGGCTCGTCATGGACGATTCTTGGAAATCGGCAAAGTCGATTTGGCACAGAACTCCAAGTTGGGTATGTCGAAACTGCTCGACAACGTCTCGATTCACGGTATCCTGCTCGACTCCATCATGGATCCTACTGTCGGAGACATTGTATGTGATCCTCATCTTGTGTTAGCCAAGCTATTGAAGTTCCCTCTCAATTGAATTCGTATTTCCAGGACGAGTGGAAGGAGGTTGCCAGGCTGCTAGAGGCTGGTATCAGGAGTGGGGTGGTTCAGCCATTGCAGGCATCCCTGTTCCCAGCTGATAAGGCTGAGGATGCGTTCAGGTAGGTTTTTTTTCCAAGAAATCCAAAATCCACCTGCTCGATTTCTACATGACAGGTTGTGAAAACTGTGTTACAGGTTCATGTCCGCTGGTAAGCATATTGGCAAGGTTGTGATGGAGATCCGAAAGGAAGAGCCGAGACGCATCTGCCCTCCATCGGATATCACGGTTCGTGCGGTTTGCCGTACGTTGTGCCATCCTCAACACGTCTACCTCATCACTGGTGGTCTGGGTGGATTCGGTCTTGAACTGGCTCAATGGCTCATCAATCGTGGAGCGCGGAAGATTGTGCTCACATCGCGTTCCGGTATCCGCACCGGTTACCAGGCTCGATGTGTCCACTTCTGGCGAAGAACGGGCATTTCGGTGCTGATCTCTACGCTGAACATCGCCAAGGTTAGGGCTGTTTTTATCTGACAAGGGAACCACTACAAGTCGTAGTAACCATTCCAAATGAAATGTACTTTTCTAGAATCATTTTCGGACGTAAAGTCCGAATATGCCCATCGCAGCTGCCTAGACTCACTCTGGGAAAAACTATGAGCTTTTCCAAAGCATCGCTGCAAAGTAAGGGTGCCCCTCATGGAATTTTTAAGGTTTTTTTTTAAATTTATCCGGATACTGCTCAAAACATGTATGTAGAGGTAATCTGGGGTGCTGAACGCAAATCTGGGGTTCGCTTGCAAACATTTTAACGTTTACTGTAGGATACGGTAGGTAACATACCATTTAAGAGGCAAGACCTACCTTAATAAATCGAGAATCGATTAATGGGCAACGAATTCGTATTCAGCACCCCAAATAACCCCAACATACAGTTCATCTCCGCAATGCCGTTCAGCCCGCAAAGAGCACGCTGATTGCGAGAGCGCTGCGGCGCGGTTGCGAGGATTCTCAGACGGGGATGTGCGCTTACCTGGGCGGTTTTTGCCTTTCGTGCCCGGGTGTTCCCACGGCCCGTTTGATCCCACATCCCTGTCTGAGGATACTCGCAACCGCGCCGCAGCACGCTTTCGCAGTCAGCGTGCACGTCGCGGACTGAACATTTGTGCGGAGATGAATTGTAGAAACTTTGAGACAAATCTGAGACTTTGACCAAACTACCGCTGACCCACCGTTATCTACCGTATGCTGTCAAAAATCGATAGACTGTCCTTTGTTTATAACACTCCAAATAACCCCCATAGGAACAATTTGAGCCAAATCTGTCCCCACATTCCGGAAATCGTCAAAAGTCGATTTTGCCGTCAATATTTTCTGCTGATGGGGAGCTTCCAACAAACTTAATTTAAAACTTTGGAAAAACGACAAATAAACTCCAGATTCGTGATCAGCACCCCAGGTAACCCCTCAGGGCGAATTTCAAGTCAAAACGGAAAATCTGAATGCTGAAGGGAAAATCCGTACAAGTCCAAAACACTGTCAGTCTGCAGAAAGTTCAGAAAATGTGCTTCCTTCCGATTTTTGCCTAAGGAGGTTGTTTTAGAGCCCTGAACACGATTAAGAGGTCCGTTTCCGGATTTTCATAACAATAGTGTGTTTTTTGGAGGGTACGATAGGTACCACAATCAGAAAAAAATGCCTATAACTTTTTCCAGGGTGATTCTAGGCAGCTGCGAAGGGCATATTTGAACTCTACGTCGAAAAATGTTTCTAGAGAAGTACACTTTGATCAGAGGGGCCAATTTGGCTAATAGTAGTTTCCTTGTGAGAAGCTGTCGGATTCAGGGTAAGGTTGTATTGATTGTGTTTTTCAGCGATCGGATGCAGATGAACTGATCCGACAATGTCTTTCCATGGGTCGTCTGGGAGGAGTGTTCCATCTTGCTATGGTTCTGCGTGATTGCCTCTTCGAGAATCAGAATGTGCAGAACTTCAAGGATGCGGCTGAAGCCAAGTACTACGGCACGATCAATCTGGACCAAGCCACTCGTGTGCAATGCGATGACGCCCTTCGGTGGTTCGTAGTGTTCTCGTCGATTACGTCCGGACGTGGTAATGCTGGTCAGACCAACTATGGATGGTCCAACTCAACGATGGAGCGCATGATCGAGCAACGACGAGATGACGGCTATCCTGGTATTGCCATTCAATGGGGAGCCATCGGTGATGTGGGAGTTATCCTGGAAAATATGGGTGACAATAATACTGTTGTCGGTGGAACGCTACCTCAAAGGTGAGACACTTTTTTATGATTCGTATGGTGAGCGTAAAAAAAAACAATTTTGTTTCTCAGAATGCCCTCCTGTTTGGCGTCTTTGGATCTGTTCTTGTCGTGGAACCATCCAATTGTGTCCTCGTACATCAAGGCTGACATGGGACAGAAGAAGGCCGCTGGAGGTGGAAACTTGCTCCAGGTGAGGAACTTAGAAGCCTTCTAGATGGAGTCGCAGATATTCTCCAATGTCTACAGCAGAGCCTTGAGGTGCCGGTGCAGAGCAGTTCGGTACAACGGAGGGACGTGAAAATTCTCGAAAAAAATTCAAGATTTGGGAGGTTCTGGGTTCTTCTGAAAAAGAATTGAATTTAAATTCTTCTTTAGATCCCTTGCTGGAAGGGGGTTACCCGCCCACATTCCTGCCGCTGACCTATCTATCACAGGAGCAGCGAAGGCTGACGTGATAGGCCGACGGCGGGAAAATGGCCGAATTGTCTCCTCCCAGCAAGAGATATAAATCAGTACCAAAATTTGGAGTAAAAAAATGAAGTTTCAGGAGATGGTTTTATTAGACCTAGGGTTGTCGTAAGAATCTCGTGGTCTTTCAAAAATTCCGGTCATCAAGGAGGGGGACATAGCGCCGTCGAGTGCGGGACAGGTTGTGACGAAAGATGGCGGACTAATCGCTTCGACTAGACGAATCGCGGCAATGACGGAAGCGACGCGACTAGTCGAAGCGACCTAACAAAATCAAGCAGGTCGCTTGGACCAGCTGTGAAATACCCCAGTCGCTCGACGATCTTGACTGAAACTGAAAACTGTTCCAACCTGTCGCAACTCACAAGGGAAGTGTTTAGAGTGGTAAACGCATCTGCCAGAACGACTAGTGTCGTTAGTATCTCTAGTGGCTCAATAGTAAAAATGCGCAGTATCCCGCCCCGAGCTGCAGGTACCAAAAAGTTACAAGCCTGAAGGTAGTTTTTTGTGCTTTTCGTACCCTCCAAAAAGGGCATTAATCTTTCGAAAATTTCGAAACGGACCTCATAAATGTGTTCAGCGCCAAAAATTACCCCCCTAGGCAAGGTTTGGGTGACGGAACATTTCCCAAACTTTGCGCAGACTGACAGCGTTTTGGAGTGGTACGGATTTTCGGTTTGGCGAATATTCGTGCTATTTAGAGGGCTCTGGAAGCGTTTCAGAAAAATGTTACAGATTTGACTTGAAACTCTCCCAGGGTTTTTTTTTGGGGCGCTGTTCACGAATCTGTGGTTTATCAGTCGATTTTCCAAAGTCCTCGGCTAATTTCGTTCAAAGCTTTCCAACCGGGGAAAATTTCGAGGGAAAAACGCCACCTTCGAGATTTTCGGAGTGCTACGGTAGATATTGCTCAAATTGTTCCTCTGGAAATTATTTGAAGTGCTGAACACGAATCTGGAGTCCGTTTTTCAATTTTTTTTGCAAATTACAGTAGATTACGGTGAGTACGCGGTAGTTTTGTCAAAATCTCAGATTTTGCTCAAAATTTGTGGTCGGTGCTTACTCGGGGGTGGAGAACACGAATTTAACGTCCGTTTGTCGATTTTCAAAATACTAAGGTGGCTTTCGCCCCCTAAATGACATCTTACTTACCGTAACCTACAGTAAACCTTGAAATTTCGACAAATGGACTCCAGATTCGTGTTCACCACCCTAGATTACCCCCACATACAAGTCTTGGGCTGAATCCGAGAAAATTTCCTGAAAGTCGCAAAAAAAGCAAAAAATGCTTGCCTTGTCGCGAAGCTTGGAAAATGCTCATAACTTGTTCGAACCTGCAGCTCGGGGCGGGGTGCTACGCATTGTTACTATTGAGCCAGAAGAAATACTAACGATACTGGTCGTTTTTGCAGATGCGTTTACCACTCTAAACACTTCCTTCGTCAGTGCAAGATCTGTTGACGCGACGGGTTTTGTAACTGTTGGCAGTGCCGCGACTAGTCGAAGCGACCAGCAGTGAATGGGGCTTAAGGAGATTTAGCGTTACTTCGAAATTCCGTGAACCTCTTTAGAAAGTCTGAATTGTGAAGCTCGAAAATTGGGCGAAATTGAAATTCAAAACTCGGATTCTGGAAGCTCACTAGTTCCTGGTCGGGATTTTTTCGGTGATCTGTAGAGTTGGATAGTAAAGCAATGAAGGATAATGGAATTATGTAGAGTAATGCAAATATATTAAGGCTCTGAACCCCAAGGAATTTGAGACTGGTGAAAATACTATGCTGTTAATAATATAGCACAAAAGAAAATGTCATTTAAGTTCCTCCGAATGAGACTGTCCGCCCATGCGGTCCGCGTGCGTATCAAGCAAAAGTCGTGAGAGCATCTTTTGAACCTGCTAATCGATGAGCAGGGGTATTGGACCAAGAGCGAATAATATCACAGTCAGTTGTCAGCAGCCATGTCAGGGATCGTCCTAAAAATGCGTTCGCGACGGCCGTGCGATACGCATGCCGACCGCTTGGGCGGACAGTTTCATTCGGAAAGACTCTATCTAGACGATCGACCTCTGGGCAGGGATTCATGAAAGGCAAACCACGGTTACGGCTGGGCTAGCGGAGGAAACCGGCATTCACGAAAAATCCGGTTTGGTTACGGCTGGGCTACGATTGGGCTACGCGTAACCACACCTCGGAGCTGCGGTTAACCGCGGTTAGCAGCGGTTTTGCGGCTTAGTCGTCGAATTGATGGTGTGTTGTATTAGTGCACAACACTGAGGCTCGAGGAAATACCGTTCTGGTTAATCGCAAACAAGGGGTTTCTCAGGTTTTCTGAATAAAATAACGTTTCATTTTGTTGATATGGACCATGAGCACAATTAATTCCAAAACCTTTTGCGAATACGCATAAAAACTTGATATCTTCAAGGCAAGCTGCAAATATAGGAATGCCGCTCGTTATTGACTGCCACATTATAGGCCCGCTAGCCATAATGTGTTCCTCTCGATAACAACGAAAATTCTCAGAATCATCAACCTCATCTGTAAGTTTTATGTATGTTGCCCATGGCTAACTAAAATCTCTATGCCTGTCCTCCCTGCTCTCGCTCTCTTCTTTATTTTATCGCACATCGTTGTTCTTTTTGCCTTCACTTTTTGTTCCTAATTCTTGTCTTCCGTGCGCTGACCATTTACCGAGCAGCCACAGGCTCTTCGCTGGGGTTTCTCCCCCATTTCGGCTCTGAATTCCCTCATTTTTTCCTCAGAATTTTTTCCCAGCACTTTTCGTACACGTTTTCGTCATTTTTCTGTTGGAAAACCCTAACTTGGTTTGGTACTGTGATGCATGATTTTGTTTTTTCGCATTTACAACGTTTTCTTCTACTTTTTTTCCGATTTCAAATGTTAATGTTTTTTACATGGTTCTGTGATCAGCCTGGGTTTTCTCGATGTTTTTAGTTCGAACCTCTGTTTTTCCCTTGCATTTTGAGCTTTTTCATATGATTTTTCTAAGGAGTCGTTTTAGTTTTCTCCTGTTGTGAGCGACAGTAAGCTTGTGTGAGAATGACAAAGAGAAAAAAAAACAAAAAAGGGATTCTTAGACAAAAAAAAGAGATGGAAAAAAACTCGGAACTCAAACGACAAACGGAGAACTTGAAGCCAAAAACTCATCGAGAGGACGATGATGATCCCTGCAGCAACACCTAAGCCACGTGAAACACACAAAAAAATTAGAGGGGCGTTTCGAAAAAAAAAAGAAGTTGAAAAGGCTAGTAATGCGAGAAAAAAGCTGAATTGGAGGTTAAAATTTCACCAGCAGATTTGCGGCTCATCGTGAGAAAGCAAAATTAGCAATCATGTGCAATAAATACAGTGACGGGTTAGGGAAATTCCGACCCGAGTGCCAATATTGATTTTCTCTAATAGAGATTCTCGGCGTCAATTGAGTGGGAAGTGCGCGGCCACGGAATGGTTAGCCAACCAACCGCGATGGGGCGGTTGTGAATGCCGGTTCGCGGTTTGGCTACCGCTGGGGTTGCTGCCCTAACCAAACCCAAACCTAGCCGGCTGCGTTCATGAATCCCAGCCCTGATCGCTAGTCCCGTGTGTCGCCTCCCCCTACCCCCCCCCCCCCCTCCTCTTTTGCGGTTGGACAACGTTATGACAACCACCGAGCAATTATATTCGCCGCGGCATTGCCGTCTATGTCTTTGCGGGAGCTATCCGGTTGAAAAATTGCCAAGGTGGGCGAGCTGATTGTTTTCTAAGAGGTAAAGCCTTACAAAAATGGTCAGTGTTGTGATGAGAGGAAGATCAGAATGATGAATTTTTTTGCAATGAACTCGCGATAGACTGCAATCGAAATGCCAAAGATTTTCCGGTCTGCAATTTTGCGTGGAGTTCCTAAGCTAAACGGCAAGCTGCGGCAAGGTCGTCGCTGGGAAGTTTACATTTAGCCGGTGATTAATTAGGACCTTACCCTTGTTCCTTTATGTCTACAGATGACGTAGTTGAACCGCCTTGACTCTGTCGTCTAGTGGCCGTATTCCGGAAATTACAAGAGCCTCTCGGGAGGTCCCAAAGTCTTCCCGCAGCATACTTCGGCTGGTTTCGAAACCATCTCGGGAGGCTCCCACGCAATCCTGAAAACAGCCTTAGTTTGATAGCGGGCCCAGAGAAGGTCGATCATGCGTCTACGAAAGTACATGTTGCCGCTGGGTTCCCTAAGGATGAGGCGTATC